>JAQPZY010001699.1:22595000-23800146 GCA_029931535.1 Margaritifera margaritifera
TTAGGTAAGAGATTGTTAATATTAGGAAAGGTGTGAGGTATAGATAGGAAAACTTAATATTACCAAATTAAATAGATTTATAACTCGGTTATGTTTTAACTGGCACTCAGCATGATTATTTTTATGCAGAAATCATGATCATTTATTGTTATTATTATTATTATTATTATTATTATTATTATTATTATTATTATTACATTTGGGATATCAAGTGAAAACTAAATTTTGTCTTAATTTAATGTGTAAATAGAACTGTTTATAAATTTACCCCCACCCCAATTTCACTGATAATAATAATAATAATAATAATAATAATAATAATAATAATAATAATAATTTAAAGAGGGTTACACAATTAGCTAAAAGCTAGTCTCCCTTGAGGCTCTCTGATAAACTAACAAAAGGTATATGTACATACATTGAAGGTAGCGTTATATTTAACCAACACCATTATAAAATACTAATCTATATAATATACAAGTCAAAGAACAAACAGACCGAAATAATAGAAGATGATAAAATCAAAAAATAATTATCCATTTATGACATGTCTGTATTTTGATTTAAATTCTTGACAACTGTGCAGTCTTATCAGATAATGGTAAAGAGTTCCAGGTCATAGCACCGGATTAGGAATCAAGTCTCACAAGGATTATCTTAGGCTTCATACAAATCAAAGGAGCCATGGTAGCTCATCTGGTAGAGCATCAGACTCATGATCAAAGGGTTGTGGGTTCAATACTCGCCCAGGCCAAGCCAGGTCAGCTGCCTCAATGTCTTTGGGGAAAGTCCGTTAGCACCCATTTTCTTGGCAATGATAGAGCTAATATAAATCCCATTAACACCAACAAATCCAAAAAACTTAATACAAATCAGTCTTTCTGATAAAGAGAAAAACAAGACAGGGTAACAATCAGGTGCCCATCCATTTCAAAATACAGACTGCTTGTCCATTAATGTTTCCACCATCTTCCAGACCATGCACAACATAAAATTGGCAAGCTTTTACAGTATGCTCCATAGTACACACAAAATGAGACCTTGAGAATTGTCATCACAGATATTTGTTGGGTCTGGAACATATTATATCCAGTAAATAGATTGACAGCAACTGCCATTTTTTCCCAGGACTGGCCAGATTTCTCAAGTTATACTGTACATGGTATGCGTTTCTGGTGCTGTATATACTCACTTCTAAGTCGAATCCAACTGTACATAGACCCAGATCTGCCATTACATAATATGACAGCAGATCAGGGTCTATGTTGTTTGTTCTACTGATTACTCCTAACAAACTGCATAGACCCATATCTGCCAGTGCATTATGTGACAGAAGATTTGGGTCTGTGCATTTTGAAGTTGGACTTGACTTGTGAGTATATAAGAAAGAAAACTGTTGTGGATATTAATTTAAATGTTTCAACCATACAGTGGTCAGTTACCCTCAGCCAGGTTACCCAATCTGCAGACTTTTTAAGTAGGATATGTAGTACTGACTGACCAGCACTGCCCATTGGTCAGTCTGATGATTATGCAAATAAGGCTCTAAAATCAACATGCTGCAATATACCACAAGGAAATACAGAGAGAATTGTCATGCCTGAGTGGAGGAACTGCAGACAGTATTTGCATGTCTGAATTTAAGTCTCTAGGCAGTTGCTGTGGGTTATGTGGCAAGCTGAAAGATGAAAGTAGATTTTCCTGAATTTCTTAGTCAGAAAATTACAGTTTTAAATGGTAATAATTCTTAGAGCCCTCTGTTAATCTCCTTTTGTATATGTCTGTCCATTCACACTTATTGTAACCACCATAGCTCTGCAATCATTATGCATAATTTGGTGCCTTTTGTTAGTTGAATTGTCTGTTACATGTATATATGCCTTTCAAAGGTTTTGTCATTACAGGTTCACTTTTAATGGAGTTATTGCCCTTTTTTTTACATCAAATTTAAATATCACCTGCAGCAGATCCTAGTCACCAGCATAGTTCAGGAACCATTCATAATATTCTTATATTATGTTCTGTACATGTCTAATAGACCTAAACGTGTCTTTTATGAGTTTTGCTATGTCAGCTCCATTTTGGATAGAGTTATGGCCCTTGACATTTAACTTCATACTTTCACATAGAATGTTGCTTGTAACATGACCATCTTCTCCAGATATTTGTTTTCTAATACATTTTTTTTTAAAGCACCAGTTGAGCAAATTGTACCTGCAATAACATGATGTGTCACTTAAAAACATGATTTTTTACTCCCAAACCCCCTCTGACATGGTCATGTTTCAAAAATACGATTTTCAGCAATTTTTGGGAAATAAACTCTCAAAAAATCCCCAACAAAACACCACCTCAATATATGCCCATAAGATGTAGCATGTATAAATGGCTTAGAGCTCATGTAAAACTATCCTTGGGGAAGTTTATACAGCTAATTATCATAGAGGCAATTAAAAGGCAAGGTGCCAGGTATAAACAACCACCATTTCATGTATTACTTAATTGGCTGACAATAGCTAGAGTGATGTGTGAAGTCTTTCGACGACTGCTGTGAGGGAGCCCATTATGCTAATTTGCATAAGTAAAGTTCAAAAAGTGGAACAACCCAATTTGTTTCAAGTTATAAGCAAATCAAAGGGATATGTGATGAAGAACAAATTATTAACATATCATTACCTAGAATGAGAATGTTTAAGCCATCTCTATTAAAGATCATTGGCAAGTTTGTCAACAGTGGCAACATTTCTTTGAAGTCAGATTTTGCTTCATATGTACAGTGCAAAGTATGATTATTTCAGTTGTCAGAATAGTGTTTAAGTGTGATTAATTTTTTAAGGCAAAATATAGAAACACATTTCAATGTGATTCAGGAAGTAATGAGCTATCAGCGAAGCAAGCAAAGCCTTACTTTATGAAGCACAGCAGGGGGGGGGGGAGCATTTAATTCTTTGCACATACTGCAAACAACATATTGACATAATTCATTCTGGAGTGTACAACATTCGTCGAATTAGCAGCACCACCTGTATATTACATCAGGGGAAAAACCAGAACATATTTGACATGCCGAATTGAACATTCAGATTAGTTCTGTTCATTATTATTCGTTACCTTAATCTTGTTAAAATACCAGCTATTAATTGGCCCATGCTTTCAGGGTGATTTTAGCTATGAAATAGACTGATTGAAAGACAATAATAAGCACACGCTTGTGTTTGCACAGTTGATTTTTTTTGATAAAGCGTTAACTCCCGAACTGGACAGAAGTGTTTATTACTGCCGCATTACCTGTAAGGCCCCCATTAAACTTGAAAATAGTATCTCCCCCATTCCTCTAGTGAATTGGTCAGTCCCAAATGTGTTCTATATTCATTTTTCTATGGAGACAATGATATCTTGTGGTCAAACTGAATTGTATACACGTCTGACAATGCCAACGTTATGGTCATCAAGAACAACTCTGTTCTGACCAGGATTCACTTAGAGAATCTAGCAGGGAAGTTTGAACAACAGTACCATCTAGTCTCTAATGAGCGCAAAGATGAACACAAATGATACTTGCATTACCTTCAAACCCCCTACTGAACTGTTGAGAGCAGCAAAGACCGCATCTAATTAAGCCTATATTTTCCCATCCAATGGATTTTAAAGACGGTTGTTATGGCTTTAACGCCATTTTTCAGCACATGATAGGCTATACATGGCGGCCAGTATATTTGGTGGAGGAAGAACCCGAGAAAACCCCGGGAAGAGCCACTGATCCATGGGAAGCTACTGGCAAGCTTACTCACATACCAACATTGTCCAAGCCCGAGATATGAACCCATGAGGACAGAGGTGAGATGTCAGTGATCTGTAAAGGCAAGCGCCTTAGACCACTTGGCCACACAGGGTCCCGGTTTTAAAGACAGAAACTTCGTGTAAATATTTATTTAATGTCAGCGTGGTTGTAATTATGTGTGTTTGCACACTTATATGTGTGTGGTGATGGTATTTGATGATGCTAAGTCTACAAACTATTTTTTTTTTCTTTGTAAGTACCCGTTATATTAAATACTTTAAAGAAAACAGACAAGTTGTTTTCTTTTATTCAGATTTTAATTTCCAATCATTGTTTTATAGGCTTATACGAAAAAATAGTTTATTCTCAATTGTAGAAAGCAGTTTATTTTGGTCACTTGCACTGACCCCCCTTGGGACCTCAAAACACTTTTTTTTAGTCTCCCCCCCCAAAAAAAAACAAAAAAACAAAACAAAACAACAACTGTCTGAGAATGTAGCAGATATGTGGGGCTGTTTGTTATGTACCCATCTCTAATACCTCTAATTTCTTATTTCCTTAAGTTTGTGATAAATCAGTTATCATTTTGTGATCAGTTTATAGCAAGTCTCTTTGTTAAGTGATCTGTACAATATATTAATTTACTTTCAACACTGTATAAATAAAAATTATTCTTTTAATTGATTCTGCTATTTGGTGCTGCTTTGATATGCCCAAGTAATTTTATCTTTTACCAACATTAATGGTGTTAACCAGTATAATCAGAAACCATTTTGAACTACATGATATTAATTTTGTGAACAAAAGAACCCACAGTTATTGGTTTTAAACTGGCAGAGCGATGAATCTTTCTGAGAGATATCTGACATAAAAATAAAAGATTTTCACAATACTGGATTTTGGGATTTGGGCACTTTCTATACAAATATTTTTCCTGTTTCTGAACTGATTTCTCACATCTGGCATTGCAAAGCAAATATTACATCAGAAAACTTGAGCACTTTTAAGCAGAGGATTAAGATAAATATGAAATACTTGCTTATAATTAGAGTCCAATTGCAAACTGCACAGACCCAGATTCGCTATCACATAATGTGCTGGCAGATCTGGTCTATGCAGTTTGTTATGAGTAATCTGTAGAACAAACAACATAGACCCAAATCTGCTGTCGCATAATGCGATGGTAGATCAGGGTCAATGTTGTTTGCAATTGGACTTGATTTATAAGTGATTTATACAGTAGCTATGCTGTAATATTACTTTCCCTTAAAAGTGGTTTCATGCAACCTGTTGCAACATGACCCCAAATTACTCCCTGATGATGAATGAGAGTGGTAAGTCTTAGTCCTGAGTCCCTTTAGGGCACAGTTGGTTCATGTTACTGCTGTAGAGATATTAATTAGGGGAGCAATTTTAATCACAGTTCCATTGACATTGTTTTGTTTGCTGGAATGGTTTATACATCAGAGCAAATGAACAACAGGACCTCTCAAAACAAATGATGACCATATGGTTCATAGATTTTATGATAGAAATATCAGCAGGGATACCATATCTACTCTCTTATAAGTTGAGTCCAACTGCAAACTACACAGACCCAGATAATCAGTACAACAAGCAACATAGACCCTTATCTGCCAGCGCATTATGTGATGGCAGATTGGGGTCTATTTTGTTTGCAGTTGGACCTGACTTATAAGCGAGTCCATATGGTAAGTCTTAAGTATTTTTCTTGGTTCAGAGCTTTGGGATTTTTTTATGAGTTTGACAGTTTTTTATTTTCAGTCATACATTCATAACTTTTGATATCCACAGCAAGAACAACAACACTGATTTGGGAAAATGATTATACATGTAAAGCTTGATGGATGTTTTTTTTTCAGGTTTCTTAAAATAGAATACATGTACTACAGGAACATGTTTTTAGAGAGGATGGCAAGCAGTTGTTTTTGATATTTTGGATTTATAATTTCGGTTCAAGCAAGTTAATGGAGAAAAAAATACCTAGTTAGGTATCATGCTTCATCAGAGGATGCTTCAAGGTTGTGATGTTATAATTTAATTTAGCACACTGGTTGAGTTCTCCCCAACCAACCAAAAGCCCATGAATCATTCAGATTCCTGTTTCTTCTGTTTGCTTCAATCAGGAAGCTGATGTCAATAAAAGACCTTAATTCATGAAATTTTGGCAGGGTTTATCTTATCTTTCTGCCTTACCTCATCTTGAGTTGAAATTAGGCAGCCTTTTATAAAATGCATATGGTTGGATTTAGTACACAGTGTTGGCTTACATAGTGCTTCCACATCCTGTGTTACTCAACTGTTGGAATTTTTGGGAGAAGATAAGTTTTCAGTCAGGTTATTGACATATGTATTTTATTCTTTTGTAATACAGATATAACAATACTCTTTGAAATAGAACAGTAATGTGAGGATGTTCAGAGTGGTTTAGGTACATCGTATTTAAGGTTACCTAACTGATATTGAAAATATTCAATTTGTTTCCTCATACGATGATATTCAGTAGTTTTTTTCTTTTTACGTCCTAACACTTTACAAATTAGCAAAACTTTGAATGAATCTCTTGGTACATTGATAGTTTTCATTTGTTAGTGAAACATGAAGAATAGATATTGTATACTATGGTATCAAATGTTAATTAATTCTGTTACATTGTTCTCATCATAGTATGACCTGTATCAGGCATATATTAGGGACCGCTGATTTCATTTATGGGGTGAAGGGGTCCTGGGATTTTTTTCTGAACTGGGGTGTTTTTTTGGTTTACCTCAAGATAATTTAAAACAAACCCCAAATATAATGGATCTAAATAGTTATTTTTTTCAAAAAATCAGAGGAAATAAATATTTTTTCAGGTTATTTGCGGTCCTGAAATTTTTTTCAAACAACTACTAGACCCCCCACCCTGAAAATTAAATGGTTGGTCCTTTATATATATACCATCAGTGTAATGAAAGCATGATTTTCCAGCTGCAAAAATGTGCAACAGAGCCTGCTTGCCACTAATTTCATACCTTTTTCAAGTCCTACATGAATCTAATTACTAGCTCTATTTATATACTGCAAAATTGACTCTTAGTTATTCAAGAAATGAATACATGAGTGGTGTAAATGAATACATGAGTGGTGTAAATGAATACATGAGTGGTGTAAATGAATGATATGGTAAATGTAAATACTTTTAGATTTGAACATTATATTGTATACTAAAACAGACAAAAAGTTGAAAATTGCTGACGCAGCACTGGTGATCAAACACTGGACTACTGAATTTCAAAGCTAGTGGTTCACTATCCAGATCATGTGAGTTATTGGATTCAGATAGTTACAGTAAATGAAGCTTTTCACTCTTGTAAAGATTACACAACCTTCCACATCCATTTTTGCTGAAATAAAACAATTTTCAGATTGTTTATGGTTTACATTTAAACATAGTTTAGTTATTTGTTTTTGTTGTCTCTTTCCAGTTGGAGACAGTTTGGATGAGAGTAAGGACTCTATTTCAAGCTCCATCTTCCTTGGTAAGTACTGTTTCAGCCTTGGCTGCAATGACAAGATTACAACAGTCACTTGTATGCATAGGTGTGGGATAGAGAGAGTACCGTATGTACTCGCGTATAAGCCAATACCAACTGTAAACTGCATAGACCATGATCTGCTGATACATTATACGATGGCAGATCAGGGTCTATGTTGTTTGCATTTGGAGTATGCGAGTATATATGGTATGTTTGCATGAATTAGTGTTTAACGGCACATCAGCACAGTACTGACTATATGGTGCCAATTAAAAGTGAGGTTCAAAAAATGTAAATATAAAGAATTGCAAAACATTTAGGGAGAGAGAGATTCCATTGGAGTTGTAGGATTTGGTAGGTAGGGACCAAGCTCTTGGTCTTGGCAAAACCTTGTTGATCCCCACTAAATTTGACTTACCATTTTTACTCACTTATAAGTCGATTCCAACTGCAAACAACATAGACCCTGATCTGCCATTGCATAATGTGCCAACAGATCAGGGTCTATCTTGTTTGTTCTACTGATTACTCCTAATGAACTGTATAGACCCTGATCTGCCAGTGCATTATTTGATGGCAGATGTAGGTCTGTGCATTGTACATTTGGACTCAACTTATAAGCGAGTATAGACAGTATACCAATACAGTTATCTGGAAGGCTTTTAATATTAACATAGAATACAACCAACATGTCTGTACTGAACACTTGCAGTACGAAATTTTGCTCTATATGGACAGGTGTCCTTTATACATGTATATGAAGAGAAATAAGGAAGTAAAGTTAAGTAATGGGTTCATAAATTGAGTCCATTATTAGCAGGTGCCCATTGTATGGAGGTGTCCATGATGACAGGTTTCATTGTAGTGTATCATATTTAAGGAATTGGATTGCACAAAACCCCAAACAAAACAAACAATCAAAAAGCTTTGAGCTCTAAAACTTGATTACTTATGGTCAAAGTTAAATATATGCAATGGTCATTCATGGTCATTCATACTAGAGATGTGATTACTTTGCATAAAAACTGCACCATCCACTCTGATGCTGAACAAACAGGTTATTATATATTGAATAGTGTCTGTAACTAAAACCTGCAATGTTATTGTTAATGTTATGGTTGTGTATGAATAACAATATGATAGTTATGTTAACATATGTATATGGCAGATAAACAGATGTAATATGGATTTGTGCTGCTAGATATACATCAGCACTGTCATTCAAACACAGCTGTAATAAAGTGAAATTTAAATACATTTGAACTAGTGAATTAAGTCTTTATGGATGCAGTTGCACATTACGTTGCACTGAATCAGTGTAATCTGAGAACTCTTTGGATGCATTTCAGTCAAAGTCATTTTTTTAGCTTGCCTGTATGAAGTACAGGAGAGCTTATGCAATGATCATGGCATCGTTGGTGTCAGAGAGTGTAGACAGCAGGTTAAAGTATGCTTTTAAGGTTTTGATTACAATTCATATGAAGGAACTTTGCAAATTAATTTCACTTCTGTGTATTCATTAGATTATGTCTGGCCTTATTTAATGGTTTTTTCCCCAATTTTACTGATTTCTTCATATGATGAGCATATGAAGATATGAGGTGGTCCATCTGTCAGTCTGTTCCACCATCTAATGTTACCGAACTTTGTAAATAGCTCGCATTTGGGGCAGCTAAGAAACCTCTCAATTTCATGCTCAAAAGGTTAAAGGTCAAGGTCACATGCATCATACCTTGGTTTAGTTTTGCTTTTGATTTTTGTTTTGGTTTTTTAGATGAATTTTTCTGGCACTGTCACTTCTTGTAGGGTCTTATAGTTTGATGTGTGGATCCCATTAAAGAAAACTTAAATGTCATGCACAAGTAGGTCACCATGACTTGCATTGCATGCTACAGTGACTTCTTTTACCTTGGGCATAATGTCAGTGTGTTATACAACTTTGAGTGTACAGTCATGTGGCTTCATCTATGAATCCCTTATTTTGATTACTAGATCATCACATCAAAAGTAAGTCACTTTGACCTACATTTCATGCATCCGTGACTTCAATATTTTTTTGGTATTGGAAATTTAAGAAACTATCAAAAGCAGGTGAACAGAGTAATATAAACACAGCATCTTTTAATTGTGACTAATTACATGATTACTGCCCACTATGATCAACACAGCATCTTTTAATTGTGACTGATTACATGATTACTGCCCACTATGATCAACACAGCATCTTTTAATTGTGACTGATTACATGATTACTGCCCACTATGATCAACACAGCATCTTTTAATTGTGACTGATTACATGATTACTGCCCACTATGATCACATATACCTATTGAGTCAATAGTGCACAAAATACTGATCCCACATTTAAAAAAAACAACTTGAGAAAAGTCAAAGAAGCATCAAATATAGGTTGCAGTAACTTCCTGTGACCTAATGATGGTGTCATATATGTCACTGAGTATCCATGCAATGATACATAACTCTGCAAGAAAGACTGCCTAAGACACTGACTTAAAAGTGAGGCTCAAAGTCATGGATGCATGAAATGTAATAGCTTGCCTTAATTATATCCCCAAAAGGCAAGCTATGGTGTCATATGGGTTTTATGATGCAGAAATATTTATTGTTATAAAAGTTAATAAGTAATTGCCTAGCAAGCTAGGATTTCTTCAGAAATTATAACAAAATTTGTCTTCATCAAATATTACTGGTTGGCATTGGTGTACAGGTGAGCAATGTTGTATACTGACAGCACTTGTTGTTCTTTGTGTATATTAGATATCTTTTATTTTCCAGTAATGTTGTTAATAATAATACATTTCTCAACCTAAATTTAGTAGAAAAATAGTGTTTTTAGTGGCAAAATATGGCCAGATTCAAAGCACTTCTCTGTGAAACTTTTTTTTATTCAGTCAAACATATTAAAAATTTTATCTTTTTTGTCCTCGTGCATTTTTTAAAAACAGAGATAATGTGATAGCCTCCATCCATCTGTCCGTATAACTGTCTTTTACCACATCTCCTTTTAAAACTGTAGGCTGGAATTTCATGAACTCTGTAGTTATATTGTCTTTGTAATAAACATCTGCAGCAGGAATGTCATACTAGACTCCTGCCTCTTGGGTTCCTGGGTCAGAGGTAAAATGTACAAAAAGTGCAATTACAATAACATTATCTGCAATTATAGCAGGAAGATGCATCATAAAAGTGATGGATTTTGCATTATGACCCCTGGGTCACTGTCTGGGGTTAGAGATGAGTGGAAGGGGCTTGCATTATGACCCCTTGGTCACTGTCTAGGGTTGGAGATGAGTGGAAGGGGCTTGCATTATGACCGCATGGTCATTGTCTGGGGTTGGAGATGAGTGTAAGGAGATTGAATTATGACCCCAAAGTCACTGTCTGGGGTTCGAGATGAGTGGAAGGGGCTTGGAATATGCATTAAAATGCATGGGGATTTGTGATGGTGAGTCATTGCAGTTGCTCTAGTTTTCTTTGCGCGTGTTGTGGCATAAATTTTTTCAGGTACTTAGTATTGCAACAATACCTGTGCTATGACATTTTTATTGACAGTCCTCCGGGGAAAGTCTTGGCCTCTTCCTTTTTTTTAATCATCGATTGACAAACAAATCAAAAGTTTACAATGCCTTACCATGACCCACGCATGCTATAGGTGGAAGAAAAAGCCAAGGAGTAACAACTCAATACAAATACAAAAATGAATACATCTTTGACATGTCGCCAATGAAATGTGCTTTAAGTAAGGAATGAAGATGATACACAGATTTCAGGTGTATTTCATTTCATGTTGAAATAGATTTTTTTGGAACTCAAAGGGTTAGCAAGCTAATATACCCAGTACATACAGGTTCTCTAGATAACTTTAGATACATGATGTTGCATTGAGACATCCTTTACAATGTGTTTTTCCCCAGGCAGAATATAGTGGAAGGGTTTTACACCAGAGTACTTTACCTGTACAACTGTATAATTTTATCCTTTGTAGACAAACCCTCTCAAGTAAATGGGGACGCAAGCCCTCAGCCAAGTTGTTTAAAGACTAGTCCAAAACAAGGTATGTAAAACATGACTCATTCGGTTTGTCTAAATATTCAATTTAAATATGAATAACCCTCCCCTCTTTTGAAGTAATTTATGAATTAATGTGTCATGAAGTTTCTCCTATGGATTTCAGCCATATAGCTTTTCATAGCCTTTGTTAAATCATTAAAACTATACATTATGAAAGTTACACATGTAGCCATGCTGGTGTTTGTACATTATACAACCTCTGACAGAGTTCTGTGTAGTATATTGGATATATTCTGATCAAAACTTAAGGATTGATGCAAATAAGGTAAAGATTTTATCCAAAAATGTATCTTTAAAATCCACTACATCAGGTTGTGCAGTATTTACAAACTTCATGACTCCAAGTAAAGGTCAACAGAGCTATTTAATGTCTGTGTTTACAAACATAGGTGAGTATATATGTGTCAACATGGACAGAGGAGACAGCACCAGTGTTGTGAACAAACTGAAGGTCACAGGAGAATTATAATGTCCTTAAAAAGCCATCCTTACAGTTTATTGATGAAATGTTAGAAATCTTGATATCTCCTGATATATCTTAATACTGTGTGCAGAATGTCACAGGATTATTTAAAGATCAGGTAACTGCAGACTGTTTCACCAGCATGTCTTTGATGTTCAGTAGTGTTGAGATATCTTGCTTCTTGCAGCTGTCTCAGGATTTATTTGTTTTTTGTTATTTTTATAAAGACAAATTTTAATTACATATTCTGCTCAATTGGTAATTTCACTTACAAGCATGAAATATGACGTCTGTTTATGTAGTTTTATTATATGTAAACAGGATAGTTTTTAGCTCTACTGGTCATAGATCAGAAGAGCTCATGGGGTCTGTTGTCTGTCATCTGTCGTCTGATATCTGTCATCCTGCATCTGATTCCGTCCATCCATTAGCATAAGTTTGTTATTGCTACTTCTCCAAAACTACTTAGAGGATTCCCGTGAAACTTTACACACACATTCATCCCAACATCTAGTTGGTGCTTAATGAAAATGGTGCTGCTCAGACATCCAATATGGCCATCACAGCAGTCATGTTTAAAATCTTGTCAGTACTCCTTCTGATTGGATAGTCATATCAACATCGGGTTTTCACTAAAAGACTTCTTATGATCTCTAGTTGGTCCCAAATGAAAATGGTGCTGATCTGACATCCAGTATGGCTGCCATGGTAGCCATCTTGAAAATCTTGTCACTACTCCTCCTGAACGGAAAGTCATATCGACATAAGATTTTCACCAGAAGATTTCTTATGATGTCTAGTTAGTCCTAAATGAAAATGGTTCTGCTTGGGTGTCCAATATGGCTGCCACAGTGGCCATCTTGAAATTCTTTCCATTTTTGCTACTCCTCCTGAATGGATGGTTATATCAGCATGGGGTTTTCACTAAAAGACTACTTATGATGTCTAGTTTGTCTTAATTACAAATGTTGCTGATCTGACATCCATTATGGCCACCACAGCAGCCATCTTGAAAATCTTGTCATTGCTACTCCTCTTGAATGGAAAGTCATGTTGGCATGGGGTTTCACAAAAAGACTTCTTAGATGTCTAGTTGGTCCTAAATAAACAGGTGCCACCCAGGCATCCATTACAGCCACCACAGAGGCCAGCTTGAAATTCTTGTTATCGTTACTACACCTGAATGGATGGTCATATCAACATGGGGTTTTTCCTGAAAGACTTCTTATGGTGGACCTAAATAAAAATTGTACCAATCTGATATTCAGTATGGCCACCACAGTGGCCATCTTGAAAATCTTACCACTACTCCTCCTCGATGGAAAGTCATATCAGTATTGGGTTTTCACCAGAAGACTTCTTATGATGTCTAGTTGGTACTCAGTGGATCTGACATCCAGTATGGCCACCATCCATTCAGGAGAATTAGTGACAAGATTTTCAATATGTACATTGTGGCAGTCATATTTGATGTCAGATCATTACCATTTTCATTCAGGACCAACAAGATATCATAATTAGTCTTCAGGTGAAAATCCCATGTCAATATGACTTTTCATCTGGAAGGAGTAGCAATAACAAGATTTTTCAAGATGGCTGCAATATCTAGATAACATAAGCATACCTGTAATATCTGGATAACAAGAACATACTTGTAATATCTGGATAATAGAAGCATACTTGTAATATCTGGATAATCGAAGCATACTTATAATGACCAGTGTCTGTACCATCCTATGGATCTATGATGAGTCTCTGTACCATCCTATGGATCTGTGATGAGCGTCTGTACCATCCTATGGATCTGTCTGTACCATCCTATGGGTCTGTGATGAGTGTCTGTACCATCCTATGGGTCTGTGATGAGTGCCTGTACCATCCTAAGGATCTGTGATGAGTGTCTGTACCATCCTATGGGTCTGTGATGAGTGTCTGTACCATCCTATGGATATGTGATGAGTGTCTGTACCATCCTATGGGTCTGTGATGAGTGTCTGTACCATCCTATCGGTCTGTGATGAGTGTCTGTACCATCCTATGGGTGTGTGATTAGTGTCTGTACCATCCTATGGATCTGTGATGAGTGTCTGTACCATCCTGTAGGTCTGAGATGAGTGTCTGTACCATCCTAAGGATCTGTGATGAGTGTCTGTACCATCCTATGGGTCTGTGATGAGTGTCTGTACCATCCTATGGATCTGTGATGAGTGTCTGTACCATCCTATGGATCTGTGATGAGTGTCTGTACCATCCTATGGGTCTGTGATGAGTGTCTGTACCATCCTATGGATCTGTGATGAGTGTCTGTACCATCCTATGGATCTGTGATGAGTGTCTGTACCATCCTATGGATCTGTGATGAGTGTCTGTACCATCCTATGGGTCTGTGATGAGTGTCTGTACCATCCTATGGGTCTGTGATGAGTGTCTGTACCATCCTATGGATCTGTGACCAGTGTCTGTACCATCCTATAGGTCTGTGATGAGTGTCTGTACCATCCTATGGGTGTGTGATAAGTGTCTGTACCCTCAGGCTTAGACTTAGGAATGGATATCCAGAGAAATATCACAGTACTGAATTTGGGTTATTGACTTGTTTTTGTTGGTTGCAAATAATTACTTCTCCACTAGCCATTCATGCATGCATGTGAGTGAATTGTAGTACCAGCGATACATAATTTGCGGTCATGAATGCATTACAAATTCATAATAAGATCAGGGAAAAAATGAAATTAGGTAAAATGAAGTAAAATCAATAAATCTAATGCATATAATAAATTGATGGTTGTACAGCCAAACTTGACAATCTTTCCTTAGAGTGCCTGGCAGGAGGACTCAAGGCTGATTAATAGATGAAAGCTCTGTGGTACTGAAAGGAGTTAGTAAGAACTTGACTATATCACAATAGATGAAAGCTCTGTGGTACTGAAAGGAGTTAGTAAGAACTTGACTAAATCAGCAACCTTGGCCTGATCAGGTGGTCTTGTTATGTCATTTTGGAATAAAGTTCCTAGAAAGATTTTTCATAACACTTTAAAGCTCATTGGTATGTTAATCAATATACTGTGAACATGCAGAGATTTTACAGCATACATTCAGTGTTCAAATTTCGCTTGTCCATTGGCCAAAAACCAGATATTTTCAGAATAAAACATTAACTTTACAAGGGATTGTTGCTACTTGTTGTAATAGTTGCTGGCTTGAGTGGCAAATATTCTGGAAGTTGATTTCAGTTACCAACTACACTGTTGGAATTGTTCCAATAAATCTTACGCTAATTTTTATGGTAGTTATTCAGTCTGGTTCATCATTTATTGTATAATTCCTTGAAATTATTCAATTGACTTTAAAGGTAAATGCTTCAAAAATAGCTACATTTGTTGTTTCATTAGAATTGCCTCATTTGATGGCAATATAGGTTTTGGTATGGTAATTCTGTAGGTGGCTAAGGTTATACAACCGTCTTGTGTTCCCATCATCATTGTAGGGCAAATATACCTTCATTGAGAGACTTTAACCTTCAATGAAAAACCCATTTTGAACCCTTCTGTCTGAATTTTTATTAAACTTTGTGAACATGTTGAACAGTTCATCCTACCAGCATTAATGATTTATTTGAATAAACATGTGTATTAACCTCTCAATGGTTGACATTTTGACAAAGATATGTTGACTTGTATGGCCTTTTGTTGTATCTTGTATATTAATGGATACATTTTGTTTTGTTGTTTGTATACCATTCAGACTTTTTCACAATTGAGGATTGAGAAATATACTTCAGTTGATATATCACATGAGATATTATAGCCAAATTTAACATATATGTACTTACTGAAAGCGAAAGATTTGTTTAATTTTAGTTCTAGGAAGATAAGGATCAGCTCAACAGGGTCTATTCTAGAGTTGAAAAATATGGGGGGAAATTCCTCCATCAATTTGAAGAAAGGAAGGGAATTTCTAAAAGTAGGGGAGATTCAATGAATTAAATAAGGCAGGGCTCGCAAAAATGATGTATGATTTTAGTGCATTCAGTTAACTATTGGCATGATGTTTTAAAAATTGGCATGAATCCTGCTATTGCGCGTTCAAGAATAGACCCTGGGTACTGTATATGCTCGCGTATAAGCTGATACCAACTGCAAACTGCATAGACCCAGATCTGCCAGCGCATAATGCACCGGCAGATCTGGGTCTATGCAGTTTGTAAGAACTAATCAGTAGAACAAACAACATAGACCCTGTTTATACATGAGTATATACGGTAAGTGGAATATTTAGAGGATTTTACGTCACATGAAATTTACAAAACAAGTTGCATAATATATACTACAAGCAGCTTGCAGCAAATGGTGTACTTTTTCATTCAGCAAGTTTTATCGATTTTAGGTCTGATTAACCTGAATTCAGGATACTATTTAACACTAGATTGACCTGAATTCAGGATACTATTTAACACAAGACTAACCTGAATTCAGAATACTATTTAACACAAGACTAACCTGAATTCAGGATACTATTTAACACAAGACTAACCTGAATTCAGAATACTATTTAACACAAGACTAACCTGAATTCAGAATACTATTTAACACAAGACTAACCTTAATTCAGAATACTATTTAACACAAGACTAACCTGAATTCAGGATTCTATTTAACACAAGACTAACCTGAATTCAGAATACTATTTAACACAAGACTAACCTTAATTCAGAATACTATTTTACACAAGACTAACCTGAATTCAGAATACTATTTAACACAAGACTAACCTGAATTCAGGATAATATTTAACACAAGACTACAAAGACAGTGTTATGCTACTGCTGCTAATTACCGTATATACTAATGTATAAGTCATATCCAACTGCATGGACCCAGATCTGCTGTCATATAATGTGCTGGCAGAGCTGGGTCTACACAGTTTGTTAGGCCTACTCAGTAAACAAATAACATAGACCCTGATCTGTCAGTGCATTATGCAATAGCAGATCAGGGTCAGTGTTGTTTGCAGTTGAACCTGATTTATACGCAAGTATATATGGTAAGTGACACCACCAATTTAGTATTATGTCAAAGTGTGATTTAAAATTTGTATAACATGACTATGATGTTAATACATGTTGTATAGCATGACTGTGATGTTAATACATGTTATATAACATGTATGATGTTAAATGTTGTATAGCATGACTATGATGTTTTTAAAAATAGTTATAACCTAACTATGATGTTAATAAATCTTTTATAACATAACTGTTAAATGTTGCATAACATGACTGATGTTATTAAATGTTGTATAACATGACTATTATGTTAATAAATGTAAAATTTATATGACATAATAGTCAACATAAATGATAATTAGCATGTTATACAGCATAACACGAATTGGCCTCATATTACATTGACCAGAATGTGTGATCTTACAGAATGGTCTCGTATTACATTGACCAGAGTGTATGATCTTACAGAATGGTCTGGTATTACATTAACCAGAGTGTATGATCATACAGAATGGTCTCATATTACATTGACCAGATTGTATGATCTTACAGAATGGTCTTGTATTACATCAATCAGATTTGAATGATCTTAAAGAATAAATCACCAAATTTTGAGGAACGGCAGACCTTGAAGAGGACAAGTATATCATGCAATAAATGTGCATTTTCAACACTCAGTTTCTTACTCAACTAAAAACTGGATATTTCCTTGCTAAAACAACTGTTGGATATCTTACACTGTACTAATAAAGAAAGGAATAAACTTATTCCTCTCATAGGATGCTAACATTGCAAATACAGTACATGAAGAAATGTAGCAAAAGGTTATGTGCTACACATATTTAAAACTGTTTGACTGGGATTCTAATTTTATCACTAGAGATGTCTTTTCTAGTTCAGAATTATATTTGGATTTGCTGCCAGTTTCTAGGACCACTTTATCCCTACTGGATGTGACTCTTTTAGTTCAGAATTGTATTTCGATTTTTTGCCCCTTTCTGGAGCCATTAGAGAAGTCATAGGTATGCATGGAAAAAAAATTCCCAAAGTTTTCATTTTATTCCGGATCAGAGAGGTACTCTTGTCATTATGTTTCACTGTATTATGGATCAGAGAGGTAGTCTTGTCATTATGTTTCATTGAGTTCTGGATCAGAGGTACTCTTGTCATTATGTTTCATTGAGTTCTGGATCAGAAGTACTCTTGTCATTATGTTTCACTGTGTTCCAGATCAGAAGTACTCTTGTCATTATGTTTAACTGTGTTCCAGATTAGTGAGGCACTCTTGTCATTATGTTTAACTTTGTTCCAGATCAGAAAGGCACTCTTTTAATTATGTTTCACCGAGTTCTGGATCAGAGAGGTACTCTTGTGATTATGTTTCAATGTGTTCCAGATCAGAGGTACTCTTTTTATTATGTTTCATTGTCTTCTGGATAAGAAGTACTCCTGTCATTGTTTCATTTAGTTCTGGATCAGAGTACTCTTGTCATTATGTTTCACCATGCTCTGGGTCAGAAGTACTTGGCATTATGGTTCATTGTGTTCCAGATCAGAGAGGTACTCTTGTCATTATATTTCATTGAGTTCTGGATCAGAGAGGTACTCTTGTCATTATGTTTCACTGTGTTCTGGATCAGAGAGGTACTTTTGTCATTATATTTTACAGTGTTCCCGATCATAGGTACTCTTGTCATTATGTTTCATTGAGTTCTGCATCAGAGAGGTACTCTTGTCATTATGTTTCACAGTGTTCTGGATCAGAGGTACTCTTGTCATTATGTTTTACTGTGTTCTGGATCAGTGGTACTCTTGTCATTATGTTTCACAGTGTTCTGGATCAGAGAGGTACTTTTGTCGTTATGTTTTACAGTGTTCCAAATCACAAGTACTCTTGTCATTATGTATCACAGTGTTCTGGATCAGAGGTACTCTTGTCATTATGTTTCACTGTGTTCTGGATCAGAGAGGTACTTTTGTCATTATGTTTTACAGTGTTCCAGATCAGAGGTACTCTTGTCATTATGTTTCACTGTGTTCTGGATCAGAGAGGTACTTTTGTCATTATGTTTGACAGTGTTCCAGATCACAGGTACTCTTGTCATTATATTTCACAGTGTTCTGGATCAGAGGTTTCTCTTGTCATTATGTTTCACTGTGTTCTGGATCAGAGAGGTACTTTTGTCATTATGTTTTACAGTGTTCCAGATCAGAGGTACTCTTGTCATTATGTTGCACTGTGTTCCAGATTAGAGAGGTACTTTTGTCATTGTATTTTACAGTGTTCTGGATCAGAGGTACTCTTGTCATTATGTTTCACAGTGTTCTGGATCAGAGGTACTCTTGTCATTATGTTTCACTGTGTTCTGGATCAGAGAGGTACTTTTGTTGTTATGTATCACAGTATTCCAGATCAGAGAGGTACTCTTGTCATTATATTTCATTGAGTTGTGGATCAGAGTGGTACTTTTGTCATTATGTTTAATTTTACAAATTCAGGGATATTCATTGATGAAATTATGGATGAATTGTCCGAAATTTCCAGATGGAATCCATTGCAGTAAATATTGATGGATACTTTCCTGTGCATTGGAGGAATATCAGTAATGTGTCAGCTATTCTTACAATCAGCCTGTTATAGGAAGTATATTCGGAAAAGTAGGTTTTATTCAAAATATAAATTACTTTAAAGAGTTTTCTGAAATATTTTCATCAGTTATGGACTCAACAAGAATGAAGAGCATAGATTTCAATTAGTATTTTATATATTCAATGAAAAATTGGATTTTCAAGTGTACAAATTAAGACCAGTGATACATACTTGAAGGAAATATTGATATATTTATGTTTATATGATTCATATAGCCATTATTTAAGAAAAAAATACCATAACCTTTGGCTCAAATAAAGCATTTTTGAAACAAAATGAAGGTCACATAAAAATGGCAGACAAGATAGGAATATGAACTGATTCTGTAATTGGCAAGTGGAATGGAATATAATTTGTATGGATTCAGATAATGGAGGGTGCCATCAGTTCATGTGTGTTCCAGAGTTAATTACAGTCATTAGAAGAAAAGTAGAATAATTCTTATCATTGTCCATATTTTCTTCTCAAAAGAGAGATCAGGCCAACTCCTTATTGAATGCTCTTTTCTACTTCCTTAATAAAGCTTAGACAAGAATCTTTTTCCTTTGAAATGGAAATGTTGATTCTATTTACATTTCATATTTTTTTACTTGCCTTTGTATATGCCTGCCACAGGGTGGAATATATCTTATAATGTTGTCCATCCATCTGTTCTTATAATGTTGTCCATCCATCTGTTCTTATAATGTTGTCCATCCATCTGTTCTTCTTTTACCAATTTAGTTTCCAAAAAATAACTTGACACATTCACCCACACCTTTGACCTTGGGGTCAAGGTGACAGTGATAGAAAATTTGTGTTAATGTTTTGATTAAAGTATTTTCATTTGCTTATATTTCCTAAACCTCTTGATGTATTTTGTTAATACCGGTACATTGGATGTAAGACAGTTCATTCTGCAACATGCTGGCCCAAACTTTTGACATTTTATTTCAAAGTCTCATATTGTGCAGCAATGTTTTGATCTTAGGTTTGACCTGCAGGCCCAGGCTGTCTTGTCTGGAAATAATTGCATTTCAATGAAATGTTTCTTGGAGAGTAAAAATATTTTAGGTAGGTATACTATGAAGTCTTGATTTCTGGGTCAACATTAGGTCATTTCACTTTGATATGCCAAGATAGATAAGCTGGCTTGTCTTTCTGTAACTTGATGCTGAACCCTCCTTTTATTTTCCATTGAATGCTACAAGATCACTTCTCCTATTGCTTAGAATGATTTCAAGGAGCAATATAGAGGGTGATTTTGTTCTATACGCATGTTTTATAGTCACTCTTGTTGCTGATTAAATTGTCATATCTCTGCATTTGATCTATTGACTTCTGTGAACTTAACAATATATCTCAAGATGGTATACAATATTAAATGAGCATATATCTCAATAAACATTTGTATAACAAGTATTGGTAAAAATAAATAAATCTATTCATTACTTGATCTTTTATAAGGCGCAGGAGAGTTCTGGCATGATGACTATCAGTTGTCAATTAGGTATTTGTTTTCCAGGTTGGCATTGTATAATATTAAACAGACATTTGCATTAACCTTGCAGAGTCGGATTTTTTTGCACAGTTCAGAGTTTCTTCTGTTCGAACTCTCCTAAAATTTGACCTTAGTCACTTAAATGTGTACCCCTAAAAACTCTGAAGGATTTAAGAGGTTACATGATTGTTACAACGACAACAACAACAATACACAATTGGTTCAACAACAACAACAGCAACAACAATACATGTACCCACAAGAGTGTACTTTGAGTTATTTCAGTGCACTTTTTTTGTGAAGTATTAAAAACATTAAATTGTCTTCATTATGTATTATTATTATTTCCTTGTCAGTGAAGTTGGGAGGGGACATGGTGTTTTGCCTGTTCATCCATGTGTTCATTTGTTTGCTACCCTCACAATATTTAATTACCACCTCAATATCTCAGACCCTATTTCACCTACATTTATGAAAATTGGCATGTGGATACATCTCAGGAAGAGCAACTCTGCCAAACCAAAACTATGTCATTGTGATCTGATTTGTACACTAGAGTGACTTCTGTCATTTCTGCAGTTTGTTCATTACACCCTCAATATCTTGAACTCTATTTCACTTAGACTCATGAAAATTGGTATGTAGATAAATCTGGACGATTGTAACTCAACCATACCAAAACTAGGTCTCAGTGACCTAATTTGTATGCTTGAGTGAATTCTTTCTTTTTCAGCTGTTAATTCATTACACCCTTAATATCTTGGACCCTATTTCATCTACGTTCATTTAAATTGACATTTAGATAAAGCTTGACTACAGTAACTGAGCCTTACCAAATGTAGGTCACTGACCTAATTTTCAGACTTTACTATTGTTGGTTACTCTAGATATGTTCCTGTTGGTGAGAGGGTTCGTGTTTGTGAGTAAACACCTCATGGAATTTAAAAAATCTTGTCAAACATTTTTTTTTTTTTTTGCCAAGGATTTCTAAAGTTTTTTTAGACTGAAATTAGTTTCATAACATTTCATTTGACATTCGCAACCCACATGAAATAATACTACTAATAATAATAATTATAATGATAATAATAATAATAATAATAATAATAATAATAATAATAATAATAATAATAATGATAATAATAATAATAATTATTAGTGGTAGCAGCAGTAGTATTAGTAGTAGTAATGCTACCTTATACTGTTGTCCTCAAGAAAATTGTCCCACCTGTAACTTGTTACAGTATAAGTGGTTCGTTCAGGGGATTGACCGGGGAGTAATGCATAACATTACATTACCAAACAGGTGTGATGTCTAGTTGACCAAAGGATGGAGAATGTTTTAAAGAGGTAAGACTTGTACACTTCATAAATTTCAGGGATCTGGAGTCCTGGGATGCAACATTCACCACCGACACCTTCGTCCATTCGCTCAGGCAGAGAGTCTCCAAATCTAAAGGATTTGGCCCCAGTTTGGACCCCAGGGGGAGGATCTGGTATCTTCAAAAAAGAGTACAGGCCAGTAAAACCTATACCTCCAGAGACAAAGTTGAAAGAAAAGCCAAAGCAGGTAAATGCACAGGTCCTACATTTACTTGCTAACCTTGTGAAAGAGAAATCTGGGCAGTGAAGTTAGAAAACAGAAATTCATTTGTTATGGAAGTGGTTGATGCCATTTTGAAGTTCAGAAATTAGTTACTAAAATCTGAGGGTTTTTATACTAAATCTGGACATTGGCAAGTTGCCAACACAGTCTTTCAATATTTATCAAGACAGTTTTTGTTAAGAAACACACATCAGGAGGTAGGGTACTCTTTAGAAGTATATAGACCCATTTATATCTTCAGAAAGTCTACGAGATGAAGACTCCCACTTCTGTTCTCAAAAGTCATATTGGAAAATGATTAACAAAAATGAAGACCTGACAGAGTATTGAATTTATAATGCTTAATCAGTACATTATACATTTTGTGGAAAGCAGTGGTTTTCTATTACATATTTTTTTAATGTGTTTTGTTAATTCTGTGTACTTATAATGTGAACATGGGGCCCAACAGCGGAACATTCAATCTTTTTCAAGGATAAATCTTAATATTGTTTGAAAGTATGGTGTTCCCTCACTATATTACTCCTCACTATACTGCCACCCCTCTTATAACATACATGGTCATGGATCTCAGTAAATTGGTTACATTTTATTTTATCACTGTTACAGTGGTCCCCATCTTGAACGGTCCCCTGACCAGCAGCCACCCACTTTTATGGCCAATATCCCATGGCACGAGTGAGTTTGTGTTCAAAAGTACCCCTCAAAGACTGCCACCCCTCAAACATTGCCAGTGGAGAGCATATTAGTACAGAACATGCCATATTTACCCCTCAAGATTGAAGCATTATAAAAAGGGAACACTTAGATCCCATTGACAGTGTTATAAAGAGGGAACACTTTTAACTCCCATTGACAGTGTCATAAAGAGGGAACACTTGGCTCCCATGGACATCATTATAAAGAGGGGACACTGTTTTAGCTCCCGTGGACAGTGTTATAAAGAGGAAATGCTTTTAACTCCTATGAACAGTGGTATAAAGAGGGGACATTTAGCTCCCATAGACAGCATTATAAAGAGGGAACACATTTAGCTCCCATTGACAGTGTTATAAAGAGGGAACACTAGCTCCCATGGACAGTGTTATAAAATGGTAACACTGATTGAACTCCAGTGGACAGTGTTATAAAGAGGGAACAATGATTCAACTCCATTATACAGTGTTATAAAGAGAAAACACTATTTATGAGATTAACTGACATCTCATTTGTAGTAAAACTTCCCTACTCTGGGTTCTGTTGGGACTAAAAAATTGTGTCCGTTTTATACAGGTGTCCTGTATACAGAGGTTTCATGCCAGACTGTAGGGAAAGTCTGGTTAAAGAGGGCTCATTTAAGAAAGTTTTACTGTATTTTATCTTAAAGTCAAGGAGGTAACTATGTTTCCGATAAATGATGTCTGAGTAACAGGTTAAAATTCTTCAGGTACAAAACCTCATAACATTTAACATTTATATTTGGACTCCCTTAATAACATATAATAATAATTTGTGTAGAAACTTGAAGAATTGAAATAGACCATTGGCTCTAACTTACAGATTTGTTTGAATATGTTCATTAACTGAAATTAATGATGTTTCTGGTCTGTTAAAAAGGA
This sequence comes from Margaritifera margaritifera, assembly GCA_029931535.1. Lineage (NCBI taxonomy): Eukaryota > Metazoa > Mollusca > Bivalvia > Unionida > Margaritiferidae > Margaritifera > Margaritifera margaritifera. The sequence continues at coordinate 22,619,217 of JAQPZY010001699.1, forward strand.
TTGTTGGTGCACATAAGTCACTATCATTATCAAAAATATTTTCAGAAACTTTCATCATTTGAGACAAAAGCAGACGATAGTTACTTGTGGAAACAGGATCGTGATGCCCCAGATGGGGCATCAGACAAGCCCAGTGAACATCCAACCAGCTCTTTCAAATATATCCCATTAAAAGCTGGAGAGGGCAGGATTATGGAACCTGCTTCTTCTGTTTCAAAACCAACTAGATCGACTGGTCAGCCATTGGTGAATGGTTTGAGTGGTGAGGACTCATCTATCAGACCTTCATTCAAGCATAGTTTCAAAGATGAGCCAAGTAGACTGCCTCCAACCCAGAGTCCCTTTATAACTCTGCTGCAAAAGAGTAGAGGTATGTATGTGTGAGAAATCATTACCAGCATTCTTGAACAGGTGCTTGCTACAGAGAAAGGAGCACCCCTCCCGCTCCCATGCCAGACAGTCAGACACCTAGATATTTTCAGGTGCTCTCTGATATGATAAAGGTGTTCTTCATTACATCAAATTCAGATTTTATCTAAATTGAGATATCCTGGAACTCTCCAAGCATGAAAACATTTTGGAAGTATTTAAAAAATGAATACATAAACGTGTTTAAACTGCACTTGAAATTGTGAAGAAAATGGGGATATTCTTTCTTGATATAAACAGCATCACTTCTTAGATGTGTGATGGTAGATACTGTACATTTACCATCTATACTCGTGTATAAGCCAGTACAAACTGCAAACTGCATAGACATAGATCGGCCATCGCATAATGCGCTGTCAGATCTAGGTCTATGCAGTTTGTAAGGACTAATCAGTAGAACAAACAACATAGACCCTGATCTGCCAGCATATTATGTGACAGCAGATTAGGGTCTATGTTGTTTGCATTTTGATCTGGATTATACGCAAGTATATATGGTAGGCTTCATCAACGGGAGATAATGAAGAGAATTTGTTTCTGAATTTACCATAAAATAATATGCACCCAGTTTCCAACAAAGTAGACCCAAATCTGCTGTTGTATAGTGTGCTGGCAGATCAAGTCTCTGCTCCGTCTTAGAAGTCATTAAGTTGAATGCAATTTGGGGTCTGTGGTGTTTTTTCTACTTATGACTTTTGGTGAAGAGCATAGACCCAGATCTGCCATCACATGTGATTGCATATCTGGGTCTACTTTTGTTAGCAGTTGGGTGCGCACTCTGTATGAATAAATATATTGTCAGTTTCAAGCAGGGGCAGGAGCCACAGTGAATCTGGTTGGTGTGCCAGACCTATGACCAGAAGGGTTTGGGGTTTGAATCCTACCCAGTCTGAGCTGGGTCATCTGCCATAGTGTGTCCTTTTGGGCAAGGCATTTCACTCTAATTGCCATGGTATGATACAACCTTTCATATGTTAAAGTGTCATCAAACACAAAACAAACAATTCGGTCAGAGGCAAAAATGTTAGATGGCAGTAATATATGTACATATGGGATACACAAATATCTTTTTACTCTTTAATTATTTTAATCTGTAAAGAAATACATATATACAGATTAATTTTCTAAAAGAAACAAAGGATCATGACAATTGAACCTAATGAATATACTTGCTTAATAATGGAGTTTGACTCCAAATTGTACAGATGCAGATCTGCCATTGCTTAATGTGACGGCATATCTGGGTCTATGCAGTTTTGTTACTAGTAATCAGTAGAACAAACAACACATCCTGATCTGCCAGCACATTATATGACAGCAGATCAGGATCTATGTTGTTTGCAGTTGGACTTATATCTACAGTAATTTTATGGCCTCTGTTGTCAAATGCAATTTGATGACTGGTTCTTTCTAAAAGTATATATCATGCATTTTCCCTAATTTGTTGTTTGGAGTGAGTTGTGTATGTCATTGTGAATCTGTTGCAGTTAAATGTTTACCTTTAGTAATTTGTCATGATTTTAGCATTGTGATTTGTAATCATTCTTAAAAGTATGAATGTGTGACAAAGAACCATTTTTGACTTACACATGTGTGCTTTTTGCCTCCATTTTTTGTTTTTTTAATGGTTGTGATTTTGAAGTATGATTTTGTATTTACCTTCTAGGTGTTATAATTGGACACACTACATGTATGGAAGTCTACATGTAGAGAGGCTTTCAACACCTTTTCACTGTGCTATTTATAGTTCACTTGATCTAATTGGGATACTACATGTGTCACTGTAAGCAAGGAAGAAGCTGGCAGGGTCAGATGAGTTTAGTGTCGGGTTGACATTTAGGTTACCTATATAAGTGGATTTATCCATTAAGGAAATCTCAGGAGGTCCCTTACATCATTGAGATTTTATGAGAACATAATTGAGTCCTTCAGAATCAAAAGACAGTTTTTGATGCATGGAAAAGATGTTTTAGAAAAGAATATTGATCCAAAAAATGTCTTTTGCTATTTGAAATAGATGATAAATGAACATTGACTGTGGTATTTATGCATACTAGGTGCCTTATTTCTCTTTCATGATGATCACCATGAGGCATGATGCAATATACACTATTGGAATGAAAGAAAACAACACTAAGCTTTCAGTAGGGTTTTTTTTTCTGTATTTTCTAACATATTTCTTGATAAGTTTAAGTCTGCCATTACCGTGAAGTAACATAAATGTTAACATAAATGCTGAATTAGCATTTTCTTTATTGATGCCCCCCCCCCCCCCCCACTCCTCTCTGTATCCATCCACTCCTCAACATTTATATATATACACATGTATCCAGTTTATAATCTTTTGTGTTGCATGACAGTTTGTTAAAAAGCTGAGTCAGCACTTATGGACCCCAATATGTATGAAGGGGATCTATACTATATTGTCATCAAATATATTTATATTCTCATAAAGCGCACACACACACACACACACACACACACACACACACACACACACACACACACACACACACACACACACACACACACACACACACACACACACACACACACACTCACACACACACACACTCACACACACACACATCTGAGTATTTATCATCTGGGAATAATAAGATTCCTTTCTGACTGTAGATGATGAAAATGATGTAGGATATATCAAAAGAGGTAAGCTTTTATTTTAACACTACATTATCTACTTGACAGAAATAGTCTGGTACACATAGATCAAAATGTAGTGATTGTTTTCTTAATAGAAATAACTTGCATCAGAACTGTTACTAATATTCAGCTTTTTGTCATAGTTCTTTCTTTGAAATGCTTTAGTATCCCATCAATTGCTGATTTTATTAGAAAATGCTTCCTAAATTATGTATTGAAAATAATTTCTGATTTTGGAATCTTGCTTTTGATGCATTGAGCTTTGAAGCTTTTAAAGCTGTAGGTATTTTACATATAAAATATTGCTACCTATGCCACTTTAAAATTTACAGTAATTAAAATGATCTTAGCTGTAATCCGGACTCATCTGAATAAGCATGCCTTATATTTCATAAAAAAAGCTGTTACTAATGATGTAAAACTGTTAACTACATCATATTTAGGTTTTAAACTCTAATGCTAAGTGCACTAACAGTTTCATATACAATTATTTTCTTTTGTATCTGGGCGATTGAAGTTTTGGTGTTTTGAATCGATTCTGGTTTTGTGTTTAATTAGTATTGTGTATGGTCTTGCCATGGTTTGAATTTTTATATTGAGATCATTGTTGCTAAATCTTCTTCTTTCTAAAATGGGATTGACCTACATCAAGTTTTTGAGATGTAGCATCATCTATAGATGACAGATGTCATTTTCATTACCAATATTGCCAGTTTAAATTAGTTGTTTCTTTTATTAGAATCAGCCTAATTGTGGTCATCTACACTGTCATTGTTATCATCATCATCATTATCATCCATCCATCATCATCATAATCATCATCATCTTCCCTACAAAATGATTTGTAATATAATATATCGGATATTATATTGTAAACTGAATTACCTGGCATATAAAAGGCTTTATTACTAAATGTAATTACCATATATTCTCACGTAATGCAAACAACATAGACCCTGATCTGCCGTCGCATATTGCACCAGCAGATCAGGGTCTGTGTTGTTTGTTCTACTGATTAGTCCTTACAAACTGCATAGACCCAGATCTGCCTGAGCAGATACTAGTCGGAGGAAAATACATAAAAACTATACCCCCTTTGTGGATTATTTACATCAAAACAGATACAGTTTGATTCCAGTCCTTGAGCAATTGTTGACATCATCGACATTATGGCATCATTAAAAACATTATGGCATCATAATTTGCATGACGTCAAAAATGACATATTGCAGACATCAAAAGAACTTAATCTTATAACATTCTTCCTGATGGATATAATTTTTTCTTTTGTTAACTGACTCTAAGGCCAAGTGAGCTTATGATATTGTCTTTTGTCCATTGTAAGTCAGTGGTCATCCATTCACAGTTGTTATTTACAACTTCTTTCAAAATACATGCGACAGAATTTAACCGAATATGAAAGAAAGCATCGTGGCCTGATGCTTTTCAGTCTGGTGAAATAATGCCGATTCGCCATTACATGTGGTCACCATTACTAAAATTTTAAAAATCTTGAAATGATTTAGACTCAAAACTGCTTAACCCTTTCAACACTGGAGACCACTGCACCGGTCTAGGGGATGTAAGTCTGTCTACACTGGAGACCGCTGCACTGGTCTAGGGGAAGTAAGTCTGTCTACACTGGAGATCGCTGCACCGGTCTAGGGGAAGTAAGTCTGTCTACACTGGAGATCGCTGCACCGGTCTAGGGGAAGTAAGTCTGTCTACACTGGAGATCGCTGCACCGGTCTAGGGGAAGTAAGTCTGTCTACACTGGAGATCGCTGCACCGGTCTAGGGGAAGTAAGTCTGTCTACACTGGAGATAGTTGCACCAGTCTGGCTCAGTGTTCTTGTGATAGTTGCACCAGTCTGGCTCAGTGTTCTTGTTAGAACTGATAGTACTCAAATAAAAAAAAAAATTTCAGGATACCTCTAATAACTTCCTTCATGAAATGTGGATATTATATTGGGATTACCTCGTGAGTTTGGTGCCCCGGGTGGCCGAGTGGTCTAAGGCGCTCGCCTTTACAGATCACTGACATCTCACCGCTGTCTTCGTGGGTTCGAGTCTAGGGCTCGGCCAACGTGGGTATGTGAGAAAGCTTGCCAGTAGCATCCCGTGGGTCGGTGGTTCTTCCCGGGGTTTTCTCGGGTTCATCCTCCACCAAATATACTGGCCGCCATGTATAGCCTTTCATGTGCTGAAAAATGGCGTTAAATCCATAACAACCAACCAACCAACCTCGTGAGTTTAGCTTGAATACAACTATAAATATTGAAGAAAGAAGGTAAATTCCAAGTGTAGTTGCATCACATAAAGTTTTATCCCAAATGGTGAAGTACGAAATGAGAGGTGATGAGAGTGAAATTTCTGGAGACTAAATTTTGAATGATATCAGTGTTTATGATCTTGTGAAGTGAAACTAAGCTGAAAAAAGACATCTAGATAGGCATGGACTGTGCTAATGGGGGAGAGTGACGATGAGGAGGAGGACTTTGAAGACTTTGAACTGGAGGAGTCATATGCTTCACCCGACTTTTACCTGTGTAGTATGGAGGTGACAATTCATGAATCATTATATACAAACATTATAAATGATAAATTATTCCATCAATCCAATTAGCTATGTTGATGTTATCTGTTTTATTACTTAAAGAAATTTTTTTAGGTTTATTCATGATAGAAGTTAATGAGAATTTGACGAGTTTCTACCTGGAAAATACCTGAAAGAAGGACTTGTCTTACTACTGGAATTAATCATGAGTAAATCCAGATAGAGTTGGATTATATTTTTGGAACTTTTCCATTTTCCTATTAGGTAAAAAGATAATTATTCATATTTTACCTGTTTTGTTACCTGTTTGCACCTGTATTTTAACAGTTGTACCTGATGTGCACAATTTTAGTGAAATAGTCATAAAATTTGATTTTTAACCTTTTTTTTTGACACCAAATTCAGCCAGACAACTTTAAAATTGTCAAAGTTATGTTATTTTAAAATCCCCAAGTAATTTTGTTTTGCAACTCAAAAGTTATTCTAGTGTTATGGGCTATATGCCTATAAAGTTACATAGTGTTGACAGGGTTAACAGAATTTGACCAAATGTGACAGAAAACAACCTGGCATGAAGGTCTTTCAAATTTGTTTGATTGCTGCCGATCTGCCATCAAGTATGCTGCTGTTACTGCAAATAGAAAAAGCTTGAAATTACTTTTTCATAAAAACTGATCAACAAGAGTTGACCAAACTTGACAGAAAGAATCGTAACATTAAGGTCTGTCAAATTTTTAAAAATGATGCGAGGGAGCTGCGGTAGCTCAGTTGGTAGAGTGTCAAACTCATGATCCAAGGGTTGTGTGTTCAATACCCCCCCCCCAGCTCAGCCTGGGTCAGCTGCTTCAGTGTGCCTTGAGAAAGTCACTTGGCCATTTTTTCTGCACGATACAACCAATGATGTGTTCAAAGTGCTGTTAAAACCAAAACAAACAAAAAACTATTAAATGTTGCTGATCCACCATCAAATATGTCCACCTTTACTAAAAAATATATGTAAATAATTTCCTCTCAAAAACTGCATAACAGTATTTGACAAAATTTGACAGAAAGTGTCCTGGTATACATAGCTTTCAGTTGTATACATATGATGCATCATCAAATACAGCTGCTATTACTAAAAGTAGAAAAACTTAAAAACTTCTCAAACACTGCTCAACATTATTAACCAAATTTGACAGAAAACTTTGAAAGGTCTTTCAAATGTGCACAAATGAAGCCAATCCACCATCAAATATGAATACTGTTATTAAAAATAGACAAAACTTTAAATAACTTCTCAGAAACTGCTTGGTAGGAATTGCACAAACTTGGCAAAAAACATTCTAGTAAAAAGTGCTATCAGATTTGAACAAATTATGCCAATTCACCATCAGTGTTACGAAAAGTGGAAAGTCCTTTAAACAAAAACTTTTAAAAAACTACTTCGCAGAATTGGGCCCAGTTTTACAGAAAGCATTATAGCATGAAGGGCTTTAAAGTTTATGTGAATGGTCAAATATGGCTGCTGTTAATAAAAGTTAAAAAAAAACATCTCAAACACCGCTTAACAGATTTAAGATTTGGCAGAAAGCGTCCTAGTTTGAACACTTTACAGATTTGTACAAATAATGCTGTTCCACCATTAAATATGGCTGCTGTTAGAAACAACTTAAAAACATTTACGCAACTTAATATGGATGAAGATGCAACAACTAGAGAAACCTTGAAACAGTTGTTTTTATAATATATGCAATCAGCAGCAGCAAAGTTATGAATTAGTGCCAAATCCCAAGGGACTTGGAGAGATACAGGGAACAATGCTGGTTGTATAAATGCCTTGATCTTTTTATGCAGAGAAAGTGATCTTAGATCAGTGAAACCAACAATAATAGTCAACGTAGCGACTATTTGCTCAAAGATTTTCTTTCCCCTATAAAGTTTCACTACACATGTGAATTTGCATTCACAAGCTGACATCTGTCCACTACCAAGGTGAGCACTAGCAGGGCCACTTGGGCCTCTTGTTCATTATTATCTGCCTTTGTTTTAAGCTCACAGTGTCATCTAGCTGTTTTTGTTTCTCTTCATCTTTTCCCCAGGCCCTGGTTTGCCTTTCCATTGGATAATGATGAAAGCGGAATCGGGTCAGGTGACCCAGTCTATTGAATTACTTCAGTGGTTTTATGACGATTATCATTAACCTACTGGCATGTCTTACAGGGCATTTTAATAGTTCAAAGAATGGTGTATACATGAAATTATGTCTCATAGAAACGGCATGTATCCACCATTGAAATTATGCTAGCAAATGAGGGCCTACTCTAGTTTGTTTAGAATTGTCTTGTTTTCACATTGATGTGATCAGCTTGCACAGGGTAAATTAAGTCTTTGTGTACTATGTATGGTTGAAGTTGACCTATACTTGACTAAATCTTGTTAAATATCTTTAGAAATTTTCTCTCTCCAAAGAAGTCAGTGTTATACAGTAACTTACATGTACTGTATATACTCATAAAGCACTCGCTATAAGTCCTTTCATTGTAACACCATTTGTGTTATAAACTGGGTATGGTCATGGACCCTATTACATTATGTAGTAGAGAAATTATAGGTATAATGTACTTCATTATAAAGGTGGTCTTTAATGTTATAATGGGGGAGTACTGTATAGGACATGCACCAAACTGTAAACTTCATGTAGACAAAGATCTGCCATTACATAATGCTCCAGCAGATCAGCAAAATTCAATCTAGGTTTCAGTCTAAGTTGCATTTCCACACAGCATGATGTCAAAATAATCGGTGCCAATAATCATTTTTGCACTCGTTATGCTCCTGGTTGTGAATTCAGCCTTTTACCTCAGATATGCATTATGTAGATGACCATTTGACTGTCAGAGACTGATTGTTTAGCTAGACTGGTTACATTGCCTTATGCTTTGAATTGATATTTAACAGAGCAATTATTGATAACTAGTCACACTATATGTACACAAATGTCTTTATGGGAGGTTATTCATTGACATGTTGAAAACTTTTTTAGATTGCCCAGATTTATATTATCCAGCTGAATTTGTCTCCGTCTCTTCATCCAGTTAACTATCTGGGCAACCAAAAAAAATTTAAAATTCAGAAAGAAGTTAAAAGTCATAATAAGTCAGCAGTATTGATAGGGTTATCATGTCTTGCCACAACTATGGTAAAAATGTTGTCCGAGTAAAAATGTGTATCTTTTATTTGCTCACGACAAAGAAAGTTCAACCCAGTAGTGGTAATTTTTAAATTATCTCACTATAGATAGATACACATGAAATGATTCTCATTGAAGTGTCATCAGGTGTTTGCCTTGTAAAATTGATTCATATAAAGTGATTCTCAATGACACATTAGGTGTTTGCCTTGTAAAATGGATTCACATGAAGTGATTCTTATTGACGTGTCTTCAGGTGTTTGCCTTGTAAAATGTATTCACATGAAGTGATTCTCATTGACATGTCATTAGGTTTTGGCCTTGTAAAATGGATTCACATGAAGTGATTCTCATTGACATGTCATTAGGTGTTTGCATTGTAAAATGGATTCACATCAAGTGATTCTCATTGACATGTCATTAGGTATTTGTCTTGTATAATGGATTCACATGAAGTGATTCTCATTGACATGTCATTAGGTGTTTGCCTTGTAAAATGGATTCTCATTGACATGCCATTAGTTATTTGCCTTGTAAAATGGATTCTCATTGACGTGTCATTAGGTGTTTGCCTTTATTATGTATTCTCATTGACATTAGGTGTTTGCCTTGTAAAATGGATTCTCATTGACGTGTCATTAGGTGTTTTCCTTTATTATGTATTCTCATTGACATTAGGTGTTTGCCTTGTAAAATGGATTCTCATTGACGTGCCATTAGGTGTTTGCCTTGTAAAATGGATTCTCATTGACGTGTCATTAGGTGTTTGCCTTTATTATGTATTCTCATTGATATTAGGTGTTTGCCTTGTAAAATGGATTCTCATTGACATTAGGTATTTGCCTTGTAAACTGGATTCTCATTGATATTAGGTGTGTGCCTTGTCAAATGGATTCTCATTGACGTGTCATTAGGTGTTTGCCTTTATTATGTATTCTCATTGATATTAGGTGTTTGCCTGTGTTTGCCTTTATAATGCATTCTCATTGACATTAGGTGTTTGCCTTTATTTATGTATTCTCATTGACATTAGGTGTTTGCCTTGTAAAATGGATTCAGGTGTCCATTCAGAAGACTTTGTCTTAGTAAAAAGAACACGGCAGTAATGACCATGCATACTAATTACTATTACTGACCATGCTTAGTAATTACTGGCTGGCACAAGAGTAAAGTACCTTAAGTAAATTCAATTTTGTATACAGAATTGGAATAACCTTTGACTTAACTACATTAGGCCTTACTATCTTTCACAGGCAGTCTATCATAAAAATCTAATTGCTGGGAATTAAATAGTTGATAGTTCCTTTTGTTGAATGTGGGAAGAGTGCAGATGATATCGCACAATGACTTGACACAATGAAGAAAAAAAAGTTTGAATGTTACTCTATTTACATTCAGTATTATAATTTGCATAGTGAGAAAATCACCAGAAAATGAAGGCATATTTTTCTATTTTTTTAAAAAAAAAACACAAATTCGAATCTGGCTCCTTTTAGAAATTATTTAAGGGCCATAGACAACATGACCCAGAACCCAAGATTTAACCCTGGATCAGGAACTGTGATGTTATTTCTACTTATGGTCATACACTACTGTTCTTTCTACTTATGGTCATACACTACTTCTTTCTACTTATGGTCATATACTACTATTCTTTCTACTTATGGTCATACACTACTGTTCTTTCTACTTATGGTAATACACTACTGTTCTTTCTACTTATGGTCATACACTACTGTTTTTTCTACTTATGGTCATACACTACTGTTCTTTCTACTTATGGTCATACACTACTGTTCTTTCTACTTATGGTCATACACTACTGTTCTTTCTACTTATGGTCATACACTACTGTTCTTTATACTTATGGTCATACACTACTGTTATTTCTACTTATGGTCATACACTACTGTTCTTTCTACTTATGGTCATACGGTACTGTTCTTTATACTTATGGTCTTACACTACTGTTATTTCTACTTATGGTCATACACTACTGTTTTTTCTACTTATGGTCATACACTACTGTTCTTTCTACTTATGGTCATGGGGCCCCGGGTGGCCGAGTGGTCTAAGGCGCTCGCCTTTACAGATCACTGACATCTCACCTCTGTCTTCGTGGATTCGAGTCTCGGGCTTGGCCAACGTGGGTATGTGAGAAAGCTTGCCAGTAGCTTCCCGTGGGTCAGTCGTTCTTCCTGAGGTTTTATTGGGTTCTTCCTCCACCAAATATACTGGCCGCAATGTATAGCCTATTATGTGCTGAAAAATGGCGTTAAACCCATAACAACCAACAACTTATGGTCATACACTACTGTTCTTTCTACTTATGGTCATACACTACTGTTATTTCTACTTATGGTCATACACTACTGTTCTTTATACTTATGGTCATACACTACTGTTCTTTCTACTTATGGTCCCAAGCGAACAGTTTACACCCTGATATGCCACTATTGTTCATTGTTGGAGCACATGTCATACTTGGAATAATATGGTTAATGTCTTAAAATAATAATAATAATAATAAAGACTTTATTTAATGTAGGTAACTCATTTAGTTACATAATAGAACTAATCTACCTTTAGGCTATCTAATATAGATGATGATTCACATAGCATTACTCACTCTGCTATGATCAATCTCATTATTATGAAATTCTGGCTCTAAGAATACAAATGATGTGGTTATACATGAATGACATCATCATAACAAATATCTCAATATATCAAACTTTTGTACAGGTCTCAGATTGGCCAAAAAATTAGAAAAGCAAAACATCGCTTACCCTCGGTCTGTACACCTGGTATATTTTTATTTATTTATTCACAGTAGCAAAGAATTTCTGTAGTATATTTATGTATTTATATCTCAGCATCAATCAGTACATGTCAACAAGCCAACTGCATTTAAGAGTACACCTTTAAAGTTATAATAAACATGAATGTAGCATGAATTAAGGATGGTAATGGAAGTGTTACTCCTGTCTTAATTTCTTCAAGTTGAGAATTTATGTCAATCAAAGGACACTTGGGTCTTGAGATAAATTAATTGTCGAGGTACGAAGAGGTGATGGGTGGTGTGGGGTCGATGGGTGGAGGTTGCAATAGAGCCCAAGCATCTAGGAAAACTACAGTTGATATACCACCAATCTTGGATCTGAAATATGTTAAAGTTTTCCAACATACCAGTTTTACATGCATTTTAAGATTCAGTGTGAGTGAGTCTGTTTATCAGCATTTTAAATTCCCTTAACTTTGTTAAAGTTTGCTTCAACTTGGTTTAAAACATAAATCATTCTATATATGTGTGTGTTTGTGTGTGTGTGTGTGTGTGTGAAATATATCAGGAATACCACAATTCTGATGGCTCTTGTCAGATTTTATTTCCCCCAAAATTTATTGCTTTTGACTCTCACTGGGTCTTTGTCAAAGACGAAATTACAAAACAGAGACAAACAAGACACACAATAAACACAAAAGAAAGCGTTGAATATACAACTTTACATCGTTATGGATCTAATAGAAGTATTATTTCAAAATTGTGGATATCACGCATTATTGGTTTGAACTCTGATGATAAAAAACTATTAAACACCCTTCACAGTCCAAAGATACACAAAACAAACTGGATAGAAATGCACTCAACATGGACCCTCTACAGCAAGCGTGTGCAACTTCCTCCAGGGCATTGGCCGGATAAGTGATTTTTAAAGGCACATCCCTGTGATGTAAATAAGCAGATAAAACCAGGTCATGCGCCTTATCCGGCCTATGGGCCGTAGGTTGCACATGCCTACTCTTTAGCATGTTATGAAAGTGCATCAGTGTATTGATACACTGTAATAAAGTGGTCTATGCAAAGTTAAAACAAAGTGTATTTTTTTAAATTCACCAGATACAGATTTTTTAGGGTTATTTTATGAAAATATATCAGTGCATTGATACAATGTATAAAGTATCCTGTTTTAATTTTTCAAGAAAATGAAACATTAGTTAGAACTATTAATGTCTGGTTATGGAGTAAATATGAAATAAAGTTCGTTTTCTTCTCCGAAATATTCATTGTCACTAAATAATTTATATAAATGGAACATTTTGATATTTCCTCCTGAACTGTGGTGTAGATGTTTATTAACTTTTAATAATCTGAGATTTTCTATTGTTTGCTGTCTATGTACTGTCATTCTCTTAATTTATTTCTCATCTGACCTATGCAGAAGGTTTCACATTTCACACATATCAATGTAAAAATCACATTTTTATAATTGCAACCCGTGTCCTGTTTAATTTAAAATATCATACTATTTTTAAATTTAATTGTTTTTCCTTTTTTTATATTAGAACATGTTTTATATCAACTCGTACCACATTTGGTTACTCGGGCCTGTATTTCAATAATGTTAAATTTAGACCTGGTAAAAACTTGTTTAAAATATTTGGGTTGTCTCTTACTGTTAATAATTGTCTTTGTTTTTAAAGCATTTCTCATTTTATCATTGTGACGAAGTAAATAATTGTTCACATATTCATACCATCAGGAAGATATTAGTTTTCGATGGGTTATAAGTTGTAATTAATTTGATGATGTGTAATGTTTTCACGGTTATCTCCTTTGATCAGTCCATTCGTTTTCATTCTCAGTATTCCTTAATTGATAATTTCATCAGGGTAGTTTTGTCTGCGAAGATATTGCTGTATGTCTGTCCTTTACAATTGTTATCAAGTTATTAGAGTTCATATGGCAGTATCAGCATGTCCATTTATTTCCTGGTAGAATTCCTCTACATTAAGCATTGGTAATATTTTGTCAGTGTAAAAATCACTGCCCATAATTATAACAGTAAAGAAGTTAGTTATATTTTGCCCTATCAATGAAGTACTTGACATAACAGTAATGTCAAATTATTTATTTACAAAAATACTTTGAGGTATAATGTACCTATCTGAAGAGCCTCCGTAACGATGATGCAAAAACACTTGGAGGAATATACAGTGTATACTTCCATGTGCATCTTTCAAAATATCATGTCAGCAACATTATTTATTCTAAAGGTTCTTTTTTTTTGTAAACACAGGATTGAGTTCAGTCACTTGATGGAATGTAACAATATGTTGAAAGTTATTTCTTTTAGTAATACTTTTAAATATAAATTGCATCGCTGAAAACCCATCTCTCTCTGTTTCCTCCTGAAGGGTAAACCTCGACCAGAGTGCATACCCTGCCAGTGTCCACTGACAGTGGACCACATTGTTGTCGAGTGTGTCATCTTCCACCATGTGAGAGGGAGGTATTTTGATGTGCAATTAATGAAGAAATTTTATGCTGATGTACCACCAGAGAAAATCTTTGACGTTTTGGGGGAATGTGTTTTAAAAAAGAATTTTACATGCGTTACCTTTATCTTTTATTTTGAAAACCTTTTTTTAAAATAGTAGCATATTTGTCCTTTATATTCTGTCTTGTTATACTTCATGTTTATATTATTTGTAAGGCTTACCTTCTTAGGGTTTTAGTGCAATTCCTCATTTTTCATTTTTTCAAATTTTACTTTTAGTTGACATCAAATAGCCACCATTGTGCTGAGGTGCCATTAAATACTACATACATACATACATACATACATACATACATACATACATACATACATACATACATACATACATACATACATACATACATACATACATACATACATACATACATACATACTTACTTACATACTTTTAGATTGCTTAGATTGAAAGTAATGAATCAAATCACTTTTCTCTTTTTCATTGAAAGTTAAGTATAGAACATTGAACCATTCTGGATCATTGACTGAGTAGTTGTATAAATATACTATGCAATTCTGTTGATTGAAAGAAGCTATTAAAGCAAGGGACTGGGATATATTGATTTTTTATGGGGATTTAATTGGTGTCATTTGGTTTTCATGGGATATGTACTTTTCACAGTTACAGCTGTTCATCAACAGGTAAAGATAACCCACTTCTCACTTTTTATCGACAACAGATCCAGTTCTGTCAGGCAAAACAAACCATTCTGATCATAGTATCAGATTTTGCTATACTATAAAATCCAGGAGTTGGTGTTTGAATTTACCATGCAAATTATGTTATCATTTTCTAAAAGACAAAAGCCAGAATTTGTTTAAAGATAATTTGCGATTATAGATTAGTATTTATTTATTGTTTATTTCTGAGCAATGCAGCAGGAAATGTTTAAGAGACTTGTCAATTTCAATATAAAGTTAAACTAGATGATTGTGCATTTATCTTGTTGAAGATGAAAAAATATGATAAATATGAATGAAAAATCGCTTTAATGTAAGATACATTATATTGCTTTATATGATAATTGTGGTAGTGTTGATATTCTTTTCAATGCGATATAGTAGTTATTTGTGACCATTATTATACGGTATAAACATACAAATCAAATAGGTTGAGGATGTGTATAGGATATCTGTTGAAAAAGAGATAAGAAAGAAATGCACCTGACAGTAAACAGTGCATTCAGTTAGGAAAACTTAATTGCATTCATTAAGCTGGTGATGTGTATCTACATATTTCAAGGAAATATTTTATTCTTATTTTGGTGGTCTAGTAAATGCAGTTATCATTGTTTTTCTATTTGATAGAATTCTAGCTTAATCAGATTTGGCAACATGAATGCAGGAATACAATTGTTTTTGTTTCTGCCTCTGTTTTTCAGAAATGCACAAGCCAAGGCACAAATACACAGCCTTGCCAATACATGGACTTTGTTTTCAGTGTTTACCTAGCTTGCTTTCCTAAAATTTTGAATGAATAACTTGGAGCTACAGCATACATCACAATCAAAATATAAATAGTTGGCTGGCTAGTATTGTGCTTAGTCAAGGCAGGAGGCAAGATAAGAAAAAGAATGGGCAGTTCCCACCAATCACCCAAGGAATGATTACTCTACCTTGACATTTTTTATATATTGTTCAGGTGATTAATAAATTGAGCTTGAGGCTAAAACAAACAGGTAAACCATAGGTAAATCTGCAGGTAAACCAAGGCCTCTTATTGGCTTGTACAGGCAAACTGTTTATTATATATATATTTGTGGTGCAGCCAACTCAAGGGCATATAGACTGACCTTTCACCTGAACTGAATATATTCTGACATGTGTCACTGTGTATGTGATGCAATACAAATATTAACAGCCAATGCATGACTTGTATCAGTATAGTATTAGACTGTGTTTGTGTGTCTTTTTATACTGTGTGTATCTCATCTCTCCATTTTATTGTGCCCAGTTTGTCAGCACAGTGGATTTAATTTGATTTTCAATCATATTTTGTGACTTTTGTGTGTGTGTGTATATATTCAGTTTAATGCATGTGTTTTCAGAGAATGGATTTCCCAAGGATATAGAATTTATTGGAGACCCAGTCATGGTGACAGAGGGTAAGCATGAGAAATTATTTCCTGGCTTGCACTGAGTCTACTTTTGGAGGCTTTGCTTTATTTACACACTGCAGTTTCAATACTTTTTTATATATTGATGTGTACCTAGCTGTGAACACAGAATGTTCCAGCATATCAGGATCAATGCACTTGGTTCAACATTTAATTTAAGGTGGACAGCATAGACCCAGATCTGCCAGAATATCATACTAGGGCAGATCTTAGTATTCTGTGTTTGCAATTAGGTGTTTATTATTATATGGACGAGTTAAGTATTTGCATGCAGTTATGGATTACACTTTCTCAGTTAGATGTTAACTTGCATTTTCTGCATTGTTCACAGCTTTGTATGTGGTTTTCAGTATTTTTGCATACTTCATCTCACATGCCTTTTGTCCTATTTACAGCTGTACTTTGTGTTTTTTTCTTTTTTAGCCTTCAAAGTTGTATTTATTTATACACCTATGGCATTATGTTATGATGTTGTCTCTACATAAGTCCATCCATCTATAGGTCTGTCACAAAGTTAGTTTCCACACAATAACTCAAGTTGTCCACCATCTGTAGTTCTGGCTTGCACTTGGGATAAGGAAAAACCCTATGGACTTTGGGCCCAAAAGTCAAGGTCAAGGACACTCACTGAAAGAAGAAAAGTGTTTTCTGTAGAAAATGTCACTTGTCTACATAGAGGACTATTAAGCACAGGGCGGGCATATAATGTGTTGTTAACAGTACTCTTTTTACATTTTTCCAAGTCTGTGATGTATTCTAAGTACTTAGAATACTGTAATGAAAACCAAAAGTTTTGTTTCTGTTTCATTTTGTTGTCTAACCCATCCATGCACACATTTATAGATTCGTGTATTGATCATACATTATATTTATAACGTTGAACAGTAGACTTTTTTTAGCCATGCTGGCTTAGTGGTGCACTTTTGACCCAAAGGGTGGAGGTTTGAATCCTGTCCAGGTTGATTATTGTGATGTGCCCTTGGGCAAGGCACATGACTTGTATTGCCTCAGCACTGAATTATGTACATGTGTTGCTGTAACATAAAACACCAAACCAAAACAAGCCATAAAACACCAAACCAAAACAAGCCATAAAACGCCAAACCAAAGCAAGCCATAAAATACCAAAGCAAAGCAAGCCATAAAACACCAAACCAAAGCAAGCCATAAAACACCAAACCAAAACAAGCCATAAAACACCAAACCAAAACAAGCCAAAATCTTGGGTAATCAGATTGCAAGTATAACGTATATGTAACATTCAAGAAGGTTTAGCTGAAATGCACATTTACACACTGTATAAATATTTAACATAATACCAACTAAAAAGTACATTAAAACCTCACTGCTAAGTGGTCTTCATTGGGAAATGTTCTGATTTCAAAGGATAAGTTTGCTTTTTTTACATTGTACACAGGAAAAACCAAATATGGTTGCTGTTTGGGCATGGTCTTATTTTGTAGGTGGTCACACTATGATGTTGATCTGTAATTGTGGCTCAAAAGAGGATGGGGGTATTTGGGGATCATGAAGTGTCTGACCTGGCTGCTACATCTCATTTTCAAAAATATTTTACTTTGGTGTACTGTATCTCTTTTATAGTGAATAAATGGTGTTGCTCAGTTGTTTTGTTTTGATACTGTATGAACTAGTGATGGGAAGTGATTGATATTTGTTGGTTGTTATGGGTACATCAGAACCAATGAAGCATCAAATTTAATTGGTTTTAATATTTTCTCTCTTTTGTCATGGAAGATATCATTTTTGCATGAGCTGAGTAGCACCAGCCATGTTGTATCACAGTAAATATCCTTATAATTATCTTTGATATGATATATATTATGATAGTATTGAATACATAAATAAACTGAAAATACATACAGGTGAATCCATGTTTATAAAACAAACATCACGTTTCTATCATTGCATAAATGTATTGTAGGGTTCGCTGAATTTGTGGAACAAATCGAAACAAAGTTGTTTTCTTTTATCTCAGTCTTTTAAATTTTCACTGAGCATCGTTCAGATTCACTAAAATAATTTAAAATAACTTTTCATTATGCACTTTTAGCGGATTAGATTAGTGATAAATCTTTGGGGTTAGCAAATGAAAGCAAAACTCATGTGGAATTTTCTTTTTACTGAAACAAATCTAAGTATACAGTTGGTATTGTTTGAAAATGTTCATTTTCAGACAGTTTATACAATTTATTTTGTTTTATTCAGCTATCATCCTGTATCGATAGTTTGTGCATGTATCATGATACACTATCTCCAGAGAAAATATTGTGATTTATTGCTGCATCAATGATAGCAAATCATCTCTAATTTTAGCATCTTGGAATTGTTGCTTTGTGTCCCTTTCACCAGGGTATATTACAAAACTCGGATTGGCTGATACTAGTAATTTACAACCAATAAGAGTATGTGTCTGAAATGGTCTTTGGGTAGCAGTGCACTGAAAATGTTAAAATTAAAGTTGTGAAAATAAAATTTTCAGAAGAAGCAAACTTTAATAATTTAAAATCAGTTATTGAAAATCTTAATCAGATGCTTGGTTATCTGGATGTTCTGACCAATCTTTGATTATTTTGAGTAATCATCATCCCACTATAATACACATGTATATTCATTATTGGGGAAATTTAACACTAAAATTAATACATTACTTCCTTAAAAGGTTGCAAAGTAATTATCTTGTAAATTAAAAAAAAAAAATTAAAAAAGGGTACTCTCTGTACTTACTTGTCTCTACTTACTTTATTTTTATTGAAATTTGAAACAGGTTACTTAGTTCACGATAATCATTGCATGGTCTAGAAAGAGCAAGTTGGTCATACTCTGTTGTACATGAAATGAGTGTGTCAACAATGAAAAAGACTAAAACGAAAGTTTCATCTTTGCAGTAGATGACTCAATGCAAGTATTTTTAATCAGTGAGATTGGTATAGACAGGGACAAAAATTAAGGAGAAACATTACTAAAATGAAACTTGATTTGTGAACTTTTCTTCCTTTCCCCAAATTTGCTTCAAAATGCATTGCTAGGAGACAGTCTACATGTCATTCTTGCTTCCACATTAATCTGCAGGAAAAAATGCCAAAACAACCATATCACTAAAAATGCCAAAAATAACCATATCACTAAAAATGCCAAAAACAACCATATCACTAAAAATGCCAAAAACAACCATATCACTAAAAATGCCAAAAATAACCATATCACTAAAAATGCCAAAAACAACCATATCACTAAAAATGCCAAAAACAACCATATCACTAAAAATGCCAAAAACAACCATATCACTAAAATACAAGCGGAATGATAAAACTGTTACTCCATATAAATAAATTACTTTTTAAACTACTAGTTCATAAAACTACAGTTACTTTTTAGTGTCTGCACACCATGCATAAGTCTTAATTCTTGCTTGTCAGGCAAGCTTATAGGCTGGCTTCTGGCTATTTTCTTAACACATCTAATTCATCTTTCCTGACAAATTAGGATGTCAGTGGACCAGACATTAGTGACACTGTATCTGTCAGTTTGAGGAAAGGTGGTGATATATTTGTAGAAAAATGTAAACAATGTTTCAGGTGAACTCTGGGTTATTTTTAATAGTACATCCAGTATAGTTTATGGACTTCCACCCTTTGAGACAGATATTTTTTTTATGTGAACTTGACTAACTTTATTATGGTGTACTACCAGTGAAAATCTTAAGCTTTTTAAGGGAATGTGTTTTATATAACAAATTGTGACCCTATATTTTAAGGATTTTATATATTTTACCTTGATCTTTTTTAAAAATACATTTTAAAGGAATTATAACGAATTACCTTTGATCTTTTTTTTGTAGTGCTTCATGTTTACATTTGTTTGGAAGGGTTTATCTTCATAAAGGTTTTTGCACTTTGTTTTATTTACAATTTTACCCTTTTATCTTTATCTTGTTTTACTTCATGTTTGTGTTTATTAAGTTTTTTGTGTTTATTAAGTTTTTTTGTGTAATTCTTTATATTTACATATGTAGAACTTTCCATTAAATGGCACCAAGTAGCCATTGTTGTGCTGACATGCTGTAAAATGCTATTGCTTATACATACAATGTAAATTTAGCACTTGATTTTGCAAGAGTACCGGTACATTGTCTCTGAAGATTAGTCTTGTCGTGATTTTTTCTGTGACTCTCCCCACACCCTCACTCCATTCATGGTTTGATATTTCTTGGATTCGTATCCATTATTTATGTAATTGTTTACAGTTCATGAAGGTTAAATGCTAAAAACTTGATAGGTTGGTGTACATTTTCAGGTACTACCCTTTTTTGAATACCATATATTCCCGCGTAATCCAACTGCAAACCTCTTTGACCCGTCACATAATGCGCCGTCAGATCTGGGTCTATGCAGTTTGTAAGGACTAGTCAGTAGAACAAGCAACATAGGCTGCATTTTTGATTTTGCCAAATTACACTTTTGATGTAGAAATGTTTTACGTTGAGCGCAAATCATTTTGTAGTGATAATGGGACAGTGAGAGCACATGCTGTACACTTGGTTTTGCCAACCCTGGAGTTAATTGTGGATGGGCTGTGTACAGCTGTATATGTCATGCCAACCCTGGAGTTAATTCTCTGGGGGCTGTGTACAGCTGTATATGTCAAACTAACATTTTTACTTGTTTGTTTAGATGTTTGTGTCGAATAACATACTAGAAATCACCCTGGTTTATTTACACATTATCTCGTATGCCCGACGGGTACAGTGTCATCATGGATTCTCTTTCTTGTTTCTGGTATACATTTTTGCAAGGTATTTTTTTTTAGTCATCATTGTGAGAGAAACATCATGTCATGCCTTTGTCTTGGTTTAAGATTTTGTGCGAGGGAATGCAGTGTTAAGTAAAACTTTGCTCATTGTTCTGGCTTGCGTAATTGCGAGCATACTGTACATATATCATCAAGTAAAAGGCTAAAATGTTTACATGTGTAGACAACTTATTTTACATGTGTAGACACCTTAGATTAGTTTCTGCCTTTAAACATTTACAAAATTGGTAATCATATAAACAAATATGTATGTGGCCATCAGTGACACAGGAACTGTCCATTTTAATTAAATTATTTATTTCCACATCTCTGCTTAAGTGGACTGTTTAGTAGGATTTTCTGTTATATTTTTCTTAAACTATGTGCATCTTACAAACCAGATCCTGTGATAACGGATATATGACAAATGAAGCAATTGCAAGTTGAGCGAGGTGCGGCATACATATTATAATAGCTATCAGCTGTTCAGTAAGCCTAATGGGTAAAGATTGAGTTTCTAATCATTTAGATTAAATGGCATCATTGCAGTTATTGTAACTGTGTACACATTTGGAAATTTTTGGTAAACATTGTATATATCATTTGGGTTTTTTAGCTTTATTTCAAGTTTTGTACTTGATAAGTTTTAAAACTAGGGAGTCCTGTCTGTTGGTGATGAAATGTTTTGACAAGAGGAGCAGACTAGTTAAAATATGTACAAAACATTTCAGTTGGGTATGATTTCACAAGCTTCTTCTCCACACAACACTTTTTTGATGCTAAATATGTACACTCGGGGTCGATAATAATAGGAGACTAATAATGTATAGATACTTGTTTCTTTGTCAATACACATTTCCTGGTCATGCAATCAAACTGTCTACACCACCCATATCTACTGTATTTACTGTATATGCATATATGTGCATTGGGAATCAGTATAAGGGCAAGTAGTGTATTTGCCAGCAATGGCATCTTATACATGCATTCAATGCTCTCTCATTTCCTGCTTCATCTGTATGTCGGAATGATCACTATCTGTAAAATGTATGTAAGTCAAGCATGACCCCAGGTAAATAATCTGCATAGTTACAGTAGCAATCATTATACTTCACCATGGGTATAAATATAATGCATCACTCCACCATGGTTATAAATGAATGCATCACTCCACCATGGGTATAAATAGAATGCATCACTCCACCATGGTTAAAAATAAAATACATCATAACACTCCACCATGGTTATAAAAATGAATGCATCACTCCACCATGGGTATAAACAGAATGCATCACTCCACCATGGGTATAAATAGAATGCATCACTCCACCATGGGTATAAACAGAATGCATCATAATACTCCACCATGGATATAAATGAATGCATCATAATACTCCACCATGGGTATAAATAGAATGCATCATAATACTCCACCATGGATATAAATGGATATAAATGAATGTATCATAATACTCCACCATGGGTATAAATAGAATGCATCATAACACTCCACCATGGATATAAATGAATGTATCATAATACTCCACCATGGGTATAAATGAACGCATCACTCCACCATGGGTATAAATAAATGCATCATAATACTCCACCATGGGGTATAAATGAATGCATCATAATACTCCACCATGGGGTATAAATGAATGCATCATAATACTCCACCATGGGTATAAATAAATGCATCATAATACTCCACCATGGGTATAAATGAATGCATCATAATACTCCACCATGGGGTATAAATAAATGCATCATAATACTCCACCATGGGGTATAAATGAATGCATCACTCCACCATGGATATAAATGAATGCATCATAATACTCCACCATGGGGTATAAATGAATGCATCATAATACTCCACCATGGGGTATAAATGAATGCATCATAATACTCCACCATGGGGTATAAATAAATGCATCATAATACTCCACCATGGGTATAAATGAATGCATCATAATACTCCACCATGGGTATAAATAGAATGCATCATAATACTCCACCATGGATATAAATGAATGTATCATATTACTCCACCATGGGTATAAATGAATGCATCATAATACTCCACCATGGGGTATAAATGAATGCATCATAATACTCCACCATGGGTATAAATGAACGCATCACTCCACCATGGGTATAAATGAATGCATCATAATACCCCACCATGGGTATAAATGAATGCATCATAATACCCCACCATGTGTATAAATGAATGCATCATAATACCCCACCATGGGTATAAATGAATGCATAATAATACCCCACCATGGGTATAAATGAATGAATCACTCCACCATGGGTATAAATATAATGCATCACTCCACCATGGATATAAATAGAATGCAGCATAATACTCTACCACAGGTATAAATGAATGCATCATAATACTCCACCATGGACATTCCTCGCACATGACCAGTTTGGTCGCACGCAAGTATAATTTAAGTTCATCATCACTCCACCATGGATATAAATGAATGCATCATTCCACCATGGGTATAAACAGAATGCATCACTCCACCATGGGTATAAATAGAATGCATCATAATACTCCACCATGGATATAAATAGAATGCATCATAATACTCCACCATGGATATAAATAGAATGCATCATAATACACCACCATGGGTATAAATAGAATGCATCATAATACTCCACCATGGATATAAATAGAATGCATCATAATACTCCACCATGGGTATAAATAGAATGCATCATAATACTCCACCATGGATATAAATAGAATGCATCATAAGACCCCTCCATTGGTATAAATAGAATGCATCATAATTCTCACCATGGATATAAATAGAATGCATCATCATACACCACCATTGGTATAAATAGAATGCAACATAATACACCACCATGGGTATAAATAGAATGCATCATAATACCCCACAATGGGTATAAATAGAATGCATCATAACACCCCCCAATGGGTATAAATAGAATATATTGATGTGTGATTTTCATGAAAGCTTCTTTGAAACTGCAAAAGAAGGTTTCTTTAATCAAGGCTATCATCATACTACAGGAATGATTTATGGTCTGTAAAGCTGTAATTTTCAAGATCCAAGATTTTGTGGGGAAAGATTTATACTAATGATAAAAGGGGGGGGGGAGGGGGGCATTGTTGGTTACTTGGTTGGTTCTTAAGGACACTTTCAGCACTATTATTAGCTATATCATGCTGAGTAAATGGAATCTAAATGTTTTTCCCATGCACATACTTAGGCAGATTACCTGGGCTGGACTGGGCAGGTATCGAACCTGCAAACCTTTTATTAGGAGTCTGACACTTTACCATTTGAGCTACTGTGAAATTCCATATAACCAGTCCAAATTTTACATAAAAAAAAGAAAAATTTGAATTTCGAGACCATTTTCCCTACATAAATCTTGCCAGGCTAAGTTAAAATCAGAATTGTCACTTCCAGAGAGATCTAATGGATATAGAATCTACCACATTACATTTTTTTCCCATTAAGAATATAGACTGTAACAAAATGTTTTATATTTTAAGGTTACACAAAAATGGCATGAGGACAAATTCAACTGTAAAACTTTTACTTGCATTAATTGGATAATTACCGTATATACTTGCATAGAAGTCAGATCCAACTGCAAAGTGCATAGACCGAGATCTACCATCACATAATGCGCCAGCTGATCTGGGTCTGTGCAGTTTGTTAGGAGTAATCAGTAGAATAAAAAATGGCCTCTGATTTTGGAGTATGCGATGGCATATCAGCGTTTCTGTTGTTTGCAGTTGGACCAGACTTATATATGAGTATATATGGTATACCTACACCATGTATAGCGATTTCAGTGCATAACATATACACATGCATGGAATAAACAGTACTGTGATGTGAATGCATGTATTATTTTTCTTTCACTCGAATAATTGCAGGTCACAGTTGCATCTAATCCAAGATCTGATAAACACAAGTGCACAACCCCTGACTTAACAATGTCCTCTTTTGTACTGTAGTATGAGGTACATGCAAATGGGATGACGAATCAGGACTTTAAGTGGTTGCCAGAGAAAATACTTTGGCAGTCTGATATTTCACGTGGTTTTTAGCTAGAAGAAATCCCTTAAAGAACTGTAATTTCTCATGTATGACACGGTTCTAATTGGGAACAGCTGCTTGAGACTAAGATCTGCCAACACATATATTGCTTTGGGTGTCTGGATCTATGCTGTATATTCTACTAATAATTTTATACAGGCTGTGGACCCTGATCTGCCAATGTATTATCTGATAGCAAAACTCTGTATACACTTTTTTGCAAATGTGTACACGTTATACATGACTAAAGTATGGTATGTGAATACAGAATGGGCAAATATCAAAAAGATCTTGAGTTGAGTCAAGTAAGTTGATTTTTTATTTACATGATTTGGAGTGCTTGATTAATGTAAACATTTTGTAAGGTCATAAATTCTCTGATTAAACAGAAAAAATACTCATAAATTAGTAAATTATGTCACCGTGGAGAATTTAATTTTGCAAATTTAATTCTTCAAGATGAAGTACATAATTGATGTATACACCATAGATGCCAGATGTCATTGCATTTTATGATGCTTTTATTTTTAGTGTGGTTGTTTTTCATGTCTAACATGTACTATGATACCAGACACATGTTTATTGGTGTATGGGTCTTTCCTTTTTGCAGGTTTTCTACCTTATTTATTTGTTTGTTTGTTTCATTGTTTGCCTTGTTAGACTCCATTTTTTTCCATCTCCCTGAAGTCGGGAAACTGCGTGCAAGCTTTTAAACACAAAAATTATTCCCTGTTTATTGGTGATAAATCTTCCTTTGCTAGAGTGGAAACAGATTGAAAAAACAATTCTGTACATTTATTGGACAATTGACTGGCATTTAATTCATGATAAGAAAGAGTTGAATATACATTATCTATATGTAGTTAACAAGCATCTAAACTGTTGAAAACACAGCCCTAGATTTGCCATCAGGTAACCAGAGTCACTGTTTGTTTGAGATTTCAAGTAGAACAAACAGCATAGACCCTTATCTGTAACCCTTGATCTGCCAGCGATTGCAAAGGCAGATCTGAGCCTGTGTTGTCCACAATTTGATCTGCATTATACACTGATGTACCATATATACTCGCTTATAAGTAGGATTCAACTGAAAACTTCATAGACCCAAATCTACTACCGCTTATTGCACTGGGATATCTGGGTCTATGCAGTTTGTTAGGACTTATCAGTAGAACAAAGAACATAGACTCTGATCTGCCAGTGTATTATGTGATGGCAGATCAGGGTCTATGTTGTTTGCAATTGGACCAGACTAATAAGCAAGTACAGATGGTATTTCTTAACTTTATTAAATTTATTGCAGTGCCCAATATATATGCCCATAATTATTTGGAAATTAAAAACGCTTTCATTGCCTCTGTTAAATAACCCATATTAGAACAGTATGATACTTTATGGGGATAAAAGATGGAATAAATAAGAGACGATTCTTGAGAGATGGTATTTTTTTATATTTACCATCTTCGGCACACAAGTAGAGCAATTATTGAATTAAGGAAAAATTTAGTTGTGTGCATACTCTTTATCTTTAATGTGTGAACATACCATCACTGTTTCTATTTTTAGAAGGGAGAATCCCAAAAGGTGCAATATACCTGGGAAAATCCACGATGGTGGAGGGAGATGTTAAACACACGGATACCTACTATGCAGTGCCCACAGAAGAGAAAACCACAACAACAAAAGTCATTGAACAGGGGCAGAAAAAATATGATGGAATAGGTCCAGTTGATGATGACTCTGGAATGC
This sequence comes from Margaritifera margaritifera, assembly GCA_029931535.1. NCBI lineage: Eukaryota > Metazoa > Mollusca > Bivalvia > Unionida > Margaritiferidae > Margaritifera > Margaritifera margaritifera. The sequence goes on from JAQPZY010001699.1 coordinate 22,646,155, forward strand.
CACTTTCATTTAGAAAGGTATGTTAGGTCAATAGTTAATAAATCAATTGAGTAAAAAGAAATGGATGATGTTCTGTAAATCACAGACTTTTAGCAATCAAAATTTTTTAATGAATTAGGCAAGGAAAATGTATTTTCTGCCAAAATGATTTGAAAAAATATAAAAGTATCAAAGTATCAGTAACTGTGAATAATTTCATGTCACTCGACTGGATTTGCAAAAATGTGATGCTGCAGAAATATAATGATTTTTGCAGTAAATTTTATCATTGCTGACGAGCCACTTAAAACTTCATTGCTTTAAATTCTATTTTACTTTCACCCTGAAAGTCCATTATATGTTTTTCCTAGATACTGTGTTGCATGATCAGTTCTTAGTATTCAAAAAAGCAATACATGCAAATACCCTGTCTTTCAAGCCATTGGAGATTAAGGAATAAAACTGGGTATACTTGTACATCATCATTAGAAGGTGTGTTGCATACTGCAAAGGTTGTCCTATCTTCAAGGTTGATATCAAGCCTCAGTATTTTAACTTTTTTGTCACACTTTCCTTTCTGCTCTGTAACTTTCAGGCCATTTGAGATTAAGGGATGAAACTTGGTATATTTATACATCATCATTTGAAGGTGTTGCAGGTCATGCAATCAAGGTCAAGGTCACTGCTCAATATTTTAAGTTTTTCCTCACATTTCCTTACTGTTCTGTAAATTTCAAGCCATTTGTAATTAAGAATGAAACTTGGTATACTTACACATCATCATCAGAATGTGTGTTGTGTACCACGTTGGGGATCCTATTTTCAAGAATAAGGTCCAGGGCTGAGCAAATCCCATAGCCCAACGTCCCAGACTATTCATTTTCGAAGTTGGGCAAGTAAAACTTTCCAAGTGGCTAGTCCGGGACAAGTGCTTTTTAAAAAAGTCGGGCAAGTCCTTATTTTCGTGCTTTAATCACTATATCTACCTTTATTTGGCCACTATATCTACCTTTATTTGGGCAATCATGGCCTCTGGGAGTACTGAATACTTGATTCTACCCCTCTTCGTGTATACATTTACATCCTGTTACCGCTTGACTGCATATTGGGCTAAGTGACCAAATTATCAGCAAATCAAAACATGTCAAACAAAAGAAAGCCAGTATGATCAATTAGCATTGTTTTAAGCGGCTTTGTTGCATTTGTGTTTACTCAAGCCAGATCATCATGAGCGGCTCGCTATGATTTTAATCCAGCCAGTCAGTGTAATTAAATTAATGCCAGGAACTTTACCGACATCAGTGTTGGTTTCCTTTATGAACTGATTAAATGGCAGTAAAGATTCTTTAATTTATAATTGATTATACAGAGGATTGAAGCGAAACAATTACGCTAATTAATGAGCAATCTCTGTTCGTATTTAAAAGAGAAAATGTATGTTATGATCACTTTAGAAGTAGTTGTCAACCAAGCTGATAGTTACTCTGTTAATAAAATGAGTTTGCTAAATTATTTTTGCAAGGAAGGTAATAAGGGTGATTCGGAGAAGGAAAATTTGTTTGAAAGTGGAGGGATAAAATGTAAGACTGCTACAGAGTGTGTGGTTGCTATTTCTCCAAAGAGACATAAGCAAGAATCCAAATCCATGGTGGCAAAAAATGTCAAATATGACACTACTAAGAGACAGAAATTTTCAGCCGCATTGGGTTGATTGTTATCCCTGGCTTGAATGTACTGACTCGGAAGGAAAGATGCTTTGCAGTTATTTCAAACAATATCCAGAACTGGCACAGGTTGGAAATTCACCCAGTGTATTTGTCAGTGGAACTGACAAATTCAGGATTGAACCAATCAAGTCTCATGACAAGTCTGGACCCCGCAAGGCCTGTGTAGCACAATATATGCATGACACTAGCCAGCATGTGCAGAAAATCAGTGAAGTCAGAGTTGCTGACACACCAATAATAACAACCAATGTTTTTGAAAAATTAAATTCTTTTAAGAAATAATTATATTGTATATTATTTCGTTTGTTTTTTCTATGGATTAAGTACATACATCTCATCAAATCTCTGCAAGTGATTACCATTTTGGGACCAGTGAAAAATAAGGTGGGACTAGTGAAAAGTAAGGTGGGACTAGTGAAGAGTAAGGTGGGACAAGTGAATTTTCTGAAACCACTTGTCCTGGACTAGTGGTTAAAATTTTTTTTGGCTCAGCCCTGAGGTCATAGCTCAATATTTTAAGTTTTCCTTCACATTTTCCTTTTATGCTTTATAACTTTCAAAGCAGTAGAGATTAATGGATGAAACTTGGTATACATCATATTAGAATGTGTGTCATGAACCACATTAGGGGTCATATCTTCAAGGTCAAGGTCATGTTCAGTCATTTAAGTTTTCCCCTCATACTTTCCATTCCACTCCATACCTTTAGAGTGGTTTGAGATTAAGGGATGAAATTTGGTATACTTGTGCATCATTATTAGGGGTCCTATTTTCAAAGCCAAGGTCATGGCTCAGGATTTTAAGTTTTCCATGATGTCAGAGCTGTTTGAGATATAGGGATGAAACTAGGTATATTTATCCATCATCAGTAGAAGGTGTAGTGCTTACCACATTGGAAATCATATCTTCAAGGTCAAGGTCATATCTTAATATTTTAAGTTTCCTGTCACACTTTCCACTTCAGTCTATACTTTCAGAGCAGTTAGAGATTAAAGGATGAAATTGTATATACTTATTTATCATTATTAGAATATGTGTTGTGTAGATCAAGGTCACAGGTCCGATTTTAAAGTTTTAAATCACACTTTCCTTACCCTTCTATAACTCGGAGCTCTTTAAGCTTTAGGGATGAAACTTAGTATACTTATACATTATCATTAGAAAGTGTCTTGTGCTCCATGTAGGGGGTTGTATCTTCACAGTCATGGTCATGGATCAGTATTTAAAGTTTTCTATCACACTTTCCTTTCTTCTCTATAAATTAAGAGCATTTGAGATTGAGAGATGAAACTTGGTATACTTCTAAATCGTCATTAGCAGGTATGTTGCAAACCACATTGGGGATCCTATCTTGAAGGTCAAGGTTGTGTAACAAGTATTTTAAATTTTTCTTCATACTTTGCTGTCTTTTCTATGATATTCAAGCCACTTGAGATTAAGGGATGAAACTTGATGTATTTGTCATGTACCATATTTGGGGTCCTCTCTTCAAGGTCATGGCCACAGGCCAATATTTAGGTTTCATTTATATTTTCTGCTCATTAACTTATGAGTGGTTGAAACTAAATGAATGAAATTCGATACAATTGTATATTGTCACTAGAAGATGTGTGCATTCCATTTTGGGGGTCCCATCTTCAATTTCAAGGTCACAGGTATATATTTAGTGGCTTTTTTGCAATAGATCTTAAAAGCTGTTTGAGGTTCTGGGATGAATCATGGGACACTTATGATTCTATATTTGATGGCATCTCATGTATCACAGTCAAGGTTTTATCTTTAAGGTTAGGGTAACCGATCAGTTTCTTCCCATTTGATGCACTTTCACTTGGATGCCCTTTGAGATAGAGACCTGAAACTTGGTTTCTTTCCATGTCTGCCTCATAATTCTGCAGCTCTATCACAAGGGTCACAGCCAATGTGTATGTATTAAAGTTCAGTGGTAGATCAGCATGGTAATGGCTACATGATTAACAAGCAAAGGTCTAAAACTGTAAAGACAATCTGATTTCATCATTGTGTACTTGTGATGACCTCACCACTGTTGACGTGAAAACAAAAATCACGGAATTTGCTCATTGAACTTGCATCCTTTAGTCCGTTAAAACAGTTCCCCATGTTTACAAGGTTTTCCTTTGAAGAAGAAAACTGGTATCCTTGACAACAACAATATTTCTTCAGGGACTCCTTTAAGAAATTTTGAGAGACCTAAGGGCTCAGTTTTTCCAAAATGTCTTGCTATTTTTTCCATCTAGATGGACCCAAATGGTTTAGGTAATTGTTTAGCATGCACAGAACTAGATGGACTCATAAGGTTTAGGTAATTGTTTAGCATGCACAGAACTAGATGGACTCCTAAGGTTTAAGTAATTGTTTAGCATGCACAGAACTAGATGGACTCGTAAGGTTTAGGTAATTGTTTAGCATGCACAATATTATTTCCATCTAGATGGACTCCTAAGGTTTAGGTAATTGTTTAGCATGCACAATATTATTTGTTTGTGCTGGATGAAATTATTTTTTTGGTAATTGGACTGCCTTGCACTAAAGGTTCTTGAACACATTTGTCTTTCAGCATCAGTACGAGTTAATAAATGGTTGACATTTTTCTATTTCAGAATGTAGAAGAACAGAATCAACGGGAATGGTATAAACAAATGTACAAAAGTTTACATAAAACCAAGAAGAAAGAGGGTGAGTATATTCAACTTTCATTGAAAATGAACATTTGTATTGATTGGCTTTAATTTGTGGAGATGTCATGTGATGTAAGAAAGAAAATCATTTGCATCATTTGAAGGTCCTAAAAGTTAGAAAATAGATTATTTAACTCAAGGCTTCTATGCATAAAATGTCATATTTTGAAAATCTGAACCCCTTCACCCCCCCCCCCCCACAGACACGCATCATAAACAGAAATGTAAGACAAAATGTCATAATATTGTATTATGAACATATAAAAATGTAAGACAAAATGTCATAATATTGTATTATGAACATATAAAAATATTACCATCAAGGTCATTGAATCAAAAGTAAGAAGATAGCAAGCATACCCTTACTAACTGGTAACTAGTATGAATGAAGTTTGATCCTTATGCATTTTTCATTATTTTGAGGAGGTAATAAGAATGCAAACTCTATCAGTTCACAAGGTATGACAGTATGTACAACCAATTTAAATTTGTTTTGATACTTCTGTAATTTCATAAGATGATAACTTGAGAAGGTACAGAGTGATCTTGTATACTCAAAGTAATTAGTAGAGGTTTTGTGTAATATATCTTTTGTGTGGCAGTGTAATGTAACACTTACAATTGTACAATGGTAATAACTTGAATTTGGAATTTGCTCTGAAATTTGATGCCTCACATTTAATTGGGACATCAAAAAAAGAGACCTGTATTCTTTGATCAATCAATGTACAAATATCATCTTGGATTGAATTTAGTGGTATCAATATATATGAAATACAAAGTTTTGTTTACTTTATTATAACCTTAGGGTGTAAGTTACTAATGACTTGACTTAAGAGAAAGAATTACACAGGTTTTATTGGGCAGATATTTACAGTATGAATGGTGAGGGAAGAATTTGAGTTAAGAAAGACTGGTAGACAGACAGACAATTGATTGGAGCCATTAAGTATTCCATACTGCACTGGAACCTGTCTTCAAGATACCACATATGGAAACCCCAAAAATGTAGTCTCTTATGAAAGGTGATCCTTTAATATACAAGTCTCTTGAGACAGGTGGTATCTTAGATGATGTGGTCTTTAGCACAGATGTGACTGTAATTGCAGTGCTACTGTGTCGGCATCCAGAGAATGGATTGATAGGGAATGCAACAAAAGGGGCAGGTGGTGGGTGTGGTATGCAAGCGTTTGTGTGTGGGCAGGTGATGCACACTGTCATAAAATACAGCTCCAGAATATTACATAATTTTTGGCTGGACTACTTTGTAAGTCCAGTCTACGGATTGATGATCTCAATGTGTCTGACTGTCCATCTGTCTGTACGTCAGTCTAACATCAACTCTGAGGTTAGTGTTTGTGTGTAGGTCATTTTCTCCAACACTATTGCTGTTGGAGTCACATAACTTGGCATGTAAGTGTTTCATGAATAGCACTACATCTATCAGTGAAAACTAGTTCACTGTGACCTATATTTCATTGCAAGTAATTTGTGCTTACCTTTGTGATAAGCTCAGATTTTCTCTAGGTTAGGGTTTTTGCATTTAGCTCAGTTTCTCTGACACTGTTGCTTGCAGAGTAATGTAACAAGGTATAAAAATGCATCATGTGGAGTACTACACCATTTAGTCAAAACTAGGTCACTGTGACATTTCCCACCACAATTATCTGGGTCAACATTTGCATTGAGCATAGTTTCTTAGACACTATTGCCAGCAGAGTCATGTAACTTATTGTGAAGATGGATCATGATGGTGAGTAAAAACTGTGTCACTGTGACCTATATTTCATGCACCAGTGATTAGCATTAACCGTTGTAATTGAGAACAGTGATAATTGTGATTATGATGTTACAACTATAACAATTCTCAATGGCTTTACTTTACCATTCTTTAATTTTATTGAATTAGCTTAATTCCATTTAAAAAAAAATAAATTTACCAGTACACTTGAAGAAAAAACAAATGACCATATTCCATTCACTTGTTTTTTTTTTTCTTCATCTTTAATAAACACAACATAAAACATTCACTTTTTTCAACAACAAACTTTAACAAACTTCTCCACTACAGGTTAGGATCAAAATCCTTGGGTTCAGGGCCTTCCTCCATCGCTCTCATCAATTGATATAGTTGTACTTGCTTATAAGTCTGGTCCAAATGCAAGCAAAATAGATCCTGATCTGCCATCGCATAATAATGCAAGCAAAATAGATCCTGATCTGCCATCGCATAATAATGCAAGCAAAATAGATCTTGATCTGCCATCGCATAATAATGCAAGCAAAATAGATCCTGATCTGCCATCGCATAATAATGCAAGCAAAATAGATCCTGATCTGCCATCGCATAATAATGCAAGCAAAATAGATCCTGATCTGCCATCGCATAATAATGCAAGCAAAATAGATCCTGATCTGCCATCGCATAATAATGCAAGCAAAATAGATCTTGATCTGCCATCGCATAATAATGCAAGCAAAATAGATCTTGATCTGCCATCGCATAATAATGCAAGCAAAATAGATCTTGATCTGCCATCGCATAATAATGCAAGCAAAATAGATCCTGATCTGCCATCGCATAATAATGCAAGCAAAATAGATCCTGATCTGCCATCGCATAATAATGCAAGCAAAATAGATCCTGATCTGCCATCGCATAATAATGTATATTCTACTGATTAGTCCTAACAAACGGAATAGACCCAGATCTGCCATTTGGTCCAACTTCTAAGTGAGTATATAGGGTAGCCTGATGTGCTTGAATGGCAAATAAATGATACTTATGACTACTGAATTAGTCCTAACAAACGGAATAGACCCAGATCTGCCATTTGGTCCAACTTCTAAGTGAGTATATAGGGTAGCCTGATGTGCTTGAATGGCAAATAAATGATACTTATGACTACTGAATATTGAGCTTTGCAGGTACAGCATTCCATGGGTTGCAATTAATTATTTCTTTCCACAGTCCAACACCATGTACACACAGCTAATTATGTCCCATCATTTTCTCATTTTGTGGCCCCTCAGGAATGTCTCAGTCTCTTAGATGTTTGGTTTTCTTGTTCAGATATAGAGCTATTATCTACTTTCTGTTGTCCAGCCTTGATAGAAGTAGGCTTATATGTAGCCTTGATAGAAGTAGGCTTATCTGTAGCCTTGATAGAAGTAGGTTCATCTGTAGCCTTGATAGAAGTAGACTCATCTGTAGCCTTGATAGAAGTAGACTCATCTGTAGCCTTGATAGAAGTAGACTCATCTGTAGCCTTGATAGAAGTAGACTCATCTGTAGCCTTGATAGAAGTAGACTCATCTGTAGCCTTGATAGAAGTAGACTCATCTGTAGCCTTGATAGAAGTAGTCTCATCTGTAGCCTTGATAGAAGTAGTCTCATCTGTAGCCTTGATAGAAGTAGTCTCATCTGTAGCCTTGATAGAAGTAGTCTCATCTGTAGCCTTGATAGAAGTACAATAGAAAAGATGTCAAGTTGATATGGGAAAAGCACACATTTGATAATCACTTGAAAACAAAAGTAAATCTGCATGTGACAAATGTATTATGTTTGCACATAAAACAGCTGATTATACGATGATTAACTTGGGAGTTTTATTATTCCAACAAACAAAATAAATCAGCTATATTTTGAGGAAGAATACCATGAAGTCCCAAAATCTTAGCACTATTTTTCTAAATATGATATATGATAAAATGCAGTTGTTCCAGCCATCGTGGATGGATTAAAAGTATGAAGGATTCAAGTGTCCTGAATGAAGCTTGTTGAAGCGAGGTGTCAAAACACTTGCACGTGTAATTAGTCTGTTAATCAAAGCAATAATAAGGCACTGACAGTCAATTACCATGTGTTGTAATCTCTTTATCTTCCAAGATCTGACCCATCTGACTTCACCAGATCCCTTTACAATCAACTGGATGCTTTAATAACCCAGAGACTAATGGATTGATACTTACTGTGTAGAAACTTATAAAATTAAAGAGAAGTATTCCACCTCCCTCCCCCCCCTCCAACCCCTAACCCCGGGATACCGAGGACTTGGCTGTTGAATTTTAATGCAACCAGAATTAAAAATATGCATACTTTTACATGGATTTGGCATTCCAGAAAACCTTGCAGTCCTTTGGAAGAAAATAATTTGATCAACGAAAAGTAATATGAGATTTTGGGAAATCTTTAATGATTTATAACCTGCTGTAAATTGGTTGTCCAGGCTCTCTGTTGCAGAAAACTCAGTGTGTTCTTAATGACTATCACTCATCAACACACACTTTTCCTTCTGTATTTGATCAGAGAAGTCTATGAGCTTCAATCTGTGCAAGTTTGATGAATTTTTAAACAGCCATTATTTTATGAACAATTAGTGTCCGACTACTTTTTCTCATACTTTTCTATGTAATAACACATACTTGGACATTCAGCTAAGAGTAGCATGTGAAAGTGCACATTGACTTATAAATTTAAAAGTGATTTTGGATTGCTTGGATACATAAGTGGAGTAACTGTAATAGTTACATCATGGTACCAGTTGCTGCATGATGCTGTCTCATCAATTTCGTCCGTGACTTTCAGTAGTAGTCATGCCAAATATTCCTTACATGGCAGTATTTACATTTCTCTGTTACTGACAAAAACAAGTAACAGAATCAGGAATAAGAGCTTTTAAGGAGTAGCATGTGATAATTGTCTCTTGTATGGCACCTGGTATGTAAAAATTTATATTTTTCAAGAAGTTAAGTAACAATCCACAAGCAATCATCTTTAAGAACTAATTATTATTGGGAGTAATAGTGAGTTGTACCATATCTATGCCTATGTAAGTCTTACCCAATTGTAAACATTGTAGACCCAGCTGCACTAACAGGTCAGATTCTGAACTATTCACTTGAAATCAGAGATTAAAACAACACAGTAGACTATGGTTCGTACAACCTGGAAAATTCCTTGAATTTGAGGGGTTGCCATGAAAATTCCTTAAATTTGAAAAAGCTGGTTTTATCCTTGACAAATCCTTGAAGCTGTTAAAAACCTTATTTTTTCCCCAAACTCCTTGAGTTTATCTTAGGGAATGCAAAACTTTAAAACTGAATAAAATATATCATTTTTTAAATTCAGATTTTTAAAATTTACGTACAGTCAAACCTGTCAATAGCAGTCACCCATGGGAAAAGGCCAAACTGGCCTTTGTCACAGATGATCTTTGTATGCACATTTACCTTTCAGACTTGGTTTATTAACAGATACCTTGCAGTGAATACCATTAGGTCAACAAAAAAAATATGTGTGTTTCCGGTCATCCGACTGTCTCTGTTTCTCATTGCCGACCCTAGCACTCTCTCCCCCCCCCAATTTATATATATATATATATATATATATATATATATATATATATATATATATATAACAAATCACATTGGCAAAATTGATTTGTGCATCTAATTGAGCCAGTTTTGCCCAGTACTTTGAAGCACTTGAAATATTTGCCTACCCTAATTTTAAAAAAAGTGCAATAGGAAACACACATATTTTTTTGTGTGGTCTTATTATTATTATTATTATTATTATTATTATTATTATTATTACATTATCAACAGATTTAGTTTTGTGTACTACTCAACAAAATTGTAAAATACATAACAAGACCAATGTATCCTGCTCACTTTAATCAATCCTATAACTCGTCATTGACTCTTAAAAAATCTCTGATCTTGGTTTTATGTTGTGCTCAATGACAAAACACTAGCTTCATTACTAACTGACAGCTTACATATGACTGTGAAGTAGAGGACTGACTTTGTTCAGCCAGTTTGTATAATTGGACTTAGAAACAGCATTTATACTTCAAACAATATCTGGTTTAACCAGTTGCTCAACTCACTGAGATCAAAAACCAGTTGGCTTCTGTGAGAGGCCTGTGATGAATAGGGAATAAAAAGAAGCCTTATGTGGCTATTTTTAATAACACATGAATCAAAACTTTGCCTGCCTTTACAGACAAGTTTTTTAAATATGGAATGACCCCTGACCCTAATGAAAATGGATGTAACTTGTATCTATCCTCAAAGATGAACTTTTTATCACAGGTATTTTTAATTCACAGGCAGATGGATGAAGATATTGAACTATACCTGTCACACTGGCACTAAAGGTGACTCCCATTTCTGCTGGGACACCACAACTGTTTTTCCATCCATCCATCAAACTAATTGCTTCAACCTTTTCCCCTGATGAAAAACTGACTTGTTTTTAAATTTGACATGTTGACACCTTTGAGTTACACTTACAGTGTGACTGGAGTACAGTGGGTACAAGTGAGGTCAGAAATGTTTACAGATCAATTCACATGTTATGCCTTGATCTAAACAATGCCATCCTCATGAAGCAAAAGTTTAATTTTCCATTAACAAAGCAGTCATTGTCAGTATACACTTCAGTGAATGCTGAAAGCAGTGAGTAAACCATTATTTAGTTAGGAAACCTGGCCACTGACTACAGATGACAGGTGACTGTTATATACATGATTTCTATATAGGAAGTTTGCCAGAGGTGAAATTAGAATGACTGTTGAGACTAGGTGACTTTTTTTTATTAAGATGACCATTTGGTTTGACTGTATTTCCAAAAATAAATAAGTAAAATGGGATAAAAAATTTTTGGATCAGATGACACTCATGACACAGGTTATTTCCAGATGGAGTAACATCCCTTCACATGCAAAATAGTTATGTGGTTTCTTTTCTGCTTTTGTATATTTTTATGCAGTGATAAACAAAGTAACATGTGGAGAAAGTTAAATTTTGGTAAGAAAAATACTCCTTCACTGATTTTGGAAGTCGTTACAAACTTGAAATATCCTTGAAAAACGACTCTCTGGGGCTTTACAAACCATATACTGTCTATATTCGCGCATTATCCGGGTCCAAATGCAAACAACATAGACGCTGATCTGCAGTCACATAATGCGCTGGCAGATTAGGGTCTATGTTGTTTGTTCTACTGATTAGTCCTTACAAACTGCATAGACCCTGATATGCCGGCGCATTGTGTGACGGCAGATCTGGATCTATGCAGTTTGCTGTTGGTATGGGCTTATACACGAGTATATATGGTAGACTGTTTGGCTGGTGCAATGCTGATTCGAGTGTATCTGTTTGTTGTTGGGGGTGTGCTATGTATTGATAAATATGGTGATCATCTAAAATGGTTAATCTGCCTTTGGTTGGTTGGTTGGTTGGTTGGTTCTTAATGGCACTTTCAGCACTTTTATTAGCTATATCATGTCAAGGAAATAGGAGCCATGTGCTTAAGTAAGGGCACACCAAGGCAGCTGACCTGGGCTGGTGTGGGTGGGTATCAAACCAACAGCCCTTGAAGTACAAGTCTCATACTCTACCAACTGAGTTACCATGGCTCCCTGTCTTCCACTTAAATCGGAGTATCTTAAAGTAGCTTTATCATAAGATTCCAATGAAAGTTTTGATTGATTAAGTGGCTTGAGCCCTCAGCGGCTGTTTTTTTTAAAACAAATGGAATATTTTCTCTTAATATGATGTGCTTGAAAGTTTGAGAGATTTAATTAAGTACTAATTAGAGCTTTAAAAATAATAATATAATTTTTATTTTCTAAACCACATTACATGCAGTTTTAACTTAAATTACAGTTGGTAAAAATAAAACATATAAGATTATATAAAACATTACAAGTTTATATATAAACTCAAATTTCAATCCATTTTGACACAATTTGTACATGTTTTGTTTTCACTTGTACAATGATTATTTATTCTCACCTGTATGGCTGGGAAATCTCATGGATTCATGAGCCTTACTTTTCTTTGTCATGTTCTGGTTGTCTCATGTTGGTTGTCTTGGGTTGCCACATGATGGTTTGATGGTGTCATAATATAGTGTGATGCACTTTAATGACTTCTATGTACTAAACTCAAGAGTTCATTATCTGCAAGTAAATCAGATCATTGATGTAAAGGAATGAAAACAAATAATTATATTTTTAATTTTAAAAAACAATCGGGTGAGAAAAATAATCAGTGTAGTTGTCAGCATAAAGAAAAAGAAATCCCAGTCTCGAAGTTACATCATTCGTCTTTTGCTCAATCTAGCCTCACAAAAGAGAGTAATGTAACCCCTCAACTGGGATTTCCTTGTATTGACACCAGGCCCAACATAGATTCTGTTACTGTATATACTCGTGTACAAGCCGTGTCCAAATGCAAACAACATAGACCCTGATCTGCCATCACATAATGCACCGGCAGATACGGGTCTATGTTATTTGTTCTACTTATTAGCCCTTACTAACTGCATAGACCCAGATCTGCCGGCACATTATGTGACAGCAGATCTGGGTCTATGCAGTTTGCAGTTGGTATGGGTTTATACACAAGTATATATGGTAGTTGCACACAAAATGAAGGCATGACATGGGCTTTATATGTGTTCACTGTTTATGTTGTGTGCACAATCTCTAATAATACAAAATATTTAAACTTCTTTCATCCAGTCCATGAAGACCAGAGGCGGAAAACTAGTCTGGTTAGTTTCTGAAGTGACAAACTTCAAGTGGAAAAGCAATGAATCCTTCACAAACTTATAAACTTACATATTTCTTTAAAACTCGATAATTTAAACAAGACTTCACAAAAATTTGAGGATGAATGTCAAATATAAAGAGTTAAATTTGCATATGTTATATAGCAAATCATAGCTCTTTGCCCTTCTTTGTTTTGTCCAGCTATCCTATTTTGCAAGGATCCACATCTAGCTGGTGATTGGTGATCCAATTTGTTAGTGGTCTATTGGAATCTATGGTAGGCAGCAGCTGATAGACAGATACTGCCCAATAGGCCTATTTGATAACGGTTGTTATGTTACAACTTATTAATTCCCCTGATTTACCCATGATACAACATTCTCTCCGGTGAGCAAATCAGCAATGTAATGGCATCCAGCATAGATGTGAATGAAGCCTGTGACCTCAAAAATATTAGTGTCAAGTGCCTCAAGACATATCTATGGGACAGAGGTGCCCATGTGTCAGGGAATAAAGATCGACTGTCTCAGTTTAACCTTGGGAAAGGCACTTAACTCCCATTTCCTCTTCATGATATAGCCAGTAATGTGTTAAAAATGCCATTAAACAAAAAACAAACAAACAAAAAAGAACAAGCAAACCAAAAAAAACTAACAAACAAAAAGTAAACCAACAAAACCAGCCAAACAAAAACAAACCTGTTGAAAATGTGAAAGCAGATAATTTGGGGGAACTAGAATAAGATTACATCATGGTTACTTGCATAGTGAAATAATATTGACTCAATCAGTCTTCGTAGTCAAATGAGAACGGTCATATAACATTACACTCACAAGGTTAAATGATGTTATATAGTTAATAAAATCCTGATACGATGTGAGAAGATTTTGTATAATATGAAGTTTAAAATAAGTTTTTAATTACTGTGACTGATTGTAAAATGTGCTGATGTATTCTAGTTCTATTTTGTTATTTATTATGCCAACATGATCGAGTACGATGGGTCTAATAACAGAGAAAGTATTGCAAGACATGAAATGAAGACTATTAAAAGAAAAAACAATTGATTAAAACTCTCTATAATAAACAACACACTTTATAATAATTTCTAAAAGCCATTTAACTTATTTTAAAGGTGAAATCGAAGTAATGGATATCTTGTTCATTAGGTATGCTGGATTATTTGGATGTAAAGACCTGTATTTGTTTGATATATCGCTGGTTCGTGAAAACCTATACTATCTTTCCTCCCCCTAGACAAGGCAAAATTCTAATTGAAATAAATTTGATGATTGTAGCTTTCTTGTACTATATTTTGTATTTACATGATGAGTCATTATGATCTTTACCTAGATGGCATAATAAAGTAGGGTATATTAAAAAAATAATATTTGTTTGATGCAGTCGTACAATGGTGAAACCTTAGTATTTGATATTATGTTATTAAATATGTGACAACCTACTCCTTTTTTGTTTCATAAGTATGATTTTACATCACGCCTATGTATTTTACCAACCATAACAGTAGCACTGTGGTGTAACCCCACCAAAAATGAAAGACCTAACTTGTCGGGATGTGGATAGTGCATTGGTAGTTCACTCTCTTCGTACATCTGCGATCCCTGGATCAATTCCGGGTTCCAACATTTAAGAAAGTAATGTAGTAGTTGCCCATCTTTGGTTAATGATTTTCACGGAGTTTTCCAATTTTATCCATCACAAAAAAAGTACACTACACCAACATGTAAGCCATCTTGAGTGCTTACTAAAAGTTGTGAAAATTTGTTCTGCAATCATTCTAAAATTAATATTGTATAAAGCTCTATTGTATCTGCATTATATATTTTTGTTGTAATGGAAATTTCAGTTTATAAAATCTGAAATGCAAGTCAATAACCGAGTATGCATTTCTCAACCTTTTGTCTGTAGGAAACTTGTGGAAAATTATACTTTTTTGGTCAACATATTTTCCCTGATAATTAAAAGAGAGACTACAACAATGTCTCTTATTCTCAGTCAATTTGGGCATTCTCGTTAATGTGTCCATACTGGGGGTATTGCTTACTGGAAATAGGGATTGTAAATTTGCGCAAACAGTTTCTAATTTCAGTGCACTGAAGAGCTCTTCAAGGGAGTTTATTTTCAGGGGTGCTAACAACCATTATTGAATAGGCCTATACCAAGGAGTCATATAATCACATTGTATTAGAATTCAAAGCCAAAAATGTATGGATCCTTCTTTTGAACTTATTTCTATACTTATATAGTCATTAGAAATATAAAACTACTTTATATACTCGCTTATAAGTGATGTCAATCTGCAAACAACATAAACCCTGATCTGCTGTTGCATAATGCGGCAGCAGATCAGCCGGCGCATTATGTGATGGCAGCTCTGGGCCTATGCAGTTTGCAGTTGGACCTGACTTATAAGCAGGTACAGACGGTACTATAAGTACAGATGTATAATACACATCCACTTTGAACAGCATAGACCCACCCCTGCCATCCCATAATATGCCAATTGATTAGGGTCAACGCTATTGACTTAAAATCATGGGCCTGTGACATTGGATGCACATGTACTAAGCATATACTCGAATCACAATTCTGGGATCCAATGGCAAAAAAACCTAAAGCGTTTGTAAAACATATCCCCATGCTCTCCACTTTGTCTCCACTCTCCCCAAAATATGTGACCCTAATGTCTAGTCCCAGTGGTTTAAAATAGACCCAGGGGCCAGTTGTAGTTGCATATCTGAATTTGTCTTTTCATGCCCAGCAAGTGTATATATGGTTATAAATTGGGGAACTTAACAGTTTCCATGCTATCACCCAGGGGCAAGTTAACTATCCCAAGCACATGACCCAGGACCTGAGTTGGTTGCACATGTGAATTTATCTCCTCATGCCCACGAAATGTATATGTGGTTATAGAGTGGGGATCTTGAAAGTTTCCAATTTAAGACCTAAGGGCAAATCGCCAACCCCAGGGACATGTTCCAGGCTCCATATTGCACGTTACATCTATGTCAAATCTCATCTCCTTGAAACTTTTATGCAGTTAAAGGGTGGGGATCTCAATAGTTTCCAGGTGGTGACTCATGGTGACTCGGGTGTAGTGTAATCCAAAAACCCATTATATATGTAATATCCCTGACCTTAACAAAGATATATGTCAACTTTCAGATCTCCACCTACAATTCTTAAGAAATTAATTTGATTTTGATAAAACCATTCTCACCCCCATCAACTACCCCCAGTCCCACCAAAAGGTCATATTAAAATTCTAAAACAATTCTGTATATCTATAGCCCACCTCTAATCATATCCCAAAGTTTCAATTCTGTATCTTTAATTGTGTAGGAGATACACTACATTACTAAGTGATTGATAGATAAACATGCAGATGATCAGGATGACATGATCTCCACCTTTGTTTGTTTCCAAAAGCATGGCGGTAATAAATCCTGTGGATGAAGATTATTAGATCAAAATCTGTGGTACATTTTTGAAATCAGTCTTCAATCAAAATGTAATCATACTTAGACAGTTAAATTGTATTGTACATTTACGATATCATTGCACAGGTGACAATAGTAAACTGCCAGTCCATTGCTGACCTTGCAGTGTTGAAGCAAATGATCTCACCATGTGTGTGTGTGTTTACTGTCAGAAGATTTGCATGATTATAGGGCTTAACCACTGCTGTCCCTATAGGTGCAATAGACATGATTCTAGAGCTTAACCACTGCTGTCCCTATGGAGTCCAATATACATGATTATTGAACTTAACCACTGCTGTCCCAATGGGGTTCAACAGACATGACTAGAGAGCTTAACCACTGTTGTAGCTATGGGGTGCAATAGACATGATTATAGAACTTAACCACTGCTGTCAATATAGGGTTCAATAGACATGTTAATGAGCTTAACCCAGGGGTCGGCAACCGTTTATACTTAGAGAACCAAAATATGTCACAATTTGGAGCAAGAGATCAACAAAGAGCCAGTATAAGAAAGCCCATTTGTAAATGACAGTATACAGTTAAACATTATTGATATTAAACGTGTTGATTTATAATATGAGAAGAAAAGAAAGTGACAAAAAGACAGAATTGACTTGAGTAATTGAACATTTTAATTAAAAAAATGTGTATTTTAGGGATGACAAAAGAGCCGTACTTTGTTTCATACTGAGCCACATTTGATTCGCGAGCCATAGGTTGCTGACCCCTGGCTTCACCACTGCTGTACTTATGGGTTTCTATAGACATGATTATATAGCTTAACCACTGCTATCCCTATGGCCTTCTGTGGACAGGATTATAGAGCTTAACCATTGCTGTCCTTTAGGGGTGCAATAGACATGATTATAATGCTTAATGACTGCTGTCCCTTAGGGTTTCAGTAGACATGATTATATAGCTTAACTGCTGCTACCCCTATGAGGTGCAATAGACATGATTATAGAGGTTAACTGCTGCTGTCCCTATGGGCTGCAATAGACATAATAACTTAACCACTGCTGTCCCTATTGGTTGCAATAGAACCGCTGCTGTCCTTGTGGAGTGCAATAGACATTATTATAGAGCTTAGCTGCTGCTGTCCCTGTGGGCTGCAATAGACATGATTATAGAGCCTAACCACTGCTGTCCCTATGGGGTGCAATAGACATGATTATAGAGCTTAACCACTGCTGTCCCTATGGGGTGCAATAGACATGATTATAAAGCTTAACCACTGCTGTCCCTATGAGGTGAAGTAATCTTAATTATAGAGCTTAACCACTGCTGTCCCTGTGGGCTGCAATAGACATGATTATAGAGCCTAACCACTGCTGTCCCTATGGGGTGCAATAGACATGATTACAGAGCCTAACCACTGCTGTCCCTATGGGGTTACAGAGATTAACCACTACTGTCCCTATGAGATGCAATAGACATGATTATAGAACTGAACTGCTGCTGTACCTATGGGGTTCAATAGATGCAATTATAGAGCTTAACTACTGCTGTCCATAAGGGGTGCAGTAGAGATGATTATAGAGTTTAACAGCTGCTGTCCATATGGGGTTCAATACACATGGTTATATAGCTTCATCACTGCTGGCCCTGTGGGGTTCAATAGACATGATTATACACCTTAACTACTGCTGTCCCTATGAGGTGCAGTAATCTTAATTATAGAGCTTAACCACTGCTGTCCCTATGGGCTGTAATAGACATGATTATAAAGCTTAACCACTGCTGTCCCAATGGGGTGCAATAGACATGATTGTAGAGCTTAACCGCTGCTGTACCTATGGAGTGCAATAGACATGATTATAGAGCTTAAACACTGCTGTCGCAATGGGCTGCAATAGACATGATTATAGAGCTTAACCACTGCTGTCCCTATGGGCTGCAATAGACATGATTATAGAGCTTAACCACTGCTGTCCCATTGGAGTGCAATAGACATGATTATAGAGCTTAACCGCTGCTGTACCTATGGAGTGTAATAGACATGATTATAGAGCTTAAACACTGCTATCCCAATGGAGTGCAATAGACATGATAATAGAGCTTAACCACTGCTGTCCCTATGGGGTGCATTAGACAGGATTCAAAATCAAACAAAAACATAAACACAAATATTGGATTTTTATCCGAGACATTATCAAATTTGTGTCCACCAAAGCCCAATGAGGAGACGGGAGGTGGATGACCCCCAAAATGTTTAGGATGCTACAAAATGCAATTTCCTTTGTTAATATTGAAAAAGAGCCCTTTTTTTGGTTTTCCAATAAATTTGGGAAGACCCTTTCTTCTTTTCTTTTTTAAAAGAAAATCTGGTAGTTTTGATGGTTTATACCAATTATACAATGATAAGAGTTCAAAATTTAACTAGATTTTTCATCAGCTTGATTTTCAGGTTGTATTAAATCATGTATACTGTTGTCTGTCCTTGTGTTTGTATTTGTGTGAATATTTTGTTGTGATTACTTTTCCTGTTGCAGATATACTTGGCATAACACAGCTTATGGATAAGATTTACAGAGAAGCAGGTGGTTATTTATACATCATGTCGCATGCTCTAGATATATATTATATCATTAAATTTGCAATGCCTTTCCCATAATTTATTTTGTATTATATAGCTTGATCAAAATGACCTGTTCCACCTTGTGCCGTAAATGTAAAATTATGAATGCTGTCCCACAATCCTTTTTAGTTTCCTGGTATAGTTGTCTTAGCATAAACTCTGTTCCTATCCGTTTAGATTCACTGATTGATCTGTTAACTGATTACTAATTTATTGATGAAAAAAGATGCCAGAACTATTTTTTGGCAAGTTTTAACAAAACACAATCCCTGATACATCAAATTTCTTCAAGTAGTACATATAATTGTCTTCATGTGAAATACTTTGCAAGCCTATTGATTTAAATGTATAATCCACTTTGCATGGTTTGGTTTAAATGCCCCCCCCCCCCCCCCACTACCACTAATTGTATACAGTGAATGAATTGAAACAATTAAAAAAACAAGAGAATTATATTCTTGTTACATTTGTTGCAAACAACAACCCCCCACCATGGTTATTCCTGCATTTTATACAGATATATGAAATATTACTTCTGACTTGTTTACATGATCCACCTTAATTATGCAATGGAATTTGACATTCATGGACAGCATAAAATTAGTCTCATTCAAGAAATGGTCAGGTATTGCATGCTCTATATCAAATGCCTGGTTTGTACATTTGGAGAATCATATAAAAGAATCCAGTAATGGTCATATCTTGTATAAAAATATTTATTTCTGTAGGAAAATGAATACATGTAATCCATAATGCATTCACAATGACAGAACAAGATAATCTAAACATAATTTTGAGTTAGAAATATGTTAATGATCCTATCACTCATATTATTCCTTCTAGGTTTTTTAACTCAATATTTTACCACAAAATATTGTTACTCGACTGTAAACATATGTTATGGACCTGCGTCCATTGTGCATCATCTTTTGTGCATTATTCATGGTTAGTCATCCATCCATCAACAATTGCTTGTTACCACTCTGGAGTCCATACTTCTGATCCAATTTTGGTCAAACTTGCTATATGGTCTTTTGTCAACAAAATCTTGGACAAGTTTGATAATGAGCATGATACATGCATATTAATGAGGTGATCTTGCATCTGATTGACTGATCATGTTGCCACTCTGGAGGCCATATTTCTGATCCGATTATGATCAAACTTGAAATATGAGCTTATGTCATGAAGATCTTGGATGAGTTTAATAATGAACAAGATTCATACATATTAATGAGATGATCCAGCATCTGATTGGTAGAACTTGTTTCCACTCTGGAAGCCATATTTCTGATCTGATTTTGATCAAACATGGAATATATGCTTATATCATCAAGATCTTGTACTAGTTCAGTAATTAGTGAGATCCGTGCATGTAATGAAGTGATCTTGCATCTGATTGGCTGAGCTTGTTACCACTCTGTAAGCCATATTTCTAATCTGATTTTGATCAGACTTGGAATATGGGCTTATATCTTCAAGATTTTGGATGAGTGAGATAATGATCCTTCCATATTATTGAGATGATCTTGCATCTGATTGGCTGAACTTGTTACAACTCTGGAAGTCATATTTTATCCGATTTTTCATCAAACCTGGAATATTTGCTTTTATCATCAAGCTCTTGGATGAGTTCTATAATACACAGGATCTGCACATAATAATGAGGAATCTCACATCAGATTTGTGGAGCTTGTTACCGCTTTAGAACTAGAGACTGCATTTTGCATCCAATTTATATAAAATTTGGTTGATAGGTTTGTATCATAAAGATGTTGGATGATTTCGATTATGAGGAAGAGACTATGCATATTAATTATGCCCTTATCTTTTCAAACCATTTTTATCGTGATATAGTAAAATAGGTAAAATCAGCATGATGTGAAGTTTGTGAGATGGTTTAGATTGATGGTGTGCTGAAATTTTGAGGATATGATCAATCTTTTCATTACAGTAGACAAGTGTTCAAAGGGGAGAAAACTCTTACCATTACTTTCTCGAGTCATCATTGGAATCAAACCTTCATGTCTTTTTCTTTCCATGAAGCTATTAACTGTGCTGTTGGAAACCTTTTTAAGGAATCAATATGAACTGACAAATTTGATGAATAATTACACCACAATAAATGTTCACCTTTTTCTGTTTATTAACGAAATATATAATTTTTATTATTTTTTCTTAATAATTTGTCTGAGTATTTGTGTAGATATATTTTGGGTATAGTTTTCTTCATAATAAATCATTATGTACAGTCTGTACTTCTTGAACTCTTTCTTATTTTGGGGGAGATATGCACATGATTATAGGTAGACAATACTAATTTTAAGTTTCACCAGATTTTGAGGTACAAATATTTACAAAATCTAAACTAAATAGAGATAATTTGCTTGTATCAAGTGAATAATGGATACATTTCATTGAGCAGATGAAAAACTCTGTATTTTCATGAGTGGTGGAGCTGCGAGTGAAAATACTTGACTTTTTCACCCATGAGATGAAATATATCTTCTTTTTATTTTATGCTCAAATGTATTGGCTTGCAATATGTATAGCAGATTGCAGTAGCAGATTTCTTCTGGTATCCCACGCGATAATGTCAACTATTTACTGCACATGTTCTGCTGTGTTTTGTGTATATTCACATGGAAAATATCAGTAGTAACATAATTCTCTTTCCTAATTCAAAGCGAAAAAGCACATGAAAAAAATAAAATGTAAGAACAAAAAATAAGCATCAGATATGAACCTGTTATTCTTGCATGACAGGTGACCATATTTATCACTAGATCAAGCAAGTGACAAAATGGTGAATCAAATTTCTTTGTCATAAGATTATTGATGCCTTTGAGCACAATGAAAAATATTTGTCGTAATTCACTCCAGTGAATTACCAAAATTATTTCTATTGGAAAATGCATAAAATAATAGACATTATTCCTAGTATGTAAAAGTAAGGGACAAAAAATTAGCATTTTTATGATTGATGGTGTGCACAAAATTTAGACGGTATGAAAATGTACAAACAGTAAAGTAAATAAGAAGAACCTGTATAAAATTTATGTAAATACAATGACCCTTATGTCTAATTTCCGTTCTCTTTCAGAAGCAAATACGTATCAACCTACTTATCAATTTCCTGAAGATGATCAAACTGAAACAAAGTCTGTAGATGGTATGTTCTCTCTGTCTCTTCTCTGTCTCTGTCTCTGTGTGTCTCTCTCTATCTCTCTCTCTCTCTCTCTCAGAAAACAAGTCAGAAAAAATATTTGTGTTTGAATGTCTGAACTATATAACCCAGCATGTTGTACATATAAGATGGTTGTTTTTTGTTTTTTTGTAGAGTATGCAAACATTATAACACATAGATTATAATAATATAAGCATGAAAATAATATAGCATGAAATTAGAAAGCATTTATTGTTGCAATGTACAATATTTATTCTAAGACCACAGTGCAAATTAAATATTTGTTAGAGAAGTCGGCTTGTCATCTATTGTGATTTCTTGAAGTTAGAGTTGAAATGTCAATGTCAACTGCACTTTACTTTGCAGTATGTCACTGACAATGATGATAAACAAAGATTTGTTCAAACTATATTATTTACCTTTTGTGGAAATATCTTCAACAAGAAAAAACATTCAAAGAATACTTCCCCTTTTATGAAGTGAAAACATTTCTTAAAAAGCACCAGTAGTATTCATGTTCATGAGCGCATGGTCAGTATATGCTAGTATATGCTATTTACTTGAGTAATTTGGTTACTAATTGCTTGATAAAGTTGCTTATGTTAACTTGCAATATTCTGAATTACAGATGTGTCTTATTCACATCCAGTGTGTTATTGATATTCACCTTGGTGTGTGTGTGTATATATGTGTGTATATATGTGTGTGTGTATATATATATATATATATATATATATATATATATATATATATATATATATATATATATATATACTGTACATACTTGCATATAAGTCTAATCCAACTGCAATCTGCATAGACCCAGATCTGCCATCGCATAATGCGCCAGCATATCTGAATCTGTGCAGTTTGTTAGAAGTAATCAGTAGAACAAACAACAATGACCATGATCTGCCAGCGCAGTATGCAATGGTTGATCAAGTTCTGTGTTGTTTGCAGTTGGACCCGACTTGTATGCGAGTATACATGGTAGGGTACATGCAAATTACACCGCTCCCTCGATAACTCGCACACAACGGGGTCCAAAAACATAGACCGCACTATAAGCGAGGGCGCGAGTTACCGAGGGACCTCAAAAAAATTAAGAAAGGGATGCCATCCCCGCTTTACATCGAGAAAACAGCAGTGGGGGTGGGTAACGGGGATGTTTAATGGCGGAATACTCGTTTTATAATTACATTGGGAATAATTGTCAATAAAGAGCTTTTTCTAATGTAGTTGTTTGCTTTTCTGTATAAATTACCTTTATTTTCAAGATAACGAACCTCTGAAAGATCGTTAACAACATTAGGCCAAGCGGTTTGAACAACATGTGTACGCGATACATTGTGTATTACCTCACTGCTTTTTGTTGTTGTTGATTCACAACTAAACAAGATTCCTTTTTTCAAAAACTATTGACATTTATTTCGTGAAACAACCGTCAACATCGAACCTCGATTTATTTATTGTTCCATTAGTAAAATATGGATGCCGTGATTTCATATCAAGTAACAGTGAAACTTCATCTCATCCTTGAGGAAATCCCTGAGTAGCATGTTAGAAAGTTCAATGCAAACTCTGGAACTCGCTTCTCCGTAGTGAACCTCATCTGTAAAACAAAGCTTTTATTCTCCAAGTACTCATTTGGGTTGGTTGCCTTACTATCTTTGATTACATTTGTGAATGAGTAGGCTAATTTAAGGTAGTTTAATTATATTACTTACATAATAATATTTATAACAGTGTTCGATTGATCAATTGAAATGAGTTGACCTGACACACAGCCGTGACCGCTAGCTCTTACGCAGGCAGGATTTGCACGCCTTTTAACTTTTCTGTTATTCCACCCCCTTTGTTTGATTTGATACAAAAGACGTAATTAACGTGATAATACAAAGCAGGTCTGCTATTAATTGAGTGTAACAACACAACATAAACTTCCGCAAGTCGGAGATAAAACCAAAAAAAGGTCGGCACACAATTAGATTCTCACGGAAAGGCTCGCGGCGATAGCTGGGTCGGTTGAATTTTAATTTTCACGTTTGAATACAAGAGGGCTTATTGCATTTATGATGATTACACTGAAACTGAATTAAAAGATAGAACTAAAACACATATTTCACTTGACAAAACTTATATAATTGGTATTTATTTTTAAAGTGTTGCCACCAGTAGGCTTTAGTAACGTTTTCATTGATCGAAATTTCGTCGAATATTGTTATTTATAGTGTACTGAGAATGTTGTTTGGAAAGAAAATTGAACAAAATATTTGACTTCTTATTAAAAGTCGAAAATTTCATAATGATGATTCAAATTTCTGGGTACGAACCACTGGTTTTGACGATAAAACAAGCAATATATTAAGGTTTCATTTACTAATTTGTGATCGCGATTTTTTTCACCTTCAGCAAAGAGGGTCCATTTTTTTTTCTTTCTTTTTTTTAAAATACATTTTCTAGTTTAACAAAAATGGGATCCACGTCTGGTCCGCGTTATAAGCGGGTTCGCGAGTTATCCGGACGCGAGTTATCGAGGGAGTGGTGTATATGGTAAAGATATTGATGATACAAAAGGCTTTCTATTAAGAATATTCAGCTGGGATTGGATGGGGACACACAACTGCATGGTTGATTACCATAACAACAGATTTTGTGTTCAAATTATGAGTCATTCATGGAAAAATATAATATTAATATTCTTTATATTTATCATTCACTTATCTAAATGAATCTGTTTATCAATCATGTATTTAATGTCCTGATTGTATTTGTGTAAAAGGTCAGAGTTCTGGCCCATCTTTAATTATACCAATGTTTACACAAAATTATGTTGTACATTTTTGTGTAAGGAAAAAGAATTGATATATCCCAGAAGGAATATTTTATGCACAATCTTACCACAAAATATTGGGCATAGATATCTTTAGGAAACAGATCTTTGTATGTTATTGTAATGCATGTAGCCTTTGTTAGAGCTAGTTGTGTATTCATGTCCTGTGTTCTAGTTGTGTATTCATGTCCTGTGTTTATTTGTAGTGACCACCAGCAAACCCCCCGATACAAAAAGTAAGTTATAACATACCTGCTTCTTAATTGTTCAAGTAATTTACAGTTTTGTAAGAGGAATGCTTTTTTTTTGTCTTGCTTGCAAAACATACCACTTTTCCAAAGGCATTGCAGTTGTCTTTGTGGTTTCTGTAGGCATTAGTCACAACCTTTTGCATTTAGTTCCTTGTTTCAGAAACTGTTTTATCTTTGTGAAAACTGTTGAATACTTTTATTTTTAAGAGCACTGTTCCCTGCTAACAAAAGTAGGTCACAGTAATATATTTTTAATTTAAGTTTCAACTTTAGGTCATTTCTCTTTTTGCAGATACAGGTCATCAAACATGATAAATGCACTCATTTAAAGGACTTTTATAAATGTTTTAAAGTGTAGGTCACAGTGAAATACTGCCTGTTTTGAGCTCTTGTTGAACCTTCAGTATATTTGCCCTTATTTCATCTTCACTCGTGAAAATTATATGATACATATCAAGGAGAGTAATTCAACCATACCAAACTAGGTCACTGTGACCTTTTTATAATTGATTGACTTGTATTGACCATTTGTTTGTTACATCCTCTGTATCTCTAACCTAGATTAATCAAACTTTGTTTTGACCTCACACTCATGAAACTTTGTATGTTGGTGCATTTTAATAAATAGTAGTGTATTGCTTATTTCCTACCTGCAATTGGTGCTTCATTTGTTAGCTTAGACTTACAACCAGAGGATAACAGGTTCGAAACTGGTCCAGACCAAGCTGGGTTGGCTGTCATGGTATATCTTTATACAAGGTGCTTGAAGGGAAATGAACTTTCTTTTTTAGCTCTACTGGTCATAGACCAGAGGAGCTTATGGGATGGTCTGTTATGTGTCGTCCATTGTCTGTTGTCTGTCTGTCTGTTAGCACAAGTTTGTTATTGCCACTTCTCCTAAACTACTTGGAGGATTGCCATGAAACTTTATGGACACATTCATCCCATAGTCTAGTTGGTCATAAATGAAAATGGTGCCACTCGGACAGCCAATATGGCCACCACAGTGGCCATCTTTAAAATCTTGTTATCGCTACTCCTCCTGAATGGATGGTCATATCAGCATGTTGTATTCACTAAAAGACTTGTTATGATGTCTAGTTGGCCCTGAATGAAAATCATATTGACATGGGGTTTTCACCAGTAGACTTGTTATGACGTTTAGTTGGTCCTAAATAAAAATGATGCCAATCTGATATCCAATATTGCCTGAAATCTTGTTATTGCTTATCCTCCTGAATGAAAAGTAATATTGCCATGGGGTTTTCACCAGAAGACTTCTTATGATGTACCGTTGGTCCAGAATAAAAACGGTGTCAATCTCGTGTCCAATATGGCCACAACAGCAGCCATCTTTAAAATATTGGTTTAACCACTCCTCCTGAATGAATGGTCATATCAACATGGGGTTTTTACTAAACAACTTCTTATGATGTCTAGTTGGTCCTAATGGTGCCATTCAGACATTCAATATGCCTGTCACAGTGGCCATCTTGAAAATCTTGTTATCACTATTTCTCCTGAGTGAATGGTCATATCTGTATGGGGTTTTCACTGAAAGACTTCTTATGATATCTGGTTGGTCCTAAAATAAAAATGGTGCTGATCCAACTTTTGATATGACTACTACTTCTTCTAGATGGCTGGTCATATTGACATGGTGCTTTCACCAAAAGACTTCTTATGATGTCTACTTGGTACTAAATAGAAATGGTGCCAATCTAATATCCAATATGGCCACCATGGCATTCATCTTGAAAATTTTGTTATCATTGCTCCTCCAAAATGGAAAGTCATATCAGCATGGGGTTTCCACCAGAGACTTCTTATGATCTTATCATGAATTCCTGGAAATTCTGTTCAGTCAGTAGTAGCACATGTCCCTTTGAGATACTCTTGTTATATGTGCCTTGAATGAATATACACAGTGAATAGAAATATAATTATATAACAAAAGTTTATTCAAATCCACTAAGCAGCTTTGAAGATATGGCTGATAAATTTTGAACATGCACATTAGTGGTCTTGGCTATGAAATTGGTCTAGTGTCTTGCATTTGCAATGAAGTTTATTTTGGAACTGATGAAAACACCAAAAAATATCACACACAAAAATAATGTTCTTCTATATAGTAAATAACGAATATAAATTAAGATTATGAACAGCTCTGAAGATACACGAGGAACCAGTGTATAAAACTGTCAAATTTATGCAACCTACTCTGGGAACCTACCACTCGACATACTCTGACAACCTACTGCTCATCCTACTCTGTGAACCTACCACTTGTCACTAAGGACAGACAATTTGTACTGATTCACTATGTAAAATCTCAAAATGTATTAAAGATTCTGCAAGATATTGCTAAGATATGTACTTTAAAGTATAAAATCAAATTATATCCAAATTATCTTCAAACTTGTTAACATCTACCAAAACTTAGATTCACTTTCAACTGACAACTTGTCACATAACCAGAATGGACTAAGCAGCTTCATGGGACAGCACATTAACGTTTTCACAGGTGAAAAGCTTACAAATATAGCGACATCCTATGCAATAGGAAAGTCGTTAACAAGGTGCAAAAAAGGCACTTGTCTTCTCATCCTGGATGGGTCAGAGTTGCCTGGTGATGAATTGTGGTCCATATGAACTCATCACCAGTGAGGAGTAAAAATTTTTATTTCTAGTTACATGTTGTTTGTTTCCACAAAAATATTATCACTAGAAAATATTGTCAGGAATATCAGCAGCAGAAGAGTAAGTATCTTTGTGACATTTATCGAAGTAAACATTGTACTAAAATGTGTGAGCAATTCAAAGGTTTCAGTTTCAAACCAGATTACAGTCATTCTTTATTTAACAAAAACTATGTACCATTAGTTTGACCAAAATATATATTAAAAAGTTTCAATTGATCAGTTTTGTTTGCTCTTCTTTTCATAGACCAAGAGAGCTTATGGGATGGCCTGTTGTCCATCCTGTGTTATCTCTACTCCTTAACTACTTTGAGGATTGCCATTAAACTTTACATACACATTTGTCCCAAGGTCTGATTGGTCCTAAATGAAAATGGTGCAACTCAGACATCCAATATGGCCACAGCAGCCATCTTGAAAATCTTATCATTACTTCTCAATGGATTTTTGTAGTGCCTTTTTTGATGTAACTGCACTTGGGGAATTAGACAAACGAGAAGGTTTTTCTTCTTCAAATTTAATTAGATCTTAAACCTTCTAGTTCTACATGCTGACTCCCTGCACTATTCTTGACCCTATCTTATAAAGGCTCCTAGCGGACCTCAGAGAAAGCATTCCCTATAGACCCTACTAGACTTGAATATGGAGCTAACTTATGATATGATTGTGCCAACTGCTGACCTTTATCTAAGTCTAGTAAACAAACTAAAATGCACAAAACCTAAATTCTATAACCAAATTGTAGCCATATATCCACTCTCCACACACACTCCTTTGTAACATTTAATGTGTATTAGAATTTCCAAAAATATCATATTAATTGGGAAATTACTTGTAAAATATATCCTTATGAGCTAATTAATTCCAAATTACACTGTAACTGTTTAACTCTATTTTAAGCACTTTACACCTACTGAAAGAGCTACAAATTTCACAACAAATGGTCACAAAACTAAATATTTAGTTATAAAGGGAAACTTGCTATCATTGATTTATTGCAAGTTTACAAACACAGCTAGCCTGCCAATAATGGGTTTCTTTTGTTTCAACTGCCTGACATTTGAATGTAACCTCCCCCCTACTGGGCTAGAGTGGCTACAGATGACACCATATTTAACTGGAATCACATCACTATAATTGACAGTAAATATGATTTATCCATCTATTATAGAAAAACAATAATTATTTTTAGCAAGAGAATTTAGAAAATTATATACATATGTAACTTCTCATCTAAGACATACAATACCACCTGAAATAATTAAATTTTGCACTGTAATAGGATGGTCATATCAGCATATCAATAAAAGACTTCTTATGATGTCTTGTTGGTCCAAAATTAAATGGTGCTGATCTAACATCTGGTATGGCTGCCATGGCAGCAATCTTAAATTTTTTTTTATTGCTACTTATCCTGAACAGAAGGTCATATCAGCATGGGGTTTTCAATAAAAGACTTCATATAATGTCTAGCTGGTCCTAAATTAAAATGGTGCTGATTTGACATTGAATATGGCTACCATTGCTACCATTTGGAAAATCATACTGCTATTCCTCCTGAACGGAAAGTCATATCAGCATGGGGTTTTCACAAGAAGACTTCTTATGATGTATAGTCGGTCCTGAATGAAAATAGTACCTTTCTGACATCCAATATGGCTGCTGCGATGGTCATATTATGTTATGGCTAATCAAATTGAGGATGTTTTCAACACTCAGCAGTTAAAAAGAAGATAGTCTTACCTTGGATTCCTGGAAATTCTTTTTGGTCAGTAGAGCATCAGTCCTTTAACAGGGCTCTTCTTTAGTTTGTTTCAGTAGCCATTTTAATCATTTTTCGTTAGTTGTTACAATGATTACCCAGTATATACTTGTGTATAAGCGCATTCATGTATAAGCCAACCCCACAAACTGAATAGGTAAAAACATTAAAAGTGCCTGACCACGCATAAGCTGACCCATAAGTCCGAGACATATATATATATATATATATATGTATATATATATATATATATATATATATATATATATATATTTATATACATATATATATATATATATATGTATATAAATATACACACTTCTAACCTGAACCCCCCAGGTCCTCATGTACTGAGGTGACCTGGTTAATTGCTTATATGGTGTTAGTACTGCTATAATAGACCTTGGGCCACAGATAAGCAGACCTCCCTTCTTCCAGGTTTTTATTTATTCCTAAATTATTCAGCTTGTATGCTTTAGTAAATCCAGAGCTTAATATACGAATAGTTTTTCTTCCAAAATCACTACCGATTGTTAAGTATTATAAACAAAGGAAAGATGACAAGATGTATACATATCATTTAATAAACAGGAACAGCTTTAAATTAGCAAAGTAGTATCTTTGCACATAAAGACAGAAGAAGTTGATTAAAATTTATTCAGGTGTTGACTCGTGTAAATGTGATGAGTTTTGGCTCTGATATATGTACTTGCAGAGTGTTGAGTAAAATTTGTTATCAGTGTCAAATCTTTTCAGATTGTTTTATGTGATAGGAATTAGGGCTTTAAATTTATGATAACCAAGGCCCTTGCTACAAATATTCATGTTGATATTTTTAATTTAAAAAAACGCCCATTTTTAGAACTGAAAATTCTTCATTTTCATGTGTAGATTTTTGCAGAATACACAGCATGATTCAGAAGAATTTAATTTTTGATTTCCAATACCAGTGACCTACAACTTGAGATCTTGTAATAGTAGTTATAAATTGTGTTTATTATTGTCTTTGTTTGCATTGTCTGTAAGGTTATTCATCAAAAGGAATCACATTACAACCATATATACTGGTTTACAATTTGAATCCAATTGCAGACATAGACCCAGATTTGCAATCATGCACCAGCAGAGTAGGGTCTATGTTGTTTGTTCTACTGATTAGGCATGACACACTGCATAGACCCAGATCTGTCAGTACATTATGTGACAACATATCTGGGTCTATGATGTTTGCAGTTGGATTCATCTTTAATGCAAATACATATGGTATTTTAAAGGTGGACAGCTCTACAATAGGTATGACAATAAAATCTTTCTTTTCAGGTCATCAATACACATGTTTACTTCATTATACTTTGTTGATATTTATATTAAACGTTGTAATGATTTTTGGTATTGCCCATTTTGAAACCTTTGGAAAACTATTCAGGATAGAAAGACGAGATTTATGTGCATCTATACATGTTCATTTGAACTGTATTATGTCAGTCTTTATCGGTCATGAGTCGATTGGAATATTAGATGTATTGTATTGAGTTGATTGGAATATTAGATGTATTGTATTGAGTTGATTGGAATATTAGATGTATTGTATTGAGTCGATTGGAATATTAGATGTATTTTTGTGTTGTTTCAGATATTAAGCCATACAAACCTAGCTGGGAGCTTCCATCTAGTTCTGTCAAAGGTATGTTAGACAATTTTATTCTCATTTGGTTTGAAAATGGAAAGATAATGTAGTCGTTTCAAAGGCTACCAGATATTGTCAATATAAACTTAACTTAGGCTTCAGCTTTTACATTTAACTTTGTATATTTATAACAGGCTAACATGTTTCAAGTCTATGACCTATTCTTGCATTGCACTTACACATATTCTTGGCAATGCTTGAAAGTTTATTTTGAATAAGCCTATGGACCTTTCCCAAATTTGCTCTATGCCCTACCCTCATATCTGCACTAAGACCTGCATAAACTCATTTACATAAGAACAATTTTTTGAATGTATAACAAAATATGAATTTTTTTAACTTGTCAATTGAGCCAATCGAAAGACAGCATTTAGATTTGTGCAAAATGAAAGCAGTAGTTTCTGAGATATATTGGCTTCAGGTAACTATATATTCCTTTGTTTTAGTTCATGTTTTGGGAACATTTCCCACAATTTGATACACATTATGTATCATCATGCAGCTGCCACAACAGGCTGAATAGGATAGCCATCCCATTTGTCATTAGATACATAGGTGCTCATCAAGGTTGATTGACATGTCAGCAAGGTCTAGTAAAGGAGGAGTAGAGAAACTAGGTCAAGCTTCACCCTGGACAGTTTAGTAATAATAAACTTGTTTGCACCTCTGCTGTCCCAGGTTGGATTTTGGGAGGCAGTATTTGCAAAAATCGGCACAAAATATTGCTGGCCCTTTATGACACTATTCATGGGAGTTATTATAGTGACCTATGATGTGAGTGGGTCTTATAATGTGAGGTGTTATAATAAGACTGCTACCATTTATACTCACGTATAAGCCGGGTCCAAATGCAAACAACATAGATCCTGATCTGCCATTGCATAATGCGCCAGCAGATCAAGGTCTATGTTGTTTGTTCTACTGATTAGTCCTTACAAACTGCATAGACCCAGGTCTGCCGGTGCATTATGTGATGTCAGATCTGGGTCTATGCAGTTTGAAGTTGGTATCGGATTATACACGAGTATATACGGTATATATTGATTAAAAACATACAAGTAGGGTATTCAATGATATGAAATCACTTCATGATTGGGCCTTGTTTGCCAAATACTAACATTTAGTGAAATAATTGAAGTAACAATAATAAAACAAAATTGTACCAGTTGCATTGTATACATGACCTTTCCCATTTTATAAGTCACACACAACTAATTATTGTATGCGCTATGGAACCAGCCTTTGTGTGGTGGTATATTAAACACTGTATTAAAAAGAATGAAGGTTTCTGATTGGCTGAAAATAATTAATGGAAAAAATTAAGGTACTCTTTCAGAAAAAAACTACATGTGGATAAATTGTACAAAATAGTAGACTTGAACCTAAAACCATTTTACTATTGATGTAAACGGGGAGATCTCACCGGGTCATATTTTCAAAGTGGGGACCTACTGGGGAATTTTTCATAAAAACAATGTACAGCAAATAATTTTCAATGTTTTCAAAGTTTCCTCTTGGATAGATCATGCATAGGATATTAACATGTTTTGCTGGTCGTACCTCAAAAGTATAGCAATTTGACAAAATATTAACATTACAATGTCTGGAAATTTAATTACTTATCTGTGGCTAATAGCAACAAATGCACCTTGTGGGAATGGACCTAGATAGAATATGTCCAACTACTTTCTCACCTGTTTTATCCATTATTTCGGTTGAGTTAGTTTTAGCTCTACTGGTCATAGACCAAAAGAGCTTATAATATGGTCTATTGTCTGTTGTCTGTCGTCTGTCTGTTGGCACAACTTTGTTATTGCTAGTCCTCCAAAACTTTTCATCCATTTTCTCAAATGTTTGCCTCATTTTATTATATGTGGATCTCTCTCCGTCTTGGGTATAATCACACAATTGGTAAGGGAAACATCTTACTTTGATAATTAAAAAAAAAAAGTCACTTTGAGGCTTCAGTAACACAGAAAGGGACTGCTTGGTTTCTCAAAGGTGGTGAAAATTGATGTCTGTGAAGGAGAAGTGGGTTTCAAGAGTTACTTCCCCTTCTATGGCAATCATTGCACATGCACATGTCTAGTATATACATTTGCCAGACATGCCCCTTTAATGGAAGAAAGGTAGGTGCTACTGATTTTATATTGGAACATTGAATGATAATGACTATTATATTGTAATATTGTGTATTGAATATTTTATATTGATCTGGAACCTATTTAACTATTACAGATTACCTGTTGGAGCCCTGTGGCCAGTTGCAATGTGCATCATAATTGATTTAGCTGAGGATATGCAATTTATATCTACATAGCCACCGAAAGACTTTCTTTCAAATGTATCAAGCAATTTTTTTTTGTGTGTTGGGGGAGTTGTATTATTTTATGGAAAATTTAATTAATTTATCAATACAATGGGCTCGCAAATGGAAACAAATTCCTTGATATCTTCAAAACGGGGATTGTTAGATAACTATGCTTTTACAGGATGTTTTAAGGAAAATTGCTGTTAGCTGTGAATAATTATGAAAGTAAAATTTAAATTTAGGTCACAGACAACTAATTATTTTACAAGCTATTTAAAAAAATGAAGGTTGCTGATTGGCTGAAATTAATTACCAGAAAAATGAACTTAATATCTCTGAAGAAAACTATATATAGCTAAATTGTATGCAGTAGTAGGCTTAGACCTAAAACCATTTTCATTTTATTGCTGCACAGATACTACTGGATGCAACGGGGAGATATCACCAAGCCGGATTTTCATAGCTGACACATACAAGGGAATTTTTCTCTAGAACACGACATGCAGCATATCATTTTCATCATTTTAAAAGTTTCCTCTTTGATACATGATGCATTTTGCAGGTCTTACCACAAAAGTATAGTAATTTGATAAAATATTAACATTACAGTCTTTGGGAATTGAATTTGTTATCTGTACCCTTATAATATGGGTATTATACTGAGGAGCTTTATTGCAAGGGACCACTGTAGCATATTTAAGGTCAGTGGTTTTCCTCAAGTTTTCTTGTGTCCTTTGCCTCAAGGACCAACTTGTGCGCCACCTAAGACATGAAGAATACTTGATATAACTTGCTAGACCTTTTATTTCCATATTAAATGTATAAAATGAAAGTGAAGAATTTTTATGGGTTAAGGTCAGGTTACAGCAGTGTGGTAATGTATCTGAGTGAAGTGGGGTCCAGGTGCTGTAATAATGTCTCATCTTCCTTTCATGTCTGAAAAAGCAGGGCATATAACTCACAACATTGTCATTTATCTGCACATGTGAATTGGTGTGGATTTTTTTCAGAACTATCTGTATAAAGACTTGTCAGGTTTTCTTCCATTCTTGCTGCATTTTGCAAGTCAGTGTCACAGCCATGGGTTGGACAAATTATTTGACAGATGGCAAGGTGATACAATTTTGGTTCTTGAGATAAGCAGAGAAAAAGTTTAAAACTGCTGTTTCTGTTGCTCAACTCTTACATGTAGTTTACTGTAAAATTTACAATTTCAGCCAATTTTTCTTAAACATATTTTTTTTACAAAATTTGATTGTACCACAAGTTCTATTAATTTGCATGTATTTAGGCACTCACAAATGTTCCACTGTTTCTGAGGTGATTCTCAAAGTGGCAGGAACAAGATAATCTATTTAGGAAATGTCTGACCTTGTATGGGGAACCATCTTGAACATATCTGTGCCAAAAATTGCAGAGGTGTGAAGCAAATGCATATTAGATAACTGTAATAAAATACTACCTTATGCTAGCATCTGAGTCATCAAGACTATGTTGTGTAAGTTGTGAGTTTGGTTTGGTTTGATGTTTTATGGCAGAGCTGCACAAGTATGTTATTTAGTGCCGATGCAGTTGGGTAAATTGCTGTCCCCAAGAACGCACCATGGTAGTCGACCTGGATAGATCAGTAGGACAGAGATGCAATCCATTCTGAATTTTGTGGAATTATTATGAACATGCTGCATTTCAAATTGATGTAATTCCGGAAATAAAACATTTTGGGGTACAGTTTTGAACACAGGAGTTTAAATAGCAGCGACTTACCCGTCGTTATTGTGTAGTTATTACTTTTTCGTGCTGAAAAACAACATCCGTTTGATGTGATTATATCCTTCCACAGAGTGGAAAATTGTCAATAACAAACAGTCCACTCATGAACCTTGCATGTCCAAGCGCAGAACAGTC
The DNA here is from genome assembly GCA_029931535.1 of Margaritifera margaritifera. Taxonomy (NCBI): domain Eukaryota; kingdom Metazoa; phylum Mollusca; class Bivalvia; order Unionida; family Margaritiferidae; genus Margaritifera; species Margaritifera margaritifera. Next base: position 22,681,846 of record JAQPZY010001699.1, read on the forward strand.
ATCTTTTTGAAGGATGCGATGTTAATGGATGTTGTGTTGTAGATTGCGACCAAAGTAAAATTCCTTGTTGTCAGTGCTTTACCACATTGTGGTCTCCCTTCAGCAACTATTATATCTTTGTGTTACATTTATCTGTACTGTATTCATTTTGTATGCTGGTAACCCCCGCCCTGTTTTAGAATTCTGTTTTTTAAGGGACCTATTAGGTTACCATGTTGTATCCAACCAGTCAGGGGTTAGGGTACACTCCCATCCTTATCAATACACAACTGGTCACAGGTAAGTCTTTTGTGTTAAGAAATAGCGCAGTAGAGGCCCAACCCTAACATAGTAGGAATTCATATTCCTCTCTCTTAAATAATTGACCAACACCAAATTTGGTATTTTTTCACTTTTGTATATTAATTATTGTTCGTGTGACTCACTTTGCACTGTTATTGTGTGTGTGTCTGCATTGTTCCTTAATAAAGGTTTGCCAATTGAAGCCTCTTACTTTACTAAGGAAAGGCAGATTAATTCCTAATGGGTGAGTTCATTGTTTACCATGTGTATACACTGGGATGTGTATAGTACACACTGTATACAAACATGTGAATTCATGTGTGACATAATACCATATTGTCATTATTTATTTTTCTATTTCAGGAAATATTTTATTTCAGAGAACACTGTTGGAACAGTCTTTGGGAAAGTGTGGTCACATGAAGGGCCCATGGGACACTCACCCAGACTGCCTCACTTGTTCAAGGTGCACATGAAAGAATCATTGTGCAGTTTGCAAATTATGGTCTAATGAAATCTGGAATCTAGCTGATTTGAGACATACATATAGAGGTTGGAGAAAATGCCCCTCCCCCCCCCCCCTCTTCTGATTTTTCAGGTTTCTCTCTTGCAGAGCCCCAAGGGGGCTACTGGCAAAATGATTAGCTCGTCGGTCCAGAAGAGCACTCCCGGGTCCCAGGAGCTTATGGTACCAGTCTCTTCGGAGACAGATGAGGCCCTTCCACAAGGAGGGACTGAATGGTCAAGAGTAGATCATCATCCCCTGAAAGATAGGAGAAGTCGAACAGACCTCACATTCAGAGTAGCGTGTTGCTCCCTCCCATGAGGGAGGAGATGCACTGCATGCCTCATACCCTGGGTAGCATGTTGCACCCTCACACAAGGGAGGAGCTGCACCATACCCAATACTTTTGGGATAGCGTGTTGTGCCTCCCACGTGGGAGGAACAGCACCGCACCCTTCTGAGTGATGAATCAGATGAACTAAGATCTGACATATTATGTTGCCTGTTTCTTCTTGTAATTGATCTCTCCCCTTTAAACTGGTTTCTTATGGAGGAACCTTTCATGATGGAGATCATATCCTCAATCCAGAACGCAATGCATACATCAGATTCTGTGGTCTCGATCGACCTTTAGGATGTTTACATACACATCCCGATATTTCCTCCATTGCAAATATCTCTGGTTTTGCTTGGACCAGGAAGTTCTCCAATTCTGGCTTCTGCTGTTCAGAATCGATTCAGCACCCAGAGTCTTCACCCAAGTTATAATAGTAGTAGCGGCAAACCTGATTACTGGGAACTCCGATTCTCCAGTATTTCAACAATTGGCTGATCCACAATATTCAGATACAGTCCCTCCATCAGGATCTGTTCCATTGCTGGTCTGCAGTAACTCGGTTGGGTCTTTTACCCAACCTCGAGAAGTCGGAGTTCATTCCATCTCAGGACTTTGATTACGTGGGGATGAACTTCTTCACAAACCAGAACTTAGTCCAGATCCCACGGGAGCAGATAGATTGAATCCTGGCACTTCTAGAGGTGCTACAAGCAAAAAACATCAGTCTGCTAGCCTTTACCTGTCCCTACTGAGAACCTTGAATGTCACTGCCGATCTGGTTCCCTTAGGACATCTCCATATGCACCCTCTACTGTTTCTCCTTGCAAGGTGGAAACCACACAGAGATTCTCTATTAGCTCTGAATCCACTATGACCAGAGTTACCCACAGTAGCTCCACTACCTATAGAGATCCTCAGTCTCTGTTGAATCTGTGCTGGGGATGATCAAGATAGGCTTCTGTGTCCTGTTAGGGCACTACATTTTCCATCTTAATGCCTCCAAAGGAAAATGGATGGGTAGGAAATGTTTTTTCCTTCCTTTTTCCTCTTGATATTTTGGCTTCCACCATCTCACAGTGGAATGTCACTACCATCAAAAGAGCATACCAGTCCCTTACCGATAGAGACATTTCTTTTATGAACTAAAAGCCCATGAGGTTCGATACATCGCTGCCTCATGGGCATATTTTAATCATTCTTCCTTGGAGGACATCATGAAGGCAGAATTTAGATGATCCATTGCTACATTTTCCTTCTTCTTCCTCCACTTTTTAGCACAACAAAACACAGGCATTTTACTCTGGGACCCATAGTTGTGGCACAACATGTAGCCCAGAGAGAAATCCAACATTCATTAAGTGGATCTCTCCCTCAAATGGTAAGATATTGCTGCTATTAAAATTTAGCTTGGAGGGGGGGGGGGGAAAACTAATTTTAATTATGCAATACTTAGCCATCACTATTGCCAAATGCCCTCTTCCCACCTCACTCTGATGTCCTGGAAAAATCATTGTCTATGAAAAAGGTGACTGTTCTGTCTTATTAAAAATTCTCCACTCTGTGGTAGGATGTATTGACATCAAACAGACGAGGTTTTTCTGTGGACACAAGTACTTTAGCACCAGTATGATAGACTGGTACATAAACTATGGTTTCGTAATGTAAAAACTGTAAATAACAAGAAACCATTCAATAAAATGTAAATGGATGAAAAATTGCGGTAGAGATGAGAAGAACAGAAAGATGGAGATAATTCGCGCCGACGACTAATGTTTATGGTTATTGTTTTGGGCAAGGTTTTGGAATCAGAGAGATGGATACACCATTAATTCTCTGGCAAAGGTTCTGGAATCAGAGGGATGGATACACCATTTATTCTCTCAGGCCAAGGTTTTGGAATCAGACAGATGGATACACCATTCATTCTCTTTGGTCAAGGTTCTGGAAATAGAGGGAAGGATACACCATTTATTCTCTATGGCCAAGGTTCTGGAATCAGAGGGATGGATACACCAATCATTCTCTTTGGTCAAGGTTCTGGAATCAGAGGGATGGATGCACCATTCATTCTCTTTGGTCAAGGTTCTAGAGTCAGAGGGATGGATACACCATATATTCTTTCTGGCCAAGGTACTGGAATGAGAGGGATGGATGCACTATTTATTCTCTCTGGCCAATGTTTTGGAATCAGGGATGGATACACTATTCATTCTTTTTGGACAAGGTTCTGGAATCAGAGGGATGGAAACACCATTTATTTTCTTTGGACAAGGTTGTGGAATCAGAGGGATGGATACACCATTCATTCTCTTGGGACAAGGTTTTGGAATCTGCAGAATGAATACACCATTCATTCTCTTTGGACAAAGTTCTGGAATCAGAGGAATGGATACAGCATTCATTCTCTTTGGCCATGGTTCTGGAATTAGAGGGATGGATACACCATTTATTCTCCATAATTGTTACTGACTGTAAACATCTACATATCTGCTCACAAAAAGATGCAAAACAATAGAATTCCTGATAAGCATGCTAATGGGTTGGCATCTCCCGTAGGATATGGAATTGCACCTTTTGGTCGTGAGTGTGGCATGCAAACTGCTGTAAGTTGTAAGAATTTGTGCAATTGATATTGAAATAAAGTTTTTACTTTTTGACAATTGCTTTGTCCAGGCCACAATTTCTCTGACACAAGTCTTAAAGTTAAGTTTAGACTTGACACATTGATTGATCCATTTTAAGATAGCCACACATTTCAGCCAATCAGATTACAAGATTCTGGACCAAAGTTCAGACTTGGAGTTTGTTGTTAAAATTCGGACCTTGTCCTTTTTTGTTTCATTACTAGGCTGACTCTTTAAATTTTTAACCTTGTGGACAAAATTTCTCAAATTCGCTTTTTTTTTCATTTTATTTTCTTCCAGCTGACATAGATGCAGGGTACAGATCTGAACCAGAATACCGTTATAGATCAAAACAGAGAAGTAAAAGTGCCTCATCATCTTCAGTTAACAAACCGGGAAGAGTGTTGTAAGTATATCAAGTGGCATTTTAACTTCATTTTCTTGACAAATAATATTTACTCACAGAGAATCCAATAAATTCCCATCCAGTCACAAAATGATGGTGAGGTAGAAGGGAGCAGATGAGAATACTCAGGTGTACATACAGGTGATTTCTCAATGAGTTGATGCAGTACAACGTACAAAATTAAGGACATGTTTAGCTGATTTGTTTCCATGTTTCTGGCACTCCATAATCGAAATCTAAAATCAAAAACCTGGAAAAATGGACACATAACCTAAATCAATAATCTACAGTCTTCATTATGACCTCTAACCTCATCAAATGGTACATTTACATATTTTTCCTGGCCAAGAAATAAAACATAAAATAAAATCGGTGGTTTTATTTAATATCTTTCAAAATTTTTTTTTTTAATAAAATAATCTTTTTTATAATAAAATAATAATAAAAAATAAAATAAAATCGATGGTTTTTTTAAAAATATCTTTCAAAATATTCACATACAGCGTTTTTTAAAATATCTTTCAAAATGTTATTTTTTATAATAAAATAATCTTCAGTAGATTTTTTTTTCATTTTCTACTGGACCCCCCCCCCCCTCCCCTCGATTTCTTTTTGTTACTAATTCTGCTGGAACCTGTAAATGATGATTTCTAGCAAATATCAGGAGTTAATATTCACATACATTCATACTTTAAATTTACCCACACCCACACAAAAAAGGTGTTAACAAATAGCATATAAATATATCAGTGTATGATTTGTTCAGATTTAAAATACTTTGATACTTTGTTCTCTTGAACTTGTTTAGGAAGTCTTATGGAGCTAGCAATTACAAGAGATGTTTTTAATGAACTGCTTTGTAAATTTTGTATCCAATATGATACAAATCACATTACCGATTTCACAAATCTTTTACTATTAGTATCATTAACTGTGGTTTTTAGATTCAAGCTCTTGAGAGAAGAAATATTTGGCAAGAATAATGTTTTGGTTGCAGTAATATGCAAAAAGTAAACTACTACAGAAGCTAAATGTTGTATATAGCTTTCATGAAACATGGGAACATTAGTTTTCAATTCAAAGTACTGCATTATATATAGGGCCTCTATTACAAGTTTGACAGATTTCAAATTAATAAATAAAGTACACAAACAGCATAACAATGAGTTTGTGAATAATATCACCCCACATTGTGAGTAATATCACCCCACATTGTGAGTAATATTACCCAACATTGCATGAAGACTAATTCCTGTGTATTTTATCTTTCATCTCACCTTTTGAAAATGGCAGTTTACAAATGATGGAATATACTGACACTAGAGAGTGACATTTTTAACACTTTCTATACACTCAGTCAAGTAAATAATCAAGGGCTTACCAATCAATGTGACTATAATTATGTGACCTTTGTATTAGTAACTTCAAGGTTTATACACTGTATCTGCGTGTATATAATCACAGGCCTTTCAGATTTTTATCTACAGAGTACAAAGACTATCTCTGCATAGGGTTTTTCCTTTTTCTATGTATTTTTCTCAAATATTTTAATGTTTTCATACTGTGTTGATAAAATTTCAAAGGCCTGTGATATAATGTATGCCTGACAATGAATTGCATACACCAAGATCCGCTGTTGTATGCCTCACTAGCAGATCGGGTTTGACATCAATCACTATGGTGTTTTCATCCCTTTTAAACAACTTTAACATATTTTTATATTGTAGGACTAGATGATTATATTTATTTGGAAGGGTTATCCCCCCAAAATAGTTTGCAATTTTTAGCTTTACTTTTTTAGAACTTAACTTTTAATAAGCACTGTATAGCCAGGATTCTGCTGATGTGCCATTAAACCCTAAACATACATATATACATCCATCCATCCTTATCCTAGATTGATGTCAATGTTAAAGTTTTTTACTTTCTACATAAATAAAAATGTGTGCTTGATAAAAGTGAGTCTCTTGTATTTCAATATCAGTCATAACTGAAGCTCTGCAGAACATAGTCTTTGCCATTATTGCCATTATTCTCCTAAGAAAATGTAACAGGTCTTTCTTTTTAAAATTAAGGAGTTGTTTACCTACTTTTAGATTCATTTTGAATAAGGATTAAAAAGTACAGACTTCATTAGTTGATTTAGTAGATATAAGAATAGTACAAGTGTGCACTTGATGACAGTACATGAAACATTTAAATGTATGTTGATGTTGCTCACATTAAACACTAGAAGAGCATTTCATTTTTTCCATTACTCTTTTTTGATAAGTGAATGATATCAATCATGCATTATTATTTTGGTCTTCTTGTCAGTGATCATTATGTAAATAGATATAATACACTATAATATTTTGTCAGTGATCATTATGTAAATAGATGTAATACACTATAATAATGATCTTTTTGTCAGTGATCATTATGTAAATGATGTAATACACTATAATAATGGTCTTGTCAATGATCATTTTGTAAATGATGTAATACACTATAATAATGGTCTTGTCAGTGATCATTATGTAAATGATGTAATACACTATAATAATGGTCTTGTCAGTGATCACTATGTAAATAGATGTAATACACTATAATGTCTTGTCAGTGATCATTATGTAAATATATGTAATACACTATACTAATGGTCTTTTTGTCAGTGATCATTATGTAAATAGAAGTAATACACTATAATAATGCTCTTCTTGTCAGTGATTATTATATAAATAGATGTAATACACTATAATAATGCTCTTCTTGTCAGTGATCATTATGTAAATAGATGTAATACACTATAATAAGTGTGAGATGAAAGATCACCAACCTGTTATCCAGAATAATGAAACATTGCATGAATGTAAATGCGTGTTGATGGAATTCAGTGTAACACTTTTTCAGCCTAATCTTTAAACATAATATATGATATCTCATTTTTTGGGAAGTTCTATTTCAGCTGCGTGTATAAATAGAGGGTATTGCGTTGGTGCTGTTTAGTATATTTATGAAAAAGTTGTGTAATTTCAGCATTTTTTTTGTCCTTGGCAAGCATATCAGTGAAATAATTTAAGGAGATTCATAAATTTCATATGAAAAGGGTGGAGATTTAGGAGTAAATACTTATAACATGACAGCAAAATTGATTTTATTTGGGCCCTGCTGAACATCAGCAGAGCCGTATTATAGTAATTACATTCGTATGTCATCTGTCTGTCACCAGTTTGGTTTATGGAAGATAACTTTGCTGGGAATTATTGGATTCTAATCAAATATAGTATGCAACTGTATATTGATGAGACCTTGAAAGAGTTTGATTTCTTCCCTTTATCATCCTTTAGAGGAGTTGTGTCCCCTTATTACCTGGCCTTCTCATGTTCGTTTCCACAAGATAACTTTATCAATGATTGTTGGATTCCAACCACATTTCAATTTGAAATGGAACATTGTATTCATTTACAGGAGTTATGCTTCCTGATTGCCTGAGCTCCCAGATTTGGTTTTTGCAGCATAACTTTAGCAATGTTTGTTGGATTTCAGCCAAATTTGGCATGTTGCATCATATTGATGAGACTTTGAATGAGATAGAATTCCAGCATTCTACGTTCATTTGCTGAAGTTATGGGCCCAAGTTTCCCATCCTTCTGACTTTTGTGTCTACTGCATAACTTTTCTGTAGTTTGTTGAATTTCAACCAGGTTTGGTATGCTGCTTTATAATGATCAGATCTTCGCTGAGTTTGCCTTCCAACATTCCACTGCACAATCTTTTGCAGGAGTTATATCCCCTAACTGCCTGTCCTTCTGACTTCAGTTTCTGCAGCATAATTTTTAGGAGTTTTGGATTTCAGCCACATTGGGCATGCAGCATTATATTGATGTGACCTTGAATGAGTTTAATTTCAAATGTTCCACACTATCATTTGCAAGAGTAATGGCCCCTGAACTTTAATTTGCATCTATTTTGCATCTCTCAGCAATAATGGTGAAAATTTGGATCTGGTTGATTTGTGACTAATCATATTTCCTGTGTGTATTTGCAGAATGACTTTTTCTGGAGTACAGGATACCATATATACTCATTTATAAGTCAAGTCCAACTACAAACAACATAGAACCTGATCTACGATCACATAATGTGCCAGCAGATCAGCGTCTATGTTGTTTGTTCTTCTAATTACTTCTAACAAACTGCATAGACCCAGATCTGCTGGTGCATTATGTGAAGGCAGATCTGGGTGTATGCAGTTTGCAGTCGGACTCAACTTATAAGTGAGTATGTATGGTTCATTTACTTTATTGTTAAACATGAGTACATGGTTTATGTTTTGTTCATATACGATGTTTGACCTTTACATTTTTTAAAGAAATGCATAATTTTTCTTTGTGAGAAATAATTTAACTGTGTAATATATTACAGCATGGCATACAAGTTAAACAACTTAAATTAGGACTAGAGATAATTCTTGCCTGTTTTGCCATTTGAGATTTGATCAATGCAGTTGATGAGGCACCATATTTGAATAATCTATAACTTGGACAAGGTTATTGCAAATTGGAGAAAGGTTGAAAACAATAAATGAACAAATGGATGTCAGGATCCATGCCAGCGATTCAGTATTAAAGTTTGTAGGTTATGGCTCTTGTAGAATTCTGTTTAGTCCAGTGTGTTAAGAAATTTATAGGTAAGTATATTTTTTGGTGTCCTGCTTGATTAAGATTATGCTCCAAGGGACATTACTGTGTAGGCACTATTGTGCATCATGGGAAATAACTCTTGATCTCTTGTGCATCATGAAGGTCTGACCCTAATATTTCCTCAAGGTAGGCTAGCATGTACATGTACCATCATTGTTGTAAATAGTGCCTGTATTTTAAATGTCAAAATGCCAAGCATGAAGGATGTATTGCTGACATTTAAACTTATATTCAAAGATCATTGGTCCTGTATATTCTATGTCTATTTCATGATTTTATCAGCAGTTTGTTTATTGAGTTGCATGACAAAATATTGCATGTAACATGTTATCTATACAATATATACTTGCTTATAAGTCAGGGTCTGCCATCACATAATAATTGTTGTAATAATAACAAAAAGGTTTGTGATCAGCTGTCATTATAACTAGAAGCATTGGACTACTGAAATTTGGTAGCACCTTTCATTTAACAGGTATAATGTAAGCATTTAAAATGAGAAATTTGGGGGAAAGAGCAGTAGCAAGAAATATACTGTTGCCCTTTGACCTAAGTACAAGTGCCACATCCCTTGCAATATAACATCAGTTTCAAGACAATAATGACCAAGAAGAAGTTCATAGCAGTTCAAAACATGGATTTTCTATTAAATATCATTCCTATAAGCTAAAACTTACTTTGTTCTGATTGTGTGACGTGAAAATATTTACTCTGAAATTGTTCAAGCTGTAAAAGTGTGTTACTCTTTTTTGAAAAAGAGATAATTGTGGGCAGCTTTAAGGGCTAAAAAGGTTCCCAAATGTGTAATGGTATTATCTCTTAAGGAAATTATGGAGATGAAACCCTAACTTATGTTAAAAGGCTCTCAAGAATGACAAGTGTTATCAGGGCCCTTTATTAATCTGGACCCTTGATTAATCTGGACCAATTAAATCAATCAAATTTTTTATGTACCGTATATACTCACGTATAATCCAGGTCCAAATGCAAACAACATAGACCCTGATCTGCCATTGCATAATGGGCTGGCAGATCAGGGTCTATGTTGTTTGTTCTACTGATTAGTCCTTACAAACTGCATAGACCCAAACCTACCGGCGCATTATGCGACGGCAGATCTGGATCTATGCAGTTTGCAGTTGGTATCAGCTTATACACGAGTATATACGGTAAATCTAAAAATGAATAAGTCAGATAGACAGTAAAGTGTACACAGGGAGAAAATGTGTTAAAAGCAATTTGAAGCATAATACTATTAAATAATGACAGTACCAATGAAGTAAGAAAAATGCTGTTTTCATATGTTTTGTTAAATGTTTATGTGCAAGTATTGTCTGCATTTGTATCTTGTCCATTGTTTATCAGTTCTTTCATTTCTATGTATTTGTGTCATTTTATTCATCTTCCAGTCATCTATATGTTTCCACTTTTTATATAATCACCCATAATGCCTTGTTTTGTCATTTCACTAATCTGTATCTTTATCTATCTTCTTTTCCATACAAACATCCACGTGTTTTCGGTTTCTTTGAATACATGGCAATCTCTTTTCTTTCTCCCTTTTCCTTGCTTTCATTTCCTGGAATTTTACTTTCGCATGGCAGTGTGTTTTCCCAGCACGTTTTGATCCTATTTCATTCGTATTGGAATGATTTTCATAACTGAGTATTCTGCTAACCTTTTATTAATTAGGAAATTTCTTCCAAGTTTGACATATTTTCAAAGTTGATATTTGCATTATGTTAACAACAACATGAACAATTTATCATTTGAATACTTACTCGCTTAAATTGGATCCAACTGCAAAAACATAGACCCAGATCTGCTGTTGCATAATATGCCAGGGATTAGGGTCCCTGTTGTTTATTCTACTGATCAATTCTAACGGACTATATAGACTTCAATTGATTAATTAATTACCTGAGATCATTTTTTAGAAATATGATTTGTTTTGGCATGCCCAAGATCTTTCCTGATAATTCAAACTTATGAAGCAGAATATACTTAAATGTTTTACAAAACATTAATTTCATGACATTTTACTTGTCAGCCCCCCAAAATGGGAATTGCAGATAGTGTAAATCTTAAAAATTATACTTTTTAAAATTCAAATTTCTTGTTTAAAATACTTGGATTTTAACATAGCAGTTCCTTGAAAATTAAGAACATTTCACTTTTTAAAAAAAATACAAAACAAACAAACCACTTTGGTTTTCAATAAATGCAAAAGTGAAAACACATCAAAGGATTTTTGTTCAGTATAAAGTATTATAAAAGAACATAAATTAAGATGGTGCATGCAATATTACAAGGGAATTTATTTTTATCAAGATTTATTGATGTTTGACTGCCATGTTCTTGCACTTGCAGAAATGTTGACCAACTGCCCACTGACCTTGAGGAGTTCATCAAGTATCTTGAGTAGGTTTTACTTCATATCTCATTTATCTTGAATCCAGTCTGATAGTTTCTATACCAGTCTGATGGTTTCTATACCAGTCTGATAGTTTCTGTACCAAAAGAATCTTCTCTGATACTTTCTGATAGTTTCTATACCAAACGAGTTTTCTGTTCCTTGAATTTCAGTCTGTTTTTAATCTTTGTTATCACTACTTGTCCTAAACTACTTGGAAAATTGCCATGAAACTTTACGCACAGATTCATGCCATGGTCTAGTTGGTCCTAAATGAAAATGGTGCTGCTCGGACATCCAATATGGCTGCCACAGTGTCCAGCTTGAAACTCTTGTTATTGCTACTCCTCCTGAATGGATGATCATATCAACATGGGGTTTTTACTAAAAGACATGATATCTAGTTGGTCTGAAATGAAAATTGTGCCAGTCTGAGTCCAGTATGACCTCCACAGCAGCCGTCTTCAAAATCGTCATTGCTACTCTTGAAGGGAAAGTTATATTTACATGGGGTTTTCACTGAGAGACTTTTTATGATGTCTAGTGGCTCTTAAATGAAAATGGCGCCAATCTGATATCCAATATGATGTCGAGTTGGTTGTAAATGAAAATGGTGCTGATCCAACTTTTAATATGACTGCCACAATGGCCATCTTGAAAATCTTGTTATCCCCACTTCTCCTAGATGGCTGGTCATATTGAAATTGTACTTTCACCAAAAGACTTCTTATGATGTCTAGTTGGTACTAGATAGAAATGGTACCAGTCTGATACCCAATATGGCCACCATGGCATCCATCATGAAAATCTTCTTATTGTTGCTCCTCCAAAACGGAAAGTTATACCAACATGAGGTTTCCACCAGAAGACTTCTTACGATGGCTTGTTGGTCCTAAATGAAAATGGTACCAAGTTAATATCCAAAATGTCCACCACAGTGGCTAATTTGAAAATCTTATTATCGCTGAAGAATATCAAAGATGGTTTCAGCACTCTGCTGTTAAAAGGAAGAAATGGTCTTATCTTGAATTCCTGGAAATTCTTTTCAGCCAGTAGAGCGTCAGTCCCTTTGAGGGACTTTTGTTTCTCGTGCGTCTATTGATAGGTCTTTCTGTCATTATTTTCCATTATTTTATTGGTATTGGGGAGGGGGAAGGTATGAATCTGATCATTTTACATGCGAAACCAATTGTGGACTTTTTACTATATACGAGCAGGTATATAGCTGAATTGACCCTTCAGCAAGCTAGCAATTGACAGGGCTATTGACCTATCAGCATTGAGTCTATAAGGATAACATAAACAATACCTGGTGATTCAGATATTTTCAAGTATCTTGCAAATCAAACAGTGTTAGAATTGTGATAGAATAATGGAGAAAAGTGGCTCCAGGATGGATCTGGGAACCGGCAAATCAGATTTATGTTGTCCAGAGATGCTAAAAAACAGCATCCACTTTAAATCTGTATGTTTTTAATCTATAGATTTATTCTTTGGAGTGCCCTATTAAGTTGAGGTTACTGTATATACTTAACTGATAAGTCAGGTCGAACTGCAAACTGCATAGATCTAGATCTGCTGGTGCATTATGCACTGGCAAATCTGGATCTATGCAGTTCATTAGGACTAATAAGCAAAACAACAACACAGACCCTGATCTACCAGGCACATTATGTGATAACAGATCTGAGTCTATGTTGCTTGCAGTTGGACCTGACTTATATGTGAATAATTATGGTAATGACTTTACAAGCATTCTCATAGTGTTGGTTAGCATCTCAATAAACTGCCAAACAATTCATGTATAGGTTGTATATAACAAAAATCAACAAGTTTATATGTATTATAGAAACCATTAACCCACAGCTTCTTGTGAGTTTTATGAGAGAATTTTGTTGAAAAAATTAAATTGTCACTAACACCGATACCTTTCCAAACCGAAATATGACCATTCTGGCACAGAAGTATGCTTTGGATTGATTGGAAAAGCACAAAACATACCAAAGTATAGTGAAAGTCACACTCTACAGCAATTTAATGTCAAAATTGGGGGAGGGGTATGGTCACCAGAAAATGGTTTTGTTAAATGATGGGGGCATGGTAACCTCCTGTTTGCTGAAGGGTCATTTAATACTGATCCATTATCTTGAGTTCATGAGTTGTGAGATGGCTGATAAAAAGTTTTCACTTTTTTTTGTTTTAAATGTGGACCTTCCCTTGAAAGCCTCGTACCATTTCATGGTATCCTTTTTGTGTATTGCCTACCTACAGTTTTGAAGATTTCTCACATGCAAGACATTCATTACACCATTGACTTATTCTTACAACCTTGCCTTGGAACAGAAACCTGATTAAGTGGTATGTGAATTTTTTTTTCATAAATTCTTTGTGTTCTTCAGTGTATGCTGTTTTGTCTTGTATTCTTGTGTTGAAAAATGTTTGACATTACTGCAACAAAAAATTTACCATAAAACTCCAAACTGTATTTATTGTGCATCCATTGCACAACAATTTATTACAGTTTATAGTACTTTTGATGGTGGAGAGAGGTTGGTGTGAGATTGTTCAAATGATGAAGGAAACGGGAGAATTTAATTGAAACCCAAACTGAACTCCATGTGACGCCATAAACAATGCCACTGCCTGCACAAAAAGATCTATAAATTTAGATCTGCTAACTTAAGCTTTACATTTTTATTTGATCCAAGAGAGGAAACAAAATTCATGATTTTCTTAAAGAGCTCATTGGTTTAGTACTATAGTGATGCTACATACCCACATGAACTGAGAGTATTTTTTAATGCCGGGTTATTATTTAAAATAAATATTCTCCGGTGAAATCGATTCCTGGATCCATGACTTATGTGTGTGGGTGCAGATTTTAATACTAACCACAATGGAGGATTAGACACTAATTTCCTGACCATGGCTTGGAAACTTCAAAGAATTTTTCGTTAAATAAAAAGTTGAATGAATGATTTGGTAATGAAGATATTTCATCTACAAGGTAAATAATGTGTTTTAATGGAATGACTGTCACTTTGCTATTATTACCAGCAACCTTATGAATAGTTAAATGTGCTAATTTGTGACAATTTGACTCCGATATGGCAAGGTCATATCCGCGAATAAGCCCATCCCCCACTTTTTGAAAATTATATTAGACTGGCTTCCAGGTCTTATCATCAGAGAAATCTGGTATCTGGTTGCCAAGATCTTAAACTGTGAAAGACTAATATTAACTGTTAATTTGCCTCCCAGGACTGTTTCACAAAAGTACATGCACCTAAGGTTTTTGTTCACAACTCATGCCACTGAAATTTATTCTGTGTAAGTCAGTGAACATGGTGCAGTGTGTGCATATTACAGTGTACAAGGAAAAATTTATACCCGGTATACATTAAACAAATCATCATTTCAAATGATGGTTTATGAAATTATTTTATTTTTATGAACTTTTGTATTTTGAAATTAAGACTTGCACTTCATACTTGAATTTAACATGAGCAGTCTTTTGATTAAAAATATTTCTGTCACTTTCTTTTATAAAATTACAAAAGAAAAATATCCGAATGGAGGGGAGCAATTAAGATGTATGTAATTTATTTTATATACACGATTTTTGTAAAGAGGCTGTATGTTGGGCAATAAGCCAGTCTTTCATTTTTGGCCTCAACATATATCCCATAGTTTTAAAATTTGTACCATATATACTCGCATATAAGCCGAGTCCAAATGCAAACAATATAGATCCTGATCTGCTGTCGCATAATGTGCCAGCAGATCAGGGTCTATGTTGTTTGTTCTACTGATTAGTCCCTACAAACTGCATAGACCCAGATCTGCTGACTCATTATATGACAGCAGATCTGGGTGTATGCAGTTTGCAGTTGGTATTGGCTTATACGCGAGTATATATGGTAGTACTTTCAAGTAAGACAGATTAATTAAGGTAATCTTAATCTAAAGTAGAGAGTGTAGAAATCATTGTAAATCTCTTTCATGAGAATACATTGACCACTAATCTAGATTATCACAGGGAGGTTTGTAGCGCAAGGGCAAGTTGTTACACAGCCTATTTTTATTTGATATTACAGCAATTAAACAATTAAGCGCGAGCAGTCATGCTAGACCATAGAAGGGCGAACAGATTATAGTAATGGAAATCCGGGGTTTTACTCTGCTTGCTTGCCTAAATATCAGCAAAACATAGACAAACATACAATCTCCATGTGTTTTTCATTTACTGAAGCAATGTGAAACACAGATTTCATCTAACTTTAGCAGTTGACTGAAATACATGAAAATTGCATTGATGGCAACAAATACAAAATGACTGATAGCTAAATGTTTGGACAATTTCCTTCTGCATTAATCCTGCACTACTACTTTTGTGCATGATACCATTCAGCACTTTTATTTTTGATTTTAGTACTTCTGATTCTTGTGATGGAAGACATAGACCAAGGATGTAAAAATCTTTTGCCTCTCTTTGATCTCAAAATAGTTATGTCTTATATTTTACATTTTCCAAGGGTTCATATTTCAAAATTATTTATCTTGGCTCAGCAGGCTATATATTTTTTCAGTTCTGGCCATTTTAATTTGTTATATCATATGAGAAGTTTTATTGTTATGTGTACATACAAGTCCCTGATCATATGAGAAGTTTTATTGTTATGTGTATGTACAAGTCCCTGATCATATGAGAAGCTTGTTTTTAAAGTTGGGCAACACCTTACATGTCACAATAGCTGTCAACCTTTGTTTTGGTGTTCTGCTATCCAGAAAATTAAATCAGTTCTGCCTCTGTCAGGTTTTAAAACAGCTGCTGTATGTACATGTATTTATGATGAAAGTTAATTATTTATATGTAAATTAAAATCGACTGTCATCAGCAGATGTCAATCCACATTTCCCTTATGCACATTTACATTCAGATGATCTGATGTTATTCATTCAGTCAAGCGAAATTACGGTGTTAAATTCAGTTATGGACAGTTTCCAAGCAAATTCAAATTAAGGTTTGATAATAGGCAGTATTTGAAGTAATAGGTGACTCAAATTTTTGCAGACCACCTGTTGAGCTTTAACATTCAATTCTGAATGTGGAAATTCACTCATAATTAATTTACAAAGTCCTTTTGTGCTTTGGCATCAAATTTCCTTAACAAAACATCCTGCATTGGTGACGAAGTTTCTGGGCATATGACTCATAAACCATGATGTCAGAAATTTAGAAGATTGCATTTCGTCTTTTTTTTTTTCTTCAAAAGTTTTTCTCCCATGCAAATTTGTTCCATAGCATTTGTAGGTTATAAAAGAAAGAAATCCAAATAAAAGAATTAAGAATATTAATATGATGTTTGTCTCTGAAAGTTAATGATGAAAACATTTATTTCTCTGTTTGTTTATTTCTTTATTTATTTATTCAGACTTAAAGATATTCTAAATATAATTCATGCATTTCATTCCATGCCTTAGGCATTCATTTAATGATTTTTTATCCCCTTGCCAGTGAAGTTGGGAGGGGATATAGTGTTTAGCCTATTCATGTGTATTTGTTCATATATTCATTCATGTGTTCATTTATTTATTATGCTCTCAATATTTTAGAACCCATTTCACCAAGACTCATGAAAACTGGTATATGGATTCATCTTAACAAGAGTAACTCAACCATTCCCAAACTAGATCACTGTGAATTAATTTGATACTTAAGTGACTTTTGTATTTTCAGACATTTGTTTTTTATACCCTTGGTATCTTGGACCCTATTTCCCCTGCACTCGTACAAACTGGTACATGTATGCGGATGCATCTCAACAAGAGTAACTCAACAGTACCAAGACTAGGTCGCTG
Source organism: Margaritifera margaritifera (assembly GCA_029931535.1). NCBI lineage: Eukaryota > Metazoa > Mollusca > Bivalvia > Unionida > Margaritiferidae > Margaritifera > Margaritifera margaritifera. Next base: position 22,698,960 of record JAQPZY010001699.1, read on the forward strand.
TGACCAACGTTTCACACAGTGTCTTCAATATATTGGAGCATATTTCACCTACACTCTTGAAAATTGTTATATAGCTGCATCTCCAGAAGAGTAACACAGCCATACAAAAACTAGATCACTGTGACTTAACTTTCATGCTCAAGTGACTTTTGTGTTTTCAGCCATATGCTCATTGTACCTTCATTATCTTAGACCCTACATGTACTTCACTTTCATATAAATTGGTATGTGAATGCATGTTTGATGGAGTAATTAATCGATACCAAACCTATGTCCCTACACTCATAAAAACTGGTACATGGATGCATGTTTGACGGAGTAATTCAACCATACCAAACCTAGGCCATTGTGATCTAATTATCACACTTGAGTGACATATGTAATTTGAGCTAATCATTCGTTACATACTCAATATATTGGACCTTATTTTACCTACACATGAAAATTTATATGTGGATGCATCTCAAAGAGAGTAACTCAGCTACACCAAACTAGGTCGCATGTGACATAATTTTCACACTTGAGTCATGTCTAAATTTAGCCATTGGTTTTGTTACGTCCTCTGTATCTTGAACCTTATTGCATTTCAACTAATCAAACTTTGTTTCAACCCCACAATGATGTAACTTTGTATGTTGATGCGTCTTAATGTATATTTACGGTAATATTTCCTCCAGCACACTGTGACTTAGTCATTAACTTAGACTCACAACCAGTGAGTAATGAGTTTGAATCCTGTCCAGGCCAGCATGGCATCTTTTTTTGCAAAGCTCTTAACTCCCATTGCATTGGCATCAGTCCTTCAGTCTGTATATTGTGAGATACTCCAAATGTGCTTCTGCTGGTGAGGGGATTCATGTTTACGTGTCAACACTTTTTAAAAATTTTTTTATTTCAACACATTTGTACATTGAAATAGTGTACACCTTTCTAATATGGTCACTTGTTCTCTTACTGTTTCTATTTCACAGATATTGCATTGGAACATTCATGTATTCTTGATGAAGTATTGTATTTGAAAAGCATGATCTGTGTTGTGCAGTCTTCATAGATATTAGTTCTTGGTGATATTGCAATAAAAAGTTTGTTACTATAGAACAAAATTTAAAGCAAGGCTTATATTTAGCTCACCTGGCGGTAAGGCCAAGTGAGCTTATGGTATGGCTCTTCATCCGGCATTAATCATCCATTTGATGTCCATCAACGATTGCCATTTTCAATTTCTTCTCAAAAACTGATCGACCATTTTCAACCAGACTTGGCACAGAGCATGCTGGCATAAAGGCATGTTGATCCACCATAAAATAAAGCTGCCATTACTAAAAATATAATAGCCTTAAACAACTTCTTGTCAAAAACCAATGAACAGAATTTGATCAAATTTGACGGAAAGCATCCTGGTCTGAAGACCTTTCAGAGTTGTACAAATGATGTCAATCCACCATAAAAATTGGCTGCCATAGCAAAAAATGTAAAAACTTTTAAATGATTTCTACAAAACTGCTGAATAGAATTTGACCAAACTTAATAGAAAGCTTCCTGGTACAAAAACCTTTCAAACTTTTATAAATGAAGCCGATCCGCCATAAAATATGACCACTGTTACTAAAAATAGGAACCACTTTAAACAACTTCTCAGAAACTGCTCAGCCGATTTTTGACTAAATTTGACATAAAACATTCAGGTATTAAGGGTTTTCAAATTTGTACCAATGATGTAAATTAGTCATCAAATATGGCTGCTGTTACCAAAAATGGAAAATCCTTTAAACAACTTCTCAAAACCACTCAACAAAATTTTACTAAATTTTACAGACAGCATAATGACATCAAGAGCATTTAATTTTGTACAAATAATGCCACTCTGCCATCAAATATGACTGCTGTTACTTGTACTAAAAATAGCAAAACCTTTAAAAACTTCTCTAGATAACTGCTTCCCAGAATTTGGTCAAATTTGACAGAAAGTGTCCTAGTATGAACATCTTTCAGATTTTTTGAAATGATATTGTTCCGCCATTACTACAAGTAGGAAATTTTTTCCACAACTTTATCTTAAAAATACCCCACTAATTAGAATGTTACCAACTTTGACACAAAGCATCCTGGTATAGAGGCCTTGCAATATTGGATGAACAATTATGATGTGTAATCAAATATGGATGAAGATACAAGACCTCAGAAACCTTAAATCAGTTTGTTTTCATAAGATATATGGTGAACAACATTGGAAAAAGTTCAGAAAGCATCTTACTGACCCAGATTTCTTGGCCAAGTGCACTTGCATTTGGCTGTTAGGCAGATGTCAGACTGGTGAGTGATCTCAGGCCCACTTGCATATCTTGTTTTGTCTTTTGTAAGAGATCTTTGTGCACCACACTAACAATGCACATGTTTTGTGGCAAAAATTCTGTTGGATCCCTTACAGTTGTGATCATAGAAACTACTGCAGTAAAGTGTAAACAGTCAGTTGAGTTTGGATACAAATATTAATTAAAAAATCATTCATACAACCACTGTGGCTAACAAGTACATCACTAAAAAGGGACATGCTGCCACTTTATGTGACTTATTTTTCTGTTTTATTCAGTCATCAGTTTGAAACAATTCCATTACCTATAGTTTACAAATGTAGCCAACTGACAAATTCATTCTACTGTTTATAGACACAAAATGGAACAACCACTGTTCTATAAATTCACTAATGCAGGTATTTCTACCCCATATGGAAATTTATCTGACTTTACCTGGTCAGCTCTGTTGATCTTTGCTCACTAATTGCTGACCAATGGATTATAACATGCAGATCAGTCATGTGCCTAATTTTGTCTAAAAATGCAGTACATTTGTCATCTTATAGGCCAGTGGCTGTTCTGTGATGTGTCTACAAATCCTGGATTGAATATGTCAACCAGGCTGAATTTATACAATGTAATGTAATGGAACTTTTTAAATTGATGAATGAATAGAAAAGAAAGACAAAAATGACAAAAATTGTGGCAACAAGTTACATGTTCAGTGATGTGCTTGTTAGTCATATTGGTAGTAGGACTGATTTTTTTAGCCTACTGGTCATAGACCAGAAGAGCTTGTGGGATGGCATGTTTGTCATCCAACATCCGTTGCCCATCATCTGTCCGTCTGTTAGCACAAGTTTGTTATTGCTGCTTCTCCTAATCTACTTGGAGGATTGCCATGAAACTTTATGCACACATTCATCCCAAGGTCGAATTGGTCCTAAATGAAAATGTTGCAGCTCAGACATCCAATATGGCCACCACAGTGGCCATCTTGAAAATCTTGTTATCACTACTCCTCCTAAATGGATGATCACAGCAGTGTGGAGTTTTCGCTAAAAGAATGCTTATGATGTCCAGTTTCTCCTAAATGAAAATTGTGCTGATCTGACATCCGATATGGCTGCCATGTTAGCCATTATAAAAATCTTATCGCTATTCCTTCTGAACAGAAAGTCATATCAACATGGGGTTTTCACCAGAAGACTTCTTATGATGTCTAGTTGGTCATAGATGAAAATGGTACCAATCTTACATCCAGTATGGCTGCTACAGTGGCTAATTTTAAATCTTTTTATTGCTCAAAAATATCAGATATCATTTCAACACTCGGCTGTTAAAAAGAAGAAATGGTCTTATCTTGAATTCCTGGAAAACATTTTGGCCAGTAGAGCATCAGTCTCTTCGAGGGACTCTTAATGAATATTTTTCTCAAATCTCAACTGACTTTTTACACTAGTTCTAATGCATTCACTAGCAGATTATCTCAGAAGTAACCTTTCAAATAATTTTGCGTATTGGATGTCGGTTCTGTTTCCAACACAAAAGTTTTAATTACCCTTGTCTCATCATTTTCCAGTGATTAACAAAAACAAAATCTCATTCTTGAACATGTGCTTGAAAGTTTTGCAACTTTTAGACCCAGAATTAAAAGTTGAGTACTTAAATGTTGAAGTTTAATCTAGATGGACTTAATTTTCCCGTTGTCATAGTGTTACATTTTGTTTTTACAGCGAATGGCAACCACCATCAATAAGGTCAAAGGTTGAAGTCTATAGAAACCAGCCAAGAAGTATAGTGGATTACGAACCTGGATTCTCGTCACTGGCATTTAGAGAAACAAAATCGGTAAGCAGAATGATAATTCGTGAAGATTATGTATTTTTTTTATATCATTTTTCAGAGAAATCAAATTATGAGATTTTTCCATTTGTCAATCATGACTGGGCCTTTATTAACTCAATTTTCATACTTGCACCTGTTAATTCAGGTCTCTTTTCAGCAGACATCTCCTGTTTTGAACGTTCTATGCAAAAGCAACCCAAATCACATTTTGCTACCTAAACTTGCCAATAATTTTACCAAGTTAACATATAATGTTTATTGCAAACCAGCGAAAGTTTGTTTAATCAGCAGGAACTGAGATATAATTTTTTTTAAACCAGAGACAAAGTTTGTGGAAGGCAGGACATAATGGTCACTTCGTTGTTCATTGATGTGGCCTTGTCTATAAGTGAAAGATTTTTTATTTCTTTGTTTATATCTCATTCATCAGAAGTCTAGAAAAACAGCATATTCATGTAATAGTTTCCCAAAATACTTTACCAATACTGACAACCTAAAGGTCTTTTACTGCTAATGCTTAGAATTATCAGTAATTAACAATTAATTTTTCCATCTGGATTCAATTTTTGTGCTTAAACATGTTGGCACCCTGTAGTTGTTTACTTGTTTTATTTAGAACCTTGCATGTAAGTAAATATTACTGAATTCATCCCTGACAGATATCAATACAGTCAAACCTACTATAACATCCACCTTAGTAAGACATCCATCAATCCATCTGTACAAGATGGACAATAAAGCCATCTGTACAAGACAGACAATAAAGTCAAACCTGCTCTCACATCCACCTCAGTAAGACATTAATCTGTACAAGACAGACACATTTTTCAACATCAGGGCTGAGCAAATATTTTTCTTTAACCCACTTGTCCCAGTTTGGTTTCGTTTTGTGGGTTGAATGCCATTTTTCAGCACATGATAGGCTATACATGGCAGCCAGTATATTTGGTGGAGGGAGAACCCAGGAAAACCCTAGGAAGAACCACTGACCCACAGGAAACTACAGGCAAGCTTTCTCACATACCCATGTTGGCCTAGCCGAAACTCGAACCCACATGGACAGAGGTGAGATGTCAGTAATCTGTAAAGGCGAGCACCTTAGACCACTCGTCCACCCAGGGTCCCCACTTGTCCCAGACTTGAAAAATCACTTGTCATGCAGAATTTATCATTTGTCAGTAGAATTGAGTAACTTTAAAAATACAGAATTGTTATTGTGAGTTACTTGGTTGTTTCCATTTAATAGTCAAACACTTTAATTTTACAGAACAAAATGTATTAATTTACAGAAATACTCTATCTTCTTTATCTTCATCTAGCAATATTTTATAAGCTAATTTTTTAAAAAGTGAATAATAGTCAAGACCAGTATATGAAATTGCTAACAGCCTGCAAATAATGTGATTATGTTTTTCATATATATATATATATATATATATATATATATATATATATATATATATATATATATATATAAACATTAATTACCGGTAGCGTATGTATTTTTTGATCGCTTACATTTAGATTAAATTTAAAAGAAAAGTTGTATTAATTCATCTGTTAATTGATGAGAAAATGTTTCCCAGTTCATTTTCTAACTGATTAAAGTCTTCGTAGATGCTACTATATACATCTTTTAATGTGACAGTATTTTCAGCACAACCATCTAACTTGATCTACATATTGGTATCTTTTCAGTCTCTATAGCTTTTTACCTTTCAACTGTAGGTACCGTATTTGCCGGCCTATAAGTCGATACTTTTTTACCTGGAAGTCTGGGCTTCGTCTTATACTCCGAATCGACTTATATATGGATTATGTCATTGAAATTACTTTACCGTATGTTAATGTAATTTTTCGTATGTGAAAATCGTTGCATACAATGTACCAATAAATAATACCTATAAATAATACATGTACAGACCATCTTAATCATTTTCCCAATTAATCTGGAATAGCATAGTGATACCATTAATATTCATGAAACCGGAAGTTACTAGCGAAAGTGACAAAGCCAAGGTGTTGATCTGGCTTCGTCTTATACTCCGCATCGACTTATATATGGATGAAGGATTGAAAATTGACGAAATTAGCGAATTCGACTTATACTCCGCATCGACTTATAGGCCGGCAAATACGGTAACTCAGTACATGTATTATCAAAGCCATGAGTTAGGGACTACTCCTTGTTGGAATTAGTACTTTTACTTGATTGTGTAAGTTATGAAAGAAGGAGGTGCAAATCCAGCCCTTCTGCAGAGCAAGTGACCTTTTTTGATCTTTACCACCAAGTAAGGGTGAGAGATGCACAACAAACTGGATGCTGTTAGTGTGTGACACTGGCTAACTTTTGTATCCTGTACACAGGTTGGCGTGTATTCTTATAAGTGCTAGTGGCACTAAAAAGGCCTGCTGTTAACTTCTACTGAAATACGTTTATTAAAGTATTTTAAATGTGAAAATAATTGATTTATTTGAGAGGGATATTTGTTTACATTCGGCTGTAAATCAATCAGAAATCTGCAGCTCTCCAACTTTTTCACAATGAGGAAAATTGACTTGTACTGGACAAACACCTTAGAAAATTCTCAGTCTGATTAAAATCGAGATCTACTTAATAAGGATATCTCATGGACACCAGTACAAGGTTATGTTCTGTTGACCTTTTGATTCACAAATAAATTACAGCTTTAAAGTGAAAAATGACATGTGGGACATATTGTTACTATTAAACCATAACTCTACCTAACATAAAATTCATTGCTTTGTCTGATAGGCTACTAAAAATAAGTAGACCAGGAATTCCAAACATCACCTGAACATAAACTTTCAGTGGCATCTGTCAGATCTCTGTTATATCAGTGAACTCAATTTTAATCAGAGTGAGAAAATTATCACCAGCCTGACCTGACATTTTCAGTTGTCCTGGATGTCAGACTATGGGATTTGCTCAGCCCTGAACATAATACGTTATTTATAAATCAAGCTCCATGTAATAACCTCCTCTGTATAACAGCCAAATTTAGCCAGTCACCAAGGAGGCTGTCTTGTACAGGTTTCACTGTATAGAGATCCTTTATCATTCCATCAACCTCTTGGGTAGTCTACCTGTAAATTAGGTTGTACACCTGTCCATGAACATATATTTTAATCTGCTGCTTGAGTCATCAACAGCAGCATCAGTTCCACTCTTGTATTGCAGTCATTTATAAGAGGATATTGATTTTATCAGGATTAATGTATATCAAAGAAGCCTGCATGCATAAAAGGTAAAGATTCTGATAATCTGTCATGGTAATACATGTACAGTGTAACCTTGTTTGTCCAAATGCCTTAGGGATAGGAAAACATTTGGAGATTGTGGAGCTTGGATGAATGAGCTAAGGTTATACCAATTCACATGTTCTGGAGGCAAACATGTGTATCTCATTAACCAATAATTCAGATTAATCAGATTTTGGATAAACAAGGTTCTACATCATTAAACAATTGTCTTCGTAAATTGTTAAAGTAACTATTGCATTAAAATACACCAGTACTTTTTAAGCATAGAAAAGTATGCAAGGGCTATATATATATATATATATATATATATATATATATATATATATATATATATATATATATATATATATATATATATATATATATATATATATATATATATATATATATATATATATATATATATGTATGTATGTAGATAGAGAGAGAGAGACACACACACACACACACACACACACAGCAAAATTCCATCACCATAAGGCTTTCATGGGTGCCATAAAAGTGTACCATTTTATTTTTGAGGTCATCTTATACTGTGGTAAATAATACATAGTATTCAGGGTAAATTATACATAGTATTCAGGGTAAATAATACGTAGTATTCAGAGTAAATAATACATAGTATTCAGGGTAAATTATACAGAGTATTCAGGGTAAATAATACATAGTATTCAGGGTAAATAATACATAGTATTCAGGATAAATAATACATAGTATTCAGGGTAAATAATACATAGTATTCAGGATAAATAATATATAGTATTCAGGGTAAATTATACATAGTATTCAGGGTAAATAATACATAGTATTCAGGATAAATAATACATAGTATTCAGGGTAAATAATACATAGTATTCAGGATAAATAATATATAGTATTCAGGGTAAATAATACATAGTATTCAGGGTAAATAATACATAGTATTCAGGGTAAATAATACATAGTATTCAGGATAAATAATACATAGTATTCAGGGTAAATACATCTTAAAAATCTTGTTATCGCTACTCCTCCTGAATGGATGGTCATATGAACATGGGTGTTTCACCAAAAGACATCTTATGATGTCTGGTTGGTCCTAAATGAAAATGGTTCCGATGTGAGGTCCAATATGGCATCCATGGCAGCCGTTTGGAAAATCTTGTTATCACTACTCCTCCTGAATGGAAAGTCATATTCATATGGTGTTTTCACCAGAAGACTTCTTATGATGTGTAGTTAGTCCTAAATGAAAATGGTGCCAATCTGATGTCTAATATGGTTGGCACAATGGCCAGCTTGAAAATCTTGTTATAACTACTTCTCCTGAATGAATGCTCATATCAGCATGGGGTTTTCACTAAAATACTTCTTATAATGTTGATCTTAAATTAAAATGGTGCTGATCTGACATCCAATATGTGGCCATCTTGAAAATCTTGTTTTCACTACTCTTTAATGGAAAGTCATTTTGACATGGGGTTTTCATCAGAAGAGTTCTTATGCTGTTTGGTCGTTAATGAAAATTACTAACCGTCAATATGGCCACCATAGACTTCTTATGATACAGAGTTGGTCCTGGTTGAAAATGGTGCCAGTCGTATATCAAATATGGCTGCCATGACAACTGTCTTAAAAATCTTGTTGTCACTACTCCCCCTGAATGGATGGTCATTATGACATGATGTTTTCACCAAAACACTTCTAATGATGTCTACTTTGTCCTAAATGAAAATGGTGCCAAACTGACATCCAGTATGTGCATCACAGCAGCTAATTTGAAAATCTTATTATTGCTGAAGAATATCAGAGATGGTTTCAACACTCCGCAGTTAAAAAGAAAAAATGGTCTTATCTTGAATTCCTGTAAATTCTTTTTGCCCATTGGAGCATCAGTTCCTTTGAGGGACTCTTGTTTCTTTTTAATGTTATTCAAAATGACAATAAAATTATATTTGAAACTGGTATGAAAATATTGTAGTTTCTTCTTATTCCCAAATTCCTGGATTATAGTATACATGTAGGTAGTAACTGGTATAAAACCAAAAATTGCCAGTACAAATATAATTTTGCAAGTTTATTTTTTTTGTCCACTTAAGGAAAGATGCAAGTACCATATTTTCTGGATTTTTTCAGTTGGCATAATATAATTACTTTTTTCTTTGTCTGAAAAGATACCAAGAACATACAGACAACAAGTTACATGTAAGATTCAAATTGTCGAAAATATGAGTACCATGTTAACTATTCATTAGCTCCCTGACATTGATATAACTAATAACATTTGTTTAAAACTATATTATTCTCCTGTAGGTAAAACATTCTAGTAAAAGCATGATTCATTATCATTACTATGTATGTAATAATACTATGTATTATTTACCCTGAATACTATGTATTATTTACCCTGAATACTATGTATAATTTACCCTGAATACTATGTATTATCATTCCTTTATTAAAAAGATGAGACCATTAAAGTGAAAATGTTCATCTAAAAAATGTAATTGTAGATGAGACTAAAACCTGCACCTGGTCATGTGATCCTAGATTGTGCAGTCTGGTACCGACACATTTATAAGACTAATAGAAAACAAAATTACATTCCAATACTTACAAAAATCATAATATATAAAATGCATGAAAAAAAAGATATGTTTTGTGCTAGGTTCTTTTTTTTTCTCTTTAAATACATAATTATCCACTTAAATTAATTCCTATATATGCGACCGATATATAACTGGATGTCAACCCTTTAATGTGCAATGATTCTTTTTGATGCCAACCCCTTTACTGCACAATTATGCCTTTTGACACCTTTCATGACAAATCTGATTAAGATACCCAGTACTACCAAAATTCAGTCTTTATACCAATAACTATCACTTATATGGACGAGAGAAAGAATCTAGAAAGGTAATATGAAACATATCATTAGTTTAATCACAGGATTAAAGCAACTGTGCAGTTCAGTCTACACTCATCAATTCAATGTAAGAACGTGTCTGCCATTTGTAAACGTGTTCTGTATCCCGCGGTTGTAACGCGAAGTAATTTGAAAATTGTGATATTACAGTTGACAGATTTTTGATAATATAGGCAGGATTATGCCACTCTGTAAACCAGTTCCATTAATTGTTTCAAGGTTTCACAAAAAAAGAGGAAGATTGAAGCAAACTTCAAACTTTGGAATGAAGGCACTGTTAAAGTTTATATCCATCATTTCAGCAAAAAGATATGATCAAGAATCACCAATACCTCAAAACCCAGTACCCATCCAGTGTTCAAAAACAAATTTCTCACTATAAAGAAAATTATTATTTCACAAGAAGTAAACTCAAAGTAATGCCAAATTACCGACTTGATAAATCCTGTACAAATTAGGCAGTTTTCAACCTCCAAACTCATGTACACTAAAGGGTAAGAAAAAAATTTGAGATGAAGATGAAGTATTTCACTTGAATGGTTTTCTCTTTTAATAAAGGGACATAGTCTTCTAATGCTTTTATGACTGAGATTTATTTATCTGCAGGAGAGTAACGTAGTTTTAAAATGTTATTCTTTATATCAGTGTCAGTGAGCTAATGAATGGTGGAACATGGTTCTCCCAATTTTCTACAATTTTGGATCAAACCTGTAACCTGTCGAGGCTATTTCTGATAAGAAGTAAGCTATTCTCCAGTTTTCTGAAAGCAATATTTGACTGTCTATCCTGTCTTATCACTGTAGATCTACATTTGAGTCCAAAAACATAAATACATAAACAAAATTATTTTAAAATGATGTCCAAAAATTACAATGCATAAAAATATTACTTTGACCCAAAAAACCTGGTGTTTGTAAGCAAACAGTTTCTGAAGACGTACAGAAAATCCAGTAGTAAAAAAGTTAAATTCTAGTCATGGTATTACTAATGCATAGTGTAAAGAAATCCATGACAGTACACACCTTATAAACATGACTGTTTTATACTGAGAAACCTTATTGTGAATCATCACTCTGTGTGTGTGTGTGTGTGTGTGTGTATATATATATATATATATATATATATATATATATATATATATATATATATATATATATATATATATATATATATATATATATATATATATATATATATATATATTAGTAAACTCTGGATATTAGGAAGCCCAATAGGGAGGTGTCCATTCAAGGGGGTTGGAGTTTTTTTTCACTTTGCTTGATTATAGAAAAAACGACTTATATAACAAGCTAATCCAGTGGACAGCAATCTATTCATTACATTGGGAACTGTAGAGTGATTCAAGATCAGTCAATCAGAATCTTTACCCACCCTGTGCATGCTCCCTTTCACACCAGTATTACTGTAAATATTTTGTAATACTAATATTACTAGTTTACAGGGTCCTTGAAGGATATTTACCTATCACATCTATCTAATGGCTTCCCATGTCAGCATATAGGACAGATATGATTAATGTTTGTGATATTGTAGCTTGTGGTGACTTTTTATTTTGACAATTGTCATGCATGTTTTTGTCATGTTTTTGTCCTATGTGTCAGCTTGTTCGAGCAAGAGCCAAGTCTTTCACAGACATATCCATGTCGGGGAAACGAAAGAAAAAGAACAACAGCAAGGTAGCCATGTTTGTATTGCACTGCAGTGATGAAGGAGTTTTAATGCTATTGGCTTAATTTGCAAGCTAAATTTTCTTACTGTATAGCAGCCATATTTACTATGCATGTGAGACTGGGTTCAGATGTGATGAAACACTTAACAAAATTTCGGTGGTGATTCATTTTATCATATTTTGCAAGTCTGAGTGAATTTTGAAAAAAAAATTATTGGCTTTTTGAAACCTAGCTTATTTATAAATTAGTTTATTGCTTCAAACTGTTTAGATTCTGTACTGTAAAAAGAAAGGGCACACCAAGGTTTACTCTTTTACTGAGAATTAAATTAAAATTTGGATTTATGTTATTTTCATATATAAAGAACTTGTAAGCTATCAAAAACTTAACAGTATTCTAACTGTGTAAATCATTTACCAATATGCAGATTGTTATATATTTATTGACACTGATTTTCCACAGTAAAGAAAAATACACCTAAACATGGTATCAAAAACATTGTTTTCAAATACATTGAATTCATTCACATACATTTTCATTGTTTTCAAATACATTGAATTCATTCACATACATTTTTATTGTTTTCAAATACATTGAATTCATTCACATACATTTTTATTGTTTTGAAAGAAAAAAAAATTGTTGGTACTTAATTCATGGATTGGAGAAGGAGGAGGGGGGGTCCTATTTTCTCCAGAGAAGGATCTTTGTTTATTGGGTGTTTTATTTTGTGATTTGTAACAATCACAAAATCGAAATCCCCAAAAATAAAAGTGAATTCACACAGTAGCTTGTGTACTTTTGCATCATGAACCTGCAAACGTAGACATCTTGATCTTTTCTGTTCCAGTCTTAATTGGGAATACATGCAAATATGGAAATCTCTTCCTTCTTTTTTAAGTTGAATATTGCATCCTTTTCTTTAGCTATATGATAACATTAATTTAAATCAAGCACTAAACCTTGGTGGAAGAGAGATTAAACCCTATCACCATTCTCCAAACACTTTTGTTGTTGTGCTAGATTTTTTTGTATGCTCCAGTGTAGGAATGGAATAATACTTATTGCTGCTGTATAAAATTTCTATGGCTTTTTGTTTAGAATAATTCATTTTATTTTTATGTGTTTATAATGTGACTAGATATTCATTTTCAATGACAGGTACAAACTCTACAATTTTATGGAGATGACCTTCCAGGAGTCTGCTTTAACAAAGAACTTTCTTTAATAAATATACATGTACAAATATAGGAGAAAGTTTAGAAATTACATGATTATTATTCATTTGTAAAAAAGAAATAAGAATGTATACACGCAAACACATAAACTCGCTTGTATTGACTGTTTAATTAGTTTTATTGGCTTTTCAATCCCTCCATGCCTAATGGCATAGTATCCATTTTCTTTTATCAAATGTTGTTGTATTACTAATAATAGTAACAAACATTATGGTCTTACTAAAATTAGTAACAAAGTATAGTTTGACTGGCTTTTCACATCAGTTTTATATATCAAGGGAGCACCTCAAATTTAGGTCAATTATTAGACCTGATAGTTAAAACAATAGTAGAAAATGCTTTTAAAAGGAAATCACTATAATTTCTTAAATACTGTTTTAGATGTTGATATAAATTCTTTAGTGACATATAAAGAAAATACAATTGAGAAAATATTATAAAGATTATTTAGAGCTGGATGTTTATGATTGTAACAAGGACCATTAACAGCAATATTTCACGAATTGTGTTCCTTCATCAGATCATATGTAAATTAGCATTACTTGAATATTACAAGCTATCAGTATTCTGAATACTTTGATTAATATATTGTTGACTTTAAAATTGTTTTATGTGGTTATGAGGTTTTTTAAAAATTCACTTTGTCATTTTTATTGTTTACTCTCTGGATTGATACTGAACATGTCAAATTTAAAAAGCTTTCACTTTTTAAAAAATCCTGTGTAAATTTGTACTGTTCCTTGCTAATTTTACAATGAATCCCTATGTAGTCATTCAGAAACTTGTCTCTTTCTAACCTGAACCATATCAACTATTTTTTGTTGAAGATCAGGATAAACTTTGGGAAAAAGCCTCTTTTTTGATGTTTTTCTCATTGTTTTTATTATAAAATTTGGGATGTAGATGAAGAAGATTAAATCAACTTTATTGAACAGACTTTGTGTCCTCCGTTTTTCTTGTATAAAGGTGGAGCATATTATGTAAAGATGTTGTCCATCCATATATCTGTCAGTCTGTCGGTTACCAGTTGTTTAATTTCTGCACAATAACTTGAATTCTTCACAATCTACAGTTACCAAACTTTGTGGATGGCTTGCACTTGGAGTAAGGAAGAAGCCCATCGATTTTGGGGTCAAAAGGTCAAAGGTTCAGGCTACTGTGATGAAAGAAGAAAAATGGTTTCTGTACAATAACATGTTCTACATCACAGACCTGGACCAAAATTTGTGGATGGCAAGGAAGAAGCCTATCATCTTTTGGGGTCAAAAGGTCAAGATCACTGTGTTTTAAAGAAGAAAATTGGTTTCTGCACAAAACTTTCATTTCTTGACAATGTACCCTCGCCAGAGTTTGTGGACAACTTGCACATTAGCTGAGAAAGTAACCTGTTTATTTGGGAGTCAAAAGGTCAAAGGTCAGGGTCAGTGTGACTACAGTTCAAAAATGGTTTTTGCATAAAAACTTAAGTTTTGTAGATCACGTTCACCAAAGTTTGTGAAGGGCTTGCACTCATGGTATGAAAGAGGTCTATTGATTTTGGGGTTTAAAGGTCAAAGCTCAAGATCATTGTGGCTCAAAGAAAAATGGATTTGCAGAATAACTTTTGTTCTAGAGTTAGGCCCTTGACCATACTTTAAGAATAACTTGTACTTAGGGTAATAAAGAAACCTATATATTCTGGAGGCTAAAGGTCAGAGGTTATGATCATGGTAAGTCTAATAAGAAAATAATAGTTTCTGCACAGTAAGTGTAGTTCAAGACCGCATACCTTGACCAAAGGTCCAGATCATTGAGATGTTGGTCAATAATCTCCAGAGTCAACCATGCCCCACTTGGGCCTACATATAGGACTGTGAAACATGGGGCAGGCATATAATATGCAGTTTTGGGTACTTTGCTTTTAATTTATCACTTTCATTTAAATTCAATTCACTGTATTGCCTATTTGTCCATTCTTATATTTGAATTGATTTATAGCTCTCTCTTAACTTTGTCTGCATCATTTCAAAAGCATTTGCTCAAAAGTTATACACAAATGAGACATTTAAAATCTAAAAAGTTTCATAAACATAAACTTTAATAGCAAATTGAGCAAGACCAATGAATTTGGACATTTTTTCTCGTGCAAGTGGAAGCATAGTTGTATAGTTGTACAATAGGTGATATAGGCAAGGAGCAAGTGATGAAAATAGTATAAGTGTCAGCTGTGCTAAATGTACTGACTTCGCTAAAATGTAATGATGCTAAATTGTTATGTTAGAAGTAAATATCTGACCTTGTCAGATTTTTGCACAATGTAGGCAAAATTGTAAAAGAGTTCAGTCCCATACTTAACACTTGGCCTTCAGGATTCTAATTTCAACAACTGCTGATATCCTGTTATCCTCACTACAAGCTATAAATTGTCAAGTCAAACAAAAAGAAGACAAAGAAGGTGAAGAAGTAGAAAAAGATACTGAGAAAGAACAAAACAATTTCATATCAAACATGTGTCAGTCCATTGGTACATGTACACCAGAGCATCTCTTTTATCTCTTTACATTCCATATTGGACCTCTATATTGGACTTCCAAATTGGACCTCCATATTGGAATTATTTAAACCATATTCATTTTTTATTTGGAAATAGGAGCTATACTGATATGTTTTCATTTTGAAAAACAAGACAAAGGTACATGGTTTGTCATGTCTGGTTTATTTATCTTTTTTTTTTAACCTCGGTTTTACTATAAAGTTCCAGGTCTTTTTTGGAAGCATCATGGTTCTTTTTTATTTAATGATACTGAAATTGTATGTATGCTATCAATTATGAAGTGTGCTATGTATATATGATCATTCTCCTTAGCAATATAAAGCATAGTTACGCTTGGCAGCCTTAATTTGACTATATATGTTTCTACTCTTATCAGTTATCACATGCTTAATATTCAGCTTGTAACTTTAGTTGTATTTGTTTTCTTTTCATTCTTTTTAGTGTAGCAATAGCATTGATGCACTTTTAGAAAGAAACACCTGTTGAAGAAAGCTTGTATATATATTTAAATGCTTAATTCAGTTTATCACATGAAAAGAATACTCATTGATGATGTTTATGCCAGCTCAATCAAGGACCATACTTTCAATTTATAATAATAATTTTAATTTTATTTATTTCAGTTGTATAAAAATTGAGCCAAGAAAAATATGAGTCATCTCAAACCTAATTGTCGTGACAGGGTGATGACATAAGGAACTAGATGATGATGTCAAACATGACATCATAAGTTAGCCTCAAATAAGTGCTTTCAAAAAATGAAGTATGGAATAGAATAAAATGACTTTAAAAATTATTAATGTACAAGATGCTTTGTAATGTATGCCAAAACAGTGTTGCACCTTGAGTAAGTTGGGGGGACATTCTCCCATTCCAAACTGCCAGTGTCCCTTTAAACTTAACACACCTCCATACACCTCTCCCTTGATAACTTGCGCACAACAAAAACATAGACTGCACTATAAGCGAGGGCGTGTTACCGAGGGACCTAAAAAAATTAAGAAGGGGATGCCATCCCCGCTGGAAATCAAGAAAACCGCAGAGGGGGGGTGGGGTGTGTAACAGGGCTGTTTAATGTCTGAATACTCGTCTTATAATTGCATTGGAAATAATTGTCAATAAAGAGCTTTTTTCTAATGTAGTTGTTTGCTTTTTTGTATAAATTACCTTTATTTTCAAGATACCCAACCTCGAAAAGATCGTTAACAACATTAATCCAATAGATTTCATCAATACGTGTACGCAAAAACATTGTATATTATGTCATTGCTTTTTGTTGTTGTCGATTCACAACAAAACAAGATTACTTTTTTTCAAAAACATTTATTTTGTGAAACAACTGTCAAAGTCGAAACTGAATTTTTTTATTTTTCTAGTAATAAAATATGGATGCTGTGATTTCGTTGCAAGTAACAGTGAAACTTCTTCTCATCCTTGAGGAAATCTCTGAGTGGAATTTCGAAATTTTAAGTTCACTACAAACTCTGGAACTAGCTTCTCTGTAATGAACTGTATCTGTGAAACAAAGCTGTGTATTCACCAAGTACTCATTTTGCTTGGTTGCCTTACTATCTTTGATCACATTTGTGAATGAGTAGGCTAATTTAAGGTAGTTTAATTATATTACTTACATAATAATATTTATAACCGTGTTCGATTGATCAATTGAAATGTGTTGACCCGACACAGCCGTGACCGCTAGCACTTATGCAGGTAGGATTTGCACGCCTTTTAACTTTTCTCTTATTCCACCCCCTTTATTTGATTTGTAACAAAAAACGTAATTAATGTGATAACACAAACAGGTCTGCTTTTAATTGAGCGTAACAACATAGCAAATACTTCCGCAAGTTGGAGATCAAAACCAGGTTGGCACTTAGTTATGTTCTCACGAAGACACTTGCGGACATAGCTGACATGGTTGAATTATATTTTTCACGTTTGAATACAAGAGACCATATTGCATTTACGATGATTACACTGAAACCGAATTAAAAGATAGAACTAAAACACAAATTTCACTTGACAAAACTTATTTAATTGGTATTTATTTTTTTAAGTGTTGCCACCTGTAGGCATTAGTGACATTTTCATTTATCGAAATTTCGTTGAATATTGTTATTTACAGTGTACTGAGAATGTTGTTTGGAAAAAAAATTGAAAAAAATATATGACTTATTAAAAGTTGAAAATTTCATGAAGTTGATTCAAAGTTCCGGGTACTAACCACTGCTTTTGACAATAAAATGAGCGATATATCAAGGTTTCGTTCACAAATTTTGATCATGATTTTTTTCATGTTCAACAAATAGGGGCCATTTTTTTGTTGTTGCATTTTCTAGTAGAAGAAAATGGGATCCACGTCTGACCCCGCGTTATAAGCAGCTTCATGAGTTATCCGGGCGGGAGTCATCGAGGGAGTGGTGTATTTTGATCATTATAAGGGGACAGAGGTACATAAAATGTCCCTTGGCAGCTCAACCAAGGTGCAACACAGAATAATGGGCAGAAAATCAAAATTTATATTTTTATCAATGTGGACCAATTATGATTGGTATGGTATGTACGTAAATGTACTTGATGATTGGGTTTGGTATGTATGTACTGTATGATTGGGATGGTATGTATGTACTGTATGATTGGGATGGTATGTATGTACTGTATGATTGGGATGGTGTGTGTCTACTTTATGATTTCGATGGTATGTGTGCACTTTATGATTGGGATGGGATGGATGTACTTGATGATTGGAATAGTATGTGTCTACTTTATGATTTGGATGGTATGTGTCTACTTTATGATTGGGATGGGATGTATGCTGGCCCATCCCATAATACACAGGCCCTGCTATTCCATAATGCACTGGCCCTGCTATTACACAATGCACTGGCCCATCCCATAATACTCAGGTAGATCAAAGTCTGTTCGGTTCTTTCCACTTAGGATTTCAAGCAAAAATCAAAGACTCTAATCTGCTGACCCATTATACAACAGCAGCCCTAGGGTCTGTGCTGTTTATGGGACAGAGGGAGGGGGAGTGTTATGCAGAGGTAAAAGCTGTAATTAACTTTTATTTAGGGACCACTTATTTGCATGTGCTGGAACAGAGGATAAAACTTGAGACCACAAAGGTCCCAAGCAAGCATTTGACTGCAGGGTTATCCAGGTTAATTCTATGTGCTGGAGTGTATGTAATTTTGCCATCTGATCAAAGGAAATCTTGCCCATAGTCACACTCTTCAGACCTTGAAATCAGTGTTTTCCTTGACCCTTATTTTGTTCATAAGAGACGCCCACATTTTTAATTGTACCCACAGTTCTGACACCAAGGTTTGTTTTTTACTCAATCTGACCCACAGTTCTGACACCAAGGTTTGTTTTTCACTCAATCTGACCCACAGTTCTGACACCAAGGTTTGTTTTTTTACTCAATCTGACCCACAGTTCTGACACCAACGTTTGTTTTTTACTCAATCTGACCCCCAGTTCTGACACCAAGGTTTGTTTTTTACTCAATCTGACCCCCAGTTCTGACACCAAGGGGATTTTTGTCTCTCAATCTTGCACCTCTAGGGGAAACACTGTTGATACAATGAATTTTTGTAGAAACCTTATATAAAAGTATAAAAATAACTGATTGAATGAATTTACTTTATGAGGTCTCCGCATAGCAAGATATGGTAGCTCAATAGCAATCACCCTTTTTTTGACACTTGTAACAAGTATAGCCTACCAACCATATGTTAAGTTTTAAGGCCATTTGGTATGTTCAACTGTTTATTACATAAAGATGTGCATTTTTAGACAAATCTTCTTTGTTTAAAGATCATCGGCCATTTTACTGCATTTTGTGATTTTCAGATTGACATTTGTATATAAACAACATAATGAAGTAGTCGTTAGACATATAGCTATAGTCTGGATATGTAAACTTTGGAAGCAGAATGATGTGTCTTGTTTGGAGACTACTTCTATTTGTCTATAGTTAATAACAAGTTGGCCATTCCTGACTAAAATTTTATTTTGTATATCCTTGATTTCATCAACTAACTTGCTGAGTACCACTGAAGGTATTTTTGATGTAAGATGGTTTGTAAACTCCACAAAAAAAAAATATGCTTTTAAAGATTTGTCATTTACCTTCACCTCTACAGATATATGGCTCTTTTTCTTGAAATTTTGAAATGTACATATGCTGTTTACCTTTAAACACTCTAGTTCAGCAGTCCATAGACATATCTGCCCATAAAACCTATTTGATAGCTGTACCTTTGCATTTCCTTATTTTCCCTGATTGCCTCATTATCTTACAGAGTTATGACCCTGGTAAGTTGCCAGTTGGGTTTATCTTACCCATGATGCGAGGCCTTTCTTGCTTGCTTCTATCACTGTTTATGAAGGGGAGCATCAGATTCAAATATTTATTGGATTTTTCTATTGTTTTCTGATGCACCCATGACGAGATTTGGAGATGAAAATAATTTTCCATCTGAGCAAGTGTCACATAACTTTTCCAAATTTTGTGAATAATAATAAGAATAAGAAGAGTAACATCTTTGTTTTAAGAGGGTGACTCCATTTTAGTTATAAAGAACTAATCTACCTTGAGGCCGTCTGTAAAAAAAACCTCAAAAATGTCACACTCACACGTGCACACACACACACACACACACAAACACACACCTCTGTGTCTACATACTTGAACTGATAATATAACAACATACAAAGATAAGCTTGTGACACCAGACATGCTTGCACACAGATCTCCCCATGTGTCGTATAACCTTTGGATGGAGCACAGCAGGAAAGTAATGTTGTACAGTAATATATATTGTATTGTCTAAAACTAACAAATTATTATTAGCTCTACTGGTCATAGATCAGAAGAGCTTATGGGATGATCTGTTGTCTGTTCTCCATTGTCTGTGCATCGTCTGTTGTCCTTCCGTCCATTAGCACAAGTTTGTTATCACTGTTCCTCTTAAGCTATTTGGAGGATTGCCATGAAACTTTACACACACATTCATCCCATGGTCTAGTTGGTCCTACTTGAAAATGGTGCTGCTCAGACAGCCAGTATGGCCAGCACAGTGGCCATCTTGAAAATCTTATTATTGCTAATCCTTCTGAAAGGATGGTCATATTAACATGGGGTTTTCACTACAAGACTTCTTATGATATCTAGTGGCTCTAAGTGGAAATGGTGCTAATCTGATGTCCAGTATGGCCACCACAGTGTTATCGCTACTTCTCCTGAATGGATGGTCATATCAACATCAGGTTTTCACTTAAATATTCCTTATGATGTCTAGTTGGGCCTAAATAAAATAAAATAAAAATGGTGCCATTCTGACATCCAATATGGCCTCCATGGCAGCCATCCTGAAAATCTTGTTATCCATCTTGAAAATCTTGCTATTGCTACTCCTCCTGAATGGATGGTCATATCAACATGGGGTTTTCACTAAAAGACTTCTTATGATGTCTAGTTGGTATTAAAAAAAAAATGGTGCTGATCTGACATCCAATATGGCCACCATGGTAGTCATCTTAAAAATCTTATCACAACTCTACCTGAACAGAAAGTCATATTGATGTGGGATTTTCACCAGAAGACTTCTTATGATGGCCACCACACAGTGGCCATCTTGAAAATCTTGTTATTGCTACTCGTCTTGAATGGATGGTTGTATCAACATTGGGTTTTCACTAAAAGATTTCTTATGATGTCTAGTTGGTCTTATATGAAAATGATGCCAATATGATGTCCAATATGGCCACCACAGCAACCATCTTGTTATCTTGAATGGAAAGTCATATCTTGAAAATATTGTTTTCTCTGCTCCCGAGTTGGTCCTAAACGAAAATGGTGCCAGTCATACATCCAATATGGCGGCCACAACGACTGTTTAAAAATCTTGTTGTCGCTACTCCTGAATGGATGATCATTATGACTTGGGGTTTTCACCAAAACACTTTTAATGATGTCTACTTTGTCCGAAATGAAATTGGTTACAAGCTGACATCTAGTATGTGCACCACAGCAGCTATTTTGAAAATTGTGTTGTCGCTGTAGAGAATATCAGAGATGGTTTAAACACTTGACAGTTAAAATAAAGAAATAATCTTGTCTTGAATTCCTGGAAATTCTTTTTGCCCAATAGAGCGTCAGTCCCTTTGAGGGACTCTTGTTTAAAATCATGTTGTTTTTTTTATAAATTTATTGCATAATTCCATGGAAACAGAACTTATAATGTACAGGCTTTTATTTCAGAAAAGTTCTATAGGTGATGAGTTCAATTTAACCCCAATCTCTTGAGAGACAAAAAAATTCATTTGTTGCACTGCCTACAATTCACTGAACTACTAAGTGACCTATTAATTAAATAGACCTATCTTCAAAAGTGGATTAGATTAATTAACTTGGATTTATCCTTAATTTCAAAAGTTATACAAAATACACTTATCTGTAAAATGTTGGCTTGGTTAATTAAGATTCATTATTATTATCTCCAGAGGCTTGGTTAAATTAAGATTTTATACAACACAGTTTAATAACATGATTGTTAGGCATCCAGCCAGTGTTACATATTAGCTAATGATACATTCCAGAACATGGAACTAGGGACAATTCTACTTGACTACTTGAGCTAAAACTACATAGAGATAGAATCCAGTTTCATTTTCCTAACTTTGGTACTTTTTCATCAACTGTAATAGTGCCAATTTCATGATTACTTATTATAATAATTAGGTATTTGTAAATATATGCAAGTTATTGAGCCTCAAAATGACAGACTACTAGCATCATTACCACATAATTTGTATACACCTGCCATAAGGTGGAATGTATCATGCTATAACATCTATCTGGACATTTGTATACCTGTGTTTCCACACAATAACTAGAGTTCTCCACCACCTACCATTACCAAACTCAGTAAGTAGCTTTCATTTGGGACAAGGAAGAAGCCTATCATTTTCAAGGTCAAACATTTAAGGGTCAGGGTCACAATGATTTAAATAAAAATGGTTTGCACAAGTTTTTGTAGTTTTCCGACCAAACTTTGCAGATGGTTTGCACTTAGTGTAAGAAAGAAACCTATCAATTTTGGTGTCTAAAGGTCAAAGGTCATGATGAGTCTAATCAAGAAAATAATGGTTTCCGCACAGTAAGTTTAGTTAAAGACTGCATACTTTGACCAAAGGCCCATGTCATTCAGATTTATTGTTTAACAATCTCAGGAGTCAAATATGTCATATTAGTGCCTAGAGAGAATACCATTAAACACGGGGAACTGCATGAAATTCTCACTTCAGTCCATTAAATTGTAATTTCAATTATGATCTTGGCCGAAAAACCCAAACTGCTTTCATTTTCATCTCTGATTTCCACTGTCTTGGTCACCAAGATGAGATGTTTCTTTCATACCTAATGTAAGAAATGCATTGGAACAAACATCTCACTCACCAAGACAAGGATGTGCCTCTGTTTAGGTCTCACATTTCAATTGTATTTTTGTTTTTGTTTTTTTACCTTGTTATCATATATATATATATATGAAACAAATATGACAAAGCATAGGTAGCATCGTGGAGAATCTGGCCAAGTGCTTTCAAGATCTATGGCCCCCTTTTTCAAGTCAGATGACACAAGCAAATAACCGTTACAAGCACAAAACATAAAGAAAATATCATTTACATACTGTTGCATTATTTAAATCAAAATCAAAGAATATAATTCTAATGTATCCTTAAAAAAAGCAGAAAACTGTATACTTTGACTGATTTACATTTGAGCAAATCAGGTATTTCAATTTGTCAGGAACATTCTTTTGCATTTAACTTGCCTACATGTGACCTATTTAACTGACTGAAACAAGGGAAATGTAACATGATAAGCCAATAATGCTGATGTACAACCACCCAAATTTTGTCCTGGATAATATTTATTGTACAGTTATAAGCCAATGATGCTGATGCACAACCACCCAAATTTTGTCCTGGATAATATTTATTGTACAGGTATAAGCCAATGATGCTGATGTACAACAACCCAAATTTTGTCCTGGATAATATTTATTGTACAGTTATAATCCAAAGAGTAAAGATAATGTGCTTACACAATTACCGTATATACTTGTGTATAAACCAGGTCCAGATGCAAACAACATAGACCCTGATCTGCCGTCGCATAATGCGCCAGCAGATCAGGATCTATGTTGTTTGTTCTACTGATTAGTCCTTACAAACTGCATAGACCCAGATCTGCCATCGCATTATGCGATGGGTCTCTGCAGTTTGCAGTTGGTATTGGCTTATATGCGAGTACATACGGTAAGAATTAGATGATATGTATGTATGTATTAGCGTTTAATGGCAGCTCAGCACATTAGTGGCTATATGTTGCCAAATAAAAGTAAAGTTAAGAAAATGTTAAACCCAAGAATTGCACAAAAACCCAAGGAAGATAAACCCTAACAACTAAATGTAAACATGAACATAGAAGTGGGTTTCAAATTTGCTTCCAAATTTAAGAATGAGATGATATGTAAGTATGTGTGTATGTTTTTTGGTTTCAATAATGCATCAGTATGTAAATAGATACTTTGTTTATGGTTTTGTGTTTGTAATTGTTATTTGTTTGTGTTTTCTGCCTTGAAAAAGGAAAAGATAGCTCTCATAAGTGCTTGCCCAGTTTCGCAGACTTGCTGTACTGTGCTTTGTCATATTTGTTACCTCAATAATTTTTCCTTTACAAAAATGATCCCTCAAAGATCCAGTGCTTTTGGAAAAATTGTTATTGTCTGTGTGTGGGTGTGTGTGTGTTTACAAATATGAGACATACCTGTGATTGTTGATGTATCCAAGGCAAGCAAAAAATCAGTTGAAAATATATGCTGACAAAAAAAGAGGCAGAAATCATTTTGAAATGACCCACCATGAAAACTTCACATTTGTCTGGCTACAGAAGGGCTGAAGAACACCTGAACTAGACATTTACTTATGTGCCAGGATAACCTGCCATTAATCAATTAATACTCGTCCTTTCAATATTTTTTATGGATCTTTAAAAATATATAAACAGATTGCATCTGAAGTTTACACCTAAATTTTGAAAGCATTTCATAATGAATGGATACTTTTTCTTGACATATTGATTGATTGGTGTGCTTGACTGAATTTGATTCTGTAATTGTGAAATACCATCACATACCTGCCAGAACACAATGTGTCATGCAAAAAATATGATTTTCAACTCTCAAACCCCACAACACAGTTGTGTTTCGAAAAACTGAATGGTCATAAATGAAAATGGTGCCAATCTGACCTCCAACATGGCTGCCACAATGGCCATCTGGAAAATCGTATTGCTGTTTCTCCTAGATGGCTGTTCATATCAACATCGTGCTTTCACCAGAAGACTTCTCATGGTGTCTAGTTGGTCCTAAAAAGAAATGGTGCTGATCTGACATTCCATTATAGCCACTATGATGGCCATTTTGAAAATCTTGTTGTCGCTACTCCTTATAAATGGAAAGTCATTTTGATGGTGTTTTCATTAGAAGAGTTCTTATGGTGTCTAGTTGGTTGGTCCTCAGTGAAAATGATCCAAATTGACCCTCAATATGGCCACCATGGTGGCCTTCTTGAAAATATTATCTCTACTCCTCACAATGGATGGTCCTGAATGACAATGGTGCCAATCTGACATCCTATGTGTTCACCACAGCAGTTAATTTGAAAATCTTATCGCTGGAGAATATCAGAGATGGTTTAAACACTTGGCAGTTAAAAGGAAATGATCTTGTCTTGAATTTTGAATTCCTGGAAAATTTTTTTGGCCAATAGAGCATCAATCTCTTTGAGGGACTTTTGTTAGTAAATTTCATAAATATATGGTCACCATGTTATATATATGCATGCATATATATATAGTGCAGATGCAACCATATACTTTTCTGTGAATCAAAAGTGATTCTGGAATGTTTGAATAGAAACTGGAACCAAGATTACACTACATCTAAAAGTCTGAGATAATGATATTGTGCGCTATTCTGTGCACAGACAGCTGTGATAATTGTACTGGCTATTCATGTATGTACTGGTTTGGTTGTATGCTACCAAAGATTTTGTAAATATAAATATGTTGAAATTCATTTCATTTGTGCTATTTTTGTATCTTTTACTTCCTAAAAATTTCAGGGTCAATCATGATTCTCCTGATTTTAAATTAAATCTGATATTTTGAAAATCTCCTGTTTTTACCTTTTTGGGCACATGTACAAGTTAGATTAACTTGTTGCATGGGGATGGGGTAAGAAGACCATACAGATGGGCAACAATAGCATCCATAAAAGACAAAGTCTGTGGAAATTGAACTTTGGTACCTGAGAGTTGCAAAGAAGTTATGATACTTAAGTACTGAGCTATCCATTTCTGGAGATTGTATGATAAATCAGCTCCCAAACCTGTATTGGTATGTTGTGTGGTTTGAGGTCTAAACTCGCCTATTCATGAGTACACATATCCTTCATTTTAAGACACTTACAGATATTTCTTGTGACTCGAGAGTTATGGTCAGTTGAAGGGGCCTTTTGTTGATCTGGACAGCATATTTCCATATCAAATCTAATATTTGATAACTTGTAAATCCACATGGAATAACACAACCCCACCTCCTGTTGCCATTTTGAATTTCTGGGCTCCATCAGTGGACGTTCCCTCAATATCGAGGAACCAGTCAGATGTGCCTTTATTCATTCAAAATGGCTGGATAAGTCATGTGACTTATTTATCTGTGGATTTATCATCCGATATGAGGATTTACCGATGTATGGTTCTGTTCTATTGATCTTCAGTTCACCAATCAGATTACAGCTTTCACATTTATCAAGTTCATTCAAAACATATCATTTCTAATGATAACTATCCCAAGTACAAAATGCATTGATTGATCTGATTGGTTACTGAGAATTCCAAGGTCGGCAGAACATGAACCTTTATCAGTGCCTGTCAGATCTCTACTTATTATAAGTAAATCTTCATTTTAATCAGTTTGGCCAGGGTCCCTGTAGGGAAGAGAAAGATTTGTCCAGAACTTTTTTTCATACCTTCAAATGAGAAACTTCACAAGATACATTGCTACATACAGTTTTTAATAATTTGTTGATGAAAACATTGAAGATACTAATTTAGTAGTGAATGATCAGTTTCAGCAATCTTTGCCCAAACAGCTACCATTGCTAATGAGTATGCGGAGCTATCTTTGCTCTGGCCATAGTGATTAGCAATCTTTCCCCAAACAGCTACCATACTATTCACTATGTATTGTTCTATTTTTTTGCACATTTTGCTCAATATTATTAGTTTTTTTGCTAAAATTGTGTTCTCTAGTTAATGCTATTGCACTGTAGGCTGAGTCATATTACACTGTTATGCAATGCACTGAGTATTTATCAAAAACTTATTTTTCATTTATTATTGTTACACTGAACATTTTTACACTTTAAAAATGTTTATATTGTATCAGGAAATTTAAACTGTTAGCTTTATATTTTTACAGCATTTGCTATATGTTGTTACACTGATCACTGAAAATTTATTATTACATCTTGTTTTAATTGCCTCTGTATGTAAAAACTCTTTTAAAGTCATATTTAGGCTTAAATTATTCTATGGTTGTTTTTGTATACTGACCACTAAGGAGCAGCTGTTTGCATATAATATCATATGTACAAGGTGCCATATGCCTATTTGTGGTTCAGGACTTTCATTTCATTGCTACACTAGTAACAACATTAGATGCATGAAAATTTTGCAGATTTGAATTTTGAGTGGCAAGCAAACCATGTTATAAAACAAATTAGGGAGATAATGGAGATATGTTCATTTGCATTTCTTTTTCATTTATTGGATGATTATGATTTACAGCTGCTGTAATATAGACATAGTATGAAAATATAGACAGTAAAATATAGACATAGTATGAAAATATAGACAGGAAAATATAGATGTAATATGAACATATAGACTTAGTATGGAAATATAGACATGGTATGAATATATGGACCTAGGAAATATAGACATAGTGTGGAAATATAGACATAGTATGAAAATATAGACATAGTATGGAAATATAGACATAGTATGGAAATATAGACATGGTGTGAAAATATAGACAGGAAAATATAGATGTGGCGGACCCCTTGTTACAAGGTGTCCGATTTGGTTGGTTAGCATTATCTAGAGGATGATCGACCTCTGTGTTATTGCCCGGATCGAGTAAATAATAAAATAAATTATGAAATTTATAGATGGAATAAATAGAGGTCTGTGCAGATATATAGAACAGAATAACATGAGCCCCCGTACATGAAATATAACAATTTAATCAATTACATAAAACAAATTGAGATAATACAGTACATTTGTAAGATACACTTCTTTTTTAAATAAATCATTTACCGAATTTCAACACAAATATACTTATGTAAATAGCCGATCTGTTTAAAACGATAGAATTAGTTCATCATGGAATCAAGTGAACAATTGAAGTCATTGCCCAGCATGCCTGCATAACCTGCTTATCGCTGGTCATTCAAAATTCAATGTAGCTGTCCGGTCAAGGTTGATGTTCTCCCCTTTTTCCCTTCTCACTCTCTCTTATCTCGCCTCTTTCGGCCCTCAAACTTTGTGTGGGTAGGTAGGTAGGTGGATACGTGGATAGGTAGGTATGTAGGTGGAGCTATTTTCCCCATGTGCTTTCGAGATTCGCTCGCTTCTACCGCCAGAATTGTGTCCCTCAACTTCTAGACATTTGTCCCTTGAACAGTTGTTTATATGAGAGAATTTCTTCTTATCCTCAAGGAGTCAAGATCTGCCTTTCTGCAGGAAAACTTAGACTGACTAAATTTTGCGATGTGGAATATTTAAAACATGAAATTTCGTCTGGGAAACACACCTCTTATTTAGCGTAGCCAATCAGATTAAACGTGTCTACCGCCTTTTATAAATGCACGCCAATCGTGGTCAGCGTAACCCTCTAGATTTTTAAATAACTGATTCTGGAGAATTTCAAAAGATAATACTTCTTCCACTTGCTTTACATCTAGTCCTGCAAACTCTCAGCTTTGACATTTTTGATATCTAGACCTCCAAATAACCTTCTTACCATAAGGGCTACAGTGAAGGCTTAATTAAAAATCAATCTTGTTCAGTCTAGCGATTTAATATGGTACCTTATCCTCATAAATCTAATTAATTGTTCTCTGCCAAACTAAATGTGCTCTACTGAATACATCGACAGAAATTTGCACCCTTACAATAGACATAGTATGGAAATATAGACATAGTATGGAAATATAGACCGTATGAAAATATAGACATAATATGGAAATATAGACATGGTATAAAAATATAGACAGGAAAATATAGACATGGTATGGAAATATAGACATAGTATGGAAATATAGACATAGTATGAAAATATAGACATAGTATGAAAATATAGACATAGTATGGAAATATAGACATAGTATGGTATAATAGAGAAAGTATGAAAAAAGTAACATCTTTTTATGGTTGTTTTACATGTTAAGCAATATCATTTAAATTTTAGCATTGCATAAAGGAAATATGCTGGGAGAAATTGAGTCATAAGGAGTGATCAAGAATTAGGTCACATTGTCACTTAACCACTAAGAAATCCAGATCACCAAATTTGTTTCGTTTTTTTTTTCCTTGGGCAAGTCAAGTAACACCTGTTCAAACAAAGGCTATTTCATAATAATTATAAGGCACCATATGCAATGTAGCACTTGTCTTTTATAAGTCGACGTTCACTTTTTAATGGAGAGATATAAATGAAAATTGGTCCTGAGTTGCAGGACTATTTTAGAAGGTGAGGTGTTTTAATTGCACCACTTTCTTTAAATGTGATTGAGTTAAGTGAGGATCCTGCTAAAATAAGATTCAAATTGGTGCAGAAAACTTAAATTCACCTCAATTCATATGAGGGTTGATATAAAATTGTACCCCCACCCCCTTTATGTTACTTAGCATGTGACTCTTCTAGGAACATGCTCAGTTGAAAGATTAATATGAGATCAAGGGATACAGGGTTTAGTTTTTTTCCTTAAATAGTGAAGGTGCGTTTAAAGCAACCAAAAAAAGCAGTCCATCAATCAATCAATCAACCAGTCAATCAATCAAGCAACCATTTAATCAGGTGGTTATGATACAAATTGATGTAATGATCCTCCATGAGGTGAGATAAATAATTAAATGGAACTTATCAAAGATCATTAATAGTAGAAGTTTCATAACAAATGCAGTAATTTATAAATTTTAGAATAATACTCTAAGGTATTCATTTGGCTTGAATATCTTGCATTTTTTATCAGCATGCAAAATATTTGGCTGAAATATGTTTGATACATTGATAGAGCTACTTATTTGCATACATACATACATACATACATACATACATACATACATACATACATACATACATATGTACATACATACATACATACATACATACATACATACATACATACAGCTGTTGAATACTAAGAAAACAAAAGCATATCAAGTGATCAAATTGGTGATAGAATTGATAAGTTTAATTAAGGAAACCCGCTTATACATGCCTGGAAAAATATAGAAATCATCCTACATAAATAGCATAATTTCAGAAAATAATGTATCATCCAAGTGATTGTGGGACTGTATAACAAACCTTTTAATTTGACAAAATATATCATCGTAGCTTTTCAAAATTAGTACGATGATTTGGGCAGTCTCAAAGATTCATCTCTATAGTTAGTGTTGATCAAAATTAGTTTTTGGCAGAGAAGCACACAATAGTTAAATGCCTTGTGCTGAGCATGTTGATATACAGTATCTGCTTTTAATGATGCATGTCCATTGCACAGCATCATGTCCATTGCACAGGTTTTTAAAACCATTTTCAGTCTGTTGGATCCAATGATACATATGCCCACTATTTTTACCAGTGTCACATGATATTCATAAGGGTTTTCCATGTACATGCACATAATCTGTTGGATCTAATGATACATATGCCAACTATTTTTACCAGTGTCACATGATATTCATAAGGGTTTTCCATGTACATGCACATAATCTGTTGGATCCAATGATACATATGCCCACTATTTTTACCAGTGTCACATGATAATCATAAAGGGTTTCCAGCCCACAAAGGTAAAGGTCAAATTTAATGCATAAGTGGTGGGAATAGAAATATAGATAAGTTGCATAATGCACTGGCAGATCAGGGTCTGTGTTGTTTGCAGTTGGACCCAACTTATAAGCGAGTATATTCGGTTCTTTCTTTCATCAAAACCAATAATTTATGGTGATTTAACATATATATATATATATATATATATATATATATATATATATATATATATATACATTATTTAAAGTTTTTGTTTCCTTCTGATATATGATGTAAATTGTAAAATTTGCATAAATACCGCATGTACTTGCTTATAAGCTGAGTCCAACTGCAAACTGCATAAACCCAGATCTGCTGACGCATTATGTGCCTGCAGATCTGGGTCTGTGCAGTTTGTTAGGAGAAATCAGTAGAAAAACAACATAGACCCAGATCTGCCTGTGCACTATGTGACGGCAGATCAGGGTCTATGTTGCTTGCAGTTGGACTCAACTTATAAGCAAGTATAACAGTAATACAATTTCTGAGCATTATTTATTAGCACTATAATCAGCTCATTATTTGGGGGTGGGGGGTGGAGGTGTTTGCCTACCAGTATGGTGGCACTTAAGTAATTCATTTGCAGAGACAATTACTAATACACATTTGTAAAATGAAGTTTTTTTCATCAGAATATTAAAAATCTGATTACTATATATACACTCAAGTCCAACTGCAAACAACATAGACCTTAATCTATTGCATAATGCACAGGCAGATCAGGGTCTATGTTGCTTGTTCTACTGATAACTCCTAACAAAATGCATAGGCCCAGATCCACAGGCACGTTATGTGAAGGCAGATCTGTGCAGTTTGCAGTTGGATTCAACTTATATGCAAGTATATATGGTAGGTATGCATAAGTTCATGTACTTAGGGCAGCCCAAAGTCTGTAGATGGATCAGAATGCTTTCTTTATTATCACATTCAGCATACAAAGAAGACAGTGTAACAAGTACCTAATGAAATGATAAGATAATGGGTTATATTTATTTCACCTTCATGATCTGGTCATTTTCAATTAACCTTGTTTATTAAGCATGCATGCCTTTGTTATTGTGTGAGCACAAGTGGTTATCAACAGATTGTGGTTGAACTATTCTGCCAAAACAACTGAAATCAGAAACCCTTCCTACAACATATGTTGGTGTTTTTATTTCTAGTAATACCATTTCTTGTCAGATATGTTGATATTGGATGGTTTTTTCATGGGTTCAGATTTATTTAACACCTAAAAATTAATGTTACATTATGGAAAAATGGGTCATTGAGGAAATTTTCAAATAAAGCAGAATTATTATTATCATTGTACATTAATAAAAGATATGGATTATTTTATTCAAATGTCACTAATTTTAGAAATGTTGTCTGCATTTCAGTCTGGACTCTATAACCCTCCAATAGATCGGCCAGGACTGCTCAGCCAATAGTAAGTACTGACTTTATTTTCTTTCTTTCCATGGATTGTTGCATGGAAGGTTTAAATCTGACTTTGACCTTGATACTTGATGGGATGGGATAGGGGTGGGGTTGGGTTGGGTTACAGTAAGAGATAGATTGGTACAAATCACTTGTGAGCTGAATCTGGCCAAGTTGTGAACCCCTATGGTGCTTAACATTCTGAAATTGTATTGAACCAGTTTTTCTTTTCCCTCAAGTACAGTAGTGGAAAATGTTGTGAGTTTTTATATCTTTTTATTCAGACAGTGTGATGTTATCCTGTATCTTAATTAACAGCTCAGTCCAGAGGTTTGTCTGTTCATTTCCAAATCATTTCTGCACGATGCACATAGCAAAGATTTTACAGTAAGAATGAAATTAATTCTCGTTTACATCCAGATGAATGACAAGAATTTTAAGCCCCCTTTATAAATTTTGAGGAGTTTGATTGTTACTGAATTTATTTCACATCAATATGTAGATGATCCCATCAAATGTTTTCACAGTTCTATATAGCAAATTCTGATGGGGATGTGACCTTTTGACCTACATTTTGAGCTGTATCATTGGTGCCCTGTGGTATTGCCATGCTTGTGTTGTACAAAGGAAAGTCTTGCTCTGTATCAGCAGTCCATGAAATGACATTTGTAAACATTCATATCCATTATACAGTCTAGTTCCATTTATCTATTGTTTTGATACACGACCATGGATGGGAGAAATTGTTAATGATTTACAGTCAGTCCTGCATCAAAAAACCAGCTTGTGTCAAGCAATCACCTGTCTTAAACAGCCCAATTTTTCAAAAACCCCATGAACCAACTTCTGAACATCTATTAAACAAACACCTGTCTTGAGAGGTCACTTTTCACAGATTTTACCCCAACACAATAAATGTTGATCAGTGACCATTTCTAAAATTTAAACACTCATTCCTGATACCTGTTTACTTCCTACTCCACACAAATGGGGGCAGCGGCTTTTTGCCCCTATTTATTAGTAACCAGTGATTCATTGTAGCCATATGCTGGCTGGAAAGGTGTCTATATAAAATCATTTATCAGACAGTCATTCAAATTTTGTCATGGGAATTGCCAGTGTAATACCAAGAAGACGAGAGTGTAGGTATAAATGTGCTTTAAATGCTTGTATTGTTCCTAATGCAGAAAAGAAAAATGTACATGTCACAAGTTCAGACAAATGATAAGGAGGCATTCTGGGATATGTTTAATTGCAGCCTGCTGCTATGATGGGAAATAAAAGAAATGTGGGAGGACAGGTTTTTAGGAAACATTTGCTCTATTAAAGATAAAAGATCCATATGTACAGATAAATGAACATCTCTAAAAATAGTCACTTTTGGTTTTAAAAAACGCTGATACATGTTTGCAATGCATGAAGTTAAAAGTACTGGGTGTTATTAGGACGTATTAAAATTACCATATTTACTCATAAGTCAAGTCCAACTGCAAACTGCATAGATCTAGATCTGCCATGGCATAATGTGTTAGTAGGTCGGGATCTATGCAGTTTGTTAGAAGTAATCAGTAGAACAAACAATATAGACCCTGATCTGCCAGTGCATTATGCAATGACAGATCAGGGTTGATGTTGTAAGCAGCTGAACTCAACTTATACACAAGTACCGTATATACTTTCGTATAAGCTTATACCAACTGCAAACTGCATAGACCCACCTCTGCCATCGCATAATGCTCCGGCAGATCTGGGTCTATGCAGTTTGTAAGGACTAATCAATAGAACAAACAAAATAGACCTTGATCTGCTGGCGCATCATGTGATGACAGATCAGGGTAAATGATGTTTGCATTTTAACAGAGCTTATACGCAAGTATATACTGTATATATGGTAGTCAGAATGTATGACTGGTGTAGGCATCAAAACAGAATGTTACAAGGTTTATATTCAAGTCCTTTCCTCACACAGTGAAATATGGCTCAGGGCATAAATTTATCCATGTTGATGGACAATAAAAAAAAACAAACATCATATATAAGATACCTCTAAGTACCTCACTTATACTTATACTTACAGGTATACTAGTTTTGCAGATGTTGCATATTGCGTGTGAACATGTCAACACATACACACACATGCACAGAAAGATGATATCAGACTTAACCACGTTTTCTTCAAAAATTGAAGACATAATGATGTCAGATACCTCAATGGCTATTAATCAGGTCATTGGATTCTTATGTACATATTAACACAGGAGGTAAATGTTAATTGGGGATTACCCAACATTTATCTTGTAATATACCTAAGATATGAGAGTGTAAGGCTTCCCAAACACTGATCAAACAATGTTAATGATAATATAGGTCTGAACATTTGTACGTTTGATGGATCTTCATATAGATTATTTGACTAGTGGGGACCAAGCATTACCTTGTAATGGCCAGAGATAAAGTTGAAACATTGGATAATTATCATACCTAGTGGGTTAGGTGCCTAGGTCTTATTGTCACTCCTATGGTATGTGTACATGTGCATGGTGAGAATTTTGGAGCTTGTTGGTCATCAAATATAGATATCAGTTCCATAAAGGTTAGATTAGATTATTAGGCTCTAAGTGACTGTAAATCACAATATTTTAGTGTCATCTAATTTTAGTAACTCTCTAATTGCAGCATATTAGTGACATAATATTTTAGAGATTTACCGAGGCCAAGTGAACTTATGGTATGGTCCTTCGTCTGTCATTTGTCCGTTGTTATATATAACTCATTCTTATAAACTGCCTGACAGAATTTGACAAAATTTGACAGAAAGCATCCTGGCATGACACTCTTTCAAATTGATTAAAATGATACAAATCTGCATTTAAACATTGCCACCATTATTGGCATTAACAAAACCTTTTAACAACTTCTTAAAAACCACTCTGCAGAATTTGACCAAATGTGATTGAAAACATCATGGTATGAAGGTCTTTTACATTTGTTGAAATGATACCAATCTACCATCAAATATGGTCACCATTACTAAAAATAGAAAAACCTTGAGATGACTTCTTATTACATGTAACAAAAACCACTCAGCAGAATTCAACTAAATTTAACAGAAAGCATTATGCAACAGCAGATCTGTGTCTGTGCAGTTTATAATTGGACTTGACTTATAAGTAAGTATATACAGTACCACAGGTCTTTGGATTGATAATCACTGATTTTATTTGATGTTTTTGAATAAAAGAACTAGCTAGAATATGCATGGTTTGGTCAACTTGATCAAAAAATGCGAAAGACCATATATTTTATGGGAATGAATAAGAGTATTTAAAAGCTAGTTTAAGCTGATGAAGATCAGATAGATATGCCATATGTACTTGCTTATAAGTCTGATCCAACTGCAGAGTGAGTAGAATCAGATCTGCCATTGCATTATGTGATGGCAAATCAGAGTGTGTTGTTTGCAGTTGGACCTGACTTGTAAGTGAGCATATACAGTAAATAGCTAAATTTGTTGATCTTACTAACCCACAGAATCCCAGACAGTTACATTGTGGGTTGGCTTGTACTTCACTTGGAAAACCACAAATCCTTCTATGCTGTAGTCTGGTTGTCATGGTAATAATATAAATTAAAGGTCACATATTCATGTTCCTACATGAAAAAGCCTTTTAGCTCAGTTGGTATAGCATTGGACTTGTAATCCAAGGTTCACTGGTTCGATACTCGCCCAGGCCAGCATGGGTCAGCTGCCTTAATTTGTCCTTGGGAAAGGCGCAATAATGTGTTAAAAGTGTCTTTAAAAACCAACAAAATAAACCTACATGAAAGATGACCTGAATAATATATAACTTACAGGTTGTTAAAAAAATGTCTTGATTTTTTTTTTATTTCTCATTGCAAAAGGAAATGCCACCTATCTGTTTCCACAGTAACAGCTAATTACATAATATTTGTGAATTGTTTGAAAGATTTTGTTGTTGAAGATAAATGTATCACTAATAATGACGAAAACTTCAATTTACAGGAAAAATTACATAACTATCATCAAAGTTTCAGAATGTTTAGTCTACGTTACACTTATATGATTTAAAAATCAGCTAAAATGTGTAGAGAATTCTTTCATGATTAAATTTCTCATGCTTAATCGTCCCAATCACTACCTGTTGGACACTGTAGATCCTACCAACAAAATTGGTAGTACTCTTTCTGTGTGTGAAACCAGTACCATATATATCCACATGTCAAATCAACTGCAAGCTGCATAGACCCAAATTTGCCATTGCATAATGCACAGGCAGATCTGGGTCTGTGCAGTTTGTTAGGACTGATCAGTAGAACAAGCAACATAGACCTTGATCTTCTCTCGCATAATGTGCCAGCAGATCAGGGTGCATTCTGTTTGCAGTTGGACCTGACTTATACACGAGTGTAGATGGTAAGTGTAGATCTTCAAAGGAAGGCTTGGAACTTATTTTTTTCATATGCCATTTTCATGATCTAATATTGTGTATGATCCTTGAATTGAACACAGGCAGATGCTGACTGTTTAACATACCAGTTTTACACTTAATGGGTTGTATGTTCACATCTTGCTCAGACTATTCTGGGGCACGTTCTGTGGTGTTTCTCTGGACAAGGCACTATACTTCCATTGCCTTGGCACTTTACAGTTTTTCATGTGCTGATGTGCCATTAAAATCCAAGCAACCAATCAATTATTGAATTTTACACATTTTTCCCCAAAATTATTTTGAACATACCTGTGCTTATGAAAGCAATGTTGTGCCAGACATTTGAGAATATAGAGAAGAACCTGACAAATTTAGCTTCAGCTTTCTAGCTCCTTTTAATTGCAGCTGCAAAATTTAGCCAATCTCACCATCTATATACAGTGAAACCTGCCTTAACAGACATTTCATTATAAAGGACACTTATATCGGTAACATTTATAAACTTCCAAGTTCACCTCTGTTTGAAGAACATACGTTTACAAAGGACAGATTTTTATGGTGCCTTGAGTATACTTTATACACTGTTTTACTGTATTTGATTTGTTGTAAGAGTTCCAACTCGGTGCTTAATTTTGTCTTAAATTTTGGTTAATTTCATGGCAGATTACAGAGGCTATGGTTTACTCCCCTCCCCAAAAAACCATATGATTTGCCCAATATTTTCAGAAGCTCAAAAGATATTTTGTTGTATGGTTAACATTTCTGCATTATCTCAGTTTATCTGCTGCTTTTCTCATTGTTTAATGTCCAACCAATTTGCTCTTCGATGTGTGAGTCATATTGCCGCAGACTTTCTTATGGAAATTACTAGATTTAGAATATATACTTGTAATAAAGAAATACAGGTGGTCTAATGCAAGTATACTAACTGTATCAGGCATGTTGTAATTCCATGATCAGTGTACACATTTTCTCGGCTGTGAAATCATCACCTTGCTATTAATTTTCCAACTTGTATCCAGATGGTCCCACTCTATTATGATACAAGAAAAACAAAATATGAAGGTGACAGGCAGTTTTTGTTTTGTCTTCTTTAGCAGAGATAGAGACTTTGTATATCTTTGTATTTTTTAAGGTAGAGGTGTTGGCAGCAGTGTTTACATTTCCATGTTTACTGTCATTTGGGTGGGCTGACAAGCGGGTGTCCATTTTTGTTACCAGATGGTAACTGAAGTTCTAGTGAACTGATTTCAATGCAATTTTGTACATGTGTTCCCTTAGCCCTAGGAAGAACTGTGTTGATTTGTTGGCCAGCAGCTCCAGGGTCAAAGTTGCTGGCACTAAAAATAGATTTGGCAATTGCATTTCATTGGCAGACATTAATTTCAGCAGTACATAACACATTTGTACAGAACTTTGTGTTCCCCTCTGTGCAAGAAAGACCCCTATTAATTTGAAGTAGTGGTGGTGTGGAGATGTACCTTCAAGATCAAGGTCACTCTTACTAAAAATAGATTTGGCCTTTGCATTTCTTTCCAGACCAGAACTTGAGTTCTCTTCTGCTGATTTCAACAGATCTTAGCACACTCATGTGCATCTTCAAATCATTACTTGTAATCATTTCTCCTACAGATATGGCTACATACTGGATAGATAGCATCTCAGTTCTTGGGAAGTTTTAGGCCAGGAACAAATCCCAAATTGGAGAAGATTGATGTAGGAGTACCAAGTACTGTTGGAACCTTGCCTGTACATGTCTTTTAATGTGTATTCAAATTATAATGCAGAAAATACATTCAAACAACTGACCTTATGTTGGCAGGGTATGGTATGTTGTTTGTGGTACTCTTGTTGAACTTCATACATGCATCAAACTGAAGTTTTTAGGAGAAATGTAGAGTTCCCTAGAATTATTTTTATATAGATTACACATTTAAAAAAAAAAAAACATACCAGATATGAATGTTTTGATATATGTAGCCAAAAACAAAACATAAAAGTTGTCCTACAATAAGGGTCACCTGTGCAAAACTGCACTTTCATGATCCTTTTTTGACTATATAATGCCTAGCTAATGGGAGAAAAGTGCCCTTCCCATGGACACACAGGCAGCCAACACTGGCTGGTGCAGGCAGGTATCGAACCTGCGACCCGTGGATTACAAGTTTTTTGCTCTACTAACCAAGCTATCATGACTATTACCTTCTGCAGGAAGCAACCTGTTTTGTATTATTTTGTGACCTTGAAAGAGTTTGATATGAATGATGCAGAGAGAGAGAGAGAGAAAATTCAGTTTGCATGAAGTTTCATTTCTAAAGTGTTCCTCTTGGCTTCTGGTGCATTCTTTTTTCAGAACTGTTCTTTTTAACATATGTAGGGTTGCTTCTTTTAAGCATGGGTTTTCAAGGGAATTCCTTATTGTTGATGTAAAAGGTTTTTTGTGAGTGTATAAAAAAAATTCTGTGGATAATTGGCTTCTTTAAGTGCTGCTGGAATGCAACCCAAGGATTTTGGGGAAATGTTACTGTTATTGTTTTTATTTGTCACTTGCTAGATTCCTTTAGTTACGATTTTGTTTCATTAGAAATGCTGTGGGAAAATATCAGCTGTTTATGATGATCAACTTTGCTCA
This sequence comes from Margaritifera margaritifera, assembly GCA_029931535.1. NCBI lineage: Eukaryota > Metazoa > Mollusca > Bivalvia > Unionida > Margaritiferidae > Margaritifera > Margaritifera margaritifera. Next base: position 22,738,506 of record JAQPZY010001699.1, read on the forward strand.
GATGTTGTAGCTATCTAGGATTGTATAGAGCTGTAGCATTTTGTGTTGTAGCTGTCTAGGATTGTATAGAGCTGTGGCATTTTATGTTGCAGCTGTCTATGACTGTATAGAGCTGTTGCATTTTATGTTGTAGCTGTCTATGACTGTATAGAGCTGTAGCATTTTATAATGTAGCTGTCTAGGACTGTGTAGAGCTGTAGCATTTTATGTTGTAGCTGTCTAGGACTGTATATAGCTGTTGCATTTTATGTTGTAGCTGTCTGGGACTGTATAGAGCTGTAGCATTTTATGTTGTAGCTGTCTAGGACTGTATAGAGCTGTAGCATTTTACATTGTAGTTGTCTAGGACTGTATAGAGCTGTAGCATTTTACATTGTAGTTGTTTAGGACTGTGTAGAGCTGTAGCATTTTACGTTGTAGTTGTCTAGGACTGTATAGAGCTGTAGCATTTTACGTTGTAGTTGTCTTGGACTATAGAGCTGTAGCATTTTACCTTGTAGCTGTCTAGGACTGTATAGAGCTGTAGCATTTTACGTTGTCGTTGTCTAGGACTGTATAGAGCTGTTGCATTTTACATTGTAGCTGTCTAGGACTGTATAGAGCTGTAGGATTTTATGTTGCAGTTGCCTAGGACTGTATAGAGCTGTAGCATTTTACGTTGTAGCTGTCTAGGACTGTAGAGCTGTAGCATTTTATGTTGTAGCTGTCTAGGACTGTATAGAGCTGTCGCATTTTATATTGTTGCTATCTAGGACTGTGTAGAGCTGTAGTATTTTGTGTTGTAGCTGTCTAGGACTGTATAGAGCTGTAGCATTTTATGAAAAGATAAAGATCTAGAATACATAATGTTACCATAATAATCTTAATTGTCAGAAGAGATGCAAACCTTTCCTATATTTGTTCCATTGCAAATAGACCATGGGACCATGGATTATTTCAAGACATGTAACTGAAGCTGTTCCTTTGTCTTTGTTAAGGAATGTGTCATCATTGGATGATACATGTTTAATATGCTTATGGTAGAAGAAGTCTTTGACAAGAGTGAGGTTTTGGTTGGTTTGGTTTGCCATTTTACAGCACAGCAACACAATTAGGTTATTTAGTGCTGAGGCAATTGGAGTAAAGTGCCTTGCCCAATGACACATGAAGGTAGCCAGCCTGGGCTGATCCAGTGGTAGGATTCGAGCCTTCAACTATTTCAGTCGTGAGTCTGACATGCTAACCACTTAACCAATGTGGCTCAAAGAAGAGTGAGGAAAATAAGTCAGTCATATGATAGGGTTTTAATTTTTTATCCCAGATAACTATCTCTTTGTATGTTTTCACAGCTGCTTCATTGATGAATACTATATCAAGAGGTCTTTTACAATTCAGGTTGTGTAGAGGGTAAAAACTGCAGAGAATAAATAATAAAATGAGAAAATGCTATTTAAGTAGGCTGACTGAATTTGATATTTCTATCATTCTTTTGTTTAGTTTTAAATCAGTGATGAGATTGATTTGGCAAATGCTGGTTTATTGAAATTATCTATTGCCTTACATAAGTGTTGTGTTTGTTGGTTTTGTGTAACTTTGCAAAATATGAAACACGTGTTCAGTTGTTCTGTGTTATTTGTTAGAAATATCAGCCTTATTCATAAATAAAGAATTTTGATTCTTTTTTGGTTGCAATAATTTATTTGGATTGTTTCACAGTATTTTCTTTAATTAATAAACCTCTGTCATGGCAATCTGCACTATCATTTAGACTGCTCTGGTATAATTTATTGTTATCAACATATTTTCTTGTTTGTCTCAAGAGAAGTAAGGATATTTTACCATGTGTATAGTTTTTGTTTAAGCATCATAATTTGCATGGTGTTGAAACAGTCACTGCTGGTACAACCACTAGTCTGTACCAATTTTTGGATGTAGGCACTGAAATAAATAAGATTATTGTAATAAATATCATGGATTAAAGTTTTATAAATAGATGAAAATTAGAATAGTGCATTTATGCTGAGAAACATTAAAGTCTAAGATAGCAGTTCAGTTTATGAGCTTTTGTTTTTTAATTTTAGCTAACTTTTTTTCTTTCTTTTTTCTGATTTTGTCTACAATTAAGCAGTTTGGTTTTGTTTGTTTTGGTGTTTCACAGCACAGCAGCACAAGTAGTTTATATAGTACTGAAGCAGTTGGAGTACAGTCCCTTGTCCAAGGACACACAATGATACAGCTGACCTGGGCTGATCTTATTGCCAGATGGTTTTAGGCACAAGTCCACGGGTTAAAGGCAGTAAAGTTTGTTTACCGCCTTATCAAAGGACCAGACCTCCTCCTCCTCATCCAACTGATAGGAAGTGTCAGTGGAGCTGCTTCTACCTCAAACTCGTTGGAGTCAATGAGGATAGAGAGGGCATCATCATCTTCTAGTATACTCTGAACAGGAGAATGGCTGGGCATCATTATGTCCCTGGGGTGTGTAGGTGACATAGGAGCACTCTGTGTCACTTCCCATAGCGCATTGTGGTGAGTCAGGGCTCTATGTATGCTTAAAGTACCAGTGAGAAGACTAGACTGCTTGTGTTTCCCAGATGATGCTATGCCTCCAGCCTTCCTGGTTGATGCCACCTGACAAGGAGGTGATGGCGGTAGACGAATTGCAGCATCATTTCTATTCTGGGTCCAGGGTCCAGTAGTCCATTGAGGTGGAAAGGACCAATTACCCTGAGGTGGCAGGACCCACATTCCATAAGGATTCATTTGGATAATGGGGAAGGGGGATACCAATCCAATCCCCTTCCCTAGTCTGAAGCTGATGGGCAGACTCCCAATCCCAGTAATCGGATGTATGCTGCTACTACTCCCAAGACTCTGGGTGCAAAAGCAAATTAAAATGGCAGAACCCAGAATTGAAAAACTTCCTGGTCCAAGCAAAACTGGAGGAATGTGCAATGTGGAGGAAATATTGGGATGTGTAAGTAGGCATCTTGAAGGTTAATGGAGATCTCCCAATCCAACGGACGCACTGCATTGTGGATTGAGGAAGTAGTCTCCATCTTGAATGGTTCTTCTAGAAGGAACTGGTTTAAAGAGGAGAGATTGATTATGATTCCAAGGAGAAATTGTAGAGGGCACATATGAAGATATCCTAAGGGAACCAAATCGGCATTGGTGTTCAAGGTTCCTAGTAGGGATAGGTAAAGATGAGTAGACATTCTGCAATATTTCAATGACTGGCTGATCCACATTGCTCAGGTTCAGTCCCTCCATCAGGATCAGTTCTGTTGCTGATCCGCAGTAACTCGGTTCAGTCTTTTACCAAACCTCAAGAAGTCAGAGCTTGTTCCATCTCAGGACTTCGTTAACATGGGGATGAACTTCCTTATGAACCAGAAATTAATCCAGGTCCTACGGGATCAGACAGATCGAATCCTGGCACTTCTAGAGGCACTGTGAGCCAAAACATCATTGTCTACTCATCTTTACCTATCCCTACTAGGAACCTTGAACACCAATGCCGATTTGGTTCCCTTAGGATATCTTCATATGTGCCCTCTACAATTTCTCCTTCTCGCAAGGTGGAAACCACACTGAGGTTTTCTATCAGTTCTGATTCCACTAAGAACAGATTTTCATCACCATTTGTGCTGGTGGATGAATCGGAACAGATTCCTGACCAGGGTCCCCACGCATGCACCCAACCCCCCACTCCTATTTGCTGACAAGTCAGATTCCGGTTGGGGTGCTCATCTAGAGCCAGAGCGCATAAATCTCCAGAGTCATTCGACTCTAAATGAATTATCCATCGACATCAACAATCTGGAAATGAAAGCCGTAATTCTAGCTTTGCAAGGGTGCATCAACAGAGTAAGGGGTCAATGTTTCATGGTCTCCTCTGACAACACGTCCATCGTAGCATATCTCTAATGTCAAGTAGGCATACATACCCCTTCTCTTTGCATTGAAGTCTGGAACCTCCTCTGCTGGGCTACCTTGAAGAACATTACCATCTGAGTTTGCCACATTCCGGGACAGAAGAATGTATTAGCAGACATTCTGTCCAGGACAGGCAAAACAGTCCTCATGGAATGGTCTCTTCACCGCTCCATAACATAGTCCCTTTTCACACTGGGGGTAAGGCCTCCGGTGGACTTTTCTGTGACCAGCTTCAAAAGCAGACTTCCCTCTTAAGTTTCTCCGGTCCCAGACCAGAGAGCATCTGCAGTGGATGCATTCAGCTTCCAGTGGGATCGTCTGTTCACATACTCATTCCCACCGTTCCGACTGCTACCTTAAGGTCTACTAAAAATCAGAACTTCCACTGCTCATATCATTCTCATAGCCCCACTGTGGCCCCAGAGATTGTGGTTCAGTGATCTTCTAGACTTGTTAATAGATCAACTCAGGTCTCTACCTCACAGGAGAGATCTTCTGTTGCAACACAGGGGCACCCTTCTACACAACAGCCCACACATTCTCCACCTTCATACTTGGCTAATCTCAAACGATCTATCTGCCAGAACAAGTTTTTGGGCTGGGTCGCCAGTTGCATCATTCAGGCCTGGAGAAATTCTACATCCAAGGTCTGTGATGCCCAGTGGAGAATCTTCTGTGATTGGTGCAGTAGGAAACATGTTGATCCTAGCTGTCCCTCTGTAATTTCTGTTGTTGATTTTCTTTTTGTTTCTTTTCAAGAACAAAAGATGTTCAGTATCAACTATCAAGGGCAAGAGAGCTGCCATTTCCAACACACTTAAATTCTCTCAGGGCATGGCAATCAGTTCGGACTCACAACTTGACTATCTCATTAAGTATTTTGAGCTGCAGAGACCTGTCTCCCACTCTCTTATGCCCAGATGGAATCTATCATGTGTTTTATGGTTTTTAATCAAAACCCCCTATGAAACATTGAGTGAGGCTTCCTTTCAGGACCTCACACTCAAGACTGTGTTTTTACTTGCCTTGGCATCTGCAAGAAGAGGGATCAAGATTCATGCCTTGTCTATCGACACTGGCTGTCTCTGGTTTAATGGGAATAATGAATCCATTTCTCTCCTTTGTCAACTGGGATTTGTAGCAAAAATCAGTTACCTTTGATAGCTCAGCTAAATACAGAGATCCCAAGTCTTAGTCCAATCTGTGCTGGGGATGATCAAGATGGGCTTCTATACCCTGTTAGGGCTGTACATTTCTATCTTAATGCCTCCAGAGGGAAAAGGAAGGGTAGGAAATGTCTTTTCCTTCTTCCGTTGATATTTCGGCTTCCACTATCTCACGTTGGATTGTCTCCACAATCTAAAGAGCTTATCAGGCTCTTATCAGTAGAGACCTTTCTTTTATGAAATTCAAAGCCCATGAGGTTCCAGCCATTGCTACCTCATGGGCCTATCTTACTCATTCTTCCTTGGAGAACATCATGAAGGCAGCATTTTCGTGATCTCATTCTACCTTCTCATCCTTCTTCCTTTGGTTGTTAGCACAACAAAGTACATGCAGTTTTTCTCTGGGACCATAGTTACTGCACAAAATGTGGCTCAGAGGGACACCAACATTCTATAAAGTGGATCTCTCCCTTTAATGGTGAGTACATTCCATTGTTCTCAGTTTTTGATCAGTTTAACACATCAGCCTACCCATCTAACTGACAAATTCAGTTATGCAATAGCGATTGGTAAGATACTGCTCCTATTAAAATGTAGTATTTTTTTTTTTTTTCAGGGTGGGGTAAAACTAATTTTAATTATGCAATACTTACCACACCCCCAAAACTACATGTTCGATTCAAACCCACACCCATTCTGACTCAAGTCCAGCATGCTGACCATTGAGCCACTACGGCTCCTGCCTCCATTAGTTACCTTGAATCATGTGCAGAAGACTGCTTCAGGCCTATTCTATATTTAGTTATCATTTGTGTTTCACAATGTACGATTCTCTTCCCCCACCTTTGGAATTGATGATGGTGGCTATACCTTGTAAAATTTGATGGCAACCTCTCAGACAGCGGCAGTCTTTTGGAATTAATGACAGTTGCTATGCCTTGTAAAATTTGAAGGCAACCTCTCAGATAGTGGCAGTGTTTTGGAATTAATAACAGTGGCCATGCCTTGTAAAATTTGATGGCAACCTCTCAGATAGTGGCAGTCTTTTTTACATTTTGCACCTTAATGAAATAAGAAGTCCATCTTTTTGATCTTTTTGATCATTCCTGTTTGAAATTGTGGACATTTTTTCCTTCTCAATCCTGGCGCCAAACAAGATAGTTATTGATCATGTACTTAGCCTCAGGCTAATCACCTATTAGACTTTTCAACTTGAGTACACAAAAGATTTAAACATTCATTGATGTTCTTATCTCTACATTTACATTTCAGGTTAATTTCAACAAATTAGATGTCAGCAACACAATATTTTCTTCCATAATGAAACTCTTTGTTGGCAGAATGGTTTTCATTATTACAGAAACTGATGGTCGGTTTCCTCATTGAATTAGGTATGTCCTGTTTTGACACTTTGTGCAACTTGAAAGTTTTCTTGGCCATTGAAGAGGGATAAAGATTCTGTAAGAAATACAAAGGGATTGAATATTACTGTGTACTATAACCCTGACCTACTGTGTCTAAATGTCAACTACACACTGTGTTACATCATGCCAGCAAGTCCCATATCTGCTGTCACATAATGTGCAGACAGATCTGGATCAATGTTGTTCATTCTCCTTATAATTCCAATCCAGTAGCTTTTGACCCTGTTCTGCCAATGCTTTATGCAGTAATAGATTAACATGTATGTCGTTCATTTTCCTTATGATGCCAATCCAGTAGCTTTTTGGACCCTTTTCTGCCAGTGCTTTATGCAGTAACAGATCATGGTCTATGTTGTGCATTCTCCTTATGATTCCAAGCCAGTAGCATTTGAACCTGTATTGCTAGTGCATTATGCAGTAACAGATCAGGGCTTATGTTGTTCATAGTAAGATGTGGGTTATACACACAAGTACAATATACAGAGTACTTATAAAGAAGAGGCTCTAAGTGATCATATGATGATCCTCCACAGTCTAACAGTAGGCCATTGTTTTGATGCTGTAATCTCCTCTCTTTAGAACTGTGATTATTTCTTGCCATGTATACTCTTAAAATGGTAGGTTGAAGTTAGATTACCATATTCACTGTAATATTTGAACTCTGTGCTTCAGAAATTATTTGGGTAAATTTTGTGATGTTTAAGCATATTATATTAAGCACACGTTGACAGTATCATAAACAATGTTCCCATCATATGTATATACATACTTAAAGAATTAGCTCCCTTTGCCTATGTTGGGAGCTCTCCAAATTGGAGGTGCATTGTGTCTCCTAATATGATTGCACTGAATAAAGCATATGTTTGATTCGTTTTTGAGACTGATTAAGCCCATTAAGTTAAGTCATAAGGAGACATCAGACATGCATAATGGTCATTTCAGAGAAAATCATTATGTTGCTTCCCTCCCACAAAGCATGCCAGGATCAAGAAACATGAACTTAGTATTGAATTCTTTTGCAAGTTTTGATGAAAATAGGGATGTTGAATATGGGATATTTTCATATTCTAAGATTTAGGTTGAAAAATTTTCAGAATATTTATCAAGTGGGGCATAATTGGATATAATTAATCCATATAAACTTTTCAATCATTTCTTATTACAAACAGATTTTATGAATTGTTTTATAATCTGGGAATTTTGATCAGTAAATCAGGTCAAGGCGACAGACCATCAGTTAACTAGGCCCTTTATTGTCAGATGGTGCTATGTAATAAATTAAATAGAGCCCTGAAGCATGAGTGTGGGCATGGGGGCCATTGGAATGTTGAATAACTATACTTGACTGACAGTGGCATAGGGGCTCGTATTGTTGCTTACAATTTACCTATCAGTCATACATGTACTATATAAAACTAAAAGAGAGGACACTTCTCTCCTTTCTCGCGTGACCTATTTAAGAACCGACGCTGATATTTCAAGCTACACTTCGAATAGCATAATAAATTTGGTACCTATGTTTAGCTCAGGCATTCCTTTTTATGCCTACACAAAGTTTGACTTACTACCACACCTTTAAGGAATGCCAGACCATTTTCCCACGCTACCGGTCGACATGGCCATGATAGCGCCCGCTTAATTTAAAGGGACAATGCACTGAATATAATTCTGCCCATTTATTGGTCGACTGAAAATCAGGTTATTAGTAGGCATAGTACTTCATTTTTGGTTGTAAGTAGTAAGTTGTGTAGGCATAAAAAGTTAAATACCTGAGCTAAACATCGGTACCAAATTTATTACACTATGCAAAGCTTTATATAGAACATGTATGACTGATAGGTAAATTGTAAGCAACAATACGAGCCCCTGTGGACAGCAGGTGGTAGGTAAGTGGAGGTTGGGGATTCCTCATTTGGCAACTTGGTAATATCTATGTGTGCAAAAGTTCTGTGTTTAACCTCTCTAACCTGCAGGATGGAGTTTGCTCTCTTCTGACTTGGAAAACTTAGAGCAAGCATTATATTCCTTTAATGTAGCTAATTTCTTACCAACATTTCATCCTGATCGTCCTTTATCAAAGATTATTATGGTCATTTCATCCTGATCGTCCTTTATCAAAGATTATTATGGTCATTTCATCCTGATCGTCCTTTATCAAAGATTATTATGGTCATTTCATCCTGATTGTCCTTTGTCAAAGATAATCATGGACATTTCATCTTGATCATCCTTTGTCAAAGATTATCATGGACATTTCATCCTGATCGTCCTTTGTCAAAGGTTATCATGGTCATTTCATCCTGATCATCCTTTGTCAAAGATTATCATAGACATTTCATCCTGATCATCCTTTGTCAAAGATTATCATGGACATTTCATCCTAATCATCCTTTGTCAAAGATTATCATGGACATTTCATCCTGATCATCCTTTGTCAAAGATTATCATGAACATTTCATCCTGATCATCCTTTGTCAAAGATTATCATGGACATTTCATCCTGATCATCTTTTGTCAAAGATTATCATGGTTATTTCATCCTCATACATTAAGAGAAATATCAATTTTTATATGAAAAATAAATTAAATAGCTATTCAATCAGTACCAATTTATTTTCTTTTTAAAAAAAAGACAAACCATATATACATGCTTATAAGTCAGGTCCAACTGCAAAGAACATAGACCCTAATCTCCCGTCACATATTGTGCCAGCAGATCAGTCCCTGTGTTGTTTGTTCTATTGATTACTCTTAGCAAAATGCATAGACTAGATCTGCTGGTGCATAATGTGACGGCAGATCTGGGTCTATGAAGTTTGCAGTTGGATGCAACTTGTAAGCAAGTACATATGGTACAAGAATACACTTCCAGCAAATATTGCACACATGTCCATGTATTACTTGTTGACTGTCCATGAGGACTGCTAGTTTGGTGTATACGACACTTCTGAAGTTATTTTATACCATGGACTGGCCCTTAATCAAGACAGAACAAATAGTGGTTCAAGAAATGGTTGCAGTATTACTTCTGTATATACATGTTCATAAGTTGAGTCGAATAGCAAATTGCAGAGACCTATCTCTGTTGTTGCATAATGTGCCAGCAGATCTGGATCTCTGCAGTTTGTTAGGATTAATTAGTAGAACAAATAACATAGAACCTAATGTGCCAGCCCATTATGCGATGGCAGATCAGGGTCTGTTGTTTGCAATTGGATTCCACTTACAAGCGAGTACATATGGTATATTTCATTTTAATATCTTCTTGTGACCATTCATTCCAAAAAGTAGTGGGCTGTCCTTTAACAACCTTGACACACAGCTGTTGTAGTATTGTAATTCACTTCTCATCATTTATAAATCCTCAGACATTGGGGGATTTTTTCTATTCCTTTTTGGGGTCCAGAATGAAAAGGCAACACATGGGACAGTTGGACAGAAGAAAAATTGTAACAATTTACCTTGATGGATATAAGCTGATTTAGTTGGCAATATTTCATTTACAAGGAATCTTAGTCTTGATTCCTAGTTTGTGGATGTGATTGACATTTTGGTAGATTGTTAATTTCAGGAGCCATATTGCTGAGTTGATGAGTTGGGTGTCGGATAATTTCAGAAGTCTACTTACAGAGTCCCATATAAATCTCCTGTTACAGAATAACAGATTATAGGCTGGAAATTGTATATCTCCTATGACACAGCATTTTACCTGGATGGTGTACTAGATGTGTATTTTCGTCTTGACAACTGATTTCCTTGAGCAAGATGAATATTAATTGATACACAAGGATGTAAATTTAACTGTGCAAAGGAGGACTTAGGGTTAATAGGAAGTTCTGAATGATTTATTGGTTAGTTTTTTAATACTGCACATTGAAGACTGTATGTAACAATTATTCAGGAAGGGTGGGTTGAATTTTATGTTTTTGTTTTTTGCACTGATTTTAAATGTATTTTATATCTCAAGGTATTGGGCAAATAAATGCTGGCATATCAGAAGTGCTTGCATATACATGTGATATAAGTTTGACTGTATAGTAGTCAAAGATACATTTGACCTAGTAATGTATGATAATGTTAGTATTATGAGATTCTGATGAATGTTCAGATTAAAGGGTGGTAGTGTATCAAGTTTGTGACAGGTGTATATGTTAAGTTCAGATGCATTCATCTGGTGAAATATTACCTTCATAATGACATGACAGTTGGCGAGTCTTCCATACCTGAGGGAATGCATTTGCTTAATTAGCAATTTACAACAGAAGAACTCTCATCTTATGAGCTGTTACTTCTGAGAAGAAAAACTCATACATAAACAATCAGTGGAATTACCGGTAGTCAGTAATCTCTGAAGGACAAAAGGGGTAAAAAATACAGTCTACTTGGCTTTGTATATATAGTGCACTAAATACATGCAGGGAACTATATAAATAATCGATAGTTGAGTGATGGAGCATCTTATGAGTTACTTACTGCTGTATGACAGTAATTCTTGCTCTAGGCATATTGCAAGTTGAAAAATAGCAATTACAAGTAAAATATTGAAGTTTACAGTAAGAATCCATATGTGTTAAGCTATGCTCACAATTTTGCAACATTTGCTACTTATAGCTCTGTGGACCAGGCGGTAACAGAAGCTTAGCTGTTGGTTGGGCAACAAATTAATTGTGTATTTACCTGTTTGCCTGGCAGTGCATAACACAATTCCTGCATGGATGAGGACTTTTGTGACTGGCTATTTCCTTGGAAATTGATTAGTATTGTCCAAAACTATTTTTGAATGCGGTGAAACTTCAATTTTTTTATGGAGATTATTTTTCTGACCGTGTTTTTGCTGATGTAGAATCAGGATCCATGTTGTATATGACATTCATGGTATCTCCAGTCTATATATTGTCATTCTTAATTGAGTGTTGTATGTGTTATTCTCAAGATGTCTGTCTTCCAAAATTTCTTCTGTCCAAAAATCCCAAAGTCAGTGAGTTCATAATCATTCCTTGCTTGTTTTTCTGGTACCTTGAGACTGTATCCACTATTCATGAAGCCCTAAAGTAATGGATTCAAAACTCTAATTATGTGGTGTGACCAAAGAAGTAGTGTGGTATTTGAGAGACTTGTGATCTCTGATTGATAGGCGTTTACCTGCTTTACTTCACCTGTCACAGAGGTGAGAAGGATCAATAGAGTTGATTAAGTTACAGCAGTTCTTACCAGACTTAATGACATCAAGTCTACATGAGTGATCCATGGCTTGCAAACATTATTGGATGTAGCAGGTTTAGGAATTTATGTACCTTTATGTGATGTGAAATTTTTGTTCCTGGAGTGATCATGTAACTTCATGGATATAAAATAATACAACAGTAAAAATCATTCCACAATGATGCAATTAATTGACAAGCTTTATCGGTAAGTATTTCTGTATAATAATAGCTTATTCACTATTTTGCATTATATTAATTTTTTTTATTTTATTTAACATAAAATAGAGGAGTTTTTACAACTGGGTAATCTAAAGTGATCCCTCATTTGGCAGAGGTGCAGACTTGGTCTTTATCCTTCACACAGTCATGACCTTATTTTGCAGTGCCATCTGTATTGTACATGTAAGTAATGTTATCAAGGTATTCTTTAAGGTATTTTTTTCAAAAATGTAACCATGCTCAAGAGTTTATATAGTGACTGAATTTTCTGTCAAATTCATGGTGAATGCACAAGACAAGACAGTCTTTCACAAAATCTAATGAGGTCTTCTTCGTAGAGGAGACAACAGACAGTAGCTATTATCATCACAATAAACTTGCCAGTTACCATGTTTATTCGCTTTAAGTTGAGTCTAATTGCAAACAACATATACCCTGATCTGCCTTTGCATAATGCACCAGCAGATAGGGTCTATGTTATTTGTTCTACTGATTACTCCAAACAAACTGCATGGACCAACATCTGGCAGCGCATTATGTGATGGCAGTTCTGGGTCGATGCAGTTGGATGTGACTTATAAGTGAGTAAATATGGTATCTGAAGCGGATGAGTTTTTTTCAAATGATCAGAGCCTTCATAGAAAAGTGTCATTTTACTGGATGTTTGCACTTATTTCAGCCTTTTCTTTGTCTTAGTGTTATAACAAGCTACCATCACTTTAAAAGAGAGAACACATTCAAGATATTTTTGAAAAACAAATGTATGGATTTGAACTGGCATAAATTCTGACACATTTACCTGTATATAAAAGCATGTATATTTAATTTTGGTATATGCCTCTTTACATTAAACAATCAACAATACCACAAATCGTATTAATGTACACACAAAGTTTGTTTGACTTAGTCTTCTCACAGGGCAAGATGTGTATATCTCTTTAGGCCTTTTACACTGGGAGTCCTGGACCCTAAGTATCTAGAAATTGATGGTCCTGATAGGAAAACTGGAGGTCCAGGTAAGAAAAGAGGGAGTCTGTCAGTGGGTCTTAAATCGGTACATTCAAGCCGATCAATAAAAATTTTACTTTAGTAAACCTCCATCACTTTTAAATATGACAATTCTTTATTTCTATTCAGTGTACAGTACATTACTTATCTTGCCAACTAAAACTTATCTTGCCAACTAAGGATTAATTCTTATAACCATAACCTATTGGGGAAATGTACATCAACTGAATTCAGTTTCAAAAACTGATGATCCAGGTCTAGTTGTTGAGAGTCAACAGGATGCACAGTGTGAGAAAACTTAGGATCTGTGGCAAGTTATTGAGAGTCCATATGATGTACATTGTGAGAAAACTGAGGATCTATGGCTAGTTTTTGAGTGTTCACAGGATGCACAATGTGAGAAAACTGAGGATCCAGGGCTAGTTATTGAGAGTCCACAAAATGCAAAGCATGAGAAAACTGAGGATCCAGGGCTAGTTAGTGATAGTCTACAAGATGCAGTGTGAAAAAACTGCAGATCTGGGGCTAGTTAAAGAGTCCAAAAAATGGACAGTGGGAGAAAACTGAGGATCCAGGGCTAGTTATTGAGAGTCTACAAGATGCACAGTGTGAGAAAATGATACAGGGCTAGTTATTGAGAGTCCACAAGATGTACAGTGTGAGAAAATGATACAGGGCTAGTTATTGAGAGTCAATAGGATGCACAGACTGAGAAAACTGAGGAACCAAGATAAGCACCTCAAGGCCCAGGATGCACTGCAAGCACTTACAGAGAGCTCTGTCACCCCAGACATTTTTGTTTGAAATTTGAGCCATAAATCCATTGTTCACACTGTATCTGAACAAATGTTACCTCTTAATGAAATCCATCAGTGATCTTCTATACCACCTGTCAAAATACTGGATATTGCTGGGAAAGATTTATGATTTTCTTGATGGCCAAACTGTTTTATCTTCCACCCATATATGTGTACATTGTTGATTCAATAAAGTTTGGGGATTGCATGAAATGATATATAGCAAAATCTAGGTACTAGACATGGATGATTGTACATCATAAAGGGAACCCCCAAAATCTCCAATACAATGTGAAGTTTTTGTGATGATGCAATAGGTTTCTATGATTTTTGTAACAAGGATCACTCGGCCTTTAGATGTATTAGGAAAATATGTCTTGGTGTCATTAACGTCCATCGGGTATCCTCCAAGATACAACTCATTCTACCACCACAATAACAACACCACTAATCTATGGAATCTCCTGTCTTTCCAGAGGAAAAATAATTCTGCATGATGATATGTGAAATTTATCATTTCTTCCCAAAATGAAAATTTCCTTTCATTAGGTTGTACTACAATTCATAATTTTATTATTATAAATTGAATAAGACAACATTTACCAAAATTTACTTTATTTAGCTTAACAATTTTACTGGTGATTCAGCAAGGACGCTATCTTCATAAAATATTAGCTTTACTCACAAATTAGTCGGATAAAGAAATGTCTGTTAGTATGGATCGAAGTTCAAAGTTAGTAATATAATTTTTTTACTTAAGGGGGAGGGGGGGCCTGGGATTTTGTTTTGAAATAGATTTTTATTTTTTTTAGTGTACCTGAAGATAATTTCATTTTTTTCAACATGTACATTGAATATAATAAGTTCTTTTTTCAAAATATCAGAGCAAGAAATTTTTTCAAGCTAATAGAGGGCCAGAATTTTATTTTACCCCCTTCCCCCCCCCCCCCCTTCGAAAAATAAATGGTCTGTCCCTTTCGTGACACCATGTAAACATGTGCTTAATTTCATGTCTTTGAGGCCGGATACTATATGAAAGAAAATCTAGCAGTAAATGGGCACTGAACATTATTGCTTTGCATAGAATTTTGATGATAATTTGACGACCATTCAACTGTGCAGGGGTGACTATCATAAAGGGACTGCTCTCAAAAAACGCCTATACTGAAACAGATGCTGTTCTGGCTGAATGACAGCAGGTTTCAGGTCTGAAATCGACATCACACCCACTGTTCATACTTGCTTATAAGTTGAGTCCATCTGCAAACTACACTGACCCAGATCTGTTGTCACAATTAATGCATTAGCAGATTTGAATCTATGCAATTTGTTAGGATTGATAAGTAGAACAAACAACATAGACCCTGATCTACTGGCACATTGTAAAACAGCAGATCAGGGTCTATGTTGTTTGCAGTTGGACTTATGGTACTTATTATTTGGAGCTATATGTAGTCAAAAGAAAATTTTAAATCAGATTTGTTATTAAGTAGGTATGAAGTCCCCCTTCTCCTCAAGCAGTTGACAGAACAAGCACTGGGACTATTTATTTTTGATACACTCTCTGTCTGGAAATATATTATTGACCCTATATAGGATATACCATAAAATTGCATTAGGACAACTACAGCTTCATTAAATTGTACATTGTCTTATCTGTGAAACAAAAGTCAATGAGTTGTTTTGTTTTTTTTTATAAAAAGAAAACTTTTTTGTAGAAATTCGGTTAAAGTTTGCATGAAGTGCATTCAGATGGAGATTAATGGTTTTTATTTGTTTAACCAAAAGGAAATGAAGGTAAGACCAATTTTAATAGCAGAGATGGAAAACAAACTTGCTACACGTTCCAAATAAAGCTTTTTACAAGATCACATGAAAACAAAAATTATATACCTCTATCTTTCATATGAAATTCTTGGCACGTTAAAGTAAAGTTTACTTGTCCAGCAAAAATTTAGCTTGTCCTCAGCTTTTTTGAGCCCAGAGATAGCATTTAGTTTAAACATATTTTGTTTCATAAATTTGTAGTTGGATATTACAGGATGTACAATATAAAGGTAAAGGAATATAACAATAGCCAATGGTTTAAAATATTCTTCTCCTTATTGTGGCCCATATCCACATACTCTGATATCTCTAGAGTGGCCCATATCAACATACTCTGATCTCTCTAGTGGTCCATATCCACATACTCTGATCTCTCTAGAGTAGTATGCACAATTTACATTGACAAGTTCTCTAAAAGTTTGTTAAGTTTGATAGAGTTGTCTACAAGTTTGATAGAGTTGTCTACAAGTTTGATATATTAGTAAATGTATGCAACTGTAAAACTGTAAGGTTGGCGATTAAGGTTGGCTAGAGATACAACAGACTTTGTGGTTGGTGATTAAGGTTGACTAGAGACACAACAGACTTTGTGGTTGGCGATTAAGGTTGACTAGAGATACAACAGACTTTGTGGTTGGTGATTAAGGTTGACTAGAGATACAACAGACTTTGTGGTTGGTGATTAAGGTTGGTGATTAAAGTTGGCTAGAGATACAACAGACTTTGTGGTTGGTGATTAAGGTTGACTAGAGATACAACAGACTTTGTGGTTGGTGATTAAGGTTGACTAGAGATGC
This sequence comes from Margaritifera margaritifera, assembly GCA_029931535.1. Classification (NCBI taxonomy): domain Eukaryota; kingdom Metazoa; phylum Mollusca; class Bivalvia; order Unionida; family Margaritiferidae; genus Margaritifera; species Margaritifera margaritifera. The sequence continues at coordinate 22,754,866 of JAQPZY010001699.1, forward strand.
AACAAACTTTGTTGTTGGTGATTAAGGTTGGCTAGAGACACAACAGTCTTTGGTCAGTGATTACAAGTTTTGAGACATATTTGTAAATTGATGAGAGTATAGCAAAGGTAGTCTTTCACCTGGGCAAATCTATCAAGGTATCTCAGTAAGTATTGTTACCATAAATCTCATCCACATGCAGCTATCATGCTAATTCCCACTCAAGATTTACATAGGTACGTTGTCATGAGTGGTGACCACAGATGATTGGCAACTTGAACATAGCTGAGCATTGTCCATTGATGTGGCATGGCATCCATTACAAGTAATCTATAGCCTTTGTTCTACTTGTAAACATTGTACAACAAAGATCAAATCAGAAATCTTTGGTAAATAATCCAGTAAGAAATGCATGAACAAAGCATTGGTACAAGAGCCGTCTGCTATTGACAATTACTGTTGAAAGTCGTACATTACTGTTCAGAGGTCAACTGCAGTTAATATTTGTAGAGATCTGAAGGGTCAACATAAATTGAACATGTGACAAAACATCTTTTCTAATTATGTATTTTCTTCTTCTTTGTATGAAGATGGCTGTAAAATAATGCTTATTATGGAGTCCAATGTTCTGTCACTTCCTGTAAATCTTAAATGCTTGCTTGAGACTTTATCAACAAGACAATTTGTTAAGTGCTCAAAAACAAACCCAATCAAGAAAACTGAAAAATGAAGAAAATAAAGTGACGAGAGGTTGCATATTGAAAATGTCCTTTGACATGGCAGCAAACCCAGTCTGATCTGGACATGATTTGAACCTGCACCCTTCTTGTTGTCAGTCTGGCATGCTAGCAGCTACACCACTGTAGCTAGAAACTGGAGGGACTAGGGTGATCATGTCCATCCCTATCATTTTCCAAAATTCCCTTTGCCCTCAAAGTAACCGAACCAGTTGAAAAATTATTATAATTCCCTGACTGATCAAGGTTCAAACTTCTATCTTCAGAGCCCATATTGTACACATGCTAGGGTTAAACTGCTTACACAACCAATGTTGATGCTTGTCACTGCATTGTCCAGTTTTTTTTAAACATCGTTTCCTCTGATTCACCTGTATCAGAAGTAGCACTTAATCCCAAAATAAGTTTCTATGACTTAATTTACACAAATAAATATATTAAAAAAATCGAACAAATCTTTGCAGTGAAAGTGCACATGTCACTGCTTTATATTTAATTATTGATGTTCCCTCTTCCCACTACCATTCCAAATTGCAGCCTCTTGGATCTGTCCAGTAGCACAAAAAAAAAAAAAGAACAACACAGATGTAATACAGAAGATAAATCCAAAGTTTTTTTACATTTGTGTTAAGTCTGGCCATTTACTCCTATAACATCATGGGCAGTACCAACCCATATCAGCAATATGGCATGTTACTTAGAGGGCAACCATATTGTAATCATGTGATTTTAATAGTTCCATTATGGCAATTACTAATAGTGTACGTGTTTGGAAACAGCTATTGAGAAAAGTAGCGGGGAGATTTTGCTTGCTGGCAAATTTCTAGTTTTTATATACTGTCTGATAAGGACATATATATGGTACATTTTCTGTGATCAATATTCACCCACCTGATGATGAAGCTTTCATTTCTCTGTACTGTGCACATTCATTTGATAGGTCAAGTGGGAGTCAAGATTAAGGAAGAATGCTAACATTTACACAATGATAGTTGTGTGGTCGAGCTTAAATCAGTGGATGTTTTCAAGAATTAAGACACCCACACAAAACAACTTGACACTGGTGCTTCCTTAATCTTATTTTGGTAAAGCTGAATTATTAGGCATGGTGTCCTTGTGGTGGAAGGCCAAGGAAAGACAAATTTCTAGGCTCTAAATGTAGTTACATCTATTAAAAGAGTCAAGAACATCAGACCATCAGGAGTGTGTATTAACCAAATCTGCAATATACTTGTCATCTGACATTGCACAAATGTTATGATTTTTTGTTTTAATATCATATCTAACCATCTACCCACAAAAAATGTATAAGGATGACCCCCACATATTTGTGACATTTTTTGTTATGTCACATTTGTGGATGAAATGTCATTTTGCAGATTGTATTGTCTGTAAGTTTCCATATAATTTTAAGTTTATTTTGTCAGTGTACATGTAATTATTCATTAAAAAAAGTTTGTGATTAGTGTCAAGCCAGCCTTGGTGAAAGCTCGACATAGTAATCACTTTGGCATGTGTGTCCGTACATATATCCACCCATATTATAAATTATGGAAAGCTTTTCTTAACCACCGTATATACTCGCGTATAATCCACATCCAAATGCAAACAACATAGATCCTGATCTGCTGTTGCATAATGCGCCGGCAGATCAGGGTCTGTGTTGTTTGTTCTACAGATTAGTCCCTACAAACTGCATAGACCCAGATCTGCCGGCGCATTATGCAGTGGTAGATCTGGGTCTATACAGTTTGCAGTTGGTGTCGGATTTGATGCGAGTATACACGGTAAATAAAAGACAAGCTCAACTAAAAAAAAATGGGGGGGGGGAGGGATTTAGTAAGAAATTAGCTCTCTGTACCAAATATAATAGAGCAAACAAATAATTTTAATTGTTATGGATTGATGGTGTATGAAAAATTAGAGTGTATAAAAAAATTTGGGAAAAATTAGAGTGTATGAAAAATTAGGGAAAAATTAGCACATATGAAAAATTAGAGACAAGGCTGTAATTATCTGCAAATACCAGAAAACTTAAATTTGACTGAAAGAAGCTTTTGGTACTCTTCAGATGAAAATAGAAATTTTCATGACAATATATTCTTTACAAGACTTCTTGATCTGCAGCTGTATGCCCACCTTTTGGTGTATATTTGTAACTTTCTATATTCACTCCTGTGTGCCTCGATTTCTGTCGGAGGAATCCCGAGTGACTGTGTACTTAATTAGATGAGAGTTAATTACTGGATTGCCATGTGAGTCACCTACACATGAATTCCTATATCCATGACTATACTCCATCCATATTTGGAGACGTGTGCTTAGTCAAGAGGATTGCCATGTGAGTGTGTCACCTACACATGAATTCCTATATCCATGACTATACTCCATCCATATTTGGAGACGTGTGCTTAGTCAAGAGGATTGCCATGTGAGTGTGTCACCTACACATGAATTCCTATATCCATGACTATACTCCATCCATATTTGGAGATGTGTGCTTAGTCAAGAGGATATGGGGGTTGCTATGTATAGGCAAGGCAATGGGTGCTGTAATCTGCAGACCCAAGTTCAAATCTCAGTAGAGGACAAATTACAAATATTCTGACCTGTATGACAATATTCTTTCTCCAGATTGCCTTCATGGTGCCACATAAAAGCTATAGTCTAACAAAATAAAACCATTTGAACAAGACAGGAGATTTTGAAATCTGATTTATAAATGCATTACCACAGTACAAAATTGGTTACTAAATTTGTAAACTTTTGGTATCAAAAGAGCTGCACTTTAAACTTGCTCAACTGGTGTATCAGGAAACATTCTAGCATAAAATTGCTAACAGATTAATTTCAAGTAGTACAATAACAAAGTAATTTTCAAGCTGTGAAGATGAAGAGCGTGTATTTGAACTATGCATTTGACACCCTTTGGCTGTAATCATTCAGATTGCTTGTAGCTATATGGGGAAAGCTGCATTAGACTTAATGACTTTATGAAATTAAATAGAAAATCAGACTCTAATATCATTATTGCCTGAGACTTTTTATACAAAATACCTACACCAGTATTGCATATTCAAAATCCACACCACATCATTTGTCAGTTGATAGATTTGCACATGTGCGTTTGTCAGAACCTTTCACAAGTTGTCATTTTCATGCATTAACCATGTATTTAACTAACTATATCGTGAATAATATTGATCATAAAGACTCAAAAGTCGATTTGAATGAGCTATTTTTGTCATGACTGCCTTGGCAGAAGCTCGACATAGTGATCACTAGAATTCAGGTGCATGTCCATCTATTTGCACATCAATCCACGCTGTAAATTAACTTCATTGTTAAGGTTTATTACTTTCATTTTATGTGTAGAAAAGGCAGACATGACATACAGGCCATAGCCAGTGGCAGACATGACATACAGGCCATGGCCAGCTTCTTGTTGAAAGATAAATTAAATTTAATCAAGTGAACAAAACCTTTCTGTTAGAGATTTATGATGCAGTAGTTTTGCTTACCTGTGATTTGTGAGACATAACATAGAGTACAGCTCTCCCCATTAATATGATTTCAGATATATAATAAAGTACCACAATGGACAACATGGCCACAATTAAACCATTGTACTTGTGTGTTATGACAAGGGAGACCTTTGTTACTTTTTCAGCACTGGCCATGAGGGTGTTAATGTCAATATGTAAAATTCTGTGTCAAAGTTTTGGATAGTTGTATACTTTTACATCATTAGTTACATTTAGTATGATATAACTAGATGCCTGAGAGTTTGTAGCCAGATATGTTACGGTTTCCTGTCTTGACCGCAATGGTAGCATCTACATAAAGATTCTATGTTACAGTGTGTGAAATTATCATATATACTTCCGTATAAAGCCAGGTCCAAATGCAAACAACATAGACCCTGATATGCCGGTGCATTATGCAATGGCAGATTAGGGTCTATGTTGTTTGTTCTACTGATCAGTCCTAGTAAACTGCATAGACCCAGATCTGCCGATGCATTATGCAACGGCAGATCTGGGTCTATGCAGTTTGCAGTTGGTTCCGGTTTATATGGTATATCTTCTGCATTCATTGATGTATTCAGCTGAAACTTTAGTGTAATACAGTAGAACCTGTCTTGAAAGGACCATCCTTTCTGCCAACAAATAATGGTCTCACAAGACAGGTGGTCTCTCACAGGTCATCTACAGACAGATTTTGCATTCAAGTTTGTGAAATTCATATATCTTCCACATTTAGCTGAAACTTAAGTTTAATATAAGAACCTAATGTCTTTCCTACATCCGGGTGTTGATATATTGTTATTTTATCAGCAATGTAAGTTTAGGTTCAGTAAAGATGGTGCCTTCTTGATAAGTTGGTGGTAGTCATCCTGAACTAACTTTGTGACTGAAACTTTTCTTTAAGATTACAAATCAAAAAGTTTTCACAGAAAAAATGTGTGTAAATGAATTTTGACAGAGTTTAATTAGATTCCCCGGGACATGGAACTGTAATCAACCAGAGGCGTTCATGAGGCTGTTTTTTTTTTTCTTCATACTTAGCAAAATTATATTGATACTTAACTCAATTTTGATAATTCCAAATACCTCATAATAACACAAGAAATATTATCAAAGTACTGTTAGTACTTGAATACATATATTTAGTAAGAATGTTTTTTTATGTCCTTTTCTGTTTCTATACATTCATTTATGCTCATTTCCTTCCAGTGATTATGCATGTTCTGCTCTGCCGTACCCATTTGAAGCCAACAACTACTACCCAATTATCTTAGCAAGAAAATCAAAGTGCATTAAGAGAGTAAAAGACATAAAGGTCAATTATGGAGGTTCTGTTTAAAGTTATTTTTGAGTCTTCCATATCAGTCTGAAAACCCCATATTCATTGTTATTATAAATTCCTATTGCATCATTTAAAAACAATAACTGACAAATTTGGCCACAAATATTGGCACAGGTATTACCTGCCCCTGATATGTATGCAGAAGTGACATATCATTAGAACAAAGAATTCACTAACGTAGAGATTATATTGTAGGAAATTTGCAATAGATTATGAAATGAATAGTGATCCTGCGGAAATTTAAGAGATTAAAACTTTGCTACGATAACTATAGTCATTATGATCATCAATAGATGTTGAAAAAAAAACCCCACAACCAAATGATGAAAATTATTGGAATGAAAAATGAAAGTACTGTGCCTTAAAATGCAGAATCATGATCACTGCCTGTTTTCTAATTATTATATTATGTAAGCCCCATTGAGAAAATAAAAGCACCAGAAATGTCTGTTTTGTCAAAATTGTAGATAATAGTTCTTCAAAAATTAAATGCACTTCTTTGAAATGGTACATGGGCTCTGCTCCCATGTTAAATGTAACCCTTTATTTCATAAAAATATTTTGCCATATTCTACTTGATACTTACTGCTCTTGTTCTGTCATAAACCTATAAAGCAACTGTTTAATGAAGATACATGTTTTCAGTTCAGATTTCTATACCCAATGAAAAGGAACTTGTTCTTCCGCTCTCTCTCTTGCTTGCTTTCTCATTTTCCTCCAATGCTTGCATAAATGATATGTCTAAATCATTTTCTCAATGTTGAGAAAGATTTGTGATGAACTGATTGTTTTTAATATGTTTGGAGCAAAATAAGAATGAGCAGTAGAATCTACTCAGAAAGCTGTTTGTACATGTACCGTGTATACTCGCGTATAAGACGATACCAACTGCATGGACCCAGATCTGCCATCGCATAATGTGCCAACAGATCTGGATCTATACAGTTTGTAAGGACTAATCAGTAGAACAAGCAACATAGATTCTGATCTGACGGTGCATTATGCGCCGGCAGATCAGGGTCTATGTTGTTTGCATTTGGACCCAGTTTATATGCAAGTATATACGGTAATACATCTTGATTTGACACTGCATAATTGGTAGATCCTTATTTTCTGCATTTTCCTTTATTTAAAAATATAAAAATGAACAACTAAATAGCCCTTTTTCTATTTTGTACTTGAGATAACCATGCAGCCAATATTATTCTACACTAGTGTCTGCTTGGCTCATTCTCAAATGATGTCACACATAACAGCAAGGGAGGTAATGCAGTCGTTAATGTTGGACAATCTAACTCTTCATTAATTTTAATGGTAAATATCTGGAATTCAGTTGGAGTACGTTTTAACGGAGAAACAGATTTTTTATCTACATATTGTACAAAAAGCATGAAAATTTTCATTTTGAAGATTTTCTACATATTTGACATTTGCAGGTGACTTGAACATTTCTAAAATAAAGCCATTTGATTGGCCTGGTTTGAATGTGTCAAAAAAATTGCAAAAAATTTATAAGTGCCCCACAGTAAAGTAGCTTGCATTTCCAGCTGTGCCATTGAAACTTTATGCTAAATCATAGGTGATTTCAAAACAAACTTCATAGAGGTCCCAGCATTCAGTGTAAAACAAACACCATTGGGGCCCTGCATTCATTGTAAAATAAACACAGTTGGCCCCCCTGCCTTTAGTGGAAAACAAATTCATATGGGGCCCCATGCATTCAATTCAAAACAAACTGAATTGGGGCTCTTCATTCAGTTGAAAACAAACTTCATTGGGGCCCCTGCATTCATTGTCAAATAAAGTCCATTGGGGCTCCTGCATTCAGTGGAAAACAGAGTCAATTGTGGCCTCTGCATTCATTGTCAAACAAACTCCATTAGGGCATTCACTGTAAAACAAGACTCCTCTGAGCTCTAGTTTCAGATAATATTTCAAAATCATCATAATCTATTAATATTTTATAACAGTTTGAAACCCAGATTGTATCTATATTGTATAGTATCCTTGACCTGCCATGGTTTCTGCCCTCAGTTTTATCTAGTATGAGCCACTCAAGATTTTACAAGAAAAAGAATGTATTAATCAGTGGCTAAAAATACCATCCATGAGTGAATACACCCATGTGACAAGTGTCATGTACCTTGTAGCTTGTTTTCTTGACAAATAGGGCTGGGGTGGAGGTGCAAGTGGGGGGAGGGCAAACTTTAAATTTATGACCTTAGTCGAATATCCTACTGTTTGCAAGCAGAGTTTATTCTTTCTCATGACCCTGTAGGGGAGTGTTTTTTCTCAATTGAAAGAAAAGCACTTTCATCTTTCATCATTAACAGGCAGCACAGGATGGGGATGGAAATGTTTCAGGCGAATGGTTCCCACTTAGCATCTAGTTGTAGTGGTAATTACTTCCCTTTGTTTTCCAGGTCTCATACCACAAACAAATTTCTTTTTTGTTTCCTATGTCATATAATAAAATATATATATCTATATATATATATATATATATATATATATATATATATATATATATATATATATATATATATATATATATATATATATATATATATATGTGTGTGTGTGTGTGTGTAGTGATTTAAAAATATGATATACCTGTGGTAGTAGATATAAATTCATGGCAAATAAAATGAGGTGGTCAAAGTATATTTCCACACAAAGATAAGAGAGGGTAAAACACTGAAATAACCCACCTTGAAAACATCAATATACATCCTTTTTATCTTTTGTTTTTAATATTCATCACGAGAAATGTTCTGTTTATGACTTATTAGATACCAAAGATAATGTGCTTGAACTTTCTGAAGATTTGTTCTTTGAAAACTTGTTCTTTTGCAATGTTATCTTTTCTTAACAGGTGATTTCAATATGTGCAGTAGAACTGATAGTTTGAAAAATTATTTAGAGAGTGACAGTGTTGATTTTATAATTTTGAACAAAATGTGTTTATGAATCAGATAAGTTTGATGTAGAAAGAAAATGAGTAGACTCAGTATGTAATGCATTTAGATACTCGCTAATTGAAAAATGTATTCTATATACATGCATATGGTAGGATGCATCAAGACTTTGAGGGCAATTTTACATGTATATTTACTGCAAATGATGGGATCAGTATAAAATAGATTATATGTTTGTTTCCACTGGCCTCTTAAGGTATTGTTCAGATTTCGAAATTGGTTGCACTTCCCAATTTTTTGTGTATTAAGTTTCATGCTTGATAATACAAGAGATATATCAATCAGTAATTACATCTTCTTTGGTACAAATTTTACATAATATAAACCATATATAAATGGAATAATAATAATATAAACCATATATAAATGGAATAATAATAATATAAACCATATATAAATGGAATAATAATAATATAAACCATATATAAATGGAATAATAATAATATAAACCATATATAAATGGAATAATAATAATATAAACCATATATAAATGGAATAATAATAAGAAATATGAGTTTCTTTTACCAGATATAAACCATATATAAATGGAATAATAATAAGAAATATGAGTTTCTTTCAAATGAATTTCCAGATTTCCAGTTTTGTTGCCATGAATTGATAACACTGTACAATAAATCATTGATCTATATCAGAAATAAGCCGGATGCATGATGTAAAAATTTCACAAAGTCACGAAGACTATCCATCTTGATGGGACCAACAATGTAATCTTTTGAAGAAAAAAACAAGACATGTTTCATTGTAAATTTAGATTTGGTAGTTCTGATCAAAATCTAAGTGAATAAAAATAAAACAACAGAAATATGTTTAAAAATGTGATTGGCATGAAAAAAGGAAGCTATAAGCACATGAAGAAAAATGAAATAACAGAGTCAGGGTTAGATCCAACAAAATTTTGAAGTTAATTAAATAGACACTTGCAGGTAAAATATTTATCAATAATAAAATATCCTTTCAGTTGTATGATTATTTTAAAACATTACTATATCAGATAGATGATACATTTTATTTTGACATTCATAGTCGTGATGACTCTTTTGAACACCATATTACTGAAGCTGTATTTCTAAATAGCATGCAAAAGAAGCATGCAACTTGTAAAGCAAGGAAATTACTGTATATACTCGCGTATAAGCCGTGTCCAAATGCAAAGGACATAGACCATCTGCTGTCACATAATGTGCCGGCAGATCAGGGTCTATGTTGTTTGTTCGACTGATTAGTCCTTACAAACTCCATAGACCCAGATCTGCCAGTGCACTATGTGATGGCAGATCTGGGTCTATGCAGTTTGCAGTTGGTATTAGATTATACACGAGTACATACGGTAAGTGTATCAGATGATATCATGGCTGTAGGAATCAGCATCTTATTAGTTTGTGTGAAAGCAATTAAAAAATTGAATAGGCTCAGGTGGGATTCCACAAAGGTTATTTGTATAATAGCTAGTATGTTTTTTCTTCAGGTCATGACTCCAAAGGACTTTAAAAAGCAAAGTCATTTCTACTATTTGTACACTTTTTGAAGGTTTTTGTACATTGACGATGTTGCAAACTGTGCTGATTATGATAAAGTAGGTTTCTTACAAACAGTTAAATATTATCAAACCATTCTGTTTGAATAGTGGGGTGTGTGTTAATTTGGATAAATCTAAGATTATAGTGTTCAGAAATGGAGGATTTTTAAGAAGTGAATAAAACTGGTATTATCATGTAAAATGGGTTCAAACTGTGCAGTATCTGGATATTAGTAGATGCAACTTTGCTTCACACCTAAATTCATTTGGACGAAGGCTAAGGAAGAACTGGCAAATCAGGCAAAACAAATCATTAAATGCATTAAATACTATTCAAAACAAATCATTAAATGCATTAAATACTATTCAAAACAAGTTAGGTATTTTTTCCATCATAGAAGCTTTTAAATTATTTGATACCATGATGATGATTACACCTGTTTTAACCTATGCTTCTTAGGTATGGGGTTATGAATACTTGAATGTAATTGAAAAGTTGCGTGATCGGTTTTGTACTAGATACATAATCTACCATGACAGACATATTTCAACCCTTGGTCGTTGTTGTAGATTAACACAGTTTTTTCTACTATTGTACATGTATCAAGTACTGGATTTGGCTACTTGGACATGCAAATTGTACATTTTCAAGGCAAAGCAATATCATGCTGAACAATTGGATGAGTCTGGCAAAGTCACAGGGGTCACAAGGGTAGAGGACTTCCTTTTGATATGCCTGCCATAAGGCGGAGCATATCATGTTATAACATCCATTGCCTGTCCATCCATCTGTTGGTTCCATATTTTGTTTCTCATAATAACTCTAGTTCTTCACCATCTGCCATTATCAAACTTTGTAAATAGCTGCCCAGTTGATTTTTGTGTCAGAAAATTAAATATAAAGGTCACTTCGACTGAAAGAAGAAAACTGGTTTCCAAACAATAACATTAGTTCTACATCAGAGACCTGGACCAAAGTTTGTGGATAGCCTGCACTTGGGATGAAAAAAAAAAGAAGCCTATCAATTTTGGAGTAAAAAGGTCTTAGGTAAAGGTTACTGTGACTGAAATAAGAAAAATGGTGTCCGCTTAATAACATTAGTTCTACATTACTTGCCTGAACCAAACTTTGTGGATGGTTTGTACATGGGGTAGGAAAGAAGCCTATCAATTTTTGGGTCAAAAGGTCATGGTTTAAAGTCTTTGAGACTGAAAGAAGAAAGCTGGTATCCACATAATAAATGTAGTAGTGAACTTACACAATGGTCCTTCGTCCATCATGTGCCGCATGTTCACAATGGTTCTATACAAACAAGCATTCTGTCGTCAAGGCCTTTCATATTTGTTCAAATGATGCCAAGACATCATTACTAAAAATAAAAAATTCATTAAAAAAACTTTTTCTCATAAATTGCTCAGAAGAATTTGACTGAATTTGAGAAAAATCATCCTGGCATGAATGGCTTTTAAATGTGTTCAAATAATGCTGATTTGCTATCAGATATCATCATTACTAGAAATAGAAACATCTTTAAATGACTTCTTCTCAAAATCCACTCAACAGAATTTGACCAAAATTCACAGTAGGGAACCATTCATGGAAGCCTTCCAAATTTGTACATATTATACTGATTCACCATCAAATATGCACACCATTACTAAAAATAGAAAAACCATTTATTTACCTCTTCATAAAATCTGCTCAGCAGAATTGGACCAAATTTGATAGAATCATACTGACATGAAGGGCTTTCAAATTATACAAATGATATTGATCCATCATCAAATATGGCCACCATTACTAAAAGTAGAAAAACAGTTTAACAACTTCTTTTTGAAAAGCGCTAAACAGAATTTGACTACATAATTTTGGAAGCATCCTGGCATGAAGGGTTTCAGTTTTATAAAAATGACGCTGATCTGCCATTAAATATGGTTCACATTACTAAAAATTGAAAAACCTTCAACTTCTATAAAATCACTCAACAGAATTCAACCTCTTTGACAGAAAGCATCCTTGCATGAAGGGCTTTCATATTTTTACAAATGACCTGCCTACAAGTATGGCCACCCTTATTAAAAAGGAAAAAACCTTGAAACAACATCTTTTCAAATAGTGCTAAACAGAATTTGACCACATTTGAAAGAAAACATTCTGGCATGAATGACTGACTTTCAGTTTTATACAAATTATGTTAATCTACCATTAAATATGACCGCTGTTCCTAAAAATTAAAAATAAAAACTTTAAATCACTTCAACTCTAAAATCACTCAGCAGAATTCCACCAAATTTGATAAAAACCATCCTTGCATGAAGGGCTTTCAAATTTATACATAAGCTGCTGATCTGCCTTCAAAAATAATAATAACCTTTAGATGAGAGATTTTCAAAAAGCACTCAGAATTTGACCAAATTTGATTGAAATAATACTGGCATGAAGGGCTTTCAATTTTATACAAATGATGCTGATCTGCCATCAAATATAGCTGCCATTGCATAAAATATATAAAAAAATGTCAACAGCTTTATCTTAAAAAGCTGCTCAGTAGTATTGGATAAATTGTGACAGAGAGCATCCTGGCATGAAGACCTTTCAGAGTGGAAAAATGATGATGTGCCATCAATATGAATAAAGATAAGAACAACAAAAAAATAGAATATCTTAAAACATTTGTTTTCATAACATCTGCAATCAGCAGAATTGGAAGAAATTTCTACAGAAAGCATCCTACTGAGCCAAATTTCTTGGTCAACTGCTTTTGCATTGGGCTATTCGGCAAATGTTAGCCAGGTGAATCTCAGGCCCACTTGGGCCAGTGCTTAAAATTGTTTTTTTGTTCCAGCAGGCCAACTGGCCTATCAGCATTGAAAAATATTGGGCTGATTTTCAGAATCATGGGCCAGGTAGTAAATTCAGGTTGGAATTCCTGTACATTTGCATGGAAAATCGGGGAAGGGGGGGGGGATTTTTTTTATATTGTGAACTTTAAAATCAGTGACATACATGATACAGTGCATATTAATTTAGTCACAGTTTTATGTGTGAATTTATAAATCATTTACTCACATAAAAATGTATTTTACTTTGTGCATTTTTAGCAGTATTTATTTACATCAGTGTTTACTCTATTTCATTTTAAAATTGATTTAAAAAAAGAATCTGGCAATGATTTTTTTTTTAGCTCTACTGGTCATAGATCAGTTTGCTTATGGGATGATCTGTTGTCTGTCAACCGTCCGTCCGTTAGCACAAGTTTATTATCGCTACTCCTCCTAAACTACTTGGAGAAGTGCCATGAAACTTTACACACACATTCATCACATAGTCTAGTTGGTCTTAAATGAAAATGGTGCTGCTCGCACATCCAATCTTGTTATCACTGCTCCTCTTGAATGGATGGTCATATCAGCATGGGGTTTTCACTAGATGACTTCTTATGATGTCTAGTTGGTCCTAAATGAAAATGGTGCAGATCTGACATCCAATATGGCTGCCACAGTGTCCATCTTGAAAATCTTGGTATTGCTACTTCTCCTACATGGATGGTCATATCAACTTGGGCTTGTAACTAAAAGACTTCTTATGATGTCTAGTTGGTCCTAAATGGAAATGGTGCCAATCTAACATCCAATATGGCTGCCATGGCAGCCATCTTGAAATCTTGTCATTACTACTCCCAAATGGATGGTGATATCAACATGGGGTTTTAAGTGAAAGACTTCTTATGATGTCTAGTTGGTCCTTAATGAAAATGATGCCGATCTGACATCCAATATGGCTGCCACAGCAGCCATCTTGAAAATCTTGTTAACACTGCTCCTCCTGAATGGATGGTCATATTAACATGGGATGATCTGTTGTCCATTGTCCGACATCCATCCATCTGTTAGCACAAGGCTATCGTTACTCCTCCTAAACAACTTGGAGTATTGCCATGAAACTTTACACACACATTCATCCCTTGGCCTAGTTTGTCCTAGATAAAAACAGTGACCATCTTGAAAATCTTCTTATCGCAACTCCTCCTGAACAGAAAGTTATATTGATGTGGGTTTTTCACCAAAAATACTTCCTATGATGTCCAGTTGGTCTTAAATAAACATGGTGCTGATCTGACATCCAATATTGCCACCACACAGTGGCTATTGGCAAAAATCTTGTTATGGCTACTTCTGAATGGATGGTTGTATCAACATGAGGCTTTCACTAATAGACTTCTTATGATGTCTACTTGGTCCTAAATGAAAATGGTGCTAATTTGACATCCAATATGGCCACCACAGCAGCTATCTAGAAAATCTTTTTATCACTATGACTCCTAAACAGAAAGTCATATTGACTTGGGGTTTTCACCAAAAGACTTTTTATGATGCCTGCTTGGTCCTAAATGAAAAGGGTGCTGATCTGGGGTCTAATATGGCTGCCACAGTGGCCAGCTTAAAAATCTTGTTATCACTACTTCTCCTGAATGAATGGTCATATCATTATGGGATTTTCACTAAAAGACATTGTATAATGTTAAGTTGATCTTAAATAAAATGATGCTGATCTGACATCCAATATGCAGCCATCTTGAAAATCTTGTTTTAACTACTCCTCTTAAAGGGAAAGTCATTTCTTATGGTGGCTATCTTGAAAATATTGTTATCTCTACTCCCAAATGGATGGCTATATCAACATGGGGTTTCACCAGTAGACTTGATACCTAGTCGGTCCTAAATAAAAATGGTGCTTGTCGTACATCCAGTATGACTGCCACCTCGGTTGTCGTGAAAATCTTGTTGTCACTACTACCCCTAAATGGATGATCATTATGACATGGAGTGTTTCACCAAAAGACTTCTAATGATGTCTACTTTGTCCTAAATGAAAATGGTGCCAATCTGATATTCAGTATGTCCATCACAGCAGCTAATTTGAAAATCTTATTATTGCTGAAGAATATCAGAGATGGTTTCAACACTCTTCAGTTAAAAGTAAAAGATGGTCTTATCTTGAATTCCTGAAAATTCTTTTCGCCCAGTAGAGTGTCAGTCCCTTCAAGGGACTCTTGTTAAAATAGTTATCAACTCCGAAACTTAATGGGTAAAAGGGAGAAATCCATGCTGTGCAAGGAGGCCCTTGGCTGTAAAAACCGGTGCACCAAGTGGAGAAATAAATTGGGAATGGCGAAAGTGTACCACAAGCACTCATTTCTGTCTGGGAACACTTATGATAACATGCACTCCCCTTCTTCCAATCGATAGTGTTCCCTTTTTTTACTGACATACGCAAGTTTTTGCACCATCAGTCTGAAGCTCTGCTGGGCCAGTTGTTGATTGGTTGAATCCCAGTGGTGATGTCATAGTGAAATTATGGATTCAGTTGTGTGAGAGATTCCAGGCATGTGTATTCGTAGACATTTTAGGCACCTGCAATTTAATATCACATTTTGTATGTAGTTTGTACAAAGTACCCTTTTCTTCTTCCAGCACTGAAGGGAAGAAGCCAGTTTCGCAGGTGGATTTAAGTAAAGATGAGGATGAGGTAGATAGTACCATGCTTTACAAACAGATTCAAAAAGGAGCAGATATCCCCATAAGGGGTCTACAGAAACCTGCTCCAGAAAAACACCAAAGTAAGTACCTTTCACTTAATTATTTCTATTTGTTGTTTATAAACTAAGAAACACTGCTATTTTGACATTTTCACCAGGACATTGCCATTCTGAGGTGCCAGATTGGAAATGTCTGTTTTTTATCTGGATTAAGTCTGTCAGTGTTGTCTGATGTTTGTTTGGTTTCTTTGGCAACTATCACATGCTGTAGCATTGGCTATTAGACAAGACTACATGCATGTAAATAGACAATTCTCACACCGGGTAATATTTGTTGAATCCACCTTGCAAGCAGAACTCAACATAGTGATAAATTTTCCCTCCATGTGGATCTCTCTCTGTATGTCCATCCATCCATGCAAACCCTAGATTAAGGTCATTATTTTACATCAAGGTCAGTGTTAAAGTTTCACCTTGTAATTAAATAAAGGCAGGCTCAGCAAACAACAAGTCTCACATTCATAATTGATCTCCCATGAAACTTGATAAATGTTATGGCCATCATCTGAAGAAGTGCATATCAACAAATCACTTTACTCGCTTTGTTTTTATTAGCATTATTGCCCTTTTTGTCTTGTAGCTAAATGACACAATCTTGTTAGCACAACTAGCCCTGCAGGTTTGAGCTGCACTGGTCATAGACCAGAAGAGCTTATGGGATAGTCTGTTGTCCATTGTCCATCACTGTCCATCCATTAGCACAAGTTTGTTATCACAACTCCTCCTAAACTACTTGGAGGATTGCCACGAAACTTTACACACATACTCATCCCATGGTCTAGTTGGTCCTAAATAAAAATGGTGCCTCAGACATCCAATATGGCCACCACAATGGCCATCTTGAAAATCTTGTTATCACTACTCATCCTGAATGAATGATGATATCAACATGGGGTTTTCACAAAAAGACCTTATGAGGTCTAATTGGTCCTAAATGAAAATGGTGCCGATCTGACATCCAGAATGGCCACCACAGCAGCCATCTTGAAAATCTTGTTATTGCTACTCCACTTGAATGGAAAGTCATATTGACATGGAGTTTTCACCAGAAGACTTCTTATGATGTCTGCTCAGTCATAAATGAAAATGGTGCAGATCTGATACCCAATATGGCTTCCACAGTGGCCATCTTGAAAATCTTATTATCTCCTCTCCTCCCAAATGGATGGTCAAATCAACATTGGGTTTTCACTAAATGACTTCTTGTGATGTCTAGTTGGTTGTAAATGAAAATGGTATCGATCTGACATCCAATATGGCCACCACAGCCACCATCCTGAAAATTTTGTTATCGCTTCTCATCCTGAATGGAAAGCCATATTGATGTGAGGTTTTCACCACAATTTTTATGATTTATTATTGGTCCTAAATGAAAATGGTGCAGATATGATGCCCAGTATGGATGCCACAGCAGCCATCTTGAAAATCTTATCACTTCTCTTCACAAATGGATGGTCATATCATTCTGAGTTGTTCCTTGTAGATAAAGGGAGATAACACCATTTTTGTGTAAAGGGCCAATAGCAGCTTTGACGATTATATTGTAGTTCATTCTGTGATGTGAAATCAGACTTGAATCTGTAAGCAGTTTTGGACAAACACAGTAACAAGTACTTTCATATTCATCTCAGTCTGATTACCACTACCATATATACTCATGTATAAACCGATACCAACTGCAAACTGCATAGACCCAGATCTGTCGTCACATAATGTGCTGGCAGATCTGGGTCTATGCAGTTTGTAAGGACTAATCGTCAGATCAGGGTCTATGTTGTTTGCATTTGGACCTGGCTTATACATGAGTATGTATGGTATATAGCCAGGATTGTCATGGTGTGCCATTCAACTCTCTGCATACATACATCCATCCCAATCTGTTGATGTTCATGGTTTGTAGTCAATAACCAGTCCTGAAAGATAAGATAATACTCCTGAAGCAACCAGACAAAAATCAGACATTTTTAAATTGCTTTCCATATAAACAATTTATAGAGTTTAATGTATATGCTTTTTTTACTTTCATAAAGCATGCTTTTTTGTCTTGTGTTTTAACAGATTATTTCTTATATTTCGTCAAAATTTAACATCTGTGTGTCACTTATCAAAAGAAAGTCGAATACCCTGATTGCTGTTAGTCTCACCTGCAACGAGTATAAAAAAACAAAGATTATGCTTTTGTATTGTCATCCATCTTGCATCTTTTTTTTGGATCTTACACAAGCTTTTCTTTTGACTTTAAACATGCCATACCGGTTTGACATTTTAATTTTCAGACAATGTCATTAATTTGTATGAAACATAACTTCAGAAGAAACGGAACAACATATAGCATATCATTTTATTTCCTACCTCTCTTTCTTTTCCCTAGCTCTGAATGTTATATTACGATATGTTTCATGATTTGGAATGCCATTTTAATATTGCTTGAAATTTGTCTTTTCTGCATAAAAAAATCATGTCATAGAATACACCTGTTTTAACTGTCATATATGGGATTTCAGTTTGCTTTAATAGATATTTTATTATTGATTGGTTGATGTAAATTAATCTGTTAATTTCAAAATTTTAATAAAAAAAACTTAATTTAGGCACTTGTTGCAATATTTTATTCAGAAAGATATTGACATGTGTATTCAGAAAGAAAGGGATAGGGAAATAAAAATGTAGCAAACAGTTTTCTTAATTTTATGAAAGAGAGCATGCTATGTTTGAAAATGTTTTTTTGACAGATCTTGATAACAAAGAAGTTGTCGGTAGTGTGATACTGTTGTTTCCAGCATGCTAAGTATCATGTATGTACAAGTTTACAACAGTTTGTTTAAGCCGATGGTAATGTGAAGGATAATATATATTATCAAGTTTTCCTATTCAACATTTAATCTCATGGAAAATTATTTAATATGCTAATTTATTTACTTTAGAGAATGTATAACGAAGGGAATATTGCATTCTACAAACTTAAGTTACCAATCATACTTGCTTATAAGGCGAGACCAACTGCAAACTTCACATACCTAGATCTGCTGTCACATAATGCTCTGGCAGATCTGAGTCTATGCAGTTTCTTAGTAGCAATCAGTGGAACAAATAACATAGAACCTGATCCGCCAGTGCATTATGCAATATATTTTTTGCAGTTAGACTCGACTTAAAAGCAAATATATACGGTAATCTAATAATGATAAATGTTTTTCCTGAGAAATTATACTTTTGTACCAAAACACTAATATAAATGTTACAAGTATAATTTCACTTTGTATCGTTTTGTTACTGTGATAAATCATTTGATGATATCCTGAAATTACTATTAGTATGAAAGATATCTAATGTTGTATCATGACCTTGTTTTTTTCTCCAACATTTTTTTTTTAAAATTACTTTTGACCCATGGCCATACAGATCTGTGAGAACCAAACCTTGCTATTGTTCTTATTTGCAATTGTTGTTTTTATTTTCTGGTCTTGGAACTCACTTTTTCAATCAGGCCAAGGCAGAAAAAAAACCACACCATTTTTGCTCAAACCTGCAAACATTAACGGCTTTAAAGCTGATCTATCTTTCCCAGCCCTCAAATCCACTTGTCAATTGGTCATTACACCTACCAATTCAGAAATTGATGTAGAGTACTTTGTAGATGTACTTTGGTAGAGATATACAGATACTGTATAGTGTCTTTGCATTTTATACTTGTCTCATGCAGTATGTACAGCAGTTATACTTGTTTCATGCAATAAGTATAGCATCTTATACTTGTCTCATGCAATAAGTATAGCATCTTATACTTGTCTCATGCAGTAAGTATAGCATCTTATACTTGTCTCATGCAGTAAGTATAGCATCTTATACTTGTCTCATGCAATAAGTATAGCATCTTATACTTGTCTCATGCAATAAGTATAGCATCTTATATTTGTCTCATGCAATAAGTATAGCATCTTATACTTGTCTCATGCAATAAGTACAACCTTTTATACTTGTCTCATGCAGTAAGTATAGCATCTTATACTTGTCTCATGCAGTAAGTATAGCATCTTATACTTGTCTCATGCAGTAAGTATAGCATCTTATACTTGTCTCATGCAGTAAGTATAGCATCTTATACTTGTCTCATGCAATAAGTATAGCATCTTATACTTGTCTCATGCAATAAGTATAGCATCTTATACTTGTCTCATGCAATAAGTATAGCATCTTATACTTGTTTCATGCAATAAGTATAGCATCTTATACTTGTCTCATGCAATAAGTACAACCTTTTATACTTGTCTCATGCAGTAAGTATAGCATCTTATACTTGTCTCATGCAATAAGTATAGCATCTTATACTTGTCTCATGCAATAAGTATAGCATCTTATACTTGTCTCATGCAATAAGTATAGCATCTTATACTTGTTTCATGCAATAAGTACAACCTTTTATACTTGTCTCAAGCAATAAGTACAACCTTTTATACTTGTCTCATCTCATGCAAGAAGTACAGCATTTTATACTTGTCTCATGCAGTAAGTACTGCATTTTTTACTCATTTCATGCAAACAAGTACATCACTTTAAACACAATTCATGCAATAAGTGCACCATTTTATACTTTTTTTTGTTTGTTTCTTGCTAACTGCTTCTTGAATAGACATGAAAGAAAAAAGCAATACTTTTGCTCCATGTCAAAACACAACAGACAGAAATAAGAGTAACATAGAAGACTTTGACAATTTATCACTCAACAGAGGAAAGATTAGCAAAGGAAAATTAGCTTAAAACAATTCACAAGAAATACATTGGCTGTTATCTTAAATTATATTCAGACCTGTTGTAACAGACAACTCTAAGAGAGTCACATTTTTTCAAGACCCCACAAAATACTTTCCATCCAAAATGACCCTCCATATAACAGTCAACTCAATATTATAACCACCTCTATACTATATCAGTTTTAACTTGTCTGAAAGTTGGCTCTTGGATACATATTTTGCAGTACATGTACACATTACTGTTACAGAAGTCATTACACTGATAAATGGGTTGTATTGAAGTTCTTAAAACCTTCATTTTGACAATTATGGTACAAACCAAGCAAATGGTACCAAGAGAAATAATTGTTCCTAATTGTAAATAGTAACCTGCATCTTGTTTTAGAGCCTTCCCTGAACTTTATATTGTTTATTTATTTGCCAGTTCTAGAATAGAATTAGTAACAGCTTGGCATTCTCCTTTTTAACTTTTTTTCCCCTCAGTTTGTTTGGGCCCCACATCAAGATTTGGAAGGTCTGTAGTACTCACCATTTCTATCCATCTGTAAGTTCATCCATATGTCTTTCCATCTGTTCACACTTCTTGTAACCACCAAAACTCCAAAAGGCTCACACATAATTTGATGCCATTATGCAGATGAAGTGCCTATTTCTCTTAGATGTGCCTTCTAAAGGTTTCATCTTTTCAGGTCCAATTTTGTCCGAGTTATTGCCCGTTTTCCATCAATTTTAAATCTTTATCAGATCCTTGTAACCAGCATATCTAAGGAACTTATTAAACATATTCTGATGCAAATTGGTGTGCGCATCATCTCATAGACATAGATGTGCTTTTTATGGGTTTTGTTTCTGTAACTTTTGGATATAGTTATTTCCCTTGACAATTAACTTCAAATATTCACATGTTATTGTTGCTTGTATCCAGCGTAGCTCAAAAATTATTAAACATATTCTGATGCAATTTGGTATGAACATTACTCCCTGTTGGACAGAGTTATGCCCCTTGTCAAGCAAATGTTTTTCCTTCACATGGAAACTTGTAAAATTGCTTGCAGTTGGCATTATTCAAGAACCACTGAACATGTTCTGATGCAATTTGGCTAAAACATCTCTTACACCAAGATGCACCTTTTATAGGTTTTGTCTCATCTACACCATTTTGGACAGAGTTATGGCCTTTGTCAATCAGCTTTATATCTTTATGGGAGATGTTGCTTGTAATCAATGCAGATCAAGAATCATTCAACATATTCTGATGCAATTTGATGTGAACATTGTTTCATAGACCTAGATATGTCTTTTATGGGTTTTTCTTGTCTACTTCAGTTAAGATAAAGTCATGACCCTTGTCAGTCAACTTTGTATCTTTCCATGGGATGTTGCTTGTATTGAGAAGTCCTTGAAGGAGACAGATTTAAAGCATTCCACATCATCATTCATAGGAGTCATGGCCCCTGAATGCACATCTTCTCCTGACTGTGGTTTGCTCACACAAGTTACTTTTCGTTTAAGACACTATGGAGCAAATTGTAGTGAGTGATGCACTGATTACTAATAGCTTTAGTTAAACTTATCTACACTTCCACTCCAGAACATTTTCAATTACTAACAGATTTTTCTTCTAGTTCTGTTAGAGCCTGCATGGAAAACTGTAGGTTATTTCATTTTTCCCAATTTTTCAATTGTGTTCATATACCTTTGGCTTTTACCATCAGTCTGAGATTGACTGTTAATTTTGTTAAAGAGCAGACTACATTTGATTACATAAAGCCATTCACCACATTGAATTAAGCATAATATGTGGAGAGCTTTGCAGTAGAGCACCTTGCCAGCTGTCATAACATAGATCAGTTACTAGACTGTCAACATGAAATTGATTACTGCCATAGATGACTAATAATGAAATTGATTAAGTATGGTATGTCCATTATGCAGCATTTATGATGAAAGATAACTATATTATATATAATCTCATGATGATAAAAATCGAGCAAGAGCTTACTGGTTGGACCTGACGTGATGCTCCTCAGATACAGGTGTGCACATATGCTAAGTCTGCTAGCATAAAGCGAGTTTTCTGAAAAACATCCATGCAATCCATGCAAAATGTTGAGTAATCCTAGAAACATTAGGCATCATACATGTAGTTAGGAAGGCTACAATACAGAATTGAAAGAAGGTAATGAATAAAAGAACGGAAATTCATAAATATCTTCAACTGTTCAGAAAAAGAGGAATTACAACTAATACAACTGATCATTTTTTAGAGTGGAGAGGGAAAAAAAATGAAATACTTCTGTAAACATAGAACCTTAGAAACTTTATGGATGACAGAAACTGTGCATTTCCAAGAAGAATGATATGTCATCGTGTCCTTGACAGTCATGGTTGACCACTGGGCAGTTTAATATTCCTTATTAATATACAATGTCCATACACTTTGCTGTATGGTGTACTTCGAGAAAATAACAACAATAATCCAGGACATTTATGTCCAGAAAGCACCATTAATATTTTCCTGGGGCATGAAAGAGACATAAAAGATCTGTATGCACAACATTGTGCTCCTCTTGGACTGTACAGCACGACCCAAATGTACTAATTGGAGGATTGATGGACCACCAAACTATCAGTTTGAACCATAATTTCTTGATGATTGCTGCTACAGGGAGCACAATGTATCAGTAGTACAAGGAACAATATTTGCCACTATCATATTTGATAAGCATGGGTATGTACAAATAGGAAATAAGGTTTAATTTTTGAATATGAAGACAGTCAGTTTCAAAAATAGTTGTACACACCACGAGACATATGTCGAGAAGTTATCTGCAAATATTCTGTGATGTGTTTTTTCTCTTACAACTAAATCATGAAAAAAATATTCCTTGCTAACATGTAGCTTATTCACTGTGAAACCGGAAATTATATGTTGATTA
This sequence comes from Margaritifera margaritifera, assembly GCA_029931535.1. Classification (NCBI taxonomy): domain Eukaryota; kingdom Metazoa; phylum Mollusca; class Bivalvia; order Unionida; family Margaritiferidae; genus Margaritifera; species Margaritifera margaritifera. The sequence goes on from JAQPZY010001699.1 coordinate 22,778,256, forward strand.
ATGGAAGAAATGTTTTTAGATAATCAGTGTTGTTAAAACTTCATTAACTGATAAGCCTTTTCATGTGGATAACAATCAGGTGATAAATTAGGGATGACATAATAATGGACAAACTGACCAGCCAGTGTTGATTTACCTTGCAACTCTAAATATTATTCTATCCATCATTGATGTCTGACTTGTATAGCAGTTGTTACCATTGACTGCTGCATTAATATAGCCAAAAATCAATAGTTAACAGATGTACACTAATTGAAAATTGAAAAAGCTATGAACAGAAAACCTTACAGCCCATGTGCTGTTGACATTAAACAGCCAGTCAGGTTGATAAGTGAAGCTGGGAAAGTGGCCCTTGTTAGGAAGGGAGTAGTGTGTGAACCCAGCCTCCTAGCCACTGCAGGTGCATGGAACAATGACAAATCTAGCTTCGAAATGCCAAATCCGGGTCAGGCTCCACAAAAAATTTCACCTATACAAGGGACAGTGAGCAGATATAGTTATTTTAATGAGGCTTCATTATCATTTACAAAAAGAACCCAAGTGTGTATTCAGGAAATTATTGGAGCTCTTTGATAAAGAAGAGCAGAAACAGAAATTAGAGTTCTGTAAAAAAAGTGGAAAAGCATTACCTTCATTTGACTCAGGAAGAGATTCTGCAACCTTGCCCAGTAATGCATTTGTCAAGGTTGAACATGGAGTGAAATACAGAGATACCCACAATGGGGATTTTTGGGGGTCAAAAAGGGGTAGAAAGTTCATCAGGGATAAGATATTGAAGTGCTATCTATCATACAGGGATTGATAAAACTGTGTGGATAAGTCATTCATCACCAGTGATCAAAGTCCATCAAGAGACAGAAGTCACAAGATGGTGATAAAGAGCTGCTGTACAAGGCAGATCAGTGTTCTTCTGTTAGCACAGGAAATATTGAGTTTGGACAGCAAAAACAGATTTTAGTTAAACTTGTGACTTTTTTTTTTGTTTTCTTAAAAGTATTCTGGGAGTTACAATTCATCTCGGCAAAAGTCTGGAAATTCTTATATAAATAGATCGTGCAGGTTAAGTTGATATTACACAGGTATGGGAAAATTGCTGGTGATATTGGTGGAGAGAAATTGAGCGAGAAGCAATTAAAGGGAAGTAACTCTAACATGGAGACTCATCAGAGACAGATAGCTTATGAGAGGGGAGAAATGGCTGTTGGAAAGAGCATGAATGAATGGCTTGGTGGAATGTCCACATGGGTGGATGATGTTAATACTAAAGGTAGAGATGTATATGTAGAAAAAATGAAATTGTACAAAGAAAGAGTTGCTGCAAAGGAGAAAGCTAAGCTTACTGAGGAGGTTATCTCCAATTCTGGGTTGCCCAGTGCATCCCCAGTATCACAGAAGACTGATTCTGATGTAAGCAGTGATGATGGGTATAATGGAAAGAATGATGCTAATGAACTTGGAGTTAACAATAATAGAAATGATGATGATTTTTATTCACTTTCCATCCATTGTAAACGCCATTACCTAATGTCATCTCGTAGTTCCGTAGCCAGTGAGCGGTCCCGTTTAGACCCAAAGACATACCAGTCATATACTGCTGGAATTCTACACTCAAGTGGAAAGTCTGAAAGATTTCTGAGGCTACAAAAATATTTTTCAGTGTTGGAGCGCATTGCAGACATTGAAAAAAAGACTGGAATGTCCAAAACTACATTGGACACAGGCGTACCACAAGAATATTTTGCCAAATATGATATTCAGAATTTAGAGGAACTTCAGTGGCTGTATCAAGAGCTAAATGAAGCACAAAAGAATGATGAATTTTTGTATGATTTAAAAAAGTTGGTAGCTTTTCAATGGAAGCCAGAGAGAGATTATGGTCTCTTGTGTAAACAGAAATCACTAGGAGATTTGAGACAAGTATATGAAAATGTAGATGATGAGGATGATTTGACAGATTCAGGAATTGGAAATACTTCATCACATGATGGGCTTGTATTTGGAATCAAAAGCAAAACTCAGAGCATGACAGATAGTATCAAAGATAATAGTACACCAGTGAGAGATATTTATGGAACCAATGTTCCAGAGCCTATTAATAGCTTTGAAATATATGTGGAAAGTAAAATTGAAGAGCAGAACAAAGAAAATTCAGAAACAGCATTGCATATTCGATCCATATCAGCACCATATTCTGAACCGTTTGAGAAGCCACTTTCTCCAAATCACAAGCGCAGTGACTCTTCCAAGGGATCTAAATTTAGCAAAGATTGGTCCACATATAATCAGGATAATAGGAAGTCCTCTGTAGCTGAAGAAAGTCCTATTCAAAGAACAAGTCCACAGACAGGGAGTAATTTAAGCACTTATCAAGGAATCAGACTATTGACAGGAACTGGTATGAGCACTAATCAAGGAGCCAGTCATCAGTCAGAAAATGGCATCAGCTTTGACCTAGGAACTGGACAACAGACAGGAAGTGATGCAAGCCTTCTTAAGGGAAGTAGTCTACAGACCAGAAATAGCATAAAATCATGGACAGAAACAGAAGGATTCACAAGCTCTGGCTACCCAGACACAATTGTTTCCTCTTCTCCCTCTCCCACCCCAACTTTATCCACAGTATATTCTAAATCACAATATGTACCTGCACCAACTGCAACCTTACAGCCACCAGTACATTCCAGTATTTATCTGAAGAAGTCATTGCAACAAAAGCATCCTAGCAGAGTTGCTGCTACAGTGGAACCATATGGTAATGATTCCAATATGGCACCATTAACAGATACTAACAACATTTTTCTGCAGACACCTGATCCAGTCTCATCAGTGATTACTCAGAAACCAAGCATTAATGCTTCCATTTCCACTACTGCCACCAACAGTGGAAAGAATATTAAAGATCAACCACATGTTGAGTTTTCATGCGATAGCACTTTACTGTCAGGTAATATTAATGTCATTCCATCTGTGAAGAGAGAGTCTAGAGAAAGTGAGGTTAGACACCCAGAATCATGTAAGGATGCTCCAAATGCTGAAGGAAGGCCTGTAAATGTCCATGAATCTGTATCAGGAGTTAGGCATGGGTTCAGATATGGGGTAGACCAATCCAACACGCCAGACATCAGAAGTACAATATCAATGTTTGATCAAATGGAGGTAGAACAGGAACCAGAAATGTCAAGTTCAGTAGGGATCATTGATGTAAATGATAAAAGTAGTAGCTGTGTCAGGTCTGACTTACATTTTATGAATGAGAGCCAAAAATTAACCAGCCATCCTAGATGCAGGAATGAAAGCAGAGAAGCAGGTAGCTATTTTGAGCCCACATTACACATAAAAGTCTCAGAGAACTCAGGAGAGAAGAATTACTCAAAGAAATTTATTTTTGATTCAGAGAGTGATAAAAATAATCCAAGTGCACCACTAATAGTGAAGGATGATTCAGTCAGATTACAGTATAGTGTAATCGATCCACAGCCAGCTGCCAAAACCAGCTCCATAAATAATTCTGTTTGTCAAAATGAAAAGATTCCTAAATTTAAAATTCGAAATCTTAGAGACTTAGCTCAAGGAAATGAATTTAGTCAGGGGAGGTTTTACACCAGTACAGATGATGCACGAAAGACTGAATGGAAGAAGTTAGAGCCAACAGTACAGGATAATATTAATGAGAAGAATCAGATGACAAATCATGATTATGACCTCTGGTTATTTCCAAAGAGGTCAATGTCAACACCTTCTCTAGGGATAATAAAGGATAAACTTGCTGACGATTCTGAGGATAGTGAAGTTACCAGAAGCCCCAAGGGATCTCTGCAAGACTGGAAAAGGGATGATATTAACCCCTCTGACTCGATCTCAGTGAGAAGTAGTAACAGTAGTACTGAAACTTTTATAGTAAAAAGTAGTGATGAGGATAGCTTTCCTGGGTCACCTGAACGATGGCAATCCAGACAGAAGTATTGGACAGGAAGCCATGACTCCTTGGAGAAATCAAGGTCTGCACCAGACTTAGTTGAAGACAATGCAGAACCAACTCGTCCCAGATCTGCCAAGTCGCACATGAATTTACATGGAGAATCGCTCGATCGTCAAGCTCAAAGTCATTCCATTCCCAGAACTGTTTCTGGAAGCTTGAATGATATTTTTAGACAATATGGACAAGAAAGACAGTTTGGTCAGGCAATACATGATCAAGAGACATACATTGAAGAGTACATTGAAGAGGATGAAAGGCCTGGAATAAAAGTGTTGGAGGAGAGTGAGACAATGTATTCCAAGTATAAAGAAGGAGATTCTGACAGTTCTGATGCTTACATTCCTCCAAAATATATCTTTAAGGATGTAACTCATTCTAGTGATAACTATAGACATGAAATTCCCCATGTGCATGAAAAATCCCCATCTATTGTTGGAAAAATGTCAATGAAATATATTCAGAGTGTTGGAAGTGAATGGGATCAATCAAAAAATGGGAGAAATGATTCAGTCATTCCACATTCCATGCAGAGGAATGATCAAAAGTTTGGATACTACATGGATCGTGATTCACATGAAATGATTATTCCACCACCTAGGGAATACCAAACAGAGAACCAAGTGCCCCCAGATATTCCGCCCTACCCCCAGAACTCATATTTCAAGAAGTACTTGACATTGCCTGGGACCAAAAGAAAACATATTATCAGGAAGTCTTTAAGCACCAAGGGAGTGTCCAGAGCTAGTGGTATCCCAAAGGACTTGGCTCCAAAAATGTCTGATCAACGACCACCAAAATCACCACGTACAGCACGCAGATTTCAAGGGGGCATTAATTCAGGTATAATGGGTTATAAGAAGTATCCTGTGACCAGATAATATGGCTGCTTTGTTATATTTGATTCAGTCTGATATGCAATACAGCTTGCCAAATTGACCTTAATTTTTCATACCATTTAATCTTTTATATACCATTGATCGACGGAAATCATTATTATTTCTTCTACTAAAGTTTTCTCTTCAGAAATCTTTGTGCTCATATTAACAAATATCCAAATGTTTATTGTTTGTACTTTGGACTCAGCTGAAAATTACAATTCACTTATAAATATTTATATACCTAAAAAAGTATGAAAATTACATACATTGCATTATTTAATAGTGGTCCAGATGAAATAGATTATAATAGTCTAATGTATATACAGTACTCCCTAATTATAATAATCTAATGTATATACAGTTGTCCCTAATTATAATAGTCTAATGTATATACAGTGCTCCGAATGATAAAAGTCTAATGTATATACAGTGCTCCGAATGATAAAAGTCTAATGTATATACAGTGCTCCGAATGATAAAAGTCTAATGTATATACAGTGCTCCGAATGATAAAAGTCTAATGTATATACAGTGCTCCGAATTATAAGTCTAATGTATATACAGTGCTCCGAATTATAATAGTCTAATGTATATACAGTGCTCCGAATTATAATAGTCTAATGTATATACAGTGCTCCGAATGATAAAAGTCTAATGTATATACAGTTGTCCCTAATTATAATAGTCTAATGTATATACAGTGCTCCGAATGATAAAAGTCTAATGTATATACAGTGCTCCAAATGATAAAAGTCTAATGTATATACAGTTGTCCCTAATTATAATAGTCTAATGTATATACAGTGCTCCGAATGATAAAAGTCTAATGTATATACAGTTGTCCCTAATTATAATAGTCTAATGTATATACAGTGCTCCGAATGATAAAAGTCTAATGTATATACAGTTGTCCCTAATTATAATAGTCTAATGTATATACAGTGCTCCGAATGATAAAAGTCTAATGTATATACAGTGCTCCAAATGATAAAAGTCTAATGTATATACAGTGCTCCGAATTATAATAGTCTAATGTATATACAGTGCTCCGAATGATAAAAGTCTAATGTATATACAGTGCTCCGAATTATAATAGTCCAATGTATATACAGTGCTCCGAATTATAATAGTCTAATGTATATACAGTGCTCCGAATGATGAAAGTCTAATGTATATACAGTTGTCCCTAATTATAATAGTCTAATGTATATACAGTGCTCCGAATGATAAAAGTCTAATGTATATACAGTGCTCCGAATTATAATAGTCTAATGTATATACAGTGCTCCTAATGATAATAGCCCAATGTATATACAGTGCTCCCTAGTTATAACACTGTTCAAGGGAGCCATAAAAGTGATCCATGTTATAAGTTAGGGAGCATTATACTGAGGGATGTTCTAACAAAGTTTTGCCCTAATTGTGCATAAAAACAAAACATGGTATTTAATGATGTAAAATTTTATTCTAATTGGTATTGATTAATCAAGAACTAAAATTAACGTTTGGTTTTGGTTTTTGGTGTTTTATGGTACAGCAAGACTTTGAAGGTTTTATCCTTACCCAAGGACACGGCACGGTATATGATTCAGGCACAGTATATGATTCAGGCTGATCCGATGGTAGGAATCAGTTCTGCACCCATCTGGTCACATGTCCAACACCTTAACCACTGAGCCACAGTGGCACCTAAAATTGATTAAAATGCTTAAATATCAAGAAAACTCTAACAATATATTAGGATCTATGACCATACCTGCATTAATAGAGGGACAGTGGTATATTAAAGGGCTTGATAAGTATTATGTTAGGTAATTAGATGTGTATATTATGGCATGAAGGTTGAACATTAATGATGCACTGCCAGATTTACTGATCAAAGGAAAGCAGTTATGTGAAGTGGATAAAACCAGAGTGAACACATTTAATAGATAGGGTCACATGATGACTTAGATTAAACTAAACATTCATTGCATCCATTTCTTATGGAGAGGAGAACATTTAAAAACCCTTGTCTTATTTTCCACTACCTGTTTAACCCCTGTGTGAAAGACACCTGTTTAATCAAGGACAAAATTGTATGGTCACTTGAGTCTTGTATGGTCAACTTAACTGTAGTTGTGAAAAGAATTTTTAAATGGTAAGTTCATAATAATACCAATCCTTCACATTACCATGGCCAAGTTCATAACAATACAATTCCTTCACATTACCATGGCCAAGTTCATAACAATACAAATCCTTCACATTACCATGGCCAAGTTCAAAACAATACAAATCCTTCTCATTACCATGGCCAAGTTCATAGCAATACAAATCCTTCACATTACCATGGCCAAGTTCATAACAATACAAATCCTTCAAATTACTGTGGCCAAGTTCATAACAATACAAATCCTTCACATTACCATGGCCAAGTTCATAACAATACAAATCCTTCTCATTACCATGGCCAAGTTCATAACAATACAAATCCTTCACATTACCATGGCCAAGTTCATAACGTTACAAATCCTTCACATTACCATGGCCAAGTTCACAACGTTACAAATCCTTCACATTACCATCGCCTAAAATGTTCCATCAGTTTCATCTACTGGTATTAAATTTGACCTTAAAAGTGTATTACTGTATATACTTGCAAATAAGTCAGATCCAGCTGCAAACTGCATAGATCCAGATCTGCTGGCTCAATATGCAATGGCAGATAAGGGTCTATGTTGTTTGCATTTGGACTTGACTTGTATGCAAGTATATACAGTACATCATCTTGTCCAGTCCGATTCTAGTTTGTGAATCAAATGATAATCTTTATTTCCATGTTTGTTTGTTTGTTTGTCTTTCTGCTTTACCATTTATTGTTTTGTGTAACTGTTGTACTGCATGGATATGTTTTGTCTAAATCAGCATTCATGAAAGACATGCATATATAAAGAGCCAATTCTTCATGCCATTACAATTTTGTTTTTATATAACATGCCTGCAGCTTTAGACCGATAGAAGCAGATCTGGCCCTGTATTCTTGAAACTCTTTGAGCAAGAAACTCAAGCTAAAAACCGCAAAATCAGATTCAAAGAGTAAACCAATACATTTGGAATATTTTGCATGCTAGTGCAGAAACCAGTTGAGAATGTCCCAAAAGTTCTGTAAGCCTATCTTCACTCTTATCAAAGTTACGGAATGTTCGAGATTTTAGACTTGGCGCTTGAGTTTCGTGCCAAGAAAAGGTTTGAAAATATGAGGCCTGCTATTAAATAATGCACCAGTAGATCAGGTTCTGTGCTAATAATTTAACTACTTATGATATCAAACAAACAGCATTGAATCTGATCTGCTGGATAATTATGCAATGGCACATTTGGGTCTATGCCATTTTACTTCACATACGATGCATAAGAAAATGCAATACTGTGTGTCCTAGCAGTTCTCATCAGTACCATAATACAAACATTTCACATTTAAAAATCAGCTTTCAGTATATTTTCATTATTTGAACATTAAAAATAGTTTACTTCATTGTGTAAAAGAAGTTTGTATCTAAATCATTCTATCGTGAATAGCTTGTCATGAGGCCATTAAAAAAAAAGCCTGATTGGTTCCAGGGTCCTCACCCTACTGAACCAGTTTTCATCATCCACCTTTACTGCTCTGTAGTATATATATATATCTGAGTGATTTGTTGTAGTAAGTGGATTTCTTTTACATTTGTATACCGTCTGTACTTGCTTATAAGTCCGATCCAACTGCACAGACCCAGATCTACCCTCACATAATGTGCTGGCAGATCTGGGTCTCTGCAATTTGTTGGGACTAATCAGTAGAACAATCAACATGGACCCTAATCTGGTGGCACATTATGCAACTGAAGATCAATGTCTACGTTTGTTTGCAGTTGGACCTGACTTATAAATGAGTACATACAGTACTTAATATCTTGGTAGTGAAAATCATTTCCATGTGCTTTATGGCTCTAGGAATGGCATTGTTACTTGCATTGATGACTATTTTCACAAACAGGTGGATCTCAAATAACATTATTTCAATGTTTTCCATGGTATAAATGCAATTGCTGTTCATAATTGATCACTCATTTAAGTTTGAAATGTGTATATTTATTTAGCCATTAATGCATTTACGTTTAATAAAATAATTATCCTTGATTATTTCCCCTTATTGGTCTCCTATTCTGCAAGCATAAATTCTGTGCATGTGCTGCACGAAACTCGGCACACATGCTTTCCCTGCAGATCAGTGTAAGCAAGATGGAATTATTGCAAGTCAGGTCTGTTTTTTTATTAGCTCCACTGGTCATACACCAGAAAAGCATATGGGATGGTCTGTTGTCGGTTGTCTGTCCATCTGTCCATCTCTCCATCAGCACTAGTTTGTTATCACTTCTCTTCCTAGACCACTTGGAGGATTGCCATCAGACTTTACACACACACACATTCATCCCATGGTCTACTTGATCTTAAATGAAAATGGTGCTGCTCACACGTCCAATACGGCTGCCACAGTGGCCATCTTGAAAATCTTGTCATTGCTACTCCTCCTGAATTGATGGTCATATCAACACATGGTTTTCACTGAAAGACTTCTTATGATCTCTAGTTGGTCCTAACTGAAAATGAGGCTGATCCGATGTCCAATATGCCACCGTGGCCATCTTGAACATCTTGTTCACACTACTTCTCCTGAATGGAAAGACATGTCTAGTTGGTCCTAAATGAAAATGGTGCCAATCTGTTAACCAATATGGACACCATAGTGGCCATCTTGAATATCTTGTTATCGCTACTCCTCCTGAATGGATGTCATCTCAACAACATATTTTTCACCCTTAGACTTCTTATGATGTCAAAGTGGCCATCTTGAAAATCTTGTTGTTACTATTCCTTCTGAATGGATGGTCATATCAACATGGGGTTTTCACTGTAAGACTTCTTATGATATCTAGTTAGTCCAAAATGAAAATGGTGTTGATTTGATGTCCAATATGGCCACCACAGCAGCCATCTTAAAAATATTGTTATCACTACTCCTGAATGGATGGTCGTATCAACTTGGGGTTTAGTGAACAACTTCTTACGATGTCTGGTTCATCCTAATGGTGTTATTCAGACATTCAGTATGCTTGCCACAGGGACCATCTTGAAAATCTTGTTATCACTATTTCTCCTGAAGGAATAGTCATATCAGCATGTGGTTTTCACTGAAAAACTTATGATGTCTAGTTGGTCATAAATGAAAATGGTGCCGATCTGACTTCTAATACAACTGCCATAATGGTCATCTTGAAAATCTTGTTATCACTACATCTCCTAGATGTCTGGTCAAATTGACATTGTGCTTTCACCCAAATGTCTTGTTGGTCCTAAATGAAAATAGTGCTAAATTGACATCAAATATATCCACTACAGCAGCTAAGTTGAAATTTTGTTATCACTGAAGAATATCAAAGATGGTTGCAACACTCTGCAGTTAAATGGAAGAAATGGTCTTATCTTGAATTCCTGAATTTTTTTTTCAGCCAGTAGAGCATCAGTCCCTTCGAGGCACTCTTGTTTAATAAATGTGTTTACAAGTTGATGTTGATTGTTGCTCTTCAGACTTGTTATGAAAGTGACATAAGGCTAAGAGAACACACAAGTACTTCAAATTTAAAAATCAATGCATTTTTAGGACTATGATGAGAACTAGTAGGATGCCAGTAGTAAATGAAATTTGTACCCCGAGAATGATAAAACCCTTTGACTCTCTTTTTATTGAGATGTTTTATTAGTAATTTTAGACTCCTGGTACTGCTTGATTAACATCAATGCAAGCATGACATCAATCAAATATGACTGTATACTGCTTTTTGGTTCAAATCTGAATCATAAAATTGAAGATTTTGCAGATTACAGAAATGGTTTTGCATGGAGAATGGTTCTAATTTTTAAAAATTCTTTGACTTACATGTTATCAGTACAGTTACATTGACATTTTGTCTGGATGCAAATAACGATTGTGAATTTCAGGGCTCGAAGGCTAGTAAATTTCCAGCTGGACTAGTAGTGTTCATAATTTCAATAGTCCACTGAATAGTAAAGTTTCAGTATTCGCCAGTCAGCATTTGTAGGAAGAATTAGTGAAGATTCAGCAGCTTTACATTTTTCTTTCTACTAGTCCTTCTGGCTAGAATTTTTTTTTTTTAAATTCTAGGCCTGAATTTCATAGATTTTTGTGCCTGTGTAATTCCTAAAGAGAATGAGATTTTGTATTGCATACAATATATGTTATTATATTTGCAAAGTTTTTCTTTTCTGCATATCAAGTTTTCTTGTATTCAATTTTATTTATTGTCCTTTTTGTCTCCCTTTGCATGTTGTAGAAAAACAAGATGAGCAAGCATCACCATCTCCCCAAACCACACCTCCCTATCAACCAATCAAAAAGTTTGAGATAAATCACCAAACAATCCAAACAGCTGATACAAGATTTAATAAGTTCAATGAACAGCCAATCAGTAAGTCTGAGACAAATGTTCAGAACTCACAGCCTGAATATAGAAATGGACCAATCCCAATTCATAGTCCCCAACCTCGAGACCTTCCCAAGGTGCCTGCTTTACCCTCTCCGAAATATCTTCGGCCACGTAGTAGACTGTCTGCTGCAGAGCAACTAGGAGTAAAAAGCCCTCCACCAATCAAATCCAATGGAGGTATTTACTCAGTTTTGTGCTGCAAATTTGTTGCTCTAATTGCATATATAGACATTTTGCTAATGTAGTAACCATCACAGGTGCTTGTAGCACACTGGTTCAGGGCACTAATCTTCACCTGCCTTGGTTGGAATTTTCACTAACCATAATCATTTGTGATCATAATATTCTGGTATAAATGGTATTGATATTGAAATTAAAACACATTTTACTAGTAATGGTTTGGAAATAAGTACACTGCATCAATATTGAATTATAGCATTGTTAATGCTAAAATACACATACACCCGATATGGCAAGTATTCATAACAAATGTAATATGTTTTGATAACAACAAGCCAATTGGATGTACATGTATTCATAACTTATTGTACTAACCTAATAAATATAATTTTAAACTTCTGTGAACTAATATTTGAGGTAAATGCATTTAACTTTCAGTAACAGGGAAAATGGGATATTTTAATTCAAACTTAAATATTTTAGAACATGGTAGAGGTTTTATTAATAACCTCAAGCAAACTAAGCTGTATACTTAGTCCATCATACAAAGTTTCATCATTCATCACTTGAAGCTAGATTTTGATTAGACATCATATATCGGTATATAGCATTCTTGTCTTTCTCGTGTGTGTGTGTGTGCGTTTGAGCTACCACATTTTCTGCTTGTATCTTGCATGAAAAGTTAAAATGACCATTCCCAAACATGAAAGGATCAGATTTTTCTTCAGCTTAATTAAAAATTGACAATGTCATTACTTAACAGGATGAGGAATGAACACTTTGATAGATTATTCTGAGTACTACAGGATGAGGAATGAACACTTTGAGATAGATCATTCTGAGTACTACAGAATATTTTTGGACTAAGAAATGTGTTCATATTATACATTGTAAAATCATTCTTAAACATTTAAACAGTGTATGATGTTGAACATGATGACTTTGGTGAGTATAATACTAGGACATCTTCAAGGAATACAAAGCATGACATAGCTTAACTCTTTGAGTGCCAAGGATGCATTTATCATCCCAATAGGGAAACATATATGGTGGAAATATATCAATCATATCTTGGCAATCAGAGGGACACACATTTTCTTGAGTGTGCAAGTAAATTAAGCTTTTGGTCAGCACATTGTCTAAAAGTCACTGTCAGTGCTATGCAGGAGTCTGAATAGGGCAGGGACAAAACACTCTGCACCTGCAGTCACAGTTCAATCCTACATGTGGGAAGTACAAGTGTAGATGGTTGCCAATCCAAGGTCAGAAATTTTCTCCATTTTTTAAAAAGTTTCCCCACCTTAAAAAAAAGTGCCAAAATTGTGTAGATGTATAAAGTGGTCCCCCTCTAATGAAACCTGTGGTCCCCCTGTAAATGATACCTCTCTCCTCAAGGTACCCCCCTCTCTCCCCCCAACATATGGGACAGCCATCTCATCTTGAATCAAAAGTACCGTCTGTACTTGCTTATAAGTTAAGTCCAATTGCAAAATGCACAGACCCAGATCTGCTGTCACATAATGCATGGCAGATCTGGGTCTATGCAGTTTGTTATGAGTAATCAGTAGAACAAACAACATAGACCCTGATCTGTCGGTGCATTATGCAATGGCAGATCAGAGTCTATGTTGTTTGCAGTTGGACTCGACTTATAAGCGAGTATATATGGCAGAACATCTTGTACCATTTTTACCCAGCAAAAGAGGCCAACTCTATTATGAGGACATATTTTTCATTGTACTTGGGGAAACACTGTACCCAGTAAAAGTTTTAAGAAGTTTATATACAAATGACGTCCCAAAAAAGAAAAGATTAAATTTATGTGATAGTTTTCAAATAAAAGCAATTAGCTTATTATTCTGGGTTTCCTCTGATCTTTCCCTTTCCATTCTAGGTTTACAAACTGGACAACATACTTTACAATGTCTTGCATTGCATGGTCACGTGATTCAGATCTCACATCCTACATTTTTCTTGACATCAGACAACCTACATAGGGAAAAAGCAGATTGCGATCAAATTTGATGCCATGAGAGTTGGCAATCACGTGACAAACTGTTCATAAATATTGCATAATTGGTTCATATGTTGGCATATTAACATTACAGATTATCATTTATGTGGTAATTGTTGTGTCTGAAAATTCTACTTGATACACTGTTGCTTAATTTTGCTAGCCCATCTTTAAAGGGACTGCCCTATGCAACTACTCCATGGTTTCAGTGAATTCCATGTTTCCGATAGGGGATGCACTCTGACTGCCTACCCCAACGTAACTCTCCAAATATTTAAAACAAGGTGGGAAAGGTCAAAGGAAACTTGGACCAGTACTGTCGCATGTGTGTGGTTTGATAGTAACTCTAAAATGCACTGACAAAGAATTGCTCCTTGGCACTGAAAGAATTGATTTAAATAATAATGTACAGTACATGACTGCTGAAATGCACTAATAATATGACCAATTACACATCTATTTAAATATATGTAACCATTACTCATAATTAGTATGTACATGACTGATGATATGATACTAATGGAATGACTGATTAAACCCACTAAAGTGCATAATTACAACAAACTATCTAACTATATATAATAACCTAATAAACTCCAATTTACCAAGTATTGGAATGACAAAGTATGCATGTATTGCCTGAAAATGAAAGGTGTAGAAAACATGACAAGGATGCTTGAGAAATGTATGGTCTGTACCAGTTGCCACTTGAGCCAGTTACTGCATGATAGTTACTTATTCTTGATTCCATGCAGTATTTTTGTTACCAGGTTGTTATAGAGACAAAATATGCCTTTCATTGTGTTATTGGTTTCTTCTGCCAGTAGTAAATGTACTGATAAGATTACAGAATAAGTCACTCAAGCTGTAACCGGTTCCATCGTGCAGACCTCTAGTTCCATTACTAGAAAGAGGTGAACTATGGTACATTGTATAATGTGGCACCTGGTGCAGACCCTCTAGTCACGTTATTGGAAGGATAAACTATGGGATATTAAGTAATGTGGCACCTACTGCAGACTCTAGTCCAATTATTAGAAGGATGAACTATGGTACATTAAGTAATGTGGCACCTACTGCAGACTAGTCCAATTATTAGAAGGATGAACTATGGTACATTAAGTAATGTGGCACCTACTGCAGACTAGTCCAATTATTAGAAGGATGAACTATGGTACATTAAGTAATGTTTCACCTACTGCAGACTCTAGTCCAATTATTAGAAGGATGAACTATGGTACATTATGTAATGTGGCACCTACTGCAGACTAGTCCAATTATTAGAAGGATGAACTATGGTACATTATGTAATGTGGCACCTACTGCAGACTAGTCCAATTATTAGAAGGATGAACTATGGTACATTATGTAATGTGGCACCTACTGCAGACTAGTCCAATTATTAGAAGGATGAACTATGGTACATTATGTAATGTGGCACCTACTGCAGACTCTAGTCCAATTATTAGAAGGATGAACTATGGTACATTATGTAATGTGGCACCTACTGCAGACTCTAGTCCATTTATTAGAAGGATGAACTATGGTACATTATGTAATGTGGCACCTACTGCAGACTCTCTAGTCCAATTATTAAAAAGAGATGAACAAACATACATCATGTAATGTGGCAACTGGTGGAGACCCTTTTGTTCAATTATTAGAAGGATGAACTATGGTATATTATATAACATTACAGTGTATGTAACTACTCATGCCAGGGTTCAGCTGATATCCCACCCATTAGCTAGGTAAGGAGATAAAAGATTATGTGCCAAGATTGATTGATTGGTATGTAAGAACTAGCAGTGCTCATTTTCAAGGTTTTTCCCACAGTACAGACTTTAGAAAAATTTTGAATGTAAATGAAGATTTAATAATCTTGTACTCATATATAACTTCCATCTAACTGTAAACAGCACAGACCCAGATCTGCCATCACATAATACAGTTATATACCAAGGTATATACTGTTTTTGTTCAAAATTACAATTATAATGAACAGCCTACATTTTATTCTGTCAGGACATAACAATATTTAGCAACAAATAAGCCATTGCTTGATATTAAGCAGATCTCCTTGTATTTTTTGACAAATTCATTAGGCTAGCCCTGTGGTCTTATTATAGGAGAATATTGTATATACCGTATATAGTTGCGTGTAAGCTAGGTCCAAATGCAAACAACATTGACCCTGATCTGCCGTCGCATAATGCACCAGCAGATCAGGGTCTGTGTTGTTTGTTCTATTGATTAGTCCTCACAAACTGCATAGACCCAGATCTGCCAGCACATTATGTGATGGCAGATCTGGGTCTATGCAGTTTGCAGCTTATATGCAAGTATATACGGTACTAGCAGATCAGGATCCGTCCTGTGTGCAGTTCAGTGTGTGTTATACATAAGGGAATACATTATGTAGGTGCCCATTTATATGTAGGAGCACTGCATATTAACGCTATGTTATACTGGTGCAAATTTATATGTAGGAACACTGCATGTTATATTGGTGCCCATTTATATTTAGGAACACTGCATGTTATACTGGTGCAAATTTATATGTAGGAACACTGCATGTTATATTGGTGCCCTATTATATATAGGAACACTGCAAATTATACTGGTGCCCATTTATATTTAGGAACACTGCATGTTATACTGGTGCCCTTTTATATGTAGGAACACTACGTTATACTGGTGTCCTTTTATATGTATTAACACTGCACATTATACTGGTGGCCATTCATATGTAGGAACACTATGTTATACTGGTGCCCTTTTATATGTAGGAACACTGTTATACTGGTGCCCTTTTATATGTAGGAACACTATGTTATACTGATGCCCATTCATATGTAGGACATTATGTTATACTGGTGCCCATTCATATGTAGGAACACTATGTTATACTGGTGCCCTTTTATATGTATGAACACTGCATGTTATACTGGTGCCCTTTTATATGTAGGAACACTGCATGTTATACTGGTGCCCTTTTATATGTAGGAACACTGCATATTATGCTCGTGCCCATTTATAAGAGCACTGCACATTATGCTTGGTTCACAGTTCTATGTAGGAACACTGCACATTATGCTTGGTGCACAATTATATGTAGGAACATGACAGGGAGTTGCAAGAAGATATCTTGACACACATTTATATGATTATTTCACATAATTTCTTCTCATTGCTGACAAGTTTGTCACCACACAACTTTTCATGCTTGCAAGCTTTGCATGTTGCAGTCTTGCTTTCCCTTCTAATACACAGTCATACCCATGTCATAAACCATCTGCTTTCATACAAATCATTATTCCTGCAGTCTACATGGAAATAAGTAATCTCAACCACATAAGATCAAATCTGTGTCCCCAGGTGAGCTTGGGTTGATTTGCATCAGCTTCCATTATAAAAGTGAAACTGTTGTATTGCATGTAGTCTTGATGTAGATAGTACCAGTAATGATACTGCCAATACTTGCTGATGGCTGTCAAATTCTGCCACTTGGTTCATAGGTTTGAGCTAAATGTACATGAAAACTTAGTTGTATCTACCATATATACTTGCATATAAACCAGGTCCAAATGCAAACAACATAGACCCTGATCTGCCAGCGCATTATAACAGGTCTGTGTTGTTTGTTCTACTGATTCGTCCTTATAACTGCATAGACCAAGATCTCCCGGCGCATAATGCGCCGACATCTTGGTCTATGCAATTTGCAGTTGGTATCGGATTATACACAAGTATATATGGTATGCATGATTAACATTTTGCGTGATCTTGTTTAGCTTGTCTACTCTCCACAAGTTTTTTTAGACAGGGCTATAGGACTGTACCACTTTTAACAGGTAAGACAGGCAAGTGTATTTATTACAGGGACAGTGCATATTAGTCTCAGTCTATTATTAGGCACTCAGGTGCCAAAAGCTCTTGACAGAATTGTATGTCGATTAAGCTCTATGTAGCCCATTTCTGTTAAGAAGTGGACAGAGATCTTTTAAAAAATGTCAAAAATAAAAGGCAGTATTTTCAATTTTGATTTACCATACTTACCTTTCACCCCTATTTTCCAATATGAACCAGTCCCAAAACAATAGCAACAAATTCAATGTCTAAATACCACTGGAGAGCTATAGATGCCATATTGGATTTCTAACTAGCCAGGGCTGTACATTTTCAAATTTTAATAAATTAAACCTCCTCCCCAAAATGAGTTGATAAAAATCTTAACTAAATAAATCCATACCAAATTCAGAATACTTGTATAAATAAATACTTCATATTCTTTCAGATATCAAAATTCTCCCATGCTTGATGATAAACCATATTATGACAAGCCATGGGCTAAAAATCTGCTGCACTCTGTTTTCACCCATGGCTTCCTGTGATAAGATTTCCTAATTTCTTATGAATATGCATAAACCTGCTTGACCAATCATTGTGAGCCCAAGTAAAATTTTCTTGGAAGGTTGACCCAGCATTAACTTTCATGCTGATTTCTTCCAAGCACAAACTCACTTATTGATCAGTAAGAGGTCACTTCCATTGAAGTACAAGCACTCGTAACAGATTTAACCCAGTAAGAGGTCACTTCCATTGAAGTACAAGCACTCGTAACAGATTTAACCCAGTAAGAGGTCACTTCCATTGAAGTACAAGCACTCATAACAGATTTAACCCAGTAAGAGGTCACTTCCATTGAAATACAAGCACTCATAACAGATTTAACCCAGTAAGAGGTCACTTCCATTGAAGTACAAGCACTCGTAACAGATTTAACCCAGTAAGAGGTCACTTCCATTGAAATACAAGCACTCATAACAGATTTAACCCAGTAAGAGGTCACTTCCATTGAAGTACAAGCACTCATAACAGATTTAACCCAGTAAGAGGTCACTTCCATTGAAATACAAGCACTCGTAACAGATTTAACCCAGTAAGAGGTCACTTCCATTGAAGTACAAGCACTCATAACAGATTTAACCCAGTAAGAGGTCACTTCCATTGAAGTACAAGCACTCATAACAGATTTAACCAAATAACCAATAATAAGCCCATTCACTCCCACTTTTAAAAGGGGCCGTGGGTGGCCGAGTGGTCTAAGGCGCTTGCAGTTACAGATCATTCACATCTCACCTCTGTCCATTGGGTTTGAGTCTCAGTTCAACCAATGTGGGTATGTGAGAAAGCTTGCTGGTAGCTTCCCATGGGATGGTGGTTCTTCCTGGGGTCTTCCCAGGTTATTCCTCCACCAGATATATTGGCTGTCATGTATAGCCTATAATGTACTGAAAAATGGCGTTAAACTCCACAAACCAAACCAAACCACTTTAAAAAATGTGATATGGTAGGCGAACTGCATATATCACAGAAAAACTACTGTAGTATGTTACATCTTTAAAACTACTGTAGTATGTTACATCTTTAAAACTACTGTAGTATGTTACATCTTTAAAACTACTGTTGTATGTTACATCTTTAAAACTACTACTTACTGAATATACTTGCCTATAAGTCTAGTCCAACTGCAACATGTACAGACCCAAATCTGCCATCAGATAATGCACTGGCAGATCTGGGTCTATGCAGTTTGTAAGGAGCAATCAGTAGAACATACAACATAGACCTGATCAGCAGGTGCATATTATGTGATGGCAGATCAGGGTTCCACAGCAGAACTTGATTAAGATTTGTTTGATTTTAATCAAAGTTTATACGCAGCTTTATATTAACGAAACATAGAATGAGTTCGACTTCCAGCGTTCAGCAATATCATTTACATCATTTACAGAACTTGCGTCCTCTGCCTGTCCTCATGGCTTTGTTTGCAAAGCATCGCTTTACCAAGGTTTTTATCAATTTCAACTAAATTTGATACGCAGCTTAATATTGAAGAGACCTTGAATGAGTTTGATTTCTAGCATTCCACTACATCATTTACAGGAGTTATGCCCTTGATTGCTTGTCCTCCAGACTGGTTTCCACAGCATAACTTAACCAGAGTTTTTGGGTTGTCAGCCAAATTTAATGTGCAGCTTTATATTAATGAAGCCTTGAACTAGTTTGATTTCTAATTTTTCACTACATCATTTGCAGGAGCTATATCCCCTGATTATCCTCCCGAATTTGGTTTCTGCAGCACAACTTTACCAAGGCATGTTGGATTTCAACCAAATTTGGTATGGGGTTTTATTATGACATGAACTTGGATGAGTTTGTTTCCAAGCTTCCCACAACAATATATGCCCCTGATTTCCAGTCCTCCTGACTTTGGTTTCCGTGTCATAACTTTACCAAGGTTTGTTGGTTTCGAATCAGATTTGGTATTGTACTTCTGTATTGATGAGACCTTAATTGGGTTTTCACTCCCAGCATTTCATGATATCATTTAAAGGAATTGTGCCCCCCCCCCCTCTTTTGAATGCCCATCTTCTTGAATTTGTTTTCTGCAGCATTTCTTTCCCAACTACTGTTGGATTTCAACCAAATTTGGCATGCAGCTTTATGCTGATAAAAACTTTGACGAGTATAATTTCCAGTGTTCCACTTGATCATTTAGAAGTGCTATGGCCCCTGATTATCATCGTCTGGTTTTCACAGCATAAATTTACTAAGGAATGTTGGATTTTAACCAGGATTATCAAACACTTTTATATTGATGAGATGTTGAAATAATATTTCTCACATTCCATGTCATCATTTAAAAGAGTTATGGCCCCTGATTACCCATTCTCCAAACTTGGTTTCCCAACACAAGTTTCTATGTTTAAGGCCCTGTAGAGCAAATTGCAGTGAGCGGGGGGGGGGGGGGGGGGGGGGGGGGGGGGGGGGGCGGGGGCCATTTGTGATGCCCTCATCACTAATAGCTCTAGTTGCTCCAAGTTTTTAACCTGTGCACTTGCAAGCAGACAAGATAGACAATTTCTCAGAATTCTTCTTTTTGCATAAGGCCGACATATTATTGTATGCATTATGCCCATCTGTTCAAATCAATTGGATTTATATAAAAAAAAAAAAAAAAATAGAAAAAGCAAGAAAGGTTTAAACTGACAGACTAGCTGGCTGATAACACAATTCTGTAACAGCTGATATAATTTAACAATAAATCCCAAATCCTTTTTTGATAATATTATTACCTCTAGACCAAAACTTATGAATGAATTTATTGTACAAACAAATGAATAGTACAAGGACTGTATTCATAAACACATAGACCTTGATCTGGAGTTGCATAATGAGCCAGGTCTGTGTTGTTCGTTCTACTGATTAGACCTAACAAACTGCATAGACCCAGATCTGACAGCACATTATGTGATGAAAGATCTGGGTCTATGGAGTTTGCAGTTGGATCTGACTTATAAGACAGTATATATGGTAAGTATATTGATAAGCACTGTTTATAGGTTTACCGGTAGTTGGTAGCTTGTACATGATTTTATGACAGAATTAGCTTTAAAATGTAAAATTATGTTCCATTTATCGGAGTTATTGACATTAGAAAGACAAATGTCCGATTTTAACATGCTGATGACAAAACATTGCAGCATTATTTATTTAGAAAAGATAATGTTATGATAATTTATAGACATGTTATATGCCAAGCAGTAGATTGGAAATCTGAATGCAGTTGTTGTGCATTTGTACATGCTTATACGTAAGAAGTGCAAATCAATAGATAGAGGATCATCTTTAAATAACTGTGTAAATGTAACATGATATACAGCAATGGTTCCCAACCCCTGAGTCGTGACCCTATACTGGTACTGCATTTTGGGTCGCAAAAGATGGTATTTAGGGTTGCGATAAAAAAAAGTTTAGGAACCACTGCTATACAGAGTAGGGCATCATTATTGGGCTTGGTGGTAATCAAAGCTGGGTAATTTTCTCACATTAACATAACAGGGCTCTTGCATTTGATCCAGCATTAAATGAAATGTACATGCTATGTGAAGCTGATGTCTGTTTGCAGTTTGACCTTCATGGATTCGTTCTGAAATGAACTACATGTGGCTATTTTGTACATGTATTTGATGTCGCTGTTTCTTTAGGGAAATATTTACCAAGATACACACTGTATCACTGGGGATTTTTTCTTCTCTTGTCAGAAAACTTGTGAATCAGTCATTCATTTATTTGGAGAAAAAATGAATAGCTTTTTCAATATGGATAATGGTCATAGAATCAGACATTAATTTGATGCAGGAGTATTAATTGATAAAAGGGAAATGGTTTAAATACATGAATGGCATATATACATATACACAAGGAAATGGATCATTTAATTCCTCCAAAATCCTGGTATGGAAGACATGACCATAGAGGTAAAGTAAAGTTTTTCACTACAATATAGTCACCAGGATATTATTATCAATCTAGTTATTTAAAAATCACAAAAAAGGAATGTTTAATTTGGGCTTTTGTGACAAATGGAGAAGAGTAACATTGTCAAATCAGTGGACACATCCAACACCAAATACATCATGGAAATAACCAAACGGTACCCTTTTAACGAATACTTGTAACTTGTTTTGTGTTATATATAGTGTCTTTTCCTTGAACTTTTTTGAACTCAACTTTTCTATTTCTTATAATCTTTATCATTTCCATTCACAAAATTTTCATTACAACTAAATTAATTTTCTGAGCACAATTTGAGATAATTTGATGAAAATTGTGCAGGTTTTGTTTAAAAAAAATTTTAAAAAAAAAAATACATGTCGTGTGGTCCTTACGATGTTTCACCCAAATAGATCAATTAGAAAACTCCATATTGAAAGCAACTCGTCAGGATATGCATTGACATCCTTTAGAAGATAATGTCACTTCATGCAGATAGAAAGTTGTTACTTTTGAAGCCAATACGGAAATGTATTTAATCATACTACATGTACTGGACTATTCTAAAATATACTCTTTCAAATTACAGTTAAAATATATACTCGCTTATAAGTTGAGTCCAACTGCAAACAACATAGACCCTGATCTGCCATCGCATATTGTGCCAGCAAATCAGAGTTTATGTTGTTTGTTCTACAGATTACTCCTAACAAACTGCATAGACTCAAATCTGCCGGCACATTATGCGATGGCAGATCTGGGTCTGTGCAGTTTGCAGATGGACTCTACTTATAAGTGGGTATAGATGGTTATTAACGTTTCCTCTTTCATGTATCATGTTATTTACTCACAGTTTATTGATTTGGATATCAGTAATTACTTTTATTTAAAAAAATTTAAATGGAGTTATTTCCTCCTTTGTTTATACTTCAAGCTGTTTGTCATTTAGTAATTCTGCAGTGTCCTCTGTGATTGTTTTACAAGCGTCCATATGTTTTGGATTATATGTAGGATTTTCTTGGATATTCCTGAAAGTATCAACTGTGTCCTTCATAAACCAGGTTTCACTGTCCCGTGACAGTGATTCCTTGATATACCAACTTCATACCAGAAGTGTACCACTTATGTTTTTCTCTTCTTCTTATAAATGTTAATTACACATCTGTTATTCAGAGCTTCCATTTATGCAATGTTAATGCCATAAATGGCACTTTTCAGACAAGTTGACCCTCTAAATAATTCATTGCATCAATCTGATGCAATGCTTTTTTATTCTGACTTGCAACTGAAATTGGCTTTTTTGACCACTGTCAGGGGTCAACTGGGGCTTATCTCCCCATAGATGCCACATTTTTCAGCAAATTATATCCTAATTTAAGGTAATTAGCAGATTATCCATTGTTTAGTAGACCATGTGTGCAGATAAAATACTCGTGTTGACCTCCAACGTGATTTTCAAAGACATTTTCATTGGTTGTAGTAAAAGTGAATTTAGTACTGATTGGTTCTACTGTAAATAGACACTACTTCCATTGCCAGACAGTATCCTCTTAACATAATCAACTACAGATACAAATCAGCAGTGATGGAAGGTGTTGTGTGGATTGATAATGCATGTGATGAAATTAAAATTATCTCTACCTAAGGACAGGGAAACAGGGTTATGCATTTGTGTATTGAAATATGTATGATAATTGCACTAAATTTGTGTATTGAAATATGTATGATAATTGCACTAAATTTGTGTATTGAAATATGTATGATAATTGCACTAAATTTGTGTATTGAAATATGTTTGATATTTGCACTAAATTTTAGAGACTGTCCAATGCTCTGTTGATGCAGACAGTCGATTCAATTTTTAGATGGCATTTTCATTAAAAACAACAAATTTGGCAATTTTTAAAAAAAAGCAAAATAGTGGCTGGGGTGAATTATTAAAGAAAACAGTAAATGAAGTGTGTAAACTCGTTAAAGGAGAAGAAGATCCAGAAGAAATTCCTTATCTGGTACACCAAATAATTGAATATATCAGACAAAATAATTAATGGATTGCCTCTCTGCTAATATTATTAGATAAGGAAATATTTTATATCTCAAGTAGCTTCTTTGTCTATCCATCACATCTGACCTACTACATACTGTCCCTATTTGACCCTCTGCATTCCCTCTCTGACCCTTTAAAAAAAATATAGGGGGTCACACGGATCCTCTGCATTCCTTCTTTCTCCCTTTCATAAATGTACTGGGGGTCATAGTGATCCTCTGCATTCCTTCTCTAACTCTTTGAAAAATATACAGGGGGTCACACTGATCGTGTGGAAAAATATGCTAGTGGAAACCAAGAAAAATGCTGCATACCATCCATGGAGCTGATTAAGTTAGATTGCATTGAAATTGTTAGTATCTATTAATTTTAAGATTTTAGGGTTATTTTAGCCATATATATAGTATCTTTATGCTTTATAGCTTTCCGCCACCAAACCTCAGATGTCCCCAGAACACCCTTAAGTCCAGAAAAAGAGAGGAGAAGGAAAGAGGAAGAGGAAACATATAGACGAAGGAGACTAGTAAGTGTTTCATTTTTATTTGCCTCGATCTGTGGCCGTCTGTGGAGGCCGCCTTGATTGGGTACCTTAGAATGTTTGGTCATCTCTATTTGTTTTTAGGGAAACAATTGAATTGTATAGTCTAATTGATCATCAAGCTTTGAGTCTTTTCAGACCAGTTTAAATGCTTGTCCTTTGTGAGATGGGTGCCATTTACATTTTTAAAAAAATAATCCAGATCTTATTTTGGCTCAGAATTAAGTCCAGACCTGTTTTGAAATGTAAACCCATTTGGCAGTGATTCATTGATCCACTGACTCCAGACTTATCATTGAACCACTCAGATATTTCATTGTTTAAAATATAATGCGTTTAAATAAATCTTAGTTTGGTACAGACTATATTGGGACCTGCTCAGTTTGGTACAGACTATATTAGGACCTGCTTAGATTGGTACAGACTATATTAGGACCTGCTTAGATTGGTACAGACTATATTGGTACCTGCTCAGGGAAGTTAGTAAGTATCCGAAATTCAGTCATGACCTATTTCCAGTTGTAGAAAGTCCAACAAATCTCATGCCCAGAGCCCAGAGGCTACTAAAATTCAGGGCATATTATATACTGAACTCAGGTAGCCAAGTGGACTGCTATCTGATACTATGAATTAGTCTGAATTTTATCAAAATAGAACTATCAAAGTATTATAATTATCAATGACTAATAACAAAGAAAAAGGGAAGACTTGAAGCCAACAATTTTATATTTATGGGCTTTCTCTGGGATACTGAATTTAAGCTGGGCTACTAGGTTCATTTCATGGTAGCCCACTGGGTTACTATCTATTTTGAAATTTGTTGGATCCTATTTTAGACTACTTTCTGTAGTAAATGTGTAGGAATTCTTTTTATGGCAGTTTGGTCCATACCAATGTTTTTGGGGTTTCTTTTAATGTGAACAGTTTGGGTGATCCAAAGGGTACAGAATCTAACTTAGTTTATCAAATCTTTTTGTCCAGACCTAATTTGGTTTGGACTATTTCAGATATGTAAAGGGGCCCCACGATAGTAACAGAACCAACCCATTGCCATGGCAACATCATTATGAATCAACATATTAACAGAGGTTTGAATTAAGCAAGATAAACATGTTTAGATTTTGGATATATTAATTCTAGAGTTGAGTGAAAGTAATTGGTTTTGTTTCTCTTGTAGGAACAATTGTACGAAGATGAGAGACACAGGAAGATTTCCCAGCAAGAAGCTGACTACCAAGCCCGCAAACACTCGGATTTCTTCCTGTAAGTCATATAACTTGTACATGTTTGGAAAGGCCTAATCTAAGGGGAAAAAATATTACCATTCAGTCTCCATCTGACCATAGATTTAATGCAAGGTTAAAGGTCAAATGGATGAAACTTCTATGTTTATTCAGTGTGTATAGAGGTCATCTATTTGTGAGCTGACATTTTAAATGTGTTCACTTAGGATGCCTTAGCACTTCACACTGTTCTTTGACATCTTGATTTTGATGTTTGACTTTAATGCTAAAGTCCATGACATTGTAAAATCATAAAGGATTCTCAGCTCACTCAGTTCTGGAGGTTTCTGATATAATAGAATGCATCACGAAGAAACTTCACATTTATGCTTTACAACCATGTCTCGGCAGAGCTGCGGTGTAGAGACATCATTTCTTATTTTTGCACTTGAGCAGCTAAATAAACTGGTGATTTGAGTGTTATTTATGCCGTATTTGTACACACCATGCAGATTCAAGTCTCATAAGATAAATAATTTGGCACCCAAGCCTCCTCA
Organism: Margaritifera margaritifera; assembly: GCA_029931535.1. Lineage (NCBI taxonomy): Eukaryota > Metazoa > Mollusca > Bivalvia > Unionida > Margaritiferidae > Margaritifera > Margaritifera margaritifera. The sequence continues at coordinate 22,804,542 of JAQPZY010001699.1, forward strand.
TTTGGTGAATGTGCTGAGAAATGAATGGAGAACATAATCATGGTGTTTCTAGGTGGTACATGTTATATAATTATCGCGTTTCTCCTGTCAGAAACAGCCAGCTCTGAGCAGTCTTGGAATCCAGTAAGATACTATAAGGTTATGGTCCATAGCACTAATGCTGAAGGTCCAAATCAAGAAGTCAAAAGTCAGCATTCAGCTCTACTATCAGGTGTTAATAACAGAGAGAGATTTCAATTATGAAAACAGTCTACATAAATAATTTGCACCTTGAGTTTGATTTTGAAATGCATGTGCTTTTGAAATTTGGATGTCAAAATATACAATATTTATTATATACTTTTGATGCACATGATCTAAATTTCAGAATTTAAGCAACTTTATGTTAATTGCTCAGTGTTTGAAATATTTTTTTCAAGCAAAAGATTGATCTTTATAAATTAGGTCTCTTGAAAATGCAGTTCACACTTTGTGTTCGAAACATTCCATCCCAATGTTCATAATTACAGATAAAATCTGGAATTTAGTCTTTGATGACTCTTAGAATGAATGTAAACAAATCATACTTCTTTACTCCATTAAAATTGATGAACTTTTTATGCTTGACAATGACAGTATTGGGGGTCCAAATGCAACAACATAGACCCTGATCTGCTAGCATTTTTTCTACTGCTTAGTCGTTGTCTATGCTGTTTGCAGTTGATATCTGATTATACACAAGTATATATGGTAGGTCATTTCAGGCAGAGTTAACAAATTTATAATGTTTTATATATTTGCATTCTTTGTGTCTAGAGGTCTAGATATGAATTGTCCTCAACTTCATTTAACAACTATTTAATGTTAATTTTATGCACAGGAGTTGTCTGCCTTTATATGGTGCTATTGTTGATTTTACATTCTAGTTGCTTACATACTATATATGCTCACTTACAACCATCAAGTCCAACTCCAAACAACATAGACCCTGATCTGCCATCACATAATTTCTCCAGAAGATCAGGGTTTATGTTGTTTGTTCTACTGATTACTCCTAATAAACTGCATAGACCCAGATCTCCCGGCACATTATGTGATGGCAGATTTGGGTCTATGAAGTTAGCAGTTGGATCAAGAGAGTATATATGGTAAGCTTTTGATATATTATCTATTTTTTTATTTTGATATACATGTATTATCTATTTTTTTTATTTTGATATATTATCTATTTTTTTTATTTTGATATATTATCTATTTTTTTTTTTGGTTTCTCATTGAAAACATTAAAAACACCCACTCTTTTGCTGATTTGTTTGGTGAAATATATTTTATCAGTGTTTCCCCTAGGGGTGCAAGATTGAAAGTCAAAAATCCCCTTGGTGTCAGAAATGGTGGTCAGATTAAAAAAAATTGGGATCTCTGACACACAAGTGATAAAGGGAAACACTGTTTTATTGTAGAAGGGTTGCAGTAGTTACACAGGGCTGCAGATAGAGTAAAAGTATGTGTCAGTACTGACATTTTTATGCATTATTACTGGTAGTTACTTTTCTGAGTTTTAAGATCCCAGTTTTTATTCAGCCTTTAAAAAACATTGTATATTTGGAAATAAAACCCCTTGAATATTTGAATGGGGGTACCAATTTTCATGGGGTACCTATATTCATGGGGGTACCAATCTTCATGGGGTACCTATATTCATGGGGGTACCAATTTTCATGGATTTGTTTGTAGCAAAACCACAAAGTTAAAAGACTCCATGAACAATGATCCAAGTCTGAAGACAAAAGGAACACTTCCCCAGAGCATGAATAAAACAAATCACATTAAAACTGATACATATGAAAATAAATGCATTTACAGTAAATGCTATTCAGAATAAGTGGCTTTCATGCTAAAAGTGGCCTACTTTTAATATTAAATTGTGTACATAATATAAAATGTGGAGAACATTTCAGTGTGAAAAATTTGATTAATGAAATTTATATTAAGAAAAATCTGGTGTACATGACTGTTGGTCACAATCATCCTTGAGACCGGTTTGTAATTTATGAATATATATGAACTTCTGCAACCCTGTGTAACACACATATGAATTGCCACTGTAACAAGTTACATTTTCTTTTGAGGTTGTTATTTATATAGGTTTGCTTCAGATCCAGAATGTTTACATTCATTCACATAAATTCATTTCCATTCTCGGACAGAGATAACTTTAATGAACTTTTCCTTTTTGAAGCAAAATAATCATTGATAGTTAAGATGCATGTAGTGACAAGTTAATTCTGTAAAAAGTACCGGTAATTCTATATTTAAAAAAAATAGACTTTACCAGAGCCCATGCATTACATGCAGATAGATTTTTTTCCTCATGGAAATCAAAGTACCATCTATACTCACTTATAAGTTGGGTCCAACTACAAACAACATAGATCCTGATCTGCCATTGCATAATGTGCTGGCAGATCAGGGTCTTTGTTGTTTGTTCTACAGATTACTCCTAACAAACTGCATAGATCCAGATCTCCCAGCACATTATGAGATGGCAGAGCTGGGTCTGTGCAGTTTGCAGTTGGACTCGGCTTATAAGCGAATATATATGGTATATGACTTGTGTCTTTGATTTTGTTTGAGTAAAAAGCTTAGATGCATTTTTACTTTTATGTGGGATATATGCCTCTAAATAACTAAAACAGTAATGGTACATTACATATGGGATGGAGCAGTACAACTCCATGTCAGAGATACAACTGTATAGTAACTTGTTACGTGGCATAATTCAACATTATTTTAGATTTTATTTCAGCCAATCTGGTTAGAATGTTTGAAATTTGAACACTTTTATTTGAAAGATTTTGATTTTTTCAATTTATGCTTATTTACCCATTTCCCCCTTCCCAGCTCTCCAGCTTCTCCAAGCAGTCATTCGGATGTGTGAGTAGCTCACCCAGGGTGCTTGCACCTTTGTCACTTGGGCAAAGGGGAATAACTCTTATTACTACAAAGAACTAATCTCTTTCAGACAGGCTGTAAGACTAACCCATGTCTTGTTATTGTTGACCAGGAATAACTTTATTTAATAAACTCATTTCATTTGAGGTGATTTACTTTAAAGCTTTATGATTCTGTTTTCTGAAAAATTATTATATGATGATTGCTGTTCATTCAGTGAAGTTTAAAATTCTTTTCTTTAAGTATTGAATGCAATATCATAGTTGGAAAACCTCATTTAATGATGAGAAATTATTTCTTTAAATATTTTCATATGAACTGTAGATTTTTAATTTGGATATGTGGAAAAAGTTTAGTTTCATAATTTCAGTTTCTCAATGGATATGTTGTGAGTTGTTTTTGTGTTTTTGTCAGCATTTAAATTAGATATGGCTTCCCAAGTACAAGTTGAGGTAGTCCACTTTTGTGAAATGAGTGCTTACTGTGCAGACATGAACATTACATTATGATGTCATCAATGTAATGTCACTTTTTACTTAGTTATATTGTAGCATTATGAATGCTGAGAAAAGAGATTGGATGTAAAATGACATGGTTGTGATTTCTATCTCTGATTAAATAATAAAAGCAGGACAAATTCTTATACAGTTTTTAAATTGCAATACATTCCTGTAAAAGAAAATGATAAAGTCAGTGAAATGTAGACAAGACCTTTGGAAATCTGCTGTCATACTAAAAAATTCATGCATCGACATACATTTTTTGTGTGTGTATCTGATAAGAGGAATCTTTGATCTTCAACCTGTGCAAATTTTATGAATTTATAAGTACTTATGCAGCTATTATTTTATAGACAGTTGGTGACAGGATACTTTTTCCCAATACTTTTCAATGTAACAACTGTTACTTGGTGATAGGTATTCAACCAATAGTAGCACAAGAGAAAGTACACCAATCTATACATTTTACGGTGATTTTGGATTGCTTGGACCCTTAGCTAAGTAAATATATCGGTGTTCAAACAGTTAAATGCTGACATTTCACCGGCAATCATTCTTAAATTAATTCTGCGTGTACCGTACTAGATTTTTCGGGCTGATTTTGATATTTCAGTGACTTAACGACTTAACCATTATCATATTTATTGTCTTTTTGTCCAAAAATATACTTGTATTTCACCTTTAAATTAGAAATCGAGTTGGAAATAATTTTTTCAGTTTTGAAAGGTATTAATTTTTTTTAGTTTCACCTGGAAATGGTGTCTAAATCAAGTTGAAAACTAGTACATGGAATGTACCTATCACAATTATCAGACTCTTGTTTTAACATTGTCATCCTAAATTTCCAGGTATGTGTATAATTAATACAGATTGTTAGAGAAGAATTTCCCAGACAAGATTTTAATGAATGAGTACTGTACTCCCTAGTTTTTGGAAGTAATTGTGTTTTTGAAATTTAACTACGATATTTTGTGCACACCGTATGTCACAACCTGGGTTGTCGGACTGAATCACAAATATCAGGACGTTTATCATACCAGATAGCCTTAGTGGCTAAAACTAACTCAGGGGGGTATACTTGATTTTATGGATCTTTTTCATGTGTTCTCACATTGATCAAGTACTATTATTTTAAACATGACAGAAACCTCCTCAGAACTTGTTCAATCAAATATGATCGAAGGGACCATAATAAAACTGCTTACAAGAAGGCAATATGCTGACAACTTTGTACTAAATTCTTACAATATTAAACTGTTTTGAATACTTTGAACAAGTTCACAAAATAATGTATGCATTTTTAGTCAAATTATTTGTGTACAAATGTTTAAATATGCTGGTTATCTGAAACTCGAGTTTATCATGGTAATAGGCTGAAGCACTAGAGATCTTTACTCTTTTCAATATTTTAAAGTCAATACACAACTACATCTACTTTATGAACAGCAAGCATCATATGGTTTGTGTATTCTCAATCAACATTGGCCAAGAACTCTTGCAATTACATGTACAAGTTTTAATCCTTTCGTTATTGGTCATCCCAGCTTGAAATTGACGCATCCCCAAATCAGAGATAACCACACCTACTAATTAATAGCGTCGTGTCATTAAAATTTAAGATTTTCTTGTGAAAATTTAACCACTTTATTACAAAGTGATTTTGGCTCATAGTGAACATTCATTGAAAGACAGTAAAGTTATAACAGTTTGAATATGTACATGTTATTTAAGTTGAACTGGTTAAGGTGAGTGACCATCACTTTGCCAGGCTGCTTTATAGTCTGTAAACCTTAGCATTCCAGACATTAGTACATAATAAATCCAGCAGAGGCTTTAGAGTGGGCAGCAATCCATTGGAATGCTGAAATATAAACAACAATTTACAGCTAATAGTAGGTAGGTAGAACTTGGGGATTCGTCAATTAAACACTTTTTGCATCAACATTTTTCATCTTGTATTATACTGTCAGATCTTCCATGCAATCATGTCACAATTTATTCATTTGTCAAATGTGGATATTACAGTGTTTGGATGGTAAATAACAAAGATACCAATCTTGTACAGGTGCACTCAAGCTAAATCTTACACTTTTGTATACTACAAGTACACCATTAGTTCACCCATTGTACACTAGGTTGTATAGGTATTTGAATGAACTCAGCCTATCTTTCACCAACTTTAAAGTCTAGACTTAAAATTCAAGTCAGACCTAATTAAAATTAAATCCAATAAGATGAATGAATTTCATACCCAAGTTTAAAGTCTAGACTCAAGTTCATTACCATATATATTCGCTTATAAGTCGAGTCAAACTGCAAACTGTACAGACCCAGATCTGCTGGCGCTTTGTGTATCAGCAGATCAGTGTCTATGTTGTTTACAATTGGACTTTACTTATAAGCGAGTATAAATGGCACATGAAATATAGCACTGGTTCATAGCAGGTACACAAGAAGTGCATTTGGTGTAAGGTTTAGCTTACCGGTAGTTGCAGTTGTATTTATCTTCCTTGTCTGCACTTTCAGTGGAAAAAAATATACTTTATTGAAAGAGTATATATATATATATATATATATATATATATATATATATATATATATATATATATATATAGATATATATATATATATATGTGTGTGTATGGCTAAGGGTTATCAACAATTGTTACAGTATGAAAAGCCTCATTTCCAGTATGAAAAATTAATATCTAGAGAATGTATGAATCAGTCTTGCGTTGTCTGGTCTCGTCTGTTTGCTTGAAATAGTTTCTTTATAGGATATTATATAGAAAAAAGAAAAATGCATTTAGCATGAGTATGGATTCCAGAAGAATGAAGTAGTTTACTCCAGCTTTTCAAGCCATGTGCCTTTTTTTGTCTCGGCTCCAACAAGAAATGGAGTCATAGATGAGACATGGATATTTAGCATGAAAATATAATTATTGAGGCATCATAAAGATTGCATCAGCTTGTAGAGCTTGTGAACCCATGTATTTGTAATGTTAATTTTGCAGGAAAGTTACATCTACTAAGGAATAGATTGTGGTCACAATGTGACCCATTTCTGTTTCCAATCATCCAAAAGGCATTGATGTTTTGGTCATTTGAAACTGAGACAGAAAACTGACTTGGCGTAACAAACTTGTATATCCAAAGCAACATGTAATCAGACATGACATTTTCAGCATTGACTTATTTGCCTTTACAATTTATTCCTGCAATTTATATGCCCCAACTGTTTTCAGCACGGGCATCTTTATTTGGTTATGTCCTTCCATCTTGGTAAGTTTGTTCAAGCTATATGTACCATGATTAATTTCGATGGAAGTGTGAGTGTTCTTAAGAAAATTAATTTCTGAGTCAGTTGATGAAAAAGTTTTTTTTTCAAATTTACCATCTTCTTCCTTTGAGTGTATGTCATTTGGATTTGCATGTTTAATTTAGAAACCACAAGACAAGTATTTTCAATTATGAACTTTCTTATAAAAATTCTTATCTAACTGGGAAGTTATTTGCCTAAAAAGTATCTTGTTTGAGTGCATATTATTTGGACTTATACATGGGCCTTAAAATAATAGAAGCAATGTTTTCCATATACAGGCTGTATTTTACATTGACAGGGACTTTCTATTTACAGGGACTTTCTATTTACAGGGACTTTCTATTACAAATATGAAAGCATTGTTCTGAAATTTCATTGAAATCGGCAACATTTTCAGCATTTGTTATTGTTTCTGAACACATACTGGTCTATTTATTGTCAGGAATGAATCTAAAGTTTGTTATGATGGTCCTTTTAATATGGAAGACCATTTCAAGGGAAAGATTGAATGAATAAAGTGCTGTCAATTAATTTATTTTTGTCAGTATCAGTTTTTTTAATTTTTTGTTCTACTGGTTAGAGACCAGAAGAGTTTATGGAATGGTCTGTTGTCAATTGTCCATCATTCGTCCATCTGTTAGAGCAAGTTTGTTATCACTCCTAAACTACTTGGAGGATTGCCATGAAACTTTACACACATATTAATCCCATGGTCTAGTTGGTCCTGCATGAAAATGGTGCTGATCTGATGTCCAATAAGGCCATTTCAGCAGACATCTTGAAAATCTTGTTATTGCTATTCCTCCTACATGGATGGTCATATTACATGGGGTTTTCACTAAAAGACTTCTTATTATGTCTAGTTGATCCTAAAGGAAAATGGTGCCAATTTGACATCCAGTATGGCTGCCACAGTGGCCATCTTGAAAATCTTGTTATTGCTACTCCTCCTACATGGATGGTCATATCAACATTGGGTTTTCACTAAAATACTTCATATGGTGTCTAGTTGGTACTGAGTGAAAATGATGTCGATCTGACATCCAGTATGGCCGAAATGGCAGCCATCTTGGAAATCTTGGTATTGCTACTCCTGAATGGAGCATTCCTGGGTGGCCAAGTGGTCTAAGGCGCTTTACAGATCACTGACATCTCACCTCTGTCTATGTGGGTTTGAGTCTCAGCTCGGCCAGCATGGGTATGTGAGAAAGCTTACCAATAGCTTCCCCTGGGTCAACGGTTATTATCAGGGTTTTCATCCACCAAACATACTGGCCACCATGTATAGTCTATCATGTGCTGAAAAATGGCATTAAAACCCACAAAAACCATACCAAACCTGCTGAATGGATGGTAATGTCAACATGAAGTTTTCACTAAAAGACTTCTTATGATGTATAGTGGGTCCTAAATGAAAATGGTACCAATCTGATGTCTAGTATGTCCGTCACAGCTGCCATCTTCAAAATCTTGTTATTGCTACTTCTAAATGGATGGTCATATCAACATGGGGTTTTCACTAAAAGACTTCTTATGATGTCTAGCTGATCCTAAATAAAAATGGTGCTGATCTGACATCCAGTATGGCTGCTATGGCAGCCATCTTAAAAATCTTGCTATCACATCTCTACTTGAAGAGAAAGTCGTATTAATGTGGGGTTTTCACCAGAAGACTTGTTATGATGTCCAGTTGGTCTTAAATGAAAATGGTGCCAGTCTGATGTCCAATATGGCCACCACAGCAGCCATCTTGAAAATCTTGTTATTGCTACTCTTCCTGAATGGAAAGTCTCATCTTGAAAATATTGTTATCTCAAGTCCTCTCCAAATGGATGGCTATATCAGCATGGGGTTTTCATCAATAGACTTCTTATGATACATAGTTGGTCCGAAATGAAAATGGTATTAGTCATACATCCAACATGGCTGCCACGATGACTGTTTTAAAAATCTTGTTGTCACTACCCATACTCTCCCTGAATGGATGATCATTATAACATGCGTGTTTTCACCAAAAGACTTCTGATGATGTCTACTTTGTCCTAAATGAAATCGGTGCCAAGCTGACATCCAATATGTGCACCACAGCAGTTAATTTGAAAATCTTATTATCGCTGAAGAATATCAGGAATGGTTTCAACAGTTGAAAGGAAGAAATGGTCTTATCTTCAATTCCTGGAAAGTCTTTTCAGCCAGTAGAGCATGAGTCCCTTCGAGGTTAAAAAATTACCTTTTTGTTGGTACTTAAATTTGTGGATTTGTAAAGCAGTCCTACTGTTTCACAGAAGAATCATTGTTCATTTGGTCTTTAAATTTGTTGTTCTTGCTACCCCCAAAACCACAAAATTGGCACACAGCAAAAAGTTGTAAATTCACAGAACAATTACATGTACTTGCATATTCAAATTAATAAGTTTGTTGAACAAAAATAGTCGTTTGTGAAATGAATCTGTCCTTTCTTACACGGTTTTGTTGTAAGCAGTTTTAAATGATTCTGATAGTAGGTTTCAGAAAAGATTTTCAGTCTATCTGCATGTTGCTCTGTAGTATTGTATGCACCATGGCAACACTAGATGTGTAGTGATTTTTCAAAGATCACCACAGGTTAGAGGCAAGGGATTTCACATGTCACTGTTTAGACATGGTTTTATTCCCAAGGTTTCCATGATGATGCAAAATATTTTCATTCTATTGTAGTTTTTTTCGACAACGCTAAAATTTTAGAAAATCTAAGGGGTTTTTTTTCCCTTTTTTTTGTTTGTTTTGTTACCTAATATTTGATGCATAAATTCAGCCATTAGTATAGTTATTTTGAAAAGTGCATAGAAATTGAACAATATAATGGATTTACAATATTTAATCTATTTCTTACATCCAGATTTTTAAAATACTTTGCCAAGATATTTTAAATGACATTAGCTTTTTACAAAATGAAAGAAAATTCATAGGAAAATGGGGCTTGAAATAAACATGCAGCAATTTATTTTATTCAGAATGTGAATAAAAGTGTACCAAACATAAGAAATACCAAGATTCAGGCAGATGTTTTTCTTAATTTCACCAAGTAAATATGTCCCGATGGGTCATGTCAGTATTCAGATGTATAAGTTCACTAAACCAATTAACAAGGTGCTTCAAACAGATTGTGTATAAAAATATTTTGTGTCAGAATAAAATGTTTAGTGTGAACATCACACAGACAATAGAATATTGTATAGAATGTCACAAAATGATATGATTAATTTAAAAATGCCTTTAATAAAGATAACTATTCATTTATTTCTCTTAATAATTACTTTCTGTTGATAACTTGAAGATAACATAAAACTGTTGTCCATTTTATTGATGTCTTAAAACCTTCTGTAAACTTGTATTATACTGTATAGCAGGAATATTTGGTTGAGGAGACATGTTAGCAATCTTGGAATAAGAGTAATTTCCCATCAAAATTTATTATCTTAAATTTAATAGACTCTCTAGATCCACAGTAGCTAAAATATGACTAGCCAAAATAAAATCCTGTTTTTGAACAAAATCACCAAATTTTACATGTGAAAAATACCTGCTATACAGTATGTATAAGTTACATTTCTATCTTAAATGGCAACAGCATCAGAATAACAAAGCTAGACTATATTAATTTCTTGGAGGATTACATGTTTGAGGAAAATTATATGCTAAGGTTTCAAGTGGTTTGGTTGAAATGTTTCTTTTTATTTTCACCCTTCTTTCCAGGCCATCCCAAAAATCCCCAATCCCACAGGATCGTTTCGATGAACCTTTGGGTAACTATGGTGTTCCACCCGAGAGAAGGCGTGGCTTCCAAATTCAAGGAAAAGCCAAGGCAATCTACAACTTTACAGCACAAAATCCAAGGTTGGAATCCTTTTGAGTGTTTCTAATCAGCATTCCACAGTGTGACCTCTGAATCGCCCTTCTTGGCTTCCCCACTCTTCAGTTAGCATCAATAACATTATTGTTATAGCTGGTTTATGCAAGGGACATAATTCACTTCAGTATGTCAGTAGTCACCGTGATAAGTGATGTTGTCAGGGCTTGCATTTTGATAGAAAGACAGTTATTAGCTCGCCTGCACAAAGTGCAGAACTTATGTTATACCTCTACAATGTAGTTATCTTTCATCTGCATCATTTGTGTCGTTGATGCTAACAAATATAGATTTTTTTAATGTTTAAGTCTTTGTCTCATTCACTGTTTCTGGTACAGTCACAAAACTGACTATGTCAATGCATGGAGTAGTATACAGCTCTCCCTCATCATAACGTGGTAGTTGGGGTCCATAACCACTGCCCGCATTATGTACTGAACCACGTTATATTGAGAATAGCGATATGTATGAAACCACAATATATTGAGAAAAGCATAATATACTGAGTAGTCACTATCTACCATATATTTATGCATATATCCCACAGGTTATACAGGATTTCACATACCCCACATGCGGGTTATCTCAGTGGGCGGGCTTTATCAGTTTTTTTTCACACAGCCAGTAGTCTTCAGCTTATTTTTTTAAATTCACACATATAATTTTTAATAATTGTGTGATAATGATTTTTAAAAGTTTTTTATGTTAAACAGAATGACAACAGAAGTAAGACTAGCACAAAAAAATGGATGCCAGGAAGTTAATTCTAGCTACACCTATCAAAATACGAATGAACTGGAATTGTCTTTTAAGGAATAGATCAATGCAAGAGCTTCTTAATGCTGTTTTTTCACATAATTAAAAGTAACACCAATTAAGATACAAAACGAAAAGAATTGATGGCATGAAAGTGTGCTTGCCACTCCTCATCCATTCGTCCCATGCAGAATAATAGCAATACGGCCGCCCGCAACATTAACCGTTGCTTGTACCATTGGCTCTTTGTGTGCAGCCATGACATCAATAACCAATAGCGACTTTGGTAAAAAAAAAAACACCTGCAAGTGTTCTGTAGCATTTATTTATCCAGATCTTCATCACATCGGTATTAATCCATCCCTTTTTGTTGCAGTAGATGACAACGCCAGCTGGCACAGGGTTGGGTCATATGAGATTATGTTAGGGTTTGTGCGGGGGTATAAGCATGCATGAGGTTTACTAAATATTTTTAACACGATTAGTGAATTTCTGCAGGGTATATGCATGGATGGATTATACGGGTATATGCGTGAAAATATGGTAAGTTTCACCTTGTTTTTTTTTCAACCCATATTGTTATACATTGGTATAATTTTGGTTATGGGGTTCATAGTAGTTCCGTGTTATATCCAGAATCCCATTATAATGAGGTGTGTTATAACAGGGAAAGCTGTACTAACATATCAAAATAGATCATTTTGACCTTCCTATCACTCTCTAATGACCATGTACAGCATTTATGTTTTGGTCAGTTTCTATGACACAATTACTTTTACATACATGAAACTTGATATCCTGAGAAGTATTACACCACAGTACCAAAAGTAAGTCATTATGACTTGTATCTACCTTGTATGTCATGATGATAATTGATTACTGTAAATGTTGACAAAAATGAACCTCATTTGGTTGCATGAATATGTGAAGGTGACCTTTGTTGTCTTTCAGCAGCAGTATTTCTTGTTTTTTTTTACATTTTTGGCAAGCAGCAAGCTAATAACTAGAAACATAAAAGTCGAACAAATTTCTATTGCATTTAACTTAAATCTTGTAATAATCTCTTGTCTTTATTAGTTTTCCTAGGCACTGGTGGGGCATTTGAGTTCCATGAACACGTTTTTACTTTCAAATAATAAAACAGAGGTACGGTCAACTCTCATTGAAGTTACATTCATTACAAGAGAAGATTCAAGTTAAAACAGAAAATTGAAGGAAACAGACATGTGCTGTGGTAAATTTGATCTGTATTACCGTATATTTAACTTTCAACTCCAAGAGCCATTTCCTGTTAACAAACATGCTTATTTCCTTTGTATCTTGTTCATTAAAATGACATTGTCATTCTTTGGGATTTTTCTTTTACACAAAATATGTCAAAGGGTAGTATGTAAACATTTAATTTCTATAGAAATGTGTTTTAAATGTCAGAGAATATTTATGAGGTTTTAAAAAAAATTGCAATAATATTAGATATAAAGTACAGAATAATATTAGATATAAAGTACAGAATAATATATGATATAAAGTGCAGAATAAAATTAGATATAAAGTACAGAATAATATTGGATATAAAGTACAGAATAATATTAGGTATAAAGTACAGAATAATATTAGATATAAAGTACAGAATAATATTAGATATAAAGTACAGAATAATATTAGATATAAAGTACAGAATAATATTATATATGAAGTACAGAATATTGGATATAAAGTACAGAATAATATTAGATATAAAGTACAGAATAATATTTGATATAAAGTACAGAATAATATTTGATATAAAGTACAGAATAATATTAGATATAAAGTACAGAATAATATATCTGACTCATTCTTCTCATTTATGATGTACTTGTTTAACAACAATACGACAAGGACAATAACTTCTCAATAAGACAAGGGCAATAACTTCTCAATAACACAAGGGCAATAACTTCTCAATAAGACAAGGACAATAACTTCTAAAAATTACAGGCATGATCTCTATAAAGACAGGTTCATTACTGTAGCAAAATGGCTGGAAATAAACTTAGTTCTTGTAACAAGAGTTGTCTGTATTTCATTTGCATCAGCAGTCTATTTCTCACATACATTAACTCTTTATTGTCCCTGATCTTTTTGTCAAGTCGCATTTTGTGGATAGTGAGACAGAGGTATACACATTTTTGGAGCAACGATGTCATTGTCATCAATTTTTAAGACTTCATGTTAAGGTATTTATAAGTCATTTAACTTCCACATCTGTTGCTATACAAGAGGTATTTAAAAAGTTCTGAATATTAGTTCATGGTACAGCAAAGTTCTTTATTAATGAACAGTACACAAAATGCACCTCTACACACATTATCAGTCTGATTATCCAATTATTATATGCCATTTTGTATTCATGTTTTGGTATATTATTCATACACTGGAAAACTGCACTTCCAACCTCATGGTGGCTTTCAAAAATTGTCTGCCACTCAGCAAATTTCTGATAACGGGATTTGTCCAAAAATCACTTGGAGCTAAATAAGAGCTGTATGGAGGATGTCGCAAAGTTTGAATGCTGTACTTCTTCAGGAAGTCTGTCATGAAGGCAGATTTATGCACTAGGGGTACATTGTCATGAAATAAATGGATACCTCAGGTACCAGTTCGTGAACAGGTGGTTTGGTAGTGTTCCACATTTTTTTGGCAACACTTTGGAGGCATAAAAATTTCCAGTGACACTAGCAGAGTCAGACACAGGTACCTGGACGACCGGGCCTTTTGTATCGAAAAATAATGTGCATAAATCTCTCTTGACAGTTCGACTACGTCAGGCGATTTTTGGTCTCTGCTCATTTCCTCCAATCAAAACTTTGTTATTTTTTTTTTCTCTTGCGTCCAGTTCAAAAAGTAAATCCATGTTTCATCACCTGTGACAATCACATTCAAATGTCTCTGGTCACTCTTTTCATATCTGGCAAGTAGCTGTTTGGCGATTTCAACCTGAGTCAGTTCTTGATCAGCCGTCAACAAATGCAGGACCCAGCTTGCACAAACCTTTTTGAGCTTGACAAATTAATGTCAGTGATAATAGAAATATCTTCCACTGTGTATCGAGCATCTTCATCAATTGCCTCTGTCACAGCAGTCACTTCCAGCTCACCAATCACAGACAGTGGTCTTCCAGAATGGGTGTAATCTTCCATGGATTCAGGACCATCTTTAAAATGACAAAGCCAACTCAGAATTGTAGGATATGACAGAGAATTACTTTCGTAAATTTATCCAAGTCTTCCTTGATATCAGTTTTAGAGTACCCTAAGAGTGCCTGGATTTTACAATATGCTCTTTGTTAAGTAGCAGAATTGTTCTCCTTCTCCGACATTTTTAGTTCAATGTTGTTTAGCTATGTTACCACACATGCATATGACTGCAGGTGTCCAGCATGCTGTATGTACATGTGCAGATCATTTTATAGAACATTATTTTGTCTATTGATTGGTGTTAAATTTATTGACAGATTCAAAGAAACAAAAAAAGTTATAACAAAATATTCCAAACCCTCGTATTCAACTGAAACTTTAGGATAATATTGTATGTATAGAGTTTCATCCCTGAAATGCTAGAATTCCTTTCGTGCCTGTATAAGCAGATGGTAGCAGTGTCATTGTGCCATTTATAAGGGAGACGAAGCATTCCACAGATATTTGATACTGCCTGTCTGTGTATGCAGTGCTATTTCATGCAACTCCTGCAATATTTGAGTTTGACTTGCCCTCATGGGAAGAAGGGTTTCAAGCCAGGGAGCTAATAGGTTGGTACTGGGGATGGGGTGGCTGGAGATGAATAATGAAGAAAATTGTTTGGACAGTTCATTTTTACTGAAAAATATGTACTTCAAATTTTTATACTATTACAGGAAACCCTGACTATAACAATATATCTATTATGAATTCTTTTGTATAATTACCTTCCACATTGGACCCCAGAGAGCACTTACACATAAAGAGAATACTTCACTATAAGGAAAGTTTTATTATAACAAACAGTTCGTATGGCCCAAAAATTGTTTATTATATTAAGGGACTACTGTATAATTGCATCTGGTTTAATCAAATCCTATTTGATTGCAGAGAGCTGTCATTCTTTTGTATAATTACCTTCCACATTGGACCCCAGAGAGCACTTACACATAAAGAGAATACTTCACTATAAGGAAAGTCTTATTATAACAAACAGTTCGTATGGCCCAAAAATTGTTTATTATATTAAGGGACTACTGTATAATTCCATCTGGTTTAATCAAATCCTATTTGATTGCAGAGAGCTGTCATTCAAGAAGGGCGACATTATCTACCTGATACGACAGATAGACAAAAACTGGTTTGAGGGGGAAAGACATGGCAGGCTTGGCATCTTTCCAGTCAACTATATTGAGGTAAACTAGAGGGCTTTTTTGTTTCAAAAGCTGAACTTTCTCTATCAACTGTTTGATGAAAAAATTGTTAAGCAATGAAAATGAATACAATATTTGGCTGTGTTGGAAAACAGTTCTGGCTTTGGATTGAATGGTCATCCATCCATGAGGTTAAGGTTTGTGTTCAGGTCATTTTCTCAGACATTAGTGATTGTAGAGTCACATGACATGGTATGTAAATGTTTCATGAGGAGTACTACAGCTATTAGTGAAAACTAGAACACTGACCTATGCTTCATGGTTCAATGATTTGTTCTCACCTTTGCATTAAGCTCAATTTCTCTAGGTTAGAGTTTGCATTTAGCCCAGTTTCTCTGACACTTTTGTTTGCAGAGTCATGTAAGTAGAAATAAATATGCTTCAGAATGAGTACATCACCCTTCAGTCAAAGCTTGGTCACTGTGACCTATATTTCCCCACCACACTGACCTACGTTAACCTTTGCATTTAGCCTAATTTCTCAGACACCATTGTCTGCAGAGTCATGTAACTGGATTTGTAGATACGTCATAAAGAGTACTACACCCTTAAATAAAAACTAGATCACTGTGACCTATAGTTCCCCACCATGCTGACCTGCTTTAACCTTTGTACTTAGCTCATATTCTCAGACTATTGTTTGTAGTCATGTAACTTGGTATGTTGATGCTTCATAAAATGTACTACACTCTTCAGTAAAAACTAAGTCACTGTGACTTGCATTTCACTATCCAGTGATCTGTATTAACCTTGGAATTTAGCTCAGTTTCTAAGACACTGTTGCTGCATAGTGATGTAACTTGATACACAAGATGCATCATAAGAAGCACTACACCATTTAGACAAAATAAAGCTTGGCAATCCGACCATACTGTATTTGACGTTTTCTTGTTAGCATAGCACTGAATATTAGTAACAGCTAGGTCACAGTATGACAGAGTTTTTGCAATGACTATCTAATGTTTTTTTAAAACACAGGCTTCACCAGAAATTTTTTTAAAAATTATTTCTTGTAATCTTCGGTTTTACTATGTGATTGAGTCAGTCAGTCAGTCTGCTACTGCTTGAGACTGATTTACTCTCTCTGCATTCATTTTCATATAGTCTCATTCAACCAGACTATTGATTGACTTTACTGTCTCTGCATTCATTTTCATATAGTTTCATTCAACCAGACTCTTGATTGGCTCTGTTAGATATCCACCAAACAATGGGTCTGGTTAAAAGAAAAAATGTGTAACACCAGAAGGAGGCTTTCCCAAAAACTGGAAAAGTGGCTTGATTGGCTGCTGCGATGAGGTGATGTAGTATTTCATTGTGATAATGAGATGACATGTTTCATCTACACAGACAGTTTCATTGGCTGGTTAAAGCACACCTCCTGCATCAGTGCCTGTTTTCAAAGATCTGTTCAATAGTATCCTTTTAACTTTTCAGTCTCATTTCACTTGAATGATTGCAGATAATATATCTAGACAATTTTGAGATAGGGAGAAACATCTTTTGACCAGATGCTTGTGTGGCGGAGTTCTCACACAGCCATGCAGGAGTCTAGTTGAATGAAACTAATTTTGATAGTCATCATAGAAACAAAGATTTGGAACCAGTCTTTTATTTTTGCCTTGTATTTGCAGGTGATAACCTCAATAGAAGCTGCACAGTCTGCAGCCAGGCAAGCAGAGGGTCAGGCCAGAGCCAAATACAATTTTAATGCTCAAACAACAGTGGAGCTTAGTCTTAAAAAGGTAATAAACATATGTGCAGGGTTGCATCTAGGATGCGCGATTATGAAAATCTCCCCCAAATTTAAGATTTCCAGCAAAATGTAAATTCTATGTGGGCAAAATCGCACAAAAAATAACAATTGTAGGCATTTTTTTTGTTCAGAATGCGTTATTTTTTATATGTTTTTTTAAATGTAAAAATCCCAGTTGTCACTCTCAACGGATATGTTGTCCTTATGTAGTTGTGAAATACGTCGTGTATTTCCTGTGTATCACATGCTCAATTCTGATTGGTTACTAAGAAAGGTCAGGAGAGCATGTTTGATGCAATCAGAACATCTTTGGCCATTTCTATCAAGTTGAGAAAGACTTATTTCACGACCAGACAGAAATGGATGAGCAGTGTCCAGTCGATGTTTTATGTTGAGCCTAGCTTGTCGGGACAATGCATTAAATAGCCTAGCTTGTCGGGACAATGCATTAAATAGCCTAGCTTGTCGGGACAATCCATTAAATAGCCTAGCTTGTCGGGACAATCCATTAAATAGCCTAGCTTGTCGGGACAATCCATTAAATAGCAAAACCAGTTAAAACTCGGACACTCTTTCATTATTTTATCAGTAATACTTCTAATAACAGTCAGAGTGCAGATTTTGCTCTCAGTAGGCACAGCGACAGTGAACAAACAAATTCTCACTCTAATCACATACCCGATGTCCATGAAGTTGGCGTACCAGTACTAATATTAGTACTAGTATCAGATGATGCTAAAGACGGCAGTGCTGAAACTGAGGTATCCTTCCAACATCAAGAAAAATATAAACTCTTTCAATTCAGACTGGAAAAAAATCAACCATGACTGGAAGCAAATGAAGTAAATGAGATGCTTGCAGTTAGTGTGTAAAAACTGGCAAAGAAAATTCTTTCACACTAGGAATTGCTAATTTCAGGATATCGACCCATGACAGACACATTGAATTCAGCTCACAAAAGGGCAAATCAGGATTTGAAACGAAATAAAAATCTTAAGACTACATGCATGACAGTTATCAAGTGACAAACAATAAATATGTGACACTGTTTTTAAGATATAAGAATGGACAGAGGAGTGACATGATTTGCAGCCCATGGTTTGATTCTTTTCATGGTAAGTGTGTAGAGAAAATGGTGTTACTAGAAAACACAAGATTTTGATTTCAGTTTTAAGTGTTATACTGCAATATACAGAACACATGATATGCATTAAGTGTTATACTGTAATATACAGAACACATGATATGCATTTAATACACTTATTATATTTGCTATTGCTCTGTTTGAATCTGTTAATTTTTTAAGATTTTTTTTACATCATACTGGTAGGTCTCCCTTATCACTATGTTGGCCCTCCTTTTTTCAGATTCAGTTTGGGCAAGTGCCCACATTTACCAAATCCTAGATGCAACCTTGTATGTGTATTTTCCTGTTGTCATTTATATGCCAAATCAATATATACACTTTAATCTAGTTTCCAACTATCCAGCTATCATCGAAAACTGATTCTAAGTTATGAATGATTTTCATAGGTTCTTGAATATCGTATGCATTTATTGATCTGGGGCAGGAACAAACAATCTCTTCTTGTAGAAAAACCATGTCTTTTCTGTAGACGTCCTTTAGAAATTACTTTTGTCAAAACTTTATCTTTTGTGAAAAAAGATAGTATTACTCCTAGACAGCAATATTTATATGAAATTACTGTGTACAAGTATTAGCATTCAAAAAAGCTTGAAGGTTTTGTTATATCTGATTCCTTGTTTGGTTAGGAAAGAAGTAATACAAAGTGGCAGGAGAAGTAGGTCTTGTAATTGATTTAAGACAGGAATATTCCTGTAATTGAATGAGCAAGTGTGGGATTTTGCTTTAGTAAGACTACCATCGATACTCGCTTATAAGTCGAGCCCAACTACAAATTGCACATACCCAGATCTGCCATCACATAAAGCACCAGCAGATATGGGTCTATGCAGTGTGTTAGGAGTAATCAGTAGAGCAAACAACGTAGACCCTGATCTTCTGGCGCATTACGCGATGGAAGATCCGAGTCGGTGTTGTTTGCAGTTGTACTCGACTTACAAGTGAGTATATATGGTACTTATTGCTGTCAAGAGAAAGAATAGTGACCTGCTTTTTGAGCTTTAGTGACCATAGGTAATTTTTTAGACTCAGTTGCATCAAGGTTTTTTGGACATGCTGCAATCTGTGTAAAAGTATGCATACTTTTCATTTATGGACACATGAAAATTCCAACAGCTTAGTTCTCAGTATGCAGGTTTTTTGTTGGAGAAATTCTCTTTTATGCAAAACGAGTATGAATCATGAAGTGTGTGGGCTATCAAAGTTCAATAGATCAAAGTTCAATAGATCAAAGTTCAATAGATCAAAGTTCAATAGATTGTAATGGAATTTGATGAAGCCACATGATCTTAGTAGACAAGCAGATTAAGATGCCTGTTAATCAATTGTCGGTTCCTAATGATCATTTAAAAAAAAAAGACTAATTACATGTGTGTTTGATTTGATTCCTCTCTTAGATAAACATTACTCAGCACAGTTTTAATATATCATAATATAAATCCTTACTTGATGTTTAGAACACCTGCATTTTATCATAGACCATATTAGAAAAATAGTGCCAAAGATTTTGGGACTTATTTTGTGTTAATTGTCATAAAAGCAACTGTTTTTTTGGGTGTCATGTACTAGATGTACATTCCTTTTGGAGTGATTATCATGTGCGTACTATTCCAATGGCAACTTTATGTAATTTCTTGTGTGCCAAGCGCAAGGATGCAGATGAGCATGATTCTCGTGAGACTGGCCAACAGAAATTTTTAGATGCATCTAGTTTTGATAAAGAAAACAGAACACCAAAAAGACTGAGAGAGTCATGTAATGAATATTGGAATAGAACATTTTCATGGTCCAAAAAACGAGAAAACAATGGAACATTATTAGCTTTATGTGCATGGTGTTGTGACTGTGGAAGGAACAATGCAATAGCAACCCAAGGAACACCAGGTCCTGAGCTTAAGGATTTTGATCCTAAACCTGCTTTGGAGAATTTTTTTAAAGTTTTGTGTTTTAAAAAAAAGTGAATGTAGTATGCTGTGTCGCTTAAAGATGACATGAAAAAAGTGAATGGAATATGGTCATATCTTTTTTCTTCCAGTGTCTTGGAAAATGTATTGATTTGAAATGGAATTAAGCTAATGAAATAAATTAATATGGAAAAGAAAGTGTAATCTCTTCCATGATTCCTTCCAGCTGGAAACAAAATTAACGAATGGCATGGCAAAGGCATTGAGAATTCTTATATTTGTAATATCACAAACAGTAACAATTATTACGGTTATCAACTGCCTTAATTTTTCTTTCGTTTATTATAATACTAAATATTTCACATTGAATGAGCATTAGCAACATGTTAACACTTATTGGCGACACAATAATGCACAAATAAAAAAATGTTCTAAAGAAAAAAGATATCATTATTGGGACTCCTAGTTTTAGGACTGGGACTGCAACCTTTTCCAAGGAAGCAGTCCTAGACTGCAACTTTCAAAATCCGATTGAGAACCCTATTGCATGCCAAAGCTGGACAGGTTAATACAATCACAGTTTCCCTCCTTTGCACATATATATCAGATTTAAGTAAATTTTACATGCCTAATGCCTCACAATTAAAACTATTGCCAAACATCACTTGATGAAGATCCAGTAAATTTAATCCCAGTAAGTATAATGCTATATAAGACAGACGGATATTATATGCTCATAAATATGCACGCCTGCATAGAAACCAAATACACATGTAACAATTTAATTCTGCACTGGTCTGCAACTGACACCTTCTTTGCCAAATGAAACTGCTGCAACAAAATGCCATACACCCATATGATACAGTAATTTACAGGGTTTGTACAAAGTCTGGAAAGTATGGGGAAAAAAAGAGTGATTTTTCCAGACCTGGAAAAAGTATGGTAAATAAAGATTTTGCCCTAAAGGTCAGGAAAAAGTATGGAGTTTTGGGTTGCTGTGTTTTATTTTGCTAAAGACACTTGTCACCTGGGCCACCATTTTGTCTAGTGATGGCCCTGCTGGTTCAGTGTGGTTGGCAAGACATGTGACCTATCACCCACTTGTGATCGGTGGATACTGTTTTATATTATGCAGATACCACATGGTCATTTATAGTGATACAGACTTTGAATATATGTGCCAGAGGGGTCTGGAAAATATTGCAATCCAGTCTGGAAAAAAGTGTGGAAAAGGTCTGGAATTTGATTTACCAGCAGCTGTATGAACCCTGAATTTAGTATTGCATTGGTGTGTCATTTTGCCACTTTGGCCAATCAGGTATGCTTTCTTGAATGGATTTTGGGTACATTTGTGTCAGATTAGTACAAAAATCTTCAGAAATGAATATAACTTGCATCTTGACACAGAGCAACAATGTCAGCTGTTTTACAACAGCTCTGACAGTTATCAACATTTGAATTTCACTTGTAAATATGGAGAAAAAGTTTAATTATTAAAACTCTGGTAAAAATAAACGATAATGTCATTAATATTAAGATTATTCTAAAATTGCTTTAGGCTTTTTTTTTTTACCAACAGTAAATATTGAAATTTTTTACTATTTTCAGGGTGAATTTGTTACACTTTTAAGAAGAGTGGATGAAAACTGGTATGAGGGAAGAATAGGGAACCGGCAAGGGATTTTCCCTATCTTATATATAGAACTTATACAAGAGCCATCAACACCACTTGTTACACCAGCGCCCTCTGTAATTACAACTCCCATGACAGGTAGAGGTAATGTATCACTATCCCTATTCACTCTTCTGTGTTGTGTTTGAAGTTGTCGCTGTAACTTCATGCAAAAAGTGATTGCTTCTGACTTAAATATTTAGTAATTTGACCTAAAATAAAAAAAGAAAATAAAAAGTAATAATAATATGAATTCCAAGAAGAGATTACTGTATATACTAACTTATAAGTCAAGTCCAACTGCAAACAACATAGACCCTGATCTCCTGTCACATAATGTGCTGGGAGATCAGAGACTATGTTGTTGGTTCTGCTGATTACTCTTACCAAATTGCAAAGACCCAGATCTGCCAGCACATTATGCAACAACAGAGCTGGGTCTCTGCAGTTTGGAGTTGGACTTGATTTATAAACAAGTATAAATAATCATTAATTTTGATAATTTTTAAAATTTAATTAGTTCTATATAAAACTTGAGACAGATAACTGTTTATATTGAATTTTTAACTTTAAAAATTGAAAGACATCTAATACCTACTGTAATACCATCCAATTCAATGACTCCTTTTTAAAAAAAAAAAAAGATTCTAAGTTGAGTTTTATGGGATTCAAATTTAGTATGATTCTTTTGTTTTGGAAAATAGTTTTCACTGAAAAGAATTTTTTTACCTATGCAAATTTTACCAACTATTTTGTTTCTTGTGATTTGTCTTGCAATGAATTTTTTTTAAGTACTCTGGCATAATACAGTATCATACAATTAAACATTATTAGTCATTCAAGACATGAAAAATTATCAAGGTATTAAAATAAGGTAATACAAGATGAGTTTGATGAAAGTGTTGGATGTAACAGTTATAAACATAATGCTGTCTTGCATAAGATGACTACTGCCAGATGCATGAAAAGTTTGACTTAAAAATGACTTTTGAACTTTTCTTAATAATTGTTTGCATAGGAATTTGTTCAGAATGGTTTAGTTAAAACTGAAATCCTGAAATA
Source organism: Margaritifera margaritifera (assembly GCA_029931535.1). Classification (NCBI taxonomy): domain Eukaryota; kingdom Metazoa; phylum Mollusca; class Bivalvia; order Unionida; family Margaritiferidae; genus Margaritifera; species Margaritifera margaritifera. Next base: position 22,827,910 of record JAQPZY010001699.1, read on the forward strand.
AAAATAAGATGTTTTTAGACAAGTAATTTAAAAAAAAATATTCTGCTTACTTTAAAAGCAAGGTTAAGTTCAAATGTATTTTTTTTTTCCAATAATGGCTTAATAGTTTCTTTTACAACATAACTAAAATTCTTTTTTTAAAATGTTTTTGTTATGAATAATGGCAACACTTTCATGCAGAGTGATTACTGTGGACTTTGACCACTTATTTCTCATCTATCTTCACTTTGATTCCTGGTTAACTAATTCATTTTGTCCACCTTTTCTACTTCGTGTTTGAAGTTCATTATGAATGTTTTTAATTAACTTTGGTATGTCAGCTTATTTATGATATGATTGACTGCATTTAGTGTTTACTTTATTGTCATGCGTTTAGAGTGACAAAAAAAGCAAGCAAAGGGTTTGCTTGTGTTTATTATAAAAATATGAAGTATTTGTTATGATGTATTACATACATACATAGGTCTTTTTGATATTGTCAAGATGCATTTCATCTTTGCAGAGAAAATGTCAGCAAACTTGTACTTTTGCATCATTCAAGATGAAATATTGCTATTGTAACTTAATTCTCATCAATAAATGGTTCTAAATTTCGTAGAGGATAAATTAAAGATAGTATTTTGACTTACATGTATCTTAGTGTTGTGCTGTTGATGTTGTTACTGCTGTTGTTATTGTTGTTTTCTGACATACACCCTGGGTTTATCTTTTTAGGGTAATTGGAAATTAGGCTTGGGCCCATAATTTAGGGAATTTTACACCACAGGAGTACAAAATGTTCCAGATAGAATTGCTCATATTGGAAAGGACTAGGGACTCTAGATCTCTGTAATGGCCTCAGAAAATGTCCAAAATTTATTTTGTTTATTTTAAAAGCTGTTTTATATATTTTGTATAGACATACCTTTGTCTTTAAAAATTCGTTTTATTTTTCATATTTATCGCGTGCGATGACGTCCTCGGCAGCCGCGCGTGAGATGTAGAATGCGGAAAATGTGAAAAATTCATCTGAATACAATGTATTTATGCAAATTAAACTATTCCCGCAGTCATGAAACAACGAGAAACTTTCAAAACGTTTTCCTTATTAGATAAGTTGTAATCTCTGAAAATTGTATGTTGTTTCACTCATGCGGGATACATTAAATTTAAAGAAAATGGTTGGGTTCTATGGCAGATATTACTGATCAACGGGTATTGGTGCGATGTTTAATCCAATATATAAAATCAGTACTTGAAATTGTTGATTGCATGAAATTTACAGCTCCTAGAGGAAACAAAATTTATTTTAAAAATATGCAAGAAATGTATATAAAACCGAATATGTGTCGTTATAAATTATTTTGATACCGGATCAGCTGTATATTCTCAAAACAGCATACAGTACATAGCAACAGTGACGCTTTTATCGCAGCAACAGTTTACAAGGTATGTTATTTTCATTTTACAATTATTATGCCACAATAAATGAGTAAAGTATGAAATTAAATGCAGTTTTACTCTATCAGACACACATATTCTTTAGAAATTAAGGAACGCGTTCACGGTTGAAATATTTCCAGGAGGTGTTTATTTGCAGACGATATGTTGTATGACGATACATACAATCCAGCTTGGTTTATAAAATATTTGTATCAGACTGGTATTTTGGACAAATATTTCTCTATAAGAGCATTATTTACAGTGGTACGCAATATTGTGAAACTGTTGTTAATTCATTTTGAATTTTGTTGGTAAAAAATTCCAATCATAGAAAGCGATTGACATACATGTGCATGTAGACACTACTGTATAGAGGGTCTGAAGCAGATGTCGCACAGAACCAGTTAGGTCTACCGCACGTCCATCACTTATTCAAGACTATGTAGTACAATTTGAAATGGCATAATAAATAATTAACATTCAATATAAGGTAGGTTTTGTCTCTGCAGCGCTTTTAAAAATACAATGACGATGTGCAACATTTAGATTTTTTGTGACGATAATTGTATGGTGAAATATTAATGTATTTGCTATGTTGTTAGCTCATTTGAATTGGAATTGTTATCGACTAGGGACTTGATGTCAGTATTCTTCTTACCGTACATTACCCATGTGAATGTCACCGCATTTGTTTGTTTTTAGAGGCAATGGTAGAAAATGTTTCAAAATCTGCTAAAGTGACATTCCCCCAACCCGAAACCAATTTGAAACTAATAATATTGCGAGCGTGTCCTTTGTTGATCATTACTTCTCATGTCAATTCTGGACAAAAGATGTTATTGATTGATTACACTCAGTGATATGGATGTTTTGAAAACATAACTAGCTTTGCAAAGAGTGTTAACATGCACTGTGTTTAAGTAACTATTTTTGACCGTAATTTTGTTTTCTCAAATACATACTGTACACTTTATTGTGCCAACTCTCAAGTCAATTGTGAATTGGTTGTGTATCAAGTAGCATGTGCTAGGCTAACAGTATCAGTATCACAGCGGATTTTATAAGATTTTATTTTATTTTATGCTAGGCAGTGAATTACTGGATTTTCCAAGCAAAATAATTGTGTTATTTCACTACATTGATAACATTATAACTAAGAAATTTCAAAACTTTTTATAAGACACTTGCGTGGTGTAAAGGTTAAAATGGCTGATTCGCATCCAGGCGAACCGGGTTTAGATCCAGCAATGAACAAATATTTTATTTTTTCATTTTCTTTTCATCTGCTGTTTTACCTTGAATTGGGAAGGAGCATTATGTAACTACTGATATTTTATGTGCAAATATACACAAAATAGAGCAGAACATAAACAGTAAACTGCTGACGTTATCGGGCCGGATGCAGTAAGAAATCAGCTACTTCAGTGTGTTATACAAATTGCTTGACAATACACTTGAGCATAAATTAAAAGAATATTTGTTTGCTCCGAGTGAATAACGGATATATATATCATGTAGTGGGTGAAAAACTTAAGTATTTTCACCCACTCGATGAAATATATGTTATTCACTCGTTTCAAGCAAATATCCTATCTTTCTCTTCAAGGATTTTCTATAGGGTTGATGACAATTTTAAAAAATTTTGGAGCAAATTAAAATAATTTTTCTTCCATTGGTGATAATGTTCTATACACGTAGTACTACATAGCATCTTAAAGTAAGTGTGTTATGTAAAGATGCACAGAAAACTTAAAGCGCTCCCATTGGGGTACAAAAAAAATGAACGCAATGAAGATGAATATATATTTTGTCTTATGGATGTGTTGTTGATATTTGCAGAAGTCTTTTGTCAAAGTCCTTTAGTCCCTGTGATTTGCTTCACTCGTTTTTTCAATGATTTTCACCCGTAGTTTGCAACGATGGTCCAGAGAGAGAGATAGAGAGAGAGAGACACTGTGGTAAAACTGATAAACTGATATGTTGAGACAGACCAACTAAGAGAGAGAGAGAGAGGAGCTGCCTTAGGACATTTTAATATTTAAAAATAATGTTTTTAGAACCCTAATATAGGTAAAAAAAAAAAAAAATAGATTACAGTATGCGTGTGCCTCCTAACCAAGAAATTTACCGTACAGTCTCGACAGGCTATATTGCAACTTTGTATCATTGGTATTGTGAACACTGTGGATAAATCCCATGAAAAGTGTAAGCATGCCATTACGACGACCCAGGTTCTTGTAGGTTACTTGGATTAAGTTCAAGTTCAAGGGTTTCATCCAGCTCAAATTCTCTCTCTCTCTCTCTCTCTCTCTCTCTCTCTCTCTCTCTCTCTCTCTCTCTCTCTCTCCATAGATTTCAACTTATGTGTGCCCCTTATGCATGAGAGAGAGAGAGAGAGAGAGATAAAGGGAAAGCAGATGGGATTTCCATGAAATTGTGTACCATGTTTAATTCATTTAGAAAATGGGGATTATTAATATTTTTTCTCGTTATTTTCTTATGTCGATAATGATTAATAAGTGGAAATTCATCATTGATCTAGAGAGTATAGAAGCAATAACCACTGTTGAAACCATGTTTATATGTGCGTATTCATGCGCCATGGGCGGATCACAATTTGATATACCAACAGTATTGCTATATCAAATTGCTTTATACCAACACCTTGAAAGTCATGTTATTTTTAATGTATGTGTGTGGTATATATATATACATGTATATATATAATCAACAAGTGCCGAAAAATTAAAATTTGCACGCATGACGTCATTAAAATAACGATGACGTAATGGAACCAGAAGTAGCGTCATTTTATGTAGGTAAACTTTTTGTCACAGGATGAAGCCGGGTTGGGACTGGATTAGTGAAGACACCGAAAGCAACTGCGTTAATAAGATGTTTATTTATAAACGCAATTTAAAGATGAACAAATCTGACACCATTATAACAAAAAGATAAGGAAAATTATAAAGTTCCTAACATGGAACTATCAACAACAAGTAACTCAACGAGAAAAATCAAAGATGGATTTAACAAATGGAATTTTAAACAAACGTGAATAGCATCCTATCACCAATCGACAAATAAGAGTATATGATTTACACCCCAATATAAACAAGGTCTTATTAAGTACCAAGGGTGACCAAAGCATGTGAATACTCATTTATCCATCAATCTGTGAACTCGTCAATTTATCAATTTAACAAGCGATGTTGGAATATGAATTTATGAATCCGTCGTTCATATAACGATATTGAAATGGGGATGTATGAAATTATGAATATGTCGTTCATATAACGATATTGAAATGGGGATGTATGAAATTATGAATCTATCACACATATAGCGATATTGAAATGGGAATGAATGTAATTTTGCACAGATAGCAATATTGAGATAACAATCAAATGGAACACGCAATAAATATAACTATCGTGGCGTCCGTTTGACTACCAAGATGTATCTACGGTTCCACCCGCTCTAGTCCATGGTCAAGGAGCCACCACGCATGGTCCACCCCTCCCAGTCTGTTGAAGGGTCCCTCGAGAGCCTTCACATTAACACAGACCCGTTGATCGAGAAGCCTTGGTCCCTCGCATCAAGAAAACCAGTACACTCTTCCGAAACAACGTCACCAGACACAGCGTACACGTCACACGAAACCACACAGAGTTCTGTGACTTCACACACCACCAAACCACACATATGGAACAGCTAAAAGTATAACAACTAAACCGTGTAATACATATGACACGGTTAGTACTTTTGTATTGATATATGTTGCGCATGCGCGCACATGAATTACGCCTCGTTACACATTACATTAATCATTCAATGCATGCCGCGTATAATTAAATAATACCCGTCTGTTCAGTTACAACAAATAGCTAACTTGAATCAGCCTATAGGATTTCTAATATCATGGCGTTGTATGACCTAGGTATTGACTCTCTGTAGAATTTAGAATAAATTCTAAAACATCTAATAAATGAAACAATTATGTCATATAAAACGAATAGTGATAAAGAATACAATCTTAAATTTCACATACCTCTACAGCTGAAGTTTTGCTCCCGTAAAGAGGTAAGCTTTCTGACAAGACTCATCGTAGTGTAATTTGTTTATAGAGAATTCGCTCTATATGTACTCTAGCTGTGACAGATATGCGCAGCAGCTAGGTACGTGAGTTTTCACTGCAGGCAATTTGCACGTGCAGCATGGGGTGAATCGCGCTCAGTATTTCAAAATAACTAGAGCCGAAAAAAATAAACAACCCCCGAGTAACGCTCTAGTCGGAAACGAAACCCGAATACATTTTTGATCACATATACACATTGATATAAACCATACAATTCCGTGACAATACCTCCCCCCTTAAAAAAAAAGTGGAAGCACTTTTAGAAAATCACGGAATTTTGCAAAAATACAAACTGAAACGTATTTTTTACATTACCAGAATATCATGGTAGGAAAAAAAAACTGCAAATCACACTCTGCTTAAATAATCGGCCCCTACATTTTCCGACCCTCTGATTGCTTCGATCCGGAAACGATATGGCTGCAGAGTCAATGCCCAACGCATCAATCTTGCGTTGGCAACTTTTGCCTTGTTCAAATATATGAGAGGCTGATGGTCCGTTTCAAGGACAAATTCCCTTCCGAAAAGGTACGTGTGGAATTTACCTACACCCCACACCAGTGCCAAGCACTCCTTTTCGATCACGGAGTAGTTTTGCTCCCTAGGCAGCAATTTCCTACTAGCATAAGCTATGGGTAACTTTACCCCGTCTTGCTCCTGTAGCAAAACTGCTCCTAAGCCCGTGTCGGATGCATCAGTTCTCAATATGAACGATCTATTTAATTCTGGCAACTTTAGGATCGGTGCACTGATCAATCTTGCCTTAAGGGCGTTAAAAGCTTTCTCTTGGCATAAACCCCAAGAAACTTTATTTGGCTGCCCTTTCCTAGTCAAATCCGTCAATGGACTAGCTATAGCGGCGAAATTTGGAACGAACTTCCTATAAAAACCTATCAATCCAAGAAACGATCGTATCTGTTTCTTGGTTTCTGGCCTAGGAGCGTCTTTAATCGCGTCAATTTTATCAGGGTGGGGTTTTAACTGCCCTGACCCACTTACTAGATGGCCCAAGCATTCCAAGTTAGAATATGCTATGCTACACTTGGAGGGTCTCGCTGTGAGATTTGCCTTGCGGAGTCTGTCAAACAGATTGACTAATGCCCTAACATGCTCTTCCCAGGTATGTGTATATACTAGAATATCGTCGACAAAACTATCTACGTTGTTCATGCCTTTCAACAATTTTCGCATAAGACTCACGCACGACGCACCGGCGTTAACCAGACCAAAAGGCATAACCTTAAACTGGAAAAGACCTTTAGGGGTCGCGAATGCCGTTAATATGCGGGCATTTTCAGCGATGGGCACCTGCCAATAACCTTTTGTTAGATCTAATTTAGAAATGTACTGGTGTCCTGCCAATTTTGAAAACAAGCCCTCCATGTCTGGCATCGGTTCAGCATCAAACACGGTGACTTTATTTAGTTGTCGAAAGTCTATACAAAATCGATTAGTTCCGTCTTTCTTTCTAACCAATACCACGGGGGAAGAATAGGGGGAGTTTGAGGGTTCAATCACTCCCAGGTCAAACATTTTACCTACTTCCTCATCGATTGTCTCCCGTGCGTTAAAGGGTATTGGATATCCCTTTATTCTGATTGGCTCCGAGGTATTCAAGTTTATTTCGTGCGTTATTAATCCAGTATTACCTGGTCGATCTGTAAATACGTCTGGGTACTTACTTAAAATTTCCCTGACTTGCTGACGCTGACCTTCAGGTAATTCCGGGCACACGCTGACCATATCTATTCCCTCATTTCCTACAACCATGGGGTACTCGAGGGGAATTTCTGTGTTGGGGTCACTCGACTCGTCTTCTATGACCGCAATACATACGACGTTCAAAACGCCCTTTCCAACAGTTTGATCAGGTCTCTCCACGTATCGTTTTAACATATTGGCATGAAATATTCTCAACCTCCCTTTCATGTCGATTCAGTAGTCCATTTCACCCTTGACCTGTTTGACCTCATATGGCCCTTTCCATTGGACCAATAATTTGTTTCTACTAGTAGGGAGTAGCACCAACACTCGATCACCCACGTCGAATTTCCTACTTCGCGTTCCGCGGTTGTAATACTTCGCGTACTTGCGACCCGACTTCACGAGCTCGTCGTGTGCCATCCGACACGTGCTTTCTAATCTCTCGCGTAAGTCGACGACGTATTGGTAGGTGGTTTTAACTTCTCCGTCTGCGATATCACCCGACCATAGTTCGCGCAGAATCCGCATAGGACCACGAATTGTCCTACCGTATAGCAATTCAAACGGCGAGAATCCCAAGCTCTCGTGCGGTACCTCGCGATACGCGAACAAAATCGCGTTCAAATACCGGTCCCAATCTCGCGGTTTCTCCGCGCACATTCGACGTAGCATTTGTTTCAACGTCCCGTTAAATCTCTCTACCAATCCATTACACATGGGGTGATACGGCGTGGTGCGCAACTGCTTAATTGACAACAACCTACTAATTTCTGCCATGAGTTCTGAGGTAAACTGGGCCCCACAATCTGTAAGAATTTCCTCAGGTACCCCTACCCTGCTGAACATGTCTACAAGCGCCTCGGCTACACGTTCAGTTTCAATTGATGATAAAGCTATGGCTTCTGGGTATCGAGTTGCATAATCTACTAGAGTAAGGATATATCGGTTTTTCCGATCTGTAATTGGAAATATCAATCCCACAATATCAACAGCTACCCTTTTAAATGGGGTATCTATTAGAGGCATTTTACCTAATGGTACTCTGGTATTCCTTCCCTTCGACACCGTCTTCTGGCAAACGTCGCACGATCGACAGAATCGTGCTACGTCACTATTTACGCCAGGCCAATAAAACTCCGCTAATACTCTGTCTGTTGTTTTTTTCATGCCCAAGTGACCCGCCATACTGGACTCGTGTGCCACTCTCAGTACATGTGGCCTGAATTTCTGAGGGACAACTAGTTGGAAATACTTTCTACCGTCCGACGTGGTAAATTCTCTATACGTTAAACCTTTGGTACGTAAGAATTTAGAGCTCCCACCGCCCTTACAATATTTCACGGTACCAGACATGATCCTCTCCGCGGTCGCGCTCAAGGACGCGTCCTGCCTCTGCTCACGCGTAAATACATCGCGCGAGATATCAGTCACGGCTTCCGGAACTTTTAACTTAGGTAGCGGCTTTTTATCCGCCTGCGCCTGTGCCCTAGTTTCGACCGCTTGTACAATGGGAAACCGGAAATCAGAGAGAGTTGGGAGTCTGGATCCCTCGACATTTCCGATAGTTAAGTCGTATATGGGATTTTCCATACACAGAGCTTCTACGGTTCCGGTCAGAAAAGGCGTCTCGATTTCTATTCTCGCGACGGGAACGCGATCAATCGTTTGATCTAATAACATGCACGGGGATTTCCAACCAAGCATTTGGTCATCCCTAACGAGACTCCGCTTTACTACGACGCCCGTGCACCCGGTGTCGCGTAAGACCGTGACTTCTTGACCGTTGGCGGTACCAGTAGCAGTCGGCACTCTCGCCTCGGGGAAAAAGACAAGTGCCGATCGACTGAATAACATCACGACCGATCTGCGCACGCGCTGCGGATTCGTACACCGTATTCACGTTATTAGTCCCTGAATTATCACGCGGAAAATCATCGCGCTTACCGCCCCCTGACCATGCTCTGCTTTCGATAGCAACCGCGACCCTCTGGACAAACCCCTTCCTTTTCGGACAATCGGGCGTGATGTGACCCCATTCCTTACAGGTAAAACATTGTCTATCCCTACGATTCGTACCCTTCCCAGATTGAAAGTTTCCACCTTTATGTGTACCAAGTTTCTCGGGTTCTCTGGGTCTCTGATCTTTTCCTTGATTACCTCCCTTGTTATCCCTTGAGATCACATTCTGGGTACCTCCCCGAGCTTCGGCGAAATAGTCTGCCTGAGTAGCCATATCTGAGATATTATTGAAGGACTTTTCCCTCAGGAACAAGTACAATTCCCTACCACACGTGTTTAACAGCTGGTCCCTAAGTAGAAAATCGGTAAGACCCTCAAACGTTTTTTGGATCTTACCACATTCAACCCAACGCTGGAAATAATTCCCCGTCCTACTGGCGAACTGGGTGAATGTCTCGCCTTTCTCGGGTTTACTATATTTAAATTTTTTTCGGAACCCTTGTTCTGTCAACTCGTATCTCTTAAGGAGTGCCTCTCTTAACGCGTCGTAGTTCAATGCCTCGTCCACGGGTAGACGCGAATATACATCTAGCGCTTTACCTTTAAGTAACGCTCTGAGATGGAGCGACCAATCATCTTTTTTCCACTTTTGGATGGTAGCATATCGCTCAAACCTATGTAAATAACTATCTAAGTTATCTTTGTCATCTTCGAAAGGGGGTAATTTAGGGCCTCTTAACTTTGATTCTTGTTGACCATCTTTCTTAGCCTCTAATAATTCAAATTTCCTTCTATGTTCTTTCTCCATATTCCTGTCTTCTAACTCAATGGCTTCTAACTTTGCTTGTTTCTCCCTCTCTATTCTTTCCCTTTCTGCTTCCCTTTCCCAACCTATCCTTTCCTTCTCTGCCTGCTTTTCTAACTCTATCTTCTCCTTCTCAAATTCCATCTTCTCCCTTTTAAATGATATCTCTAATTCTAATCTTTCCTTCCCCGCTTGCTTCTCTAATTCTAACTTTTCCCTTTCTATATCTCTCTCCTTTAATCTTTGATCCCTTTCCCGAGACTGCTCCTCCTGAACGAATTTTCTAAGGGCCTCCCCCTCATACCCAAACTGTTTACCCAACTCCACTAGATCTTTGAGTGACGACATGATAAATACTGTTGATAAGATCACCAATCCTAAGTGCACTATCATATAACACATACAATTTTTAGGACTACACGAACCAACCGTATATCCCTTCTCCAAATATATGCAATATGTATATATGACAAACAAATGGTAAATAAAACAAAATATGAGTGAAGTATTCACTCACCCGCCTGAATTAGTTCTTGTCAGGAAGGTCACAATCTGAAATGAATAACTAAAAAAAAATCCTACCGGAGTCAAGACCTATGCAAACTAACGTCCGTGTTCCCACTAATCCAATGATCCCACTTCTGACACCATTTGTCACAGGATGAAGCCGGGTTGGGACTGGATTAGTGAAGACACCGAAAGCAACTGCGTTAATAAGATGTTTATTTATAAACGCAATTTAAAGATGAACAAATCTGACACCATTATAACAAAAAGATAAGGAAAATTATAAAGTTCCTAACATGGAACTATCAACAACAAGTAACTCAACGAGAAAAATCAAAGATGGATTTAACAAATGGAATTTTAAACAAACGTGAATAGCATCCTATCACCAATCGACAAATAAGAGTATATGATTTACACCCCAATATAAACAAGGTCTTATTAAGTACCAAGGGTGACCAAAGCATGTGATTTATGCACTTATCAATAGAATACTCATTTATCCATCAATCTGTGAACTCGTCAATTTATCAATTTAACAAGCGATGTTGGAATATGAATTTATGAATCCGTCGTTCATATAACGATATTGAAATGGGGATGTATGAAATTATGAATATGTCGTTCATATAACGATATTGAAATGGGGATGTATGAAATTATGAATCTATCACACATATAGCGATATTGAAATGGGAATGAATGTAATTTTGCACAGATAGCAATATTGAGATAACAATCAAATGGAACACGCAATAAATATAACTATCGTGGCGTCCGTTTGACTACCAAGATGTATCTATGGTTCCACCCGCTCTAGTCCATGGTCAAGGAGCCACCACGCATGGTCCACCCCTCCCAGCCTGTTGAAGGGTCCCTCGAGAGCCTTCACATTAACACAGACCCGTTGATCGAGAAGCCTTGGTCCCTCGCATCAAGAAAACCAGTACACTCTTCCGAAACAACGTCACCAGACACAGCGTACACGTCACACGAAACCACACAGAGTTCTGTGACTTCACACACCACCAAACCACACATATGGAACAGCTAAAAGTATAACAACTAAACCGTGTAATACATATGACACGGTTATTACTTTTGTTTTTGATATATGTTGCGCATGCGCGCACATGAATTACGCCTCGTTACACATTACATTAATCATTCAATGCATGCCGCGTATAATTAAATAATACCCATCTGTTCAGTTACAACAAATAGCTAACTTGAATCAGCCTATAGGATTTCTAATATCATGGCGTTGTATGACCTAGGTATTGACTCTCTGTAGAATTTAGAATAAATTCTAAAACATCTAATATATGAAACAATTATGTCATATAAAACGAATAGTGATAAAGAATACAATCTTAAATTTCACATACCTCTACAGCTGAAGTTTTGCTCCCGTAAAGAGGTAAGCTTTCTGACAAGACTCATCGTAGTGTAATTTGTTTATAGAGAATTCGCTCTATATGTACTCTAGCTGTGACAGATATGCGCAGCAGCTAGGTACGTGAGTTTTCACTGCAGGCAATTTGCTCAGTATTTCAAAATAACTAGAGCCGAAAAAAATAAACAACCCCCGAGTAACGCTCTAGTCGGAAACGAAACCCGAATACATTTTTGATCACATATACACATTGATATAAACCATACAATTCCGTGACACTTTTGATGCCTCCAGCATACGTAATTTGATTGAATTCAACAAAATTTTATTATTCTGCACAAAATGCATCCTAAAGAGTCTCTGTACAAAACTTTGCGCCTTTTGGTGATTGGGCGAAATTTGACCCTTGTAGTACCTAGTCCTTTAGCAGGATTTTGAAATATTTCTCATTGGGACAGGGTCCATTATTGGCCCTAGAGGAGCCTTTAAAAAATTATATAAACCTATATACCGTATATACTCACGTATAAGCTGATACCAACTGCAAACTGCATAGACCCAGATCTGCTGTCTCATAATGCACCGGCAGATCAGGGTCTATGCAGTTTGTAAGGAACAACATAGACCCTGATCTGCCGGTACATTATGCGATGGCAGATCAGGGTCAATGTTGTTTGCATTTGGATCCTGAATATACACGAGTATATATGGTAATAAAAATTCTATTCTAGATTGTATTCTTTTAGCATTAGCAGAGTTTGATTAAACATTCTTCACAATTATAATAAAGGGTTTAGACTTTCAATTTGAATTTTTTTTTGTTTTTTGGCCAAAATATCTACAGTCATGCAATGAGTAGCATAATATGTCACATCTGAGATAGCACTTTTTTTTCTGCTCACAGTGGGGGACATCTTGGTTTTGTCTATCTGTATGTCTTTTAAATAAGTTGATTAGCAAGACTGCACAAAAAGTTACTCAACATATTAAATGAAATTTGATAGGCATATTTGTATGTACCAGTATATGTAGATGATGTGATTAGATCTTTAGACTTTTACAGCAATTTTTCCATTCTTTAGCTCTACTAGTCATGGAGTGGCAAAGCTTATCGGATGGTCTGTTGTCCTTCTTCTGTCCATTAGCAAAGCTTATCGGATGGTCTGTTGTTTTTCTTCTGTCCATTAGCAAAGCTTATCGGATGGTCTGTTGTCCTTCTTCTGTCCTTATAGCAAAAGTTTGTTATCACTTCTCCTATATACTTGGAGTATTGCCATGAAACTTTACACACACATTCGTCCCATAGTTTAGTTGGTCTTAGATGAAAATTGTGCTGATATGAGGTCCAATATGGCCACCACATCAGCCATCTTGAAAATCTTGTTATCGCTACTCCTCCTGAATGAACATATCAACATGGGGTTTTCACTAAAAGACTTCTTATGATGTCTAGTTGGTCTGAAATGAAAATCATGCTAATCTGACATCCAATATAGTAGCCATCTTGAAAATCTTGTTGTCACTACTCCTCATACATGGATGGTCATATCAACATGGGGTTTTCACTAACAGACTTCTTACAATGTTTTGTTGATCCTAAATTAAAATGTTGCTGATATGATGTCCAGTGTATGGCCATCATTTTGACATTAAGGTTTTCATCAGAAGAGTTCTTGTGGTATCTAGTTGGTCCTTAATGAAAATTACTAACCCTCAATATGTCCACCAGGGTGACTATCTTGAAAATATTGTCATCTCGACTCCTCCCAAATGGATGGCTATATCAATATGGGGTTTTCACCAATTGACTTTTTATGATACCTAGTTTGTCCTAAATGAAAATGGTGCCAGTCACACATCCAATATGGCTGCTACAATGACTGTCTTAAAATCTTCTTGTCACTACTCCCCCTGAATGGATGATCATTATGACATGGGATTTTCACCAAAAGACTTATAACGATGTCTACTTTGTCCTAAATGAAATGGTGCTGATTTGACATCCAATACATCTGCCACAGATGGTTTCAACACTCTGCAGTTAAAACGAAGAAATGGTCTTATCATGAATTCCTGGAAATTTTGTTCACCCAGTAATCAGTCCCTTCGAGGGACTCTTGTGTTTTGATGTTATCCATCTATCCATATGTACATCCATCTGTCTGGTGCCAATTTTATTTCTACACAATAACTCGAGTTGTCTGTGATTGACGGTTATAAAACTTTGTGGACTGTTTGCACTTAGGGAAAGGAAGAACCCTAACAAATTTGGGGTCAAAAGGTCCAAGGTCAAGGTCACCAACTGAAAGAAGAAAATTGGTTTCTGTACAATAACTCAAGTTGTCCACCATTACAGTTACCAAACTTTGTGGATGGCTTGCACTTGGGGTAAGGAAAAAACCAATTGATTTCAGGGTCAAAATGTCTAAGGTCAAGATCATTGACTGAAAGAATAAAAATTGTTTCCGCACAATAACATTTGTTCTACATAACATACCTGGACTAAACTTTTTGGATGGCATGCATTTGGGGTAAGAAAGAAGCCAATCTATTTTGGGGGTTAAAATGTCAAAAGTCACTATGACTAAAAGAAGAAAAATGGTTTCCACACAATAAATTAGTTCTAATTCACAGTCCTGGACCAAACTTTGTAGATGACTTAAATTTGGGGTGAGGAAGAAGCCTGTTGATTTTGGGGTCAGAAGGTCAAAGGTCAACATAACTGACAGAAAGAAAAAAAGTGGTTTCTGCACAAAAATTGAAGTTATCTACATAGAGGACTGGGCATATAATGTGCCAATCATGGCACTCTTGCTGACTTCATGGATAGCTTATTATCAGGTGCTAATTTCATTGCCGAGGTGATTTTTTTTCTCTTGTTTGTTTCTTGAGACCAAATGAAGTAATTTTAATATGTTTTCAGACAGCAAAATTAATTATTTTTTACCAACTGAAAACATGCAGAAAATACTGTGTTATGATATCTACTAGTTGGTTATCAACAAAAATGGTGCCAATCAGACCTCCAATGGTGGCCATGTTGAAAATCTTGTTATCACTACTCGTTCTGAACAGATGGACATATCAACATAGGATTTTCACTAAAAGACTTCTTATGATGTATGGTTGATTCTGTAAAAAAAATGGTGCTGATCAGAACTCTAACATGGTGGCTATGGTGGCGATCTTGAAAATCTTGCTAACACTACTCCTTTTGAAGGGATGGTCATTTTAAAATGGGATTTTCACTAAAACATTTCTCAATATATAGTTGATGCTATATGAAAATGTGCCAATATGACCTCCCAAAATGGCCACCACAGTGGCTGTTGCGAAAAAATGTTATTACAGTTACTTCTGAACAGATGGCCATACCAATATGTTGGGGATTTTTTTTCTTTCTTTTTTTTCAAAAAAGTAATTTATGTAATTTGTAGTTTCTTTATGAAAATGATGCTGATCAAACATCCAAAATGGCTGCCTTGCTGACCATCTTGAAAGTCTGTATATGGCTACTTTTCCTGAATGGATGGTCATATCAACATAAGGTTTTAACTAATACACTATGGCAAGAAACAGACTATAATGGATTCTGGACATTCTTTTTGGTCTGTAGAGTGCCAGTCCCTCTTCTTCAGATTTTTACACAGTTTTGAATGTTTTGGACACAAGACTTTATTTTACAACAACCTTATTAGCATGAATAACAAAAAAAAAAAACAGTTGAGGTAGACAAATAACATAGGCATGTTGTATACATACATGAATTGACAAAATATTCATGCCATTGTAGACATTTTTCAAATTTTTTCAACATGTATTGTACATTTTGGACTTGTACTCTTGTCTGAAGTGGGGGCTTGCATGTTTTACAAACATAAATCTAGTTTTAGCTTTCTTTGTTAAGCAGAAGAATTCATAGGAATTGTATCATTGAAGTGAAATTAGATTTAAGAAAATGTAACCATTCTAGAAATTTGCAGCTGAAACAAACTCTGAATAAAAAATAGATTTTAAGCCTTTTTAAAAACAAAATAAACTTTTCCAGGTACACCAGAAATGTTGTCACCAGTGAACTATGAAGCTCCAACACCTCCACCTCAGCCATCACCAAGTGCTTACCCTTCAAGGGCCCCTGAAATACCCTATGGCCACCAGGGTCGTTATGGTAGTAGTCCAGGAAGAGGGGCTCCACATGGTCAATTTTCCCCTCCTTCTGATGGATATATCTCCAGTGGTAGACAGGATCATGTTTCCCCACAAAGATTAAATGGAATTCAAAGTCAAAGACAGTATGATTCAATGTCAAAGTTAATGAATGGTGGCACACACCATCTGCCCACAAAAGTGGATACATATTCTTCTACATCCTCACTTAGAGCCAAGCCAAGCTCAAGCCATGTGCTTAAAGACACGACCCCTGCTTTAAGTATCACCGCTAAATCAACATCAGTCCCAAATATTAACATGAGTAGGAGCTACCCAGACTATCCAGTTACAAAACCTAAAGTCCAGGATGATGATTTAGCAACATCAAGGTAAGTCAAGATTTTGTTAGTTTTCAGGCATGAAAGAGTTTCCTCTTTTTTGGTAGATTTATACCAGATCTCTCCCTCTAACATTAAAAAAAATTGTGGTCCCAGTGACCTCGGTATTTGAAAAATTGGTATCCCTCCATCATGGAAGGCATCTGTCAATCGAGAATCACATACTGTATATACTCGCTTATAAGTCAAGTCCAACTGCAAACAGCACAGACACATATATGCCATCACATAATGTGCCAGCAGATCTGGGTCTCTATTGTTTGTTAGGAGTAACCAGTAGAACAAATAACATAGAGCCTGATCTGCCAGCACATTATGTTGTTTGCAGTTGGACTCAACTTATAGGCAAGTATATGTCGTAAC
The DNA here is from genome assembly GCA_029931535.1 of Margaritifera margaritifera. Lineage (NCBI taxonomy): Eukaryota > Metazoa > Mollusca > Bivalvia > Unionida > Margaritiferidae > Margaritifera > Margaritifera margaritifera. Next base: position 22,844,751 of record JAQPZY010001699.1, read on the forward strand.
AAAGGTTCTGATGGACCACTCACCAATTGAGTGACAAGTTAGGTGTGAATAATTGCATAATTAGGTGGCTGGAGAAAAAGCTCGCCTTACCAAGTAGGGCAGATAGATAATTTTTACTATGTAACATATACAAATGTAAGGGTTTTCACCAGAAGACCTATTATGATGTCTTGTTGGTCCTATATGAAAATGGTGCCAAGCTGACATCCAATATGCCCACCACAGCAGCTAATTTGAAAATCTTGTTATTGCTGAATATCAGAGGTGGTTTCAACACTCAGCAGTTACAAGGAAGAGATGGTCTTATCTTGAATTCCCAGAAATTCTTTTTGGCCAACAGAGCATCAGTCCCTTTTGAGGGACTCTTGTTTTTTTAATATACTAAATACATCATGAAACGCAAAATCACACATCACAGTAGGGAAAATGCAACCTTCTCATTAACAACATCACACCCACAAGTCTAGTACATGCTGTTACATAACTGTCAAAATGACTACCTATGAAATAACTTCTTTCATTTAGTAATGAGTGAAACAGATAACACATCTTTTAGTAACCGAGTATCTGATCAATGAAAGAGGGTTTTATATAAAAGAAGTATAATAATACTATTTACCGCATATCAGGCACAGAATGTATTGTTGACTTATTTATCTTTTCGTAACACATTCTTTTAATTCTAATCTGGATTAATAAGGCCATTCTTTATCAGCAAATGAGTTTCCTTGATGTTCAGAATACACAAATCAGAGCACACTCTATTGGTACATACTAAAAGTCCGTTTCTTGACAGGGTGCTTACAGTAACAAGGCTTGTACAGCTTGTGTACCAATACTTCAAACTTTTAAAAGCTGTGCCCCATTGATGCACCATACTCATAAAATGTGTATTCCCTAAACACAAAATGTACATAAATACACTAGAAATATGAGTTAATACAAACACTGTTTATATATTATAGTATGAGTCATATATGACAAAAATTTGTTTTATTCAATTAGAAAATAATAATAATTGACTTTAACTGTGGCAGGATTCAGTCATTTTAGTCAGATAAAAAAAATAATTTCTTTTAGTTACAGATGTATAAGGGGACGATGAATTCTACAGAAAATTCCTCACAGTTGCTAACATTTCTGTAAATCATTGTTGGTTGCACTGATAAATTCACTGGTTCACTGCAAAAATACTGTATTGTGCAGATTTTATTTTCTCTTTTTCCTACATATGTGTGACACAGTTGCCCATGTGGGACATGCTTTTCTCACATTCCTATATGTGTATGATTATGTTTTCCAGTGCAGAAAAACCTGTAGAGGAAAATTCTATCCTTCCTCACATGTGACCTTTATCCTGACACGTGGACTATTTTGACATTTTACTGCAAGCAGTGCTCACAAAGTAGCAAAAACTTTCTGATCTCCATCATCACTTGAACATTCTTTCACATTAATCAAGATAAACATTAACTGCAACTCATTTACTAAAATGAGCAGAGGTTAAAGTTAAGTGTCCCGCAAACAGACTGTTTTGCACTGATTGGTCTAGCTACATGTACAGCTTCTTTAATCCATTTTCGAGTCAACAAATCTGTTGTTGTCATTGTTATTTTTAAAAAAATAATATTCTTATTATTATTTCTGAATGGTAAATCAATTCTTGATCAAAGTTAAATTGATGACCATTTCATTATTTTGTGACTCTTGTCTTATTGATAAGAGTGGGCTTATTTTTTTACCTATTCACATTTGTATCATAGTACAAGCTATGTGCAGTACACATATTGGACGCTGTGTATTGCCATTACCATATCCTTTTCAACCGCTGTTCTTTGAAAGCTAAAATATATTTAAATGTCATTTAAAGTTTATACTGAATTTTTTTGTGAAAACCTAACTTTTTATGATTTATCTTAAGGTAAGAAAAGTTTAAATGGGTGTTTTGCTGTTTAAAAGTTGCACCAGTATTCCCAATATGCCTTTTGGCTTCGACCCTCATTTTTGGTTCAGAAATGTGAGAAAAAGTATCCTTCATTATGCTTCAGTGTAGGATAGGAAAACTCCACCCTTGGGATCAAAATTTTGCATAAGATTCATGTCTGACATAAAATTCTGATCCTTGGATGGAATTTTCCCATCCTACACAGACACATATGAAGGATTCTGTCAGTCCCACATGAGTGCACTTAGTGACACTATTGATGATATTGTTATGCTCAGGATGTGATGAATACTTGCAATGTTTCTAGCATTTTTAATATTGAAAAGATTTTTAATTTTTTTAATAGAAATTCTTTTTTACAACAAATTGTTTGTTGTAAATTTTTAGTCATCAGTCAAGTGATGTAAACACTGTAGCTACATCCATACTGATTATATGCCTCTTTCTTCATCACTCTTTTCTGATTAATAAATGAGAGACAAATAATCCATCATATACAGTGGTGTGGAAATTATCTATTCCAAACCATTGCATGAGATGAATTCTATTAGTCTTCATAAACAGGGTGAGACAAATAATGCATCATATATATTAGTGTGGAAATTGTCTATTCCAAACCATTGCATATGAGATGAATTCTATTAGTCTGCATAAGCAGGGTGAGACAAATAATGCATCATACGTGTATATGTTGGTGTGGAAATTGTCTATTCCAAACCATTGCATGAGATGAATTCTATTAGTCTTCATAAGCAGGGTGAGACAAATAATCCATCATATACATTAGTGTGGAAATTGTCTATTCCAAACCATTGCATGAGATGAATTCTATTAGTCTGCATAAACAGGGTGAGACAAATAATCCATCATATATATTAGTGTGGAAATTGTCTATTCCAAACCATTGCATATGAGATGAATTCTATTAGTCTGCATAAACAGGGTGAGACAAATAATCCATCATATATATTAGTGTGGAAATTGTCTATTCCAAACCATTGCATATGAGATAAATTCTATTAGTCTTCGTAAGCAGGGTGAGACAAAAATATCACTTTTTATAAAGGTTAAAGTGATGATGTCATCATCATCATCATCAGTGTTAAAGTTTTAGGTTAAAGTGTTGTATTTAAGCTTATACACATGAAAAACACAATTTTAAACTGGTAGACATGCTGACACAATTGTGGTTTGCTAAACACAAATTCCTAAATATGCATCCATGAGAAATTGGGGGTGGGGGTTGGAAACATCAAATACTACTAAAATATTGTCTTCTCTGAAAGAATATCCTGATGTGGGAAAGTTTTTTGGAGCTTATTAATGCCTTCATCAAAGGTTTTACTACAGGTGCCATTGAAAGCACAGCCAGTTCAGAAACAGGTGTAATTTGCAGGGAAGTAACTGTGTATTATAGCTTACAACACATTTAAAATTGCTGAGCTTGAGAAAAGGAACATCACAGGAAAAAATCCAGAATTGATATCTGGTACTAGATTTGTAACATATCTCCTTTATAGATTCAATAAAATGAAATAAATAAAGTAAATAAAAACAAAATGCATATCTGAATTCTTAATAAAGTAATAGTCATTTCAATGAACAAGATAAGGGAGCCACAAAAGCTCAGTTGGTAGAGCATCAGACTCGTAATCCAAGGGTCGCAAGTTCAGTACCCATCCAGGGTTGCTACCTCACTATGTCCTTGGGAAAGGCACATAGCTCCCATTTCCTGAACATGATATAGCCAGTAATGTATTAAAAGTGCTGTTAAAACCAATAAAAACAAAAACTAGATAAAAATGCAAGAAATATTAGCAGTGATAGTCAAAACTTCTTTGTTGTCTCCCCATTTATCATTATGTAAAGGCTGTAACAGTTTATTTTTTGCGGCATCAATAATTTATTATCATCTTACTTCACCCTTCCTTTAAATTCACTGCAGAATAAAGAGGCTACTACAGCCAGATAGTATATTAATTAGATTATTTTAAATTAATTATGACATGTATATTAATTAGATTATTTTTAATTAATTATGACATGTATATTAATTAGATTATTTTTAATTAATTATGACATTCTACCTATGATACTCACAATGACTCTACAAGTTTATGCAAGTCAGATACAAGTGGATGCATCAACACACAGATGCAGGTTCTGAGGAACACTTGGGTGAAACCTCAGCACCCAGAATTAAAGACTGCATTACAAAAAGAAAACAATACTGGTGACCATAATTTACCATCAGTTTTAGTTCAGTAAAGCTAAAACAAAAGTTCAGCATGCACTAAATATAATCTCTGCCAGTAATTCAGTTAAGTTTTTAGCTCTACTGGTCATAAACCAGAAGAGCTTATGGGATGGTCGGTTGTCCATCTTCCATCGTCCATTCGCCATCTGTTGTCTGTTATCTGTCTGTCCATTAGCACAAGTTTGTTATCACTACTCCTCCTAAACTACTAAACTACTTGGAGGATTGCCATGAAACTTTACACACACATTCATCCAATGGTCTAGTTGGTCCTAAATGAAAATGGTGCTGCTCGGACATCCAATGCGACTGCCATGGTGGCCATCTTGAAATTTTTTTTATCTCTACTCGTACTGAATGGATGGTCATATCAACATGGGGTTTTCACTAAAAAACTTCTTATGATGTCTAGTTGGTCCTAAATGAAAATGGTGCTAAACTGACATCTAATATGGCCACCAGAACAGCCATCTTAAATATCTTGTTATCACTACTTCTCCTGAATGGATGGTAATATCAGTGTGGGGTTTTCTTCTTTTGATATCTAGTTGGTCCTAAATAAAAAAATTAACGATCTGATATCCAATATGGTCACCATAGCAGCCATCTTGAAAATCTTGTTATCGCTACTCCTCTTGAATGGATGGACATATCAATATGGGGTTTTCACTAAAAGTCTTCTTATGATGTCTAGCTGGTCCTAAATGAAAATGGTGCCAATCTGACATCCAATATGGTCACCATCTTAAAATTCTAGTTATCACAATTGTACTTGAGCAAAAAGTCATATTGACATCGGGTTTTCACCAGAAAACTTCTTATGATATTCAGTTGGTCTTAAATGTTAATGGTGCTGATCTGACATCCAATATGGCCACCACAGTAGCCATCTTGAAAATCTTGCTATTGCAACTCCTCCAGAATGGAAAGTCATAGCTTCAAAATATTGTTATCTCTACTCCTATCCAAATTAATGGCTATATCAACATAGCAACATTTCGTTTTCACCAATAAACTTCTTATGATACATAGTTGGTTCTAATTGAAAATGGTGTCAGTCATACATCCAATATGCCTGCCACTGCCACTGCCACTGTCTTAAAAATGTTGTTGTCGATACTCCCCCTGAATGGATGATCATTATTACATGGGGTTTTCACCCAAAAAGTTCTAATAATGTCTACTTTGTCTTAAATGAAAATGGTGCCAAACTGACATCCAATATGTGTACCATAGCAGCTATTTGGAAATTTTGTTATTACTGAAGAATATTAGCGATGGTTTCAACACTCAACAGTTAAAAAGAAGAAATAGTCTTATCTTGAATTCCTGGATATTCTTTTTGCCCAGTAGAGCATCAGTCCCTTCAAGGGACTCTTATTATATTTGGCACAGCAGATGTACATTCCAATGAATTAAGAATTTTGCAAATGATGAATGACAAGGTGTGTATATACATGTGCTCGCATACAAATCAGATCCAAATGCAAACTGCATAGACCCAGATCTGCTGTCAAATAATGCACTGGTATATCAGGGTCTATGGAGTTTGTTTGGACTAATCAGTCGAACAAACAATATAGACCCTGATCTGCTGGCCCATTATGTGATTGCAGCTTTGGGTCTGTGGAGTTTCTTAGGACTTATGAGTAGAACAAACGACATAGACCCTGATATGCTGGAACATTATGCAGTGGCAGATCTGGGTCTATGTAGTTTGTTAGGACTAATGAATAGAACAAACAACATAGACCTTGATCTGCTGGCACATTATGCAATAACAGCTGGGTTTATGCAGTGTGTTGGGACTAATCAGCAGAACAAATAACGTAGACCCAGATCTGCTGTCGAATAATGCACAGGCAGATCTGGGTTTATGGAGTTTGTTCAGACTAATCAGTAAAACAAACAACATAGACCCTGATCTGCTGGCATGTTATCTGATGACAGATCAGGTTTATACAGTTTGTTAAGACTTATCAGTAAAACAAACAAAATAGACCCTGATCTGCTGGTGCATTATGGGATGGGAAATCAGTGTGTTGTTTGCCCTTTGACCGATTTATAAGCGAGTATAATATGGTATCTTTAGTCATGCTATAATTCTGTCCATTTCAGGTATAGAGCAGTATATGCCTACAGGCCACAGAATGAAGATGAATTGGAGTTACTGGAGGATGATGAAGTGTATGTAATGGAAAAGTGTGATGATGGCTGGTTTGTGGGAACTTCGCTTAGGACAGGAATGTTCGGAACTTTTCCAGGAAATTATGTACAAAAAATACAATGACATTGTAAGTATATCACTCTATACCTTATGCAGGTACTATATATACTTGCATGTAAGTCAGATCCAACTGCAAACTGCACAGATCCCGATCTACCATTGCATGATGCAATTTGTTAGGAGTAATTGGTAACAAACAAGAGAGACAGGATCAGGGTCTATGTTGTTAGCAGTTGGACTTGATTTATAAATGGGTATATATGGTGGTTATAAGTGAGAGTACAATTATATCAATTCCCTGTCCTTTGTGCCATCAGCATCTTGCCAACACAAATTTCACCACATTTGTGAAAATTATATTTAGAAACATCATTATCTTTCAGTTAGAAGATGGGCTTATTCCATGTCAATGTTGAAGATGGGCTTATTCCATGTCAGTTAGAAGATGGGCTTATTCCATGTCAGTTACAAGATGGGCTTATTCCATGTCAATCTTGAAATCATCCACAACTTTTTTAATGAGATTTTTAGGACTGATATTTTTATTCTGCATATGAATAAGATCTACCATATATACTCGCATATAAGCGAGTACCAACTGCAAACTGCATAGACCCAGATCTGCGGTTGCATAATGCACCAGCAGATCTGGGTCTATGCAGTTTGTAAGGACTAATCAGTAGAACAAACAATATAGACCCTGATCTGCCAGTGCATTATGTGACAGCAGATCAGGGTCTATGTTGTTTGCATTTGGACTTGGATTATACACGAGTAAAGACGGTACTTATCAATTCCTAATGAAGGTGTTTGAACTTGATTACTTTCAATTCACTCATTTTTATTGGGTAAAAGAGTTTATAGATTTAATAGTTGGTGCAAACCACGAATTTCAAGACCCAAATAAACACTTCTGTGGAAAAGATTAGGACCTCTTTCCCAGTCCTTGAATTTAACAGGAATTTCAAGACAAAATAAATACTTCCACTGATAAAAATAAAAACCTTTTTCCCTGTTCTTGAATTTAAGGGGAATCAGTACTTACCAAAATGACAAGTATATGAACCTATAACATTAACTTGCAAACACACTTAAATTTAAAACAGCTCTAACCTGGCAAAATTTCCTCATAATCAACTTTTTTATCTCTTCTGATCATAGACCAGAAGAGCTTATGGGATGGTCTGTTGTCTGTCGTCCAACGTCCATCCTTTTGTTAGCACAAGTTTGTTATCGCTACTCCTCCCAAACTACTTTCAGGATTGCCTTGTAACTTTACATACACATTCAGCCCATGCTCTGCTTGGTCCTAAATGATGTCTAGTTGGTCCAAAATGAAAATGGTGCCGATCTTACTTCCAATATGGCCACCATGGCAGCCATCTTTAAAATCTTGTTATCGCTACTCCTTCTGAATGGATGGTCATATCAACATGGAGTTTGCACTAAAAGACTTCTTATGATGTCTAGTTCTTCCTAAATGAAAATTGTGCAGCTATGACGTCCAATATGACCGCCATGGTGGCCATCTTGAAAATCTTGTTATTGTGACTCCTCCTGAATGGATGGTCATTTCAACAAGGGGTTTTCGCTAACAGACTTCTTATGATGTCTGCTTGGTACTAAATGAAAATACTGCCAATCTGATGTCCAATATGGCCACAACAGTGGCCATCTTGAAAATCTTGTTCTTGCTATTCCTACACTTGAAAATCTTGTTATTGCTACTCCTCGTGAATGGATGGTCATATCAACATGGGGTTCTCACTAAAAGACTTCTTATGATGTCAAGTTTTTCCTAATGAAAATGTTGACGCTATTAAGTCCAATATGACAGCCATGGTCGCCATCTTGAAAATCTAGTTATCACTACTCCTCCTGAATGGATGGTCATATCAACATGGGGTTTTCACTGAAAGACTTCTTATGATGTCTACTTGGTCCTAAATGAAAATGGTGCAGATCTGACATCCAATATGGCGGCCATGGCAGCCATGTCAAAAGTCTTATTATTGCTACTCCTCCTGAATGGATGGTCGTATCAACATGGGGTTTTCACTGAAAGACTTCTTATGATGTCTACTTGGTCCTAAATGAAAATGGTGCAGATCTGACATCCAATATGGCGGCCATGGCAGCCATGTCAAAAGTCTTATTATTGCTACTCCTCCTGAATGGATGGTCGTATCAGTGTGGGGTATTCACATAAAGACTTCCTATGATGTCTAGCTGTTCCTAAATATAAACTATGCCAATCTGACATCCAATATGGCCATCATGGCAGCCATCTTAAAAATCTTGTTATCACAACTCTACTTTAACAGAAGTCATATTGATGTGGAGTTTTCACCAAAAGACTTCTTATGAAGTCCAGTTGATCTTATATATTAAAATGGTGCTGATCTGACATACAATATGTCCACCACAGCAGCCATATTGAAAATCTTGTTATTGCTACTCCTGAATGGAAGTCATATTTTGAAAATATTGTTGTCTCTACTCCTCTGCAAATAGATGGCCATATCGACATGTCATTTTCACCAGCAGACTTCTTATGATACCTAGTTGGTCCTACATGAAAATGGTGCCAGTAATACATCTAATATGGCTGCCATTACAACTGTCTTAAAAATCATGTTGTCACTACTTCCTCTGAATGGATGATCATTATGACATGAGGTTTTCACCAAAAGACTTCTAATGATGTCCATTTTGTCCTAAATGAAAATGGTGCCAAGCTGACATCCAATATGTGTACCACAGCAGCTAATTTGAAAATCTTGTTATTGCTGAAGAATATCAGAGATGGTTTCAACACTCCACAGTTAAAAGGAAGAAATGGCCTTATCTTGAATTCCTGGACATTTTTTTCACCCATTAGAGCATCAGTCCTTTTGACATTGTGCAATTTTCACAACTTATTCCTTCATTGGCGACTATGCCACTGTTAACTAATTTGCAGCTTTTGTAAAAAAATATTCAGTTTACAAAAGAAGTAAGCTTGTCATGTGATTGACTGGTATTAGTCTGGTACCCTGTCCAATGCATTTCATAATCTGTGCAATAGAAGCCAAGAAGGTTATCATGCCATTTTACTTTGAGGCAACCTGACAACATCATGCTGACTTGAGTTGAACAATACTGTGCTTCTCAGCTGTTAGCTTTTGTCATCTTGGTAATTATTGGTGGTAATAATAGCTAGTAATTATAATTACTAGCTATTATTACCGCCAATAATTACAACTAAGGAATCCTTAGCACTAAGGATAACTGGGTTAAGACCTTGAGTCTTTGTATAGATTTAAGTTAAGTATTTTATCAGCATGATAGAACAAATTTTATTGTCAGTTTAGAATTCGACAGATATTCTTGAAATTACCATCTGGAAACCCCAATAATTGTCAGTTTATGAAGGGTAATTTTGAGGTTTGTTGCACTAATAAGCTAACTACGTTAAAGGGGTGGCCATCCAAGAGGGATAATTTTGAACATAAAATTACTTATGCGAAGAGAATCTGGCTGTAAATAGTGAATGGCCACTCATCAAGAGGCCGAACACTTTAATAAGGTATACTCCACTTAATAAGATTGCATTTATTTGACAAAAGTTATTCCATTAAAATTTTTTTCTTGTCAAAGTTTTGAAATAAAACAGATATTAGAAGATGTGAAAAAATTCGATCTGAAACACTAAGAATGTAATTATTGTGCTGATACTTTTCTCAATTAAAACATTCTAGATGAGTAAAAACTTTTTAAAAAAATGATTAATTCAGTTTTCATGCAAAGTTTTAAATAATCAGGCTTTTAGTATTGTGTTATTTCACTAGATTCCCCAGGAGCCAACATTGCTCAGTGGGAAATGTGCCAGACTCTCGAAAGAAAGGGTGCGGGTTCGAGTCCTGCCATTGGATCAGCCTGGGTCAGCTACCGTGATGTGTCCTTGGGCAAGACACTTTACTCCAATTGCCTCGGCACTAAATAACCTACTTGTGTTGCTGTGCCGTAAAGTACCAAACTAGATTCTCCATGTTCAATGGCTGTTTGCCACTATAAATAAGTCCTTTATTCTATACCGTCAGACCAGTAGACAGTATTAGAGTTCTGATGTTGGAAAATTCTTACTAGACTACATATCACTAGAATGTATATATTCCTTATGGATTTGTACTAAAGCACATTAAGATTATTCTAAGCATATCAATTCTCTTTAAGTACAAGTAAAAATGTCATTTTTAAAAAATATATGAAAATTGATGCCACAAAAAGAAATGAATTCACAATTTTCAAGACACTTCTATTTCTTATTAAATGTGATTATTGTCTTACTATCATTTAAAGATATACAAAAATGTCTCTGATATTATGATTATGACCTAATAATTGTAATAATAATAATAATAATAATATGTCCCCTTGCAACAAAGGGCTATTCATTGGGGCATCAATATCCTATAGACTTCTATTTCATAGTTTTCTTTCTCATTTTCAGAACTTAGGTTCCCTAAGAGTACCATGAAGTATTGAATCTACAAACTAGAAACTCCAGTAATACTCTTCTATACAGTGATCAATCAACTCTGCATATTTACAAAGCTATACAGCCCAGATTGTACTCCTCATTTTGTAGCAATGACTACTGTACATTCTACAAAGCTAGGCCAATTATGTGATAAACAGCAAAAACTATGCACTGTACACACTGTAGTTGCTAATGAGGTCTTCTGTACAAATGTACAGCTGCATACAGTATTGTTCCATTAATTTCCAGCCAGAAATACAGAAGAGAGTTGCCAAGGTCTGAATAGTAGTATCAGTGCATTAACTGTTGAGTACATTTGTGTGTTATGTATTGTGCATTGTGAAATACAGCCTGAAATAAAGCACAGAGCCAGTTACAAACCAGCCATCCTAATTTATACAGCTGAACAAGAAAATATGAAGAACATGAAGCCAATTTAGAAATACTCTCTAAAGTATAGTAAGTTTAGTTCAGAAAAGGTCATAGAGTAGAGAAAGTCTGTTACAAACAGAAAGTGAAGACATTAGACAGGCTACAATATAAGGAGTAGTAATGGTGAAATCTATTTGTGGACAATGGTAGTTGGTAGTGACTTGTAACTTAGTCTGTAGCTTACTGTATCATTATTTTCTGAAGTACTTTGCTCCCGAATCATGTAATTAATGTGTACACACATAAAGGAAGCATCTGCAAGAAAGACTTTCTGAATTTTTTGTTTTTAAACAGTTGCATGTCTTTGATTTCTGCAGTATGCTGGTTTACTGTAAGCAAACATTGAGAAATCAGTTATTTTTGGCATGTTTTGATGAATTTGATTGAGTTGTTTTGATAATAAATTATGTGTTACAAAGAGTGCTCAGTTTTACTCCAGAGTAGGCACAAGATTTGCATTTAATAGAAATGTTTTCATATTAGTACGTCCACACCTAGAAGATGTAATTCAGATATCAATGTTATCACTTTTAGCAGTGAATTGTTTTAGAAATTTATCCTATAGACAAGCATTTGTAATGTATTGTTTGTAATGTAACAATTTTAGGATTATGTCTAGCCAAAGTTTAGGATAAGAAATACATTTAATTCATGACTTTATACTGGATTGATTTTTAATCTTGAAGTAGTTAATATTGCCTCATGCAGATTAAAAGCCAGAGTATTTTATATGTATATATGCTCCCCCATTATAATGCTGTCATGGGAGTCATACAGGATAATGCCTTATAGTAAGACCACCTTATAATGAAGTACATGGTGCATTACTCCCTCATTAAAATACTATCCATAGGAGCCAGAGAGTATAATGTCTTATAGTGATACCACCCTATAATGAAGTACATGATACATTACTCCCTCATTAAAATACTATCCATAGGAGCCAGAGAGTATAATGTCTTATAGTGATACCACCCTATAATGAAGTACATGATACCATACTCCCTCATTATAACACTGTCCATGGGAACCATAGAGATACTGCCTTATAGTGAGACCATCTTATAATGAAGTACATTTTATTTATATATATATATATATATATATATATATATATATATATATATATATATATATATATATATATATATATATATATATATATATATATATATATAGTGTCAGTACTACTTAATGAAATGGGATACATTACCATACCTGCCTTATAATGAAATGAGCTACAATGAAAGGTATTATAGTGAGGGAGTACTCAATATTTTTAACAATATAATCAACCAAATGAATTACATGTATTTGTAATAATCCTGCTTTGATTTTAGTTTTGTTGGCCAAGGGAATGTGCACACTAATTTGTCAATTCTGGAAGAGAAAGAAAAACTTGACACCATTAATTATACAGGATTTTTGGTTCTAAAACTTTTCATAATGTTTATAGTAAAATATTAAACCCTAGAAGGAAATAATTTTATTTTTTTTTATTTTTTTTTGTGCAGTAAGGATTTCAAGTCAGTGGAGATAACTTGGTACATCATTATGACATACACATACCATATGTACTCGCTTATAAGTCGGATCCAACTGCAGACTGTATAGACCCAGATCTGTCTGGACATAATGTGCTAGCAGATCTGAGTCTGTGCAGTTGTTAGGACTAATCAGTAGAATAAACAACATAGACCTAGATCCTGATCTGCCAGTGCATTATGTGTCAGCAGATCAGAGTCTATGTTGTTACCAGTTGGAGCCAACTTATAAGCAAGTATATATGGCAAGTAAATTAAGTAGGTGTGCTCTCTGCACATTTTGACAGATTCGAATGTGTGAAATATGTGAAGCACTGTATTATCATTGTATCACTCGTTAATGAAGAATTTAGTTTTGTACATTTTTTAGGTATGTCAAATTGTTAGATTTTCACAAAACCTTGATCTAGTCTTGCAACACAGTGTGCCTTTTGAATGATTTTTGTTGGGCCTGCCATGGCGGTAGCTTGACATAGCATTTATGTGCATGTCCATCCAGACCTGTCCACACCATAGATTAACCTCAGTGTTAAATTTTTTTATATACGTGTTATCTAGCTAAATAAAAGACATGCTTGACAAAGGGGGGGGGGGTCTTGTTAATAAATTCAACAGGTATGAAACTCTGTACCAGTAATATATTTTAAGCACATCATTTTTCTTAAAACACTCAAAGACATGGAAGAGATAATTAAAACCTTCTCTTGTTTTCTGTTTTCCTGATTTATGGAGCAGTTAATTTTCGTACATGTACAATCTAAAGTATTGTCTTCTGAGTAGACATAAATTAAAAGCAAATGGTTTTTTAATAAAATGTCTTTGTTAATGAGAACTTTTAAATTATGTACTATTTTGTCATTGCAATTTTGTTTCTAACTTCATACGGGTAAACATCACTTTTTAATGTGGTTTTAAATTGACAATTACAGTAAACAGAATTGGCAAAGATTTATCAACTTTTACAAATGCAGTTGAGTAAAATCTAATTTATCACTCTGTATATACTGAGGAGGTTTATTCAAACATTTTATTCACAAGACAAACATTTTTATTACATATAAACTTGCACATAAGTCAAATCCAACTGCAAACAACACTGACAACATCTGCTGTCACATAATGCACTAGCAGATTAGGGTCTATGTTGTTTGCTCAACTGATAAATCCTAACAAACTACACAGACCCATATCTGCTGGTGCATTATTCGATGGCAGGTATGGGTCTATACAGTTTACAGTTGGATCCTATTTGAATGCAAGATTATATGTTATGGATAAATTTAATTATGGTGATGTAAACTCTGTTGTAATACATAGTGCCAGTACCATCAGTTCTTTCTTGTTATACTGTATATGGTCATGTGTAACATGCACAACATAGACCCAGATCTGCTGGCATGTTATCTGCCCGTAGAATCTGTGTTGTAATACATAGTGCCAGTACCATGAGTTCTTTCTTGTTATACTGTAAATGGTCATGTGTAACATGCATAGCATAGACCCAGATTTGCAGGCACATTATCTGACTGCTGGTCTGGGTCTATGCTGTTCAAACTTGGATGCATGTTACACATGGGTAGATAGGATAATGCAGAACATACACAGACTAAAGTCATTTCTTCCACAAAATATAAATCTGTCATAATTAGACAAATCTAATCTAAAAAAATACATAATGAGTGCCTGCTCAGGAGTTAATATGAAAGCCAAAGTAAGAATCTCCAGTAATTTATGTTTTAATTAATTATGGAACTGGGTACTTTTTTTGCTGTGAAGTTCTTTTTTTATGTATTGCTCTTCATATTTTTCATTTATCTATATTTCTGTAGTTGAAATAGTCTCATTTACCAATTTTCTTTGTTTATATTGGTTTAAGTCAATTAATTTTGTAAGTTCATTTAATCTTTTATGTTAAGAATTTAATTTCTTTGATTTGATTTAAATCTTTTAATGGTTTGAGTTTAGCTGATATTAAATATGTAGATAAGCAGAGTCTAAAAGTGGAATTATTTGAGATGTAAAAATAGATTCTTATAAGTCTTCAAATGTTCAGACTGTGCTAGGAATTTATTCATCTGACACTGTTAAGAGTACAATTTAAAACCAGACCATTCAAGGCTACTGGGTATATTCTTAATCTTGCTTTTAATGTGAAGAAAGTATTTAGTTCTACTTAATTAAACATGGGGGCATGACTATATATATGTATATAAAGGGAACAAAAATATCTACTAGAACTTGAAAAGGCAATCAAACAGTACAGTAGCCAATCAAAGCTGGTGAATAAGTAAGAATATTTTTTTAAATAAAGGAAGTTAAAGATTTGTCACAATTTGTAATCTCTCGTGTATTAATTTAGTGTCTTATTTTTTTGTACAGTTTTTTTCTTATGTGTTGTGACAATGTAAGCTTTTGAGTTGTACCGTATATTAAGCTAGTATGATATATTGTGTGTTGTTGTTTCACAGCTTTTCATTTTTGATCAGGGTAAAGGTCATGAGCTTAGTGTTCTATCTTTTCTTGACAGAATTCAACAAGATATTTTTTCCCCTCAAGAATATAGACACATAAGTAGGATGGCTTCTCAGCCAGTATTAGTGGATTGTGTATCAGGAACATAAATTAAGAATATTTGTAAGGTAACACAAATTTCAAATGCAGACTGTGCAACACCAACCGTATATATTCGCGTATAAGCCAGGTCAAAATGCAAAAAACATAGACCCTGATCTGCCGATGCATAATGCGCCGGTAGATCAGGGTCTATGTTGTTTGTTTCTACTATTAGTCCTTACAAACTGCATAGAGAGGTCTAAGGAATGAGGCTCAAACTCTGCAGTCTTTGGTTTGTTACCACATGGTCACAATGTGTTTGTTATGCTCCTCACAGCTTACAGATGGAGGTTCTTGTTTTGGTCCTGTCTGTACTTGTGTGTGAAGAAGCATGTTTGCAAGATTAACACAAAAACTACTCTAATGAAATTTGGCAGGTATATATGTGTGCATATGTAGATATACCTTTATTAGATTTTCAAGCCATTACAGGAATTTTTCAACTTTTTGCACATTTTTCAACTTTTTCAACTTTAACTTTATTGACACAAATCTTGTTAGCAGAATGCAGAATTAAGCAAAAACCACATTATGTAGACAAAAGAAATTTGATAGGTATATTTGTGTTCATATTAAGAAAACTTGAATAGATTTTCAGACTTTTAAAGTTTTTCAACTTTTTGGACTCTGACCTTTTGTTCTGCAATTGGGGCATATGTATTTTACAAACACAAATGTAATTTCCTAACCCTATTGACAAGTTGAGTTCCAATATGAACATCAACAAAAACAAAAACAAAAACAACCACCACCACCACCATTGGTTCTCAGAGAAATACTTAACCACAGGTAATACAAATGTTTGCAAATATTTGGTTGCAGAGGTTTCAGATAACTTGATAAAGGTCACAGAAGAAACCAAGGACATTTATTGCATTGATGACTGATTTTAGTTAGTGATTTTAATAATGGATATTGAGCTTGTTGGTCTTGGTTTCAAATGTTGAAATCGTTTCTAAAACGACTTAAAATTTTTGTATACGTGCAATTTTTTTTTTTAGACATTGATGCATGGAGAAGATTCCTTCTTAATTATTAGATTTGGTTTATAGCACTCAAAAAGAAACTATTTTAAATCATAATAAAAGTTCTTGACCACAATTAACTCTTTTAAGTGTTGATACCTGGAAGATTTTATCAAAGCTGAAAATCAATGTCATGCAATAGTTTTTAAGTGAAACTAAGCTGACCTTGACCTTGATCAAATTAAGAGGTTAAGAAAAAGGATGCAGTGCCACATTTGCTCATGTGTTATGCATATCCAACTGCAGAACTGCATGGACCTTGATTTTCTGTCTCATAATGCACTGGCAGATTGGGGCTGACACTGTTTGCAATACTTATGAAATCAAGCATACAGCATAAGACATAAACTGGTGGAGCAAAATAGCACAATAGATGTGGATCTTTACAGTTTGCAGTTGAGTTTGCATTGAATATGGGTACATACCGTATATACTTGCATATAAGTTGGGTCCAAATGCATACAGCATAGACCCTGATCTGCTGTTGCATAATTTGCCAGCTGATCAGGGTCAATGTTGTTCTACTGATTAGTCCTTACAAACTGCATAGACCCAGATCTACTGGCACATTATATGATGGCAGATCTGGGTCTATGCAGTTTGCAGTTGGTATCCGCTTGTATGCGAGTATATACGGTAAGATATATTCCTGGTCCCTCTAAAAAGTTGTTATATGATGTGCTGACAAAAAATCGGAAAGATCAGCAAAATCAAAATATTTTCATATGGATATTTTAGTTTCTTTTTATTGATTATATTTCCCTGACATCGATCAAAGTGTAAAATATGACATGTAAAACACAAAAATTTATATACCTGATAATAAAATAATACTGTATATACTTGCTTAAAAGTCAAGTCACATAATCTGCCAGCACAGGATCTGTGTTGTTTGCATTTGGACTCGACTTATGAGCAAGTATAACTGGTATATAGACTTGAAAAATAAAACAAATGAAAAGATTACTTTATTTGTTAGGCCTTTGTTCAGAAAAAATGTCCTTGCAGACAGTTTCTGATCCACATAACCTTGAACCTGGAATTTCTCAGTAATCATTGTAATACCAGCATTCATATAGAAAATAAGTTTTTATTTGACAGAAAATCAGTTATGCTAGATATTGCACTGGTCTTTATGCTGATTTTAGACTTTTAAAGTTTTGGAGAGGTTAGTAAGTTAGGGTAGATTTTTTTAAGTTTTGGAGAGGTTACCAGATAAAAGTAGATTTTTTTAACTTTTGGAGAGGTTACCAGATAAAAGTGATTTGCAAAATGGAATTTTGAAACAGTTGTATTTACTTATTGAAAGTCAAAATATAATGTTAAGATATGTTACTGATTGTACGTAATTGTATGTATGGCACAATATGCTGAGAGACTGTGTTCTTGCATGTGAAACACTATGCTCTATACAGGATATTATAGTTATTATCCCCAGTATATGTGGAAGTGTAAAGTATCTATATTTTTAATATTTTATCAAGAAGAAACAATTTACTCTGGAGCTTAGAAGGATTTTATAGTTACAACTTCTTTGTATTTTTTAATATTCCTGTCAGATACATCGCTGTGATTTGTATTGGAGTTATGTCCCTTACTAACTCCTTTGTCACAGATAGCAAGATACAAATACCAGAAAATAAAAAAAATAAAAAAATTTGTGTTGAAACAACTTTTATTTGTTGTTTAATGGATAGATATGAAATTCTTTTTTATTACAATGAATACTGTGCACATCTCAGTTATTCAGTTATTTCTGTTTGCAAAAGAAAGTTTCAAAGACTTTTCTTCTTCCTCCATTTTTATCTTCAATCTGAATGATATGACTCAGACTTGAAGCAGAATTTTTTACTGTAAATGTCCGACTTTCATAACCCCAGAGTTTCTCAATTATTACAGTGTAGTTTATTATTGACTTAAGTTAATTTTATGTTTATCCTGCAAACTGTGTACATGTGGTTTGCTTTAGTGTCTATGGGGAAAACACTATGCATTTTGTGTCAGTCAAAAAGGATTTACTGTTCTCTTTTTTTAAGTTGTTTGATATATGTAGTTGACAGGGAAATTGTTGATTTAAATAAAACTATTCACACGAATGAAATTATCTATGCAAATAGAATTTTTAGATACATATGTATAATATTTGTGTTTTAAGCAAGCTGTTTGTTATTTCTCAGTGTAACATGATTAATTGTTGTGTCTTTTGGAGATCTAAAATATATGGGATAGTTAATGAAACTAGTGGATATTCATTTTACTATGGATACAAGTTTTTGTTTTCAAACAGTTGATAACCTTTCAGTCAGTTTTATGAATTTTGTTAAAATATGACAAAATTTACTCCTTGCACAATGAAAGAAACAGTGTCCACCAGTATTAATGTTTGCATCACTACATAAAAAGAAAACCAAGTGAGCACAACAATTGCATCTTTATTTTTATACATGAGCTTGCATTTTTTTCTTGTAGAGTGCACTTTTAAAATGTGCTTCCAATTTAACTATTATCTTTTGTGATAGATCAAAGAAAATTAACTATTTCATGATATTTTAAAGTATTGTTATGCAAAGTTACAATACTTCTAGGTCAGAAAACTTTAGATGGAAGTTCATGGAATCTGAATTCTTATACAAACTTTTTTATCATATGTGTAAAAATGTAAGGGAAGTAACAAAGAATATGACTTAAATAAAGCTTTTCTAGTCTGCTTCTCTGACAGGAGTTCTGTTTTATTCTGTTGTTTCTGCAGTTTATTGAACATGCTAGGAACAGAATGAATTTGTATCAACTACTGTTTATTATGATGCTTGCCTGCATTTGTCCATACCCAGTTAAGTTATTAATTCATTATCAGGTACAAATTAAGTTATTAACAAAGATAGATCACCATATCTTCACCAGTAGGTTTTGTTTAATTTGTTTTCCCTTTTTGCTGAATTATGATAGATATACATTCTGTTGTAGCTTTGAATTTCAGTTCATTTACCATGCATGACAATAAACAGTTGCCATCATAATTCAATGTGTTTTGTATTTTTTCTATCTCTCACTATCTCTCTCCATTTCTAAATGTCTTTAAACATTTACTGCATAGAAGTATTACAAAAGGTGCAAAGTCTACATAACTTTTACGGCTGAGTTTGTTTTTAGACATGTATAATTTAACATCTTCTAAATGATGATGTTTCATAATATTAAAATGCATGCACCGCAGACTGTTTATCATCTGAGAGATCAAATGAAGTTTACTCCAGATTTTTCATACATGGTCATATTTTTGGCCATGAATGAATTAAAAGTTACAAAACAAAGAATTCTCCTAGAAATTTTGTTACAATCCACTCACTGAAAAAAAAAAGTTGTACCCTTATTTAAGACGAAATAACACTAGCCAATATCCAGATACAGCTGAATGGTAAAGTCCATTTCAACAAAAAACACCTGCATAACAATCATGCAACCTTGCATCTTTAGAAATTTCTTTATAATCATAATAAGGCATGAAATTACCATATGATATATCAATTCTTTGAATGATACTGAAATAAACTCTGTAAAAAATGAAATATTTGTGAAATTGAACATATAAAAGTAATCTTTCAATTTCTATATATATGCCTGCCATAAGGTATATTATGTTTTTATGTCCGTCTGTCTGTTATCAACTTTGTTTCTGCATAATAAATAGAGTTGTACACAATCAACAGTTACCAAACTTTGTTGATGGCTTGCACTTGAAATAAGGAAGAACCATATTGTTTTGGGGGTCGAAAGGTAAAGGTCACTGACTGAAAGAATAAAAATGGTTTCTGCACAATGACTTCTGTTCTCCTCCATCAGTTAACAACTTTGTTGATGGCTTGCTTTTGTGGTAAGGAAGAACACAACTGATTTTGGGGTCAAAGTCACTATGACTGAAAGAAGACAATAACTTCTGCACAATAACTCGAGTTCTCCATGATCTACAGTTATCATACTTTCTGGATGGCTTGCATTTGTGATAAGCAAGAAGTCTATCAGTTTGGGGGTCAAAATGTAAAATATTAGTCACTGTGACTGAAAGAAGAAAACATTTTTCTGCACAATAACTTGAGTTCTCCACCATCTACAGTTACCAAACTTTGTGGATAGCTTGTATTTGGGATAAAGTAGAAGCCTCTCAATTTTGGGTCAGAAGATTAAAGTTCAAGGTCACTATAAGAGGTTACACTTCACAGTTTTCACAAAATTTCACATACTCACACATGTTGTCTGCATGAGGTTCAATTTTTCCAGTCAAAACTGCCCGATACTGGGACCTTTTTCATTTCTTATGATCAAAAATAAAATTCTCTTTCAGTCTAGCTGATGGTTTTATAGTATTTGTAAGTCAGAAATGTTCCACACCCATTTAAATCCAGCCTGTGAACCAGCAAAAGTACTTCAAAAATGGTTGGTTGTTATGAGTTTAACGCCATTTTTCAGCACCTGATATGATATACATGGCAGCCAGTATATTTGGTGAAGGAAGAACCCCAAAAAACCACAGGAAGAACAACCAACCCACGGGAAGCTACTGGCAAGCTTTCTCACATACCCACATTGGCCAAGCCCGAGACTCGAACCCATAGAGATGAGATGTCAGTGATCTGTAAAGGCGAGCACCTTAGACCACTCAGCCACCCGGGGCCTCCTTCAAAAATAACAGAGATTCTGTAGGTTTGCCCAGTCCTTGTACTGGCAAATGAATTTTCCTGCAGCTACACTCGTGTGGATATTTAAGTACCAGAATTTGCCTTTCTCAAGACAAAGATTGAGGAAAATTTAACCAGCTTATCCTTTTTAATTTTATCTCAAATATTTATGCACATTTTTGCTTTTTAAAAATGGGCATTCACTTTGAGTGCATAGTTTCACATAAAATTAGAGCCCTGTAGTAATCAAATTGAACTAGATATCCAAAGCATCTAGTACAGTACATACTGAATGCTTAAACAAAACTGATTCATGCCAATATAAATATTCCTGGACTCTGCATTAAATGACACATAATCCCATTGTTTGAATGTAGGGATTCCCCTTTTATTTAGAAAAATAAGAAAGTGAAAACCCTATTTTTACATACATGCAAATTTTAAGTCCAAATCTGGTTATTTAACGTATGTTACTATTGTGTAAAGTGTGCCAGTGCAATATCTTAAGCAACCATTATGTCACCAATTGATAATGATAATTGGGGGAGGGGAAAGGGGATATGGAGATGGGCACACAAATTGTTTCAAGAGAATTTTTCAAACTACTGATTTCTTTGCACTAATAATTTTCTTATATTTATGCTAAAGAGCAAAAGAATATGAAACAAGGCAACCTAAAGTAGTAAAAAAGTTTCCAGTGGCCTTAGGTCCATAAGGTTATGCTCCACAGTTATCAAACACTTTTGAATCCTCCTATGTGTGTCAACTGCATGAGGTTCAATATTTCTAGTCAAAACTGCCCACTACTGGGACCTTTTTCATCTCTTACAATCCAAAATAAAATTCTCTATCTGTCTTGCTTAATGTTTTATTGTTTTAAGTCAGAATTAGTCCACATCCATTTAAATCCAGCTTGTAAACGAGCAAAAATGCTACAAAAAACTAGCAAAACTCGATATTTTTGCCCTGTTCCTGTTCTGACAAATGAATTTCGCTACAACTACACTCATATGGAAATGTAAGTACCTGAAATTGCTTTTCTCCAGCTAACCTTTTTTAATTTCATCTCAAACATTTGTTCAACATTTTTGCTTTTTACCACTGTGCAATCACTCTGAGCACATTTCACATTAGAACCCTGTGGTAATCATGCTGAGATAGATATCTGCAGCATCTGGTACGTATTAAATGCTTAAACAAATCTGATTCTTGCCAACATAAGTATTCCTGGATTCTGCAATAAATAGCACATGATCCCATTACATAACACATGATCCCATTAAATAACACATGATCCCATTAAATAACACATGATCCCATTAAATAATACATGATCCCATTAAATAACACATGATCCCATTAAATAATACATGATCCCATTAAATAACACATGATCCCATTAAATAACACATGATCCCATTGTTCAAATGTTGGGATTCACCTTATATTTAGAAATTTGCCCATGTGCAAAATACGAAACTGGAGCAGAACCTGAAAGAAGAAAAATAGTTTCAGCACAATAACATAAGTTTTAGATCACAATCACAAACCTGGATCAAACTTTGTGGACAGCTTGCACTTGGGCTAAGGAAGAAACCTATTCATTTTGGGGTCAAAAGGTCAAAGGTCAAGGTTCACAATGACAGAAATAAGACAAATGGTTTCTGCATAAAAATTTCAGTTTTCAACCATGTACCAAAGTTTGTAAATGAGTTACATATTGGGTGGGAAAGAAGCTTAATGATTTTGTGATCTATAAGGCAAAGGTAAAGATCACTAGGACTGAAAGAAGAAAAACGGTTTTTGCATAATAACTTTAGTTCTAGACCATGTACATGGACCAAATTTTGTTGAGAGCTGCACTTAAATTATGGAAGATGCCTTTTCATTGTGAGATCAAAATCACTGTGGCTAAAAAAAAATGTTTTGCAGAATAATGTTTGTTGTAGAATAAGGTCCTTGATCAAACTCTGTGACTGGCTTGGAAAAATAAAGAAACCAATAGATTTTGGGATCTAAAGGTCAGAGATCATGGTCATAGTAACTCTGATAAGAAACTAATGGTTAATGAGCATTATGTTTTGTTCAAGGTTGAGGTCATTGAGACCTATTGGTCAGTAATCTCCAGAGTCAATAATACCCTACTAGTGCCTACATAGAAGACTATTAGACATGGAGAAGGCATATAACATGCTATTCACAGTAATCTTAATGACAAAAGCATCAACTAAACTTTTTCACAGAATTAATTCCCTTTCTGTACATTAGGGTAAAAAATATAAGAAATATTTAGAAAATATCAACAAGGTTCTTTATTGTTAATTGTTTCTGTGATTAATTTGAAACATGTACCTGCTTCTTTATGTGTTATTTACATGTACAATCTTAAATATAGTCCCTACCCCTAATATATATATATATATATATATATATATATATATATATATATATATATATATATATATATATATATATATATATATATATATATATATATACACACACACACACACATATATATATATATATATATATATATATATATATATATATATATATCTACACATATATATATATATACATATATATATATATATATATATAGAGAGAGAGAGAGAGAGAGAGAGAGAGAGAGAGAGAGAGAGAGAGAGAGAGAGAGAGAGAGTTGTATTCAGCATATATGTATTATGTAGCTTTGTACCAAAAAAAGATTTCTTACCATCCTGAAAAAAAGAATTTCTTTTGAAGTTCTTGGATGGATGGATGGAAAGAGAGAGAGAGATGAGCAGATTAAATTGATTGGTTGATTGACCTATGGCACTTTTTGGCTTAATTGTATGCCCTAACTGTGGGGGCAGCTTGATTTGGTTCTGTGTCTTCATACATCCATCTGTTCCAGGAAGCTCATTTGCACAACTGTGCAAGAACTACTTGATGTTGTAGACAAGCAAAATTTTGGTAGGAATATCTACATGAATGAAGTAGAAGTTTTCTTGCCACTAAAGCATTTTTTCTGTCCTTTATAAATTTATCGCTTTTTGGACATAGGCTATTTGGGTACAATCCTCATTAGCACAACTCTGCAAAAAATACTTGAAATTCAGTTGTCATGTTTATACAAGAACTAATTACTATTTCCTTCCCATGTCAAGCAATTTTGCCATTTTTAAAATAGATTTTGCAACTCTGGACTTTTTTTGCTGCAAGGTGAGGGGCATACATGTTTTTCAGAAACAAATATAATTTACTGTCATATATCGAGTTTTTTTTACTATCAATTTTGTATTCAGTTGGAACAATTCTGTTGTTATCTTGCCTCTACAAGAATTAACTATTCTATCTTTAAAGGATTAAAAATCATGGATGCACAGCTCAAAGGTTCATATTGTTTATTTATCTGTTGTGAAAACCTGCACAATGATAATAATGTCATAATCAATGTCCAGAGGCATTGCTGTACTTTTTGATAATAACATTGAATTCAACCAGTTCAAAGAAAGAGTAGACCCAATTTTATACAAAATTAAACAAATTGATCTCTGGTATCAATAATTACTTTCTTCAAATATTCAGTGATGTGATAATTAAACTTGGTACAAGATGAAAGGCTAGACTATTATAACTAGGGCTAGACAAGTTTAAAAAATTAAGGAAACTCCCAAGATCCCTTGAGAATTTATAATCCCAATTCAGAAAGATATACCTGGTCTTTTACATACTTCTTTTATGAAAAAAAAATAAAAAGGAAGTTTAGACTTCTTTTTTATACAAGAACTAATGTCTGTGGTTAAAAAGGTGGATATTAAGCCTGAATATATCATTCCGTTGTTGAACTGGAATTAGGATTTAATGATTGCTAGAGAGACAATGGCTTTTTGATTTACTGATTGCTAGAGAGACAATGGCTTTTCGATTTACTGATTGCTAGAGAGACAATGGCTTTTGGATTTACTGATTGCTAGAGAGACAATGGTTTTTGGATTTACTGATTGCTAGAGAGACAATGGCTTTTGGATTTACTGATTGCTAGAGAGACAATGGCTTTTGGAAATGTAATAATGTATTGTTGAAAAATCCTGCATATGTTAGCAAAGTGAAACAAGTTGTATGTATGGTTAAAGAAAACTATACAGCTCTTCTCTACAGTAGAAAAATTATAAGATCACAGATAACAATGAAGTTTAATTTATAGTTCAGTAGATGATCAATTGTTTCTTTTTTTAAAAAACTACTTTTTTTGGAGATCAGAAGCATGGCTGTTAACATCTCTTCTTTAAGTGAACGAGAAAATTGAAAAAGCGAAGAACATTTTGTGAAATAAATTTTCCTTATGAACTTTCACAATTATCCTGCTGTCTGAGTTACTATATTTTTACCTTTAAGAATAAATTTTTTAAAAAAAGAATTAGAAAGTTTAAGGAAAAGAAATTCAAAAGGGCATGTTTTGTAATCAAATGCTAGATGGATCAAAGAGTGGGAGAAACCAATCAAGTATTTTTGTTGTTTAGAAAAAAGAAACTATGTTAATGAAACAGTAGCAAGAGAGAATATTGATTTAGGTCATAAGGTTACTGAGTAACTAGAAATGTTTAAAAGAAACTCATTGTTTTTATCAGACATTGTATAAAAGTTGAGATAATATTTTAGAGGATGATGATCTTAACTGTTTAATGAATAATTATGATGTAGCAAAACTTTATAATACCACCTTAAGTCTACTTGAATGAAAAATCACACATGCAGAAGCATTTCAAGCTTTAGAGAAAATGAAAAAAATGTGAAGTCACCTGGTACCAAAGGATTCACTACAGAATCCATTTTTTTTTTACAAATCTGACCAGTATTGGATATTTTCTTGTAAGGTTTTGAGGTTATAACTTCGACTTTAGAAATCATTTAGCCATAGCATTACCATTTGATAAGAACATAGCGACTTATGCAAATGCCTGATTTTGATAAGAATGTAGCGACTTATGCAAATTCCTCATTTTGATAAGAACATAGCGACTTATGCAAATGCCTGCAGCTCAATCATTTAGATTCTCATTTGGTTAAAACCCTTTAGGCATAAAATACAAAATACTACAGTTAGCAATTATTGTATATTTTCAAATTTATACAATTTACAACTTTAAATAAATAACTATTGGACTTAAGATTTTAAAAGCTAACAATCAGTGCACCATACCCTTATCCAGAAACTCCATTTAATACTCCAGTTAATAAAGAATTTGCAAGCATATATAACGAGATAAACAATGTACTAAATAGAAAACAATTATTAGACATTTTAGACAGTTACACTTTAAAATTTGACATGATGATTCAATGAACCTCTATTGAGCACAGTGTGATATAAAATTTTGGCAAAATCAATTAAATTGGACAGTATGGATAGCATCATCTGGATGTGGAATATGTTATTGGCATCTGACTGACACAGGCATAATATAATTAATAACATCAATATATAGATTTCACATATACTTTCAGTTATAAAGACTGTTGTCTAAATGCAAAATACCATTATCTGATGAGCAATATTTAAATGCAACAAACAATGGCATAGATATATAAAAAAAATAACATAATTTGCAATGACTTTAATATTTTTCCTCATGATGATTGCAGATATATTATTGGAAGAAATAAGCATCATTTTGAAAATGGTTCTGAATAACATAATACCGTACACCAGGGTTTGGAGAACATACACCAGATCATGTAACAAAATGCTTACAAAAGTAAATATAATTATGGAACTGGAACAGTTGAATACTTAAGAAAAAT
Source organism: Margaritifera margaritifera (assembly GCA_029931535.1). Taxonomy (NCBI): domain Eukaryota; kingdom Metazoa; phylum Mollusca; class Bivalvia; order Unionida; family Margaritiferidae; genus Margaritifera; species Margaritifera margaritifera. The sequence continues at coordinate 22,871,779 of JAQPZY010001699.1, forward strand.
TACTGCTGTAAGAATCAATTTAATGTTAACACCTGGTGAAAAACTGCATGGACTTATTTCTTTCTACAAGATAGCAATGGACTGAGGGAAGAAAGAATATATAATTTAAATTAAAGTATAAGATCGTATGTTCTATGTATTTTACATGGACAAGTACAAAATAAAACATCTATTATGCAGCCTGTTTTAAATGCACAAGACACTGTAAACATTTTGTTTAAACTTTGATTTTGGGTGAACAAGGATATAACTCTGATGAAAACATTTCAATAAAATGTCAGCAATATATTTCAGGTTCGAAAGTTTGAATAAACTATGCTATTGGTGGTGATGATGTAATCTTGTTACCAAGTGATATGGTGATGAAATTAGGTAGCAAAGTAGCTTACAGTAACATTATAAAAGTCATCAGATATATTATGTCTAGGAATAAATACTGGTATAAATATTGACGGGGTTAAAAATGGAATTCCAGTGGCTGATAAACAGTCTGCACAAATTCGTCAAAAGATAGATTACAAATTAACTCATAGAAAAGAAGTGCACATCAGTAAGAATTACACAGACAAATAGGATACAAATGGCAAAAGTATTGTAATAAATACAACTAAACCTGTGCAAGATTTAAAAGAAATAGATCATGAAACAAATAAACAAGCATTTATAATTAAGACAATGGATGCAGGAGCTGGTATATTTTACATTTTTAGGGTGACTTTTCTAAAAGCTCTTTTCTCTTTATTTTTTCTGATCAAAACTGTAAATAACGAAATTGATTAATACTACAAGAAACAAAATAATACGATCAGCTAATACAGAAACAATTTGTCCAATTGATTTAAAAAGACAGCTTATTACACTGGCAATGATACCAGGCATTGATGCTGTTGCTCGTTTTTGCTAACTCAAACAAATAGTTGACAATATCTTTCATTCCTTGTTTACGTTTGTAAACAAATGTATTTGTACCACCTTTGTCAACACCACCGTCAGCACTACTTGTTCCTCCGCCTATTCCTATCAAACCTTTTACGACACTAACTGTGGTTTGATTATACCAAGACCTGTTGCTATGCTATCATACATATAACTGTAAAAATAATTGCAATTTTTACACCTTTTTCTTTAAACGATAATTATTATTATTATTTTAACCTTACACCTAATGGTATCTTTTCTATAACTTTGAGATTTTTTTGGGGGGTGGGTGGACATTTTCTCGAACGTTATTTTCTAAATGTATTAAATTTCCAACTATTAGTGCTCTTTTGCTTTCAGTATTATACAACATTTCTCGCAATTCATCATTTTGAGTTGCTTTCAGTATTATACAACAGTTCTTTCAATTCGTCTTTTTGAGTTGCTTTCCGTATTATACAAAAGTTCTTTCAATCCATCTTTTGAGTTGCTTTCCATATTATACAACATTTCTTGCAATTCATCTTTCTGAGTTGCTTTCCATATTATACAACATTTCCTGCAATTCATCTTTTGAGTTGCTTTCCATATTATACAACATTTCCTGCAATTCATCTTTCTGAGTTGCTTTCCATATTATACAACATTTCTCGCAATTCATCTTTTGAGTTGCATCTGTTTCTTTGCTGATATCCTGTTGTATCTCTTCTATCAGTTTGTCATATATATCAGCTTATTTCATCTACTTCTCTTACTTGCTGTTCAAAGGGTTCGTCTGTGTGAATTAATAACATTTCTATTTCCTCTGGAACTTGTATTTGCTGTCTTTGTTGAACAGCAGGCTCCAAAGGTTGTTGTAAAGGTATAGCTGTAGGTTTATCATTTGGGAGTTTCCATTTATTTCCTTGCTTTGTCCAACCAAAAGTTCTGAGAAAGTCACTCCCACCATTTTGCGTAACTACAGAGGTAGCTGATATCATCTTACTTGGTTTGCTATTTTTAGAAATTTGTATAGGATCTTAGCCCACATCTTGGTAATACAATATTCCTTTTTTAGTCTTTAACTGATTACTACAAAATTATATTGTGTTTCATCTATGCTAGAATCGTGTTTGATAAATTCTTTTGTATTGATCCACTATACTACAGAAACAGGAATTTGCTGAGGAGTTTCAAATCGCTCATTAGATAACTTTTCTATAACAGGATTTTCATCTATTATATTATGATCATAGAGGTCATCAAAATCATATTGTTCATAAACTGGATAATCAACTCCCTTTCAACAAGTTCTGCCATTTTACACTTTTTGAATGGATCAAAAATAATTTGAAAAAGAACTGGGCTTTATAGATGATAAAAATAATCGTAAGAAAAGCAAAGCTATCAATACCAATAGCTATCCAATATAGAGCTTTGAAGACGAACACAAGCAGGAATCAAACATTAGTATAGTAGATGGAACATACAAGGCAATAACTCGAAAAACTTTAATCAACAAGGTGTTGTTAATATAATATTCCTTTTTATATTGTAATACCAATTCCTTGTCGATCAAAGTTTTTCGAGTTAATACAAAATGGACAGAAAACAATAAAGAAAATATAATAATTTTTTATTTTTAATTTCTTTATTTTCGAAAGAACAGTGAAAAAAGAATACACATAATTGTGCAAAAGAGAAGAATAATATTTACCATAATGAGTAATAACTGATAATGATACTGAATTATAGATCTTCATTAGATAGAAGACAATATTTACCATAATGAGTAATAACTGATATTGATACTGAATTATAGATCTTTTTTAGGTAGAAGACAATATTTACCATAACGAGTAATACTGTTATTGATACTAAATTATAGATCTTTTTTAGGTAGAAGACAATATTTACCATAACGAGTAATACTGATAGTGATACTAATTTATAGATCTTTTTTAGGTAGAAGACAATATTTACCATAATGAGTAATACTGATAGATAGAAGACAATATTTACCATAACGAGTAATACTGATATTGATACTAATTTATAGATCTTTTTTTAGGTAGAAGACAATATTTACCATAATGAGTAATACTGATAGATAGAAGACAATATTTACCATAATGAGTAATACTGATATTGATACTAATTTATAGATCTTTTTTAGGTAGAAGACAATATTTACCATAATGAATAATACTGATAGGTAGAAGACAATATTTACCATAATGAGTAATACTGATAGATAGAAGACAATATTTACCATAATGAGTAATACTGATAGATAGAAGACAATATTTACCATAATGAGTAATACTGATATTGATACTAATTTATAGATTTTTTTTTAGGTAGAAGACAATATTTACCATAATGAGTAATACTGATAGATAGAAGACAATATTTACCATAATGAGTAATACTGATAGATAGAAGACAATATTTACCTTAATGAGTAATACTGATAGATAGAAGACAATATTTACCATAATGAGTAATAGCTGATAGATAGAAGACAATATTTACCATAATGAGTAATAACTGATAGATAGAAGACAATATTTACCATAATGAGTAATACTGATAGATAGAAGACAATAGTTCTTATAACGAGTAATAACTGATAGATAGAAGAAAATAGTTACTATAACAAGTAATACTGATAGGTAGAAGACAATATTACCATCATGAGTAATACTGATAGATAGAAGACAATATTTACCATAATGAGTAATACTGATAGATAGAAGACAATATTTACCATAATGAGTAATAACTGATAGATAGAAGACAATATTTACCATAATGAGTAATACTGATAGATAGAAGACAATATTTACCATAATGAGTAATACTGATAGATAGAAGACAATATTTACCATAATGAGTAATACTGATAGATAGAAGACAATATTTACCATAATGAGTAATAACTGATAGATAGAAGACAATATTTACCATAATGAGTAATACTGATAGATAGAAGACAATATTTACCATAATGAGTAATACTGATAGATAGAAGACAATATTTACCATAATGAGTAATAACAGATACATAGAAGACAATATTTACCATAAAGAGTAATACTGATAGGTAGAAGACAATATTTACCATAATGAGTAATACTGATAGGTAGAAGACAATATTTACCATCATGAGTAATACTGACAATATTTACCATAACGAGTAATACTGACAATATTTACCATAATGAGTAATACTGACAATATTTACCATAATGAGTAATACTGATAGGTAGAAGACAATATTTACCATAATGAGTAATAACTGATAGATAGAAGACAATATTTACCATAATGAGTAATAACTGATAGATAGAAGACAATATTTACCATAATGAGTAATACTGATAGATAGAAGACAATATTTACCATAATGAGTAATACTGACAATATTTACCATAATGAGTAATACTGATAGGTAGATGACAATATTTACCATAATGAGTAATAACTGATAGATAGAAGACAATATTTACCATAATGAGTAATAACTGATAGATAGAAGACAATATTTACCATAATGAGTAATACTGATAGATAGAAGACAATATTTACCATAATGTACCATAATGAGTAATACTGATAGATAGAAGACAATATTTACCATAATGAGTAATAACTGATAGATAGAAGACAATATTTACCATAATGAGTAATAACTGATAGATAGAAGACAATATTTACCATAATGAGTAATACTGATAGATAGAAGACAATATTTACCATAATGAGTAATACTGATAGATAGAAGACAATATTTACCATAATGAGTAATACTGATAGGTAGAAGACAATATTTACCATAATGAGTAATACTGATAGGTAGAAGACAATATTTACCATAATGAGTAATACTGATAGATAGAAGACAATATTTACCATAAAGAGTAATACTGATAGGTAGAAGACAATATTTACCATAATGAGTAATACTGATAGGTAGAAGACAATATTTACCATAATGAGTAATACTGATAGGTAGAAGACAATATTTACCATAATGAGTAATACTGATAGGTAGAAGACAATATTTACCATAATGAGTAATACTGATAGGTAGAAGACAATATTTACCATAATGATTAATACTAATAGATAGAAGACAATATTTACCATAATGAGTAATACTGATAGGTAGAAGACAATATTTACCATAATGAGTAATACTGATAGATAGAAGACAATATTTACCATAACGAGTAATACTGATATTGATACTACTTATTTGTTAACACCTCTTGTGTAACCTTTATAATATGACTGCATATAAACAGCCTGTATTAGTCAAACCATGCAGTATATACAGACCATTTCGTACCAAAGTTATCCCAGTTGCAGTTTACATAGCAAGAGTATTTATGAGTCAAAAAATACAATTTACATTCGTTTCTAAAATGCAGAAGATTGGATAATTCATTAAAAACTATATATATATATATATATATATATATATATATATATATATATATATATATATATATACTTTCAATAGAAAAAAAAAACAATTCATTGCATCATCTGCCTAATTGTCAATTACCCTGAGTAAAAATATTTTCTTGTTCAGTAAAAATGAAGACAAATGTTGACATTTACTCTTAATCCAATCCAGAAGACTAGGAAGAAAGGCATTTGTTTGTACACAATCTCAAAATATGTGAGCTACTCTTTCTACTGCATTCTTATAGAAACAACATGTGTTAGATGTCTCTTGTTCCCATTTTGCCTAGAAAATTGTTTGTAACCAAAATTCTAGGTATTATTTTAAACTGAAACATTTGGACATTTTGTAATCTGTAATACAGACTTGCACTATTTAGGCCAATCTTCCTCCTGTATATTATCTAATTCTAGACTCCATTTAACTTTAGAAGTATGCTCATATGCATTTGAAATAATTCACTGATATATTCTCCTAATACCCTTTATGTCTCTAATTAAGTAGATCCATATCAAATAGGTAATTGTATACAATTGTCAATAGTTATATCATATTTATTACACTTATATACTTTTATATTGCATTTATTACACTTAAAAATCTAAATGTGTTTTAACTTGGAATGTGTTACAAGTATCATAACTAATCCAATTTGCATCTACATTAACAAAATCATTCACATACATAATTCTCTTTTTAAACCAATGTCTGAAAAATATACTATTATTTCCAATTTAAATATTGGATTACACTATATCTGTGTTTGCAGCAAATCCTCTATGTTACTAATTTCAAATTTCCTTAATAGTTGCCTATATGCAGTAAAAACATCAGTCCAAAATCTGTTCAGTATTTTAGATACTTTTTTAAATAACAAAATATATTCCAAAAAAAGAGGAAATTTTCAATATACGGAGAAAATGCAGTTAATATGTCTTTCCATTTACCATCCGTTATTAAGAGTCTTCTCAGCCAAATCAGTTTGATAGAATCATTAAAGTGCATTATATTTTTCATTTTTATTCATCCTTTCTTATAATCTTTAATCATCACATTTCTTTCACTTTGTCCTTTGCACCGTTCCAAAGGATTTTATAGAAAAGTGATTCAAGTTCTCACAACACTTTTTGAGGAGGGTTTGAAAGTCCGAACAACAACTGAGTTAATTTTGATAATGCCAATCTTTTTGTAACTATTATTTTTCCATAAGGTGTAAGTAATCTTGTTGACAAGGAAACCAGAAGATTTTTAATTTCTCTAATTTTTGGATTATAGTTTAATATGTTATTTAAATTCAAAGAAATTTGTACGCAAAGGAAAATGAATTCAGTAGAGTTCCAGTCTAGACTGTACTCTGGACAATTTTGAACTTTACAGCGTGTTCTACTACCAAACCAAATTACTTTAGTTTTTATAATATTCAGACTAAGTCCAGAAAATTTGGAACACTAATATCTAAGATCTAATGCAGCTTTTAGTGATTTTTCGGAACTATCTAAAGTAAGGGAAGTATTATCTGCATACTGAGATATTAAATATGTTTTAGTATTTACGTCAATGCCACTAATATTTGGAATTTTTCTGATCATATGATCCAAGATCTCAGCACAAATTATGAATATATTTGGGGAGAGGGGATCCCCCTGTCTGCAACCTCTTTTATGTCAAAGCATGAAGAACACTTGCCATTCAATATTACACAAGATTTTATATTATTATAAAACAGTTTTATCTAGTTCATAATATCTGAGCTAATATTGTAACATAGTAGGACTTCTTTTATAAAATGATCATTCTAAAAAATCAAATGCTTTTTCAAGGTCTATTAAGAGTAATAGACCTGATTTCTTATAAAACAATAAATCATAAAAATTTCTGATATTTTTTACCGATATATTTACCTTTAACAAAGCCTGTTTGGTCTGCATTTATGACATCAAGTAAAACTATTTCCATCCCATTTATGTCAAGCAGTGCCTATTTTATATGAAACATTTAAAAATGAGACTGGCCTTTTTTTTTTCTTTTTTCTACCGGTATATTGTTTTGGCCTATCTCCCTTAGGTATATATGTAATTACCAGCTCCTTCAGCATAGATGATAATTATCCCGATATATACGAAAAGTTTACTGCGCTTACCTTCAAATGTATTAAAGAAATTAAACTGTAAATTGATCTCAGCCAGGACTGTTATTATTTGGCATATTTTCAAAGTGTGGCTTGCCTCCAAATGTAAAATAGGTGTTTGTAAGGATTCATTTTGAGCATTATTCACTTTCGGTATATCTTTGTAACTTAAAAGAGTATGAAGATCAACTGTATCATCATGTCTATAAATGTATAATTTTGATAGATCAATTTTTGTTTCTAAAATATCTTTTTGGCTATTAGTTAAACTACCATACTATTGTCTCAATTTAGGCATAATCTTACTAACATAATTTCTTTTGTCTAAACGTAAAAAATAGTTAGTTGGTTTTTCACCGTTTTCAATCCACTTTGCACATGATCTTACTTTAACTCATTCCATTTGTTTACTCCGGATTTCCGTGAGTTGATCTTGTTTACAAAAGGTAAACTTCCTTCTGTTTATTAGCCTGTTCTAGAGTTTCTATTTCTTATGTAATTTGTTTTTCCAAGTTCATCTTGCTGTCTCTTCTTGAAGGAAGAAACTGAAATGACTTTCCTCTAATATTAAAAAGGATAGTTTCAAAAAATAATTGTTCATTTATTGAAAGATGCAGCTCTGAATCTGTGATATTGTTAATATTATATATTTATTAAGCATATGCATACTGACTTTTAGACTTCTTAATTACCTCTTTCACTGTGAATATAGTCTTTATCTGTCAGCAAGGAGTTATTAAATTTCCGAAAAGTTTTGTGCTTTATAAATGTTTAAAAAATAATTTTAATGTTAACAAGAGAATGGTCAGTTCGGTTCGATATCCTGTTTCTATAGACGGTCAGCTACATACGTAATAAAACTCTCAAAAACAAGAAAACTATCTCTCGGTACCGATATTATGTTCCATCCAAATGTCAATAAAATTGCGTTCAGCACATAAATCTAAAACTCCTTCCATACCCTTGGGATTATTTATTGTTGTGTTATTATATATATAGAAAGAAGCCGTATTAAAAAGAACACAGAAGACAAGTATGGCAATTTTCAAGATAAAAATATTTTATACACAAATAATTTAGATAATGGCAAATTATATGGAGAAATTACCACTTAAATTACAAGTGTAATGAGAATATGTGGCATGATAACAAAGACAGGATACTTATTCAAGAACAATACTCAATAAGAATGGCACGGGAGGTCCGGAAGTAAGACAGAAAGGTAAAATATTTATATATGTTCAAACAAGATCAAGAGAAGAAATTGTGAAAAAATCCAAGAACGTTAGACTCAAAAGAAATAACCACACCAAAAGGAACTAAATAATACACAAGTTAAAAGGTGTTGATTTCTTAGAGGAGCCAAGTACAACAACTGTGGGAAGAGGATTCAGTAGGCCTCCCCACTAGGGGGTAGGTTAGTGTATACGGGCGACCTGGATCCTACTCTCTCACATGTTGAAAAGGCCTGCCTATCAAAAACGGACTCTACCTAATAATAGTACCATTAATAACATGAAGCACACACAGTAACAATGTAAAGGTAGAGTTCATTATTGGAACTTTTCACTTCTCCAATAAATATCTGAATGAGGGGATGGAGGGGCTCCCCAACATCCCAACAATCAGAAATATACAGGCTCACAAAAGGGGTAAGTACAAAGAAAACAACAATGAAAGGACTGTATATCTTTGAGCAAGTGTCTAAATAATAAGACTAAAACAAGCACTAAAATAAACATAAAAAGGGAAATATTATATAAAAAGCTAACATAGATTCAATAAACACATAGGTACATAAAATAGTACAGACGGGTTCAGGGATATTTCCAACCTGGGTATTATGAGGTGTAGATAATGCAGGGCTATCCTACGTGACTCATATGAAGTGGACAATCCTGCAGAGGAGCCACAGACAACTGGGGGGTATGGAAGACGAACAAGCAATACAGATATATAATGAGGAAAACAACAAGAATAAAAATATTGCTAACAAATATTTCCCTACTTAATAACTGAACACCAATACAACTTTCTACTATATCTTAAGAAAAAACATGTTTTCAACTACGTCCACACATATGAACTTTTCAATCCGCTTCAGTAAACGCCACTATAGACATTTCTCTTTGTTTGAGACCCAAAATATATTTCTATCTTTTTGAGTATCTTAATTTTTGTTGAAATATTGCTCCCTTTTTTGTGTTTTGGACATTTTTTTTTTTTTTTTTTTTTTTTATAATTTTTTTATATCTTAGTTTATGGAATTTTCATTTGAGATAAGGCTGGACATGGGACATAATGAGATGAATTTCCTATGTCCGAAAGATGTATACCATCGGTAAAAACCGTCACAAAACCCAACATGATGACAAGCTATAATATCTGCTGTAGAATTTAGTAATGAAAACAAAGAAAACTTTATGCGGGCAGCGAGGTACATATATTGACGGCGAGATACGTCACGTGGATTGAAACAGGGAAGGAAAGACCCTACAAACACTCTACATACCCCGAGTAGAATGAAATGGAAACACAAACGGAAAATAGAATCTACCATCTCATTGGGGGGTAATATGCCGATATCATTTTCTCCAATCTGGAAGAAAACGAAATCGGGAATAAATCCCCAATCATTAGAAATATGGAATAAAACGATGGATACGAGCACCCAGTATCTCATGGTAAGTCACATCCAAATAAGGAGGCCCATGCCTCCCAGAAAAATCAATAAACCGATCCAACTTAGAGACCAGGTTATGTCCGCACACAAAGAGCAGCATTGTGAAAATGAGGGAGACTGAACTGAACTGAATTTGAATTATCCTCTTTTTCGGCCATTCATCCATGTATGGGTAGTTAATGGGTGCACAGCGACCTACTTAATTAATACACACCACTCCCTCGCTGCATGGTTTCACAACATTGAGGGTTCATTGGCTGCGCGATATGGGAGGATTTTAAATGTCTGATGAGTTGCCGGACTGCAAACCTCATGACGCATTACTGCATGCATGGCATGCTTCTTAATTTGCATGTCTGGAGTGGAAGGCTGCACAGACTCGGCAAGGGAGGCGCAAAGCGGAACGGAAGTACTGAAACGCTACGAATGTACATGATCAAATTCTGCCCAGTTAGTTAATCGGGCTGTCCCTAAAACCAATTATGTGTCAAGCACATGTTTAATTATGACAATTCTATCAGTTCCAAATTTCTTTTTATATGTCACAGAATTGTGTATATTGTATATCAATGTATATATGTGAATGAAAATATACTCGGGTTTCGTTGCCGTGTACAGCGTTACTCGATAGTGGGGTTTTTTTTTTGTTGGCTCTAGTTATTAAAAAATACTGAGCGCTACTCAACCCATGCTGCATGTGCAAATTGCCTGCAGTGAAAACCCAAGTACCTAGCTGTGCATATTCATCACAGCTAGGGTACTTATAGAGCAAATTCTCTATGTACAAAATACATTAAGACGAGTCTTGTCAGGAAGCTTACCACTTTACGGGAGCAATCTTCAGCTGTAGAGGTATGTGAAATTTAAGATTGCATTCGTTATTACTATTTGTTTTATATGACAGAATTGCTTCATATATTAGATGTTTTAGAATTTATTCTAAATTTAGAATTTATTCTAAATTCTACAGAGAGTCAATACCTAGGTCATATAACGCTATGCTATTAGAAATACTATAGTCTGGTTCAAGTTAGCCATTTGTTGTAACTGAACAGACAGATTGAATTTAATTATACGCTGCATGCATTGAATGACGAAAATAATGTAATGTGTAATGAAACGAATTCATGTGAGCTCATGCGCAACATATATCAATGCAAAAGAACTTAACCATGCCATATGTACTACACAGTTCAGTTGTTATACTTTTAGCTGCTTTTGTGTATGGTTTGGTGATGTGGAGTTGCAGAACTCTGTGGGGTTCCTTGTGATGTGTACGCTGTGTCTGGTGACGTTGGCTCGGAAGAGAGTACTGGTGTTCTCGATGTGAGGGACCAAGGCTTCGCGACCATCAGGTTTGTGTTGAATGAGAAGGTTCTCGAGGGATCCTTCAACAGACTGGGAGGAGTGAACCATGCATGGTGGCTCCTTGACCATTGACTAGAGCGGTGGAACCGGAAATACATCTTGGTCGTCAACTGGACGCCACAATATATATATATATATGTGCGTTCCATGTTGTAATTGGTTATGTCAATATCGCTATATGAGTGATACATTCGTAAATGCATAATTCAAATATCGCTAAATGAGTGATAAATTCATGCCTTCATATTCCAATATCGCTAAATGAGTGATAACTTCATAAATTGATAACTTAAAGAATTCATATTTCAAATACCAATAAATGAGTGATATATTGACAAATTCATAATACATGCGTCCTACATGTGGATAAATGATATTAATGATACATTATTCATAGTTATATATATATATATATATATATATATATATATATATATATATATATATATATATATATATATATATATATATATATATATATATATCACATACTTTGGTCACCCTTGGTGCTAAGTAAGACCTTGTTTGCATTCGGGTGTCCATCATATACTTTCATTCGTTGATTGGTGATAGAACAGTGTTCATATTTGTTTACAAGTTCTATTTGTTGATCTTTATTTGATTTTCTCGTTAAAGTTACTTGTTGTTTTGTTGTTGATAGTTCCATGTTTAGGGACTATATTATTTTCCTTATATCTTTTTGTTACAATGGTGTCAGATTCGTTCATCTTTAAATTGCGTTTATAAATAAAACATCTCATTAATGCAATTGCTTTTGGTGTCTTCGCTTATCCAATCCCAACCCGACTTCATCATGTTACAATGGTGTCAGAAGTGGGATCGGATTAGGCGGAGCATGGACTTTAGTTTGCATAGGTCTTGAGTCCGGCAAGATTTTTCAGTTATCTGTTTCAGACTGTGACCTTCCTGACAAGAGATAATTCAGGCGGGTGAGTGAATACCTCACTCATATTTTGTTTAATTTGCCATTTGTTTATCATATATATCTATATACATATTGCATATATTTGGAGAAGGAAGATATGGTTGGTTTGTGTAATCCTAAAATTGTATGTGTTATATGATAGTGCACTTAGGATTGGTGATCTTATCAACAGTATTTATCATGTCGTCGCTTAAAGATCTAGTGGAGATGGGGAAACAGTTTGGGTATGAGGGATGAGGCCCTTAGAAAATTCGTTCAGGAGGAGCAGGCTCGGGAAAGGGATCAAAGATTAAAGGAGAGGGAATTTGAGAATGAAAATATAGAATTAGAGAAGCAAGCGAAAAAGGAAAAGTTAGAATTAGAGAAGCAGACTGAGAGGGAAAGAAGGGAAGCTGAGGAAAGAAAGATGGCGTTTGAAAGGGAGAAGATGGAATTTGAGAAGGAGAAGATAGAGTTAGAGAAGCAGGCAGAGAAGGAAAGGATAGAGTGGGAAAGGGAAGCAGAAAGGGAAAGAATAGAGCAGGTAATCCTAACCCGGCTTCATCCTGTTACAATATATTAATTCCATTCAGGTATAAATTTTGCGTGCATAGTGTACATTATTTTTTCAAAAATAATACCAATCCGTGAGACAAGTTGCTCATTTCAATTTAGTGTCACGCACATATGACTTAACTCAAGGTTATATTTTCGACGGTGGTTTCAAAACGGTCAAATTTGTGTTGAAAAAGAGTATAATCAAAAGGGGTTTTCAAATTTCCAAACGAAAAACCCCATCAGTCAGGCAATTTCGATCAGTCTGCTCGGGTGGGAGAGTCCTGTCGAGACGGTATTAATCTTCTCCCATCCTTTTTCGGGCAGACTGACTCTATTCCAGCCATCATTCTGCTATCGTCTCTGGAAAGAAGCTCTAGCTGAACACGATTCTTCGGAGGGGAGCTCGACGTACTCGGTCTGCATCGTGGACTGTGTCTTTGTAGCTTGTTCTTCGTAGCTCGCTCCCCAGTGCCTGATTTTTCCCTCCCTGTCCCGGTCGAATGCTCGCTCCCTCATTTCTTACCTTCTACTGCCGACATGCACTCCAGGCAAGGCACCCGCTGCGTCGGCGTACTCCCGGATGGTTCCCCCATCGCTGGTCCTATCCTTTGTACTGCTCGACTCAGCTTCGGCTTCGGCTTTGGTGGTGGGGGTAGGTTGATCATCATACGTGTCGTACTGCCAAGTATTCGCAGGTATGCCCCTGACCTCCAGTATTCAGTAGTAGGTTGATCATTACCTGCACGTGACAGTCCGTGGATCCACAGGTGGCCCCCTCAATTTCATTCTACCACAGCAGGTGTGGGACGATATTTCTTCCTTGACGGTTGGCTCCTGACTGTTACCATGACGAGAGAGACCGACTTACTTATCTTGTATTTAGTTCGTGTACAGCCATTCGGCCATTTACGAACATTTAATGGGTACACCGCACGCTACTTACTTTCTCGTCAAGTAGGTTGGGGAGTTCACTGAAGGCGCGATATTTGAGGGTGTGTACAATTAATTATACCTGTACATAGGAATAGAACCACAATGTTTACAGGATTACGGGTGTGCACAATGCGCACTACGTAATTGAATGTCTGGAGTGGCAGCATGCACGGACTCGGCAAGGGAGTCGCGAAGCGGAGCGAAGTACTGAAACGCTATGAACGTACATGATCAAATTCTGCCCAGTTAACTAAATGGGCTGACCCTAATAACCAATTGTGTGTTAGCCACATATTGTAATTGCGATCGGGCATACCAGTTACAAATTTTCCTACTCTATACCAGTTTTAAAATTTAGTTACATAGTGTACTTCCAATTTTCCGAAATATTTCAAGTAACCCATTATTATTTTTGTTGTCTTAATTGTTTGATTCATTCGAAGTGATATTTATGAACGGAGGTCGAATGTGTCAACTTTGTACTTAATATTGTTGTTATCGAAATGGTTTTCAAACCAAAGTGAAAACCCTTAGGCAATTGCAATCTTCTTCTTAGCCCGTAAACGGGCTGGGATTTGATGCCCCCTCCTCCGTCAGTATCGCACATCTCAGGTACCCTGGGAACACGAATCTCCGTATGGACCGACTTCTCTATTTTCCTGGGTCAACCATGTCAGCAATGTCCCATTCCAACATCCATTGCCTCCGAGTTAGTGAGTCGTAACTTTCTTTCTCAAATGTGTGATGTTTAACAAGATTAGTGCATAACAATGCAACCAGAGTTACTGGGCATGCACTAAAATTGTCCCCCATTCGCCCGATGCTTTTGGCTGCTTTTTACCTCGGGCCTTGGCTGTCTTTGATTGATCCACGCCTTCTTCGTCCGCCACGTTTGCATCGATGATGGTTTGGAGGTCTTGTACTTCATTTTTGGTTTTCTCCCTGTCGTTCCAGAGGTCGGCAATTCCCACTTCCTCTGTCTGTTATATCAGGAATTCCCAGGCTAGTTGACCAACCGTCTTCTTTGATCCCTGCCTCTCCGGAGATTTTGGCTGTGACGCTGCAACAGGTGGGGCTTGTTTCCCTTGTTCTCACTCTTTAGGTTTATATTCCCCTTTGTTCAACACCTTCTTCCCATGTTTCCCCTCCTTCCTTCTTATCCTTGTTCCTTGTTGCATTTGTTCTACAACTAGAGGCTCAGGTGGTGGTGGCATCGGCGGTTGAGCTGTCTGCTGTAACTGTCCGTCACTGGTAGGCTGCTTACTCGAGGTGCGTGTCATCCGGGTCTGCTTCGATTGCGATTGTAGCTCCTTCTGTGACTGCATTCTCCCCTTTCTCCAGTCCCTGGGGCTCCTATAATAGTTTCTCCATTCCCTGGGACTTCTCTCGTAGTTTATTTTCTCTTTCTATATCAGGAGAAGAGTTAACCTCTTCTCCTGCGCCCTTAAATTCCAACCTGATGCTACTGCAAGACCTAAACCCTGCAGTGCACGCAGTGCGTGGGCTGGTATCATTTCCATCACTAGCGCTTTTTCTTGTGTTGCTTGTTGCTCTCTTCGCTGTCGACCTACGGAGGGAGACCGACAATCATGGTGCGCTTATATAGCTTTAGTTTGGTGTCTTCTTTGAAGTCCGTGTCGAAAATAAAAATTAACGCGTAGGAGATAGAGGAGGACAATAAATGAAATAACACAAAAATCGAATGGCACCGTCTGTCTGAGGGCAGAAAAGCGGACCAGGAAGCGCTGGCCGGGTTTCTTTTGCCGCCTGAGGAAAGAAGGACGGAGCCACTACAGTTTAAAACGCACATCATGCAAACATATACAAAAAGAAAAAAAAAACCCGCACCATTCTTTCCATAGTTCTGTTTTTTATTTTATTACTATATTTTTAGTCCTTCTCACCTTTGTACTCCCATCTAATGGAATACAAAAGAAAATTTATAAAATAACTCCGGATTTTGGAAACACATACATGAAAAGCAAGAGCACGGGGAATTAGAGCACAGCCACTGAGACAGTGATCGAGGGGAAAACCAGACCCACTACGGGAGATGGATGTCCGGGGACGCCCACCCATAGCCGTCACATGCTATCAATGCAGCACCTCAATCTTGAGAGATTGATTCTATCATAGAGATATATGGTACCAACTATATAAAGTTATTATTTTTTGTAACAATTTTTTTAAATAAAAATAAATAAAATTCACATAAGATTCAATCAATTATTGCCGTCCAAACAAAAACACAAGATAATAGCAGCTCACAACACAATATAGCATTATACATATAGCACACACTGGACAAAAAGAATCCTTGGCAAGGATAACAGAAATGGGGATAACATGGCATGGAAACCAGCCACAAGATGTAATGCCTGAGGAGGGGAGTACATGCCTTAATAATAATTTCTTTTTAGGCCAAAGGACAGAACGGATGGGAATCTGGAAACAGGAACCAAAACAAGTATACCTCATCAAAAATAACATCAAGAACCCTCCTCAAAAACAATAATAGCTAAATAAATGTTTGTATGCAAATTCTATTTGATTTTTTTCAAAAACCCACAACAACAGACCTTTGGGGGACACAAATAGATATATATAAAAAAACCTTTATAATTTTAGGAACAAATGGGCATCACCCTAAAGGCCTTCTAGCTTAACATAGCTAGTGGTCTGAGTGGTGTCCACAAATAATGTATTATTATATGCGTCGATGTCAGGATTAAATATCAGATTAAAATCATCATCAATAATTACATAATTGTTGTTAATTTCCATTATATCTTCATTCAGTTCTGTATAGAAGTCAAGTTAGGTCAATATATATTGAGAAGTGTAAATCTTTGGCTCTGAAATGATATATTAAGAATAATATTATTTCCTGTTTCATCCCTCTTCATTCTATGTACAGTAAACTGAAAATTGTTATTTGGGACTATTGCTACCCCTCCTGATTTTGAAGATAGTGAGTTTTAAAACATATTCATATCCCCATATTGATTTTATATAAGTCTCTAATTTTTAGGTGAAATGGGTGTCTTCCAATAAATATATTGTATATTTTTTAACTTTTGAAGTAGTTAAATACATTTCGTCTTTTATTAGGATCACAATCCCTGACAATTCATAGAAATTATGTTAATGTCACTATCCATTCATAAGAACCTTGTTATACCTTGATATTTGTAAAGTGCAGAGTTCACCAACATAATCTGCTATGTTAAATATAGTTCATATAAGCTTGCAAAATACATATGAGACCATGTTTTTGTTGATGCTAAATTATTAAGAACAAATGAAGCGTTTTTGGTAGAATATGAATTAGAAACTTTAGGTGTAAGTACATCAAAAAGGTACAAAATATAAAAAAGAATATATAACAAAGTAACCATATGTAAGTACAAAGAAAATATAAACAGAAATAACAGTTACGAGGGGTATATATATATATATATATATATATATATATATATATATATATATATATATATATATATATATATAATTCTGAACATTAGTGTGCTGTACAGGAAAGTTTTTTATTAGTGAACAATACGTCAGTGCATCATCTCAAAGTACTACCCATGCACCTCTATATACTTTCAAAGTCTGATTATCCAATTATTAAATACCGTGTTGTATTCATTGTTTGGTATGTTGTTCATATACTGGAAAACTGAACTTCCAACCGCATGGCGGTTTTTAAATCGTCTGCATATCAGCGAATCATTGATAACGGGATTCAGCGAAAAATCACTTGGAGCTAAATCGGGGCTGTATGGAGGATATGGCAAAGTCTGGATGCTGTTCATGCGCCGGTGCGTTGTCATTGAGTAGATGCTCCAGTACCGGTATACGGACGGGTGGTTTGGCAGTGTTCCACAACTTTTGGCAATACTTTGGAGGAATAAAAATATCCAGTGACACTAGCAGAGTCAAACACAGGTACATGGACAACCGGGCCTTTGCATAGAAAAATAATGTGTATAAAAGTCTATTGACAGTTCGACTACGTCGACCTATTTGTGGTCTCTGCTCGTTTGCTCTCATCCAAACTTTATTATTTTCTCCAAGTAAATCCATGTTTTATCACCTGTGGCAATCTCATTCAAACGTCTCTGGTCACTCTTTACATATTTGGCGAGTAGCTGTTTGGCAATTTCAACACGAGTCTGTTTTGGATCAGCCGTCAACAAATGCGAGACCCATATACACAAACTTATTAGAGGTTCAAATGATTCTTCAATATATTAAAAACAGCTGAAGAATTAATGCCTGTGATAATAGAAATATTGTACACTGTGTATCGAGTATGTTCATCAATTATCCTCTTCACAGCCGTTACTTCCCGCTCACCAATCGCAGATGAAGGTCTTCCAGAACGTGAGTAATTTTCGATGGATTCGCGACCATCTTTAAAATCATGAAACTGCCTCAAAAGTATAGGATATGACAATGAATTACATCCGAAACTTTATCCAAGTCGGCCTTGATATTAGTCAGAGAGTACCCTAAGAGCGTCCGGATTGTACAGTTTGCTCTATGCACAGTAGCTGAATTGGTTAATTTTAACGTCACTATCTTTTACCTATGTTACGTCACACGTGTATATCTGCAGGTGTGCGGCGTGCTGTACGTGTATCTGCAGATAATTTTATAGAACTTTTTTTTAGTTGTCTATCATTAATTTATTGACAGGTTCAAAGAAACCAAAAGTTATAACAAAATATTCTGAACTTTTCAAATACCCCTCGTATATTGAAACAAATCCACTATACTATCGCTTAGAGGAAAAAAGCGCTGTTGTAAAAGGTCAAAAAAGGCGGTGATTCCATTTATGGAAAATACACACACACACAAACACAATGTAATAAGAAATTTCAAAATATCTCTGACAATATACGGTACTTGAGCTCTGCTATACACACACATAGACACACATAAAAACACAATGTAATAAGAAATTTCAAAATATCTCTGACAATATAAGGTACTTGAGCTCTGCTACACACACACACACACACACACACACACACACACACACATATATATATATATATATATATATATATATATATATATATATATATATATATATATATATATATATATATATACATATCTGTGCTAAATGCTCGACACACTCTTATTCGTATATAAACACAAGTATTAAATCTGTAGACGGGGAAAAAGCCACAAATCATATGGTACACTACAACAGTATAAAGAAAGGGAAACACGTTTTATCAGACTGTTTTAAGTTATTAACGTCCAAACAAATGGTGTTTGTACACGTGTAATGTACTATAGTATTGATCATCATCCACAACCTTGTCTACAGTATATACCTCAAAAACGAGTCCAATGTTGGGCTGAATTAAATTGAAAGTGACTAGATAAAAAAGCTGTAAAAAAATTGCATACACGATGTATATATGCACACATATGTATTCCGCTGCTTAAATTAATTAACTCCTGTATCTAATTTAGCATGTAACTTTATTTGAATTAAACATAAAAACCATTTGATGTCATTTCTTTCTCCACCAATTGGACTAAGCATTCTATTTAGGTATACTAGAAAACCCGTTGTAGTCATTAACACAGGACAAGAAAAGAGTTATTTCACTTGTACCATATTGCTACAACTTTGTCAATAAGTCGCTATTGGTACATTCCATTTCTAACAACACTGCATACAACGTGCACCATATGATAGCTCCATCGGTAGATGTAAAAAGAGTAGCATATTTATATTATAACATTTACCCGAACTAAATCTTAACGATGACATATTTTATATACACATTTATTTCCTTTTATTTTTGTAGACACACATCAATGTCTGTTTTATTTAATAGCATAACAAATATATTATCAGTAAGGTACTCTCATGTATATTACTTTTGTTTAGTAATATTCAAAGAATTATTATACATTTATACCAGAAGTTTTGATAAGTCATCTCGTTGTCTGACTCTTTTTATCCCATCTCCCTCCAACTTAACAAAAAAAAAACAAAAAAAAAAAAAATTAAAATAAAAAATCTATGTCTGTGTTACCGTATCTTAAGCTTTATTTATTATTATTATTTCTTTTTAAGAACAACAATGAAATCCATCAACGACAGATTATTTTCTTTATCAAAATACATGTACCTCTAACGCCCTTCCTTTTCCTGACTACTTCAAACTTTTTAATTCTTGACGAGAATTTACAAATGATGGGCCTGCTTGCTTCTTCTGAAAATATTTACAATCGATGAGCAGTGGAGATATCACCAGGTGCCATCTTCATCTTAAACTTGTTGCTTAGCAAAGTGGTTACTTTCTCAACGCATTGTTCAACTGTCGCCTTCTTATCTTTATCGTCAATTCCGTATATTTTTATATTTTTCTAGTCTTGTATACTGTTCAAGGTCGTCTAAATAGTTCTTCAAAATTCTGTCATCTGTATCTAAGCGCCTGATGGAATCTGTATGCTTCTCGTTTTCTTCACGTAATTTTTTCTTTAATTTATGATGCAATTGACCATTATCTGCTTGCAGGGTGACATTTATGATGCAATTGACCATTATCTGCTTGCAGGGTGACATTTATGATGCAATTGACCATTATCTGCTTGCAGGGTGACATTTATGATGCAATTGACCATTATCTGCTTGCAGGGTGACATTTATGATGCAATTGACCATTATCTGCTTGCAGGGTGACGACTTCTTCTTTCAGACGATTACCTTGCAGACTCATCTGTTCTAGTTCTCTTTTTTACTCTTCTGTAAGAGCAATTGTGTTTTCTCCAGGACAGACTGCAGTACTTTCTGTGTGACAGTTTCACCTAATTTACTCACTATATATTCCTTTGTTGGCATTTTATCAATAGCTGCCGCAAGTACATCTAATTTCTCATTAATAAGGTTCTACGATTCCTCCTCTTCATCGCCTCCCGGGGTAGAAACGCACTCACCCTGTGCAACATTCTCAACAGATTTCTAAAAAAAATGTATAGACCCATCTCTATCTTGACCTGTCATTTTGTATTTGTACCTTGTATTATTATTTTGTGTTGTTCAAATATCTTCATATATGTATTTCAGCGTAGACGGAAGGTTACTGGTTTTCGCCACAAAATGTCAACAATAAGTCATTTGTCGACACATTAATTTAACATTAGGAAACTGCAACTACCATATATGTATATTCATAATTATTTGTTTATCTTCTATAGTTTATGCTATTCAAAACACACACGTGCACCTCAATATTTGCATTATCAATGCGCCAAGATTATTGTGTGCTTATCATGCCTACAAAATCGCATTTCTGTTCACAAAAATGAACAGGTAAACAGAGAACTTGAGAAGTTAGGTAAAACATATAGAAGACACACTACCCGTAAATTTGTTAGATCTGAACGTTGTCTACATATCCAAATTTTGAATCAAAGTCCTCTCCTGCTAAAATTAAACGTTCACCTGCACGACCTGGCCTCTGACCTCCCATCAACATATTAAATTATGTCGAAAATGCTAGATCAGCTAAAATATCAAAGACATTGTCAGATATAGTAATACACGGAGTGACATATCCAATGAATAAATGTCTTCCAATTGATAATTTAAACAAATTACATATATAATTAAAAGAAGATTACATTACAGCAAATGGAATAAGATATTTTACTTTTTTTATCCGTTAGCCTAGGATTACCTATTTTTGCACTCAATAACATTCAAACGTATAAATTTAAAAAAAAAAAAAAAAAAAAAAAAAAACAACAAAAAAAAAAAAAACACAAAAAAAACAACAGTGAAGGTATCTAACAAGTTCTAGCGAACAAGTCTCAAGTTCGTGAAAGCGAAAACACCGAAAATAATTCTCAGCAAATGTGTACTGCGTGTTTTGTAATCGAAGCATTTGTTCCATTGAGGAAGTTGTAACAACTGCTGTTATTACTGGAGTGTATATATATATATATATATATATATATATATATATATATATATATATATATATATATATATATATATATATATATATTACGTACTTAAATATTTTAGAGAGCAAACAAAACAAGATATAAAATATAGTAACATATATGAGTTAAAGTCTCATCCATGATAAAGTTATACTAACATATATGAGTTAAAGTCTCAATTATGATAAAGTTATACTAACATATATGAGTTAAAGTCTCATCCATGATAAAAGTTATGCTAACATATATGAGTTAAAGTCTCATCCGTGATAAAGTTATACTAACATATATGAGTTAAAATCTCATCCATGATAAAAGTTATACTAACATATATGAGTTAAAGTCTCATCCATGATAAAGTTATACTAACATATATGAGTTAAAGTCTCATCCATGATAAAAGTTATACTAACATATATGAGTTAAAGTCTCATCCATGATAAAAGTTATACTAACATATATGAGTTAAAGTCTCATCCATGATAAAAGTTATACTAACATATATGAGTTAAAGTCTCATCCATGATAAAAGTTATACTAACATATATGAGTTAAAGTCTCATCCATGATAAAAGTTATGCTAACATATATGAGTTAAAGTCGCATCCATGATAAAGTTATACTAACATATATGAGTTAAAGTCTCATCCATGATAAAGTTATACAAAAATATATGAGTTAAAGTCTCATCCATGATAAAGTTATACTAACATATATGAGTTAAAATCTCATCCATGATAAAGTTAGCAGCCTCTATAATGTCTGTAATGACTTTTTGTGTTGCCTTTTGAACATGTCTTGGACTCCATTTACTTTCGACTATTTTATTTTTCATCAGTGAATTACGTATAATTAAAAGATAGTGTTCAATACCTTATAACTATACTTTCGTCAACAAAAACTTTTCTTGCAAAATAAATGGAAGGCAGTGCAAATAAAACTGAAGAAATGTATAAGATTACAGAGCAACCAGAAAAGGTAACTTCATAAAAGAAGAAAAGATCCACAACTTGGAAGACAACTTGGAAAACGTTCACATGAATTTAAAAATATCAAAACAGAAAAAATAAAGCAAGAGCAAGGACATGTTAGAACTGAAACAAGTCAAGATGAAACATGTAACTCAAATAAGTCAAGATGAAACATGTAACTCAAATAAGTCAAGATGAAACATGTAACTCAAATAAGTCAAGATGAAACATGTAACTCAAATAAGTCAAGATGAAACATGTAAATCAAATAAGTCAAGATGAAACACATAACTCAAATAAGTCAAGATGAAACATATAACTCAAATAAGTCAAGATGAAACATGTAACTCAAATAAGTCAAGATGAAACATGTAACTCAAATAAGTCAAGATGAAACATATAACTCAAATAAGTCAAGATGAAACATGTAGCTCAAAAAAGTCAAGATGAAACATGTAACTCAAACATCATGTACTAATAGGTGGTGTAGTTGTTGTCTTAGGTTTGGAATTTATGTATTTAAGGAGATATGTTTTTAAAACTGTTGTAACTGCAAAACAGCCTGAGAGCAGTGAGCATCGCAAACAAGTTCTAAAAACAAACAGTTAAAATAGGTATGCCAATAGAACAGAAAAATCCATTTCTAGTGTTGCTATGAGCAGAAAGAAAGCGAAAGATGGCAAAGCGAGCAAACCGATAGTTTTATAGAACAAGTTCCTGAAGTTCACATTAATAATTGACAAGTGAGAAAAATACCCTAATTACCACTATTTACCATGCATCATTAAATTCAATTCTTACAGTTGATTACAGCATGCTTCTAAAAAAGATGTTTAAAATATTCATAGATTCATTCAAACATGAATATTGAAGAAGTTACAAAGTTAATTATTTAAATTTCATTAATCTCAGTTTACAATTGATTACTTTAATAGCACAAGGAATACTACCAGACCAAATAATTAAGTAAGTAAATAGAGTAACACTATAATGAGTGCCAGTGGACCTAAGGAGTTGAAATATATTTTGATTCTAAAATCTAAACGAAAGCAAAAAAGCGTGATAAATTTTATACACCTCCTGTCATTGCTTGCTCTGCTCCTGTTTTTACAAACACCATCCCTAAGTCTAAACTATCTATTTCTTATATCTAGGTGGCAGAGAAAATACCAAGTACACCACCATGGTATCCAATATTACCATCTATATACAACGGAATTAATTTTAGGTCGCAAAAGATCAACGAAATTTAAAATATTTTGATACAAGAAATCTAACATTGCAGAGGTGCTAGAAGAAAATATAAAAATGCATATAAGTTTTTTTTTTAATTGGGTAGAGATTAGCATGGCAGCAGCTTCAAGTGGAATTGGTATAGCAGAGTTGTAGGAATAGCTACAGGATTTATAATTCATAAAGTTTTTAACTAATTTGGTGCAACTTTACTGGGTTTTGTTGTAAAAGCTTTCAAAGAAAAGCTAATATACAGCCACGTTTTAAAACACGATGAGATTGTAACCTCTGCTCTCAACAAGTTTAACAGTATTGGTTATATGGTGAGTAAAGCAGTAAGTGATAACGAAATAAGTCACGAGGAATTGGACTTGAAAGTTACAGAGTACAACAGACACAAGGAGATAAAAATGCAATTAGGAAAAAATTCAGCAATATTGAAAGCCAAGATATTGAAGAACCAAAAACACTTATTTTAGAAGAGAGAAATAAAAAAAAATAAAATAAATTTTAGGGAAGCTTAATGCAAACAGGAAATCTATTATAATAACAGAGGTAAAGTGTACAGCATAAACGAAAAATATGTATCTACTCTTTGTTTGAATGTTAACGGTTTTAATTTACGCTACTTAAATGAACCGTTTCATTACAATACAAGAACAACCTGAGAGCGAAGTGAACAAGTTCGATAAAGAAATATTTTATGGTAAATTATCCATTGCATTGTAGAAAATATATTATCACTGCATTATAGAAAAGATAGTTTCAAATGATCGAAAATATTATATTCTATTACATCAACGAGAATAATGAAATAAAAACTGTTTTACTTCCAGATGGATTTTTTAACTATGAAATTTACGTGAACGAAGTCAAAGGGGGAATGACTACTATCACCGGCAACGAAGAAAGTACTGATACTGAGTGCTTGAAACAAACTTCAAAAGTTTTAGTAACTTCTATCAATAAATACATAACTGACAAAGAGTCTAAATTGCTCTGATTCAATAACCATAGATCTGTCGGATTCAATAACCATAGATCTGTCGGATTCAATAACCATAGATCTGTCGGATTCAATAACCATAGATCTGTCGGATTCAATAACCATAGATCTGTCGGATTCAATAACCATAGATCTGTCGGATTCAATAACCATAGATCTGTACAGACAAATATTGAATCTGAGGTAGTTTGAGTCTACATTTTCATAGATAAGATAAATAAACACCAACACTTACTTTAACGGCAGCTATTCATATTTACTAATAGCCCCTGTCTGTTAAAAATGTTTTTCATGGTGATGTAATTTTATAATGTGTCAATAGTCTACACTAACAATTCCAAACAGGAACTATAAATAGTGATTTCATTTCATATGCTGTAAATAGTCCATACAAACAATTGCAAACAGGAACTATAAATAGTGATTTCATTTCATATGCTGTAAATAGTCCATACAAACAATTGCAAACAGGAACTATAAATAGGGATTTCATTTCATATGCTGTAAATAGTCCATACTAACAATAAAAAACAGGAACTATAAATAGGGATTTCATTTCATATGTTGTAAATAGTCCATACTAACAATTTCAAACAGGAACTATAAATACGGATTTCATTTCATATGCTGTCAATAGTCCATGCAAACAATTTCAAACAGGAACTATAAATACGGATTTCATTTCATATGCTGTCAATAGTCCATGCAAACAATTGCAAACAGGAACTATAAATAGTGATTTCATTTCAAATGCTGTAAATAGTCCATACAAACAATTGCAAACAGGAACTATAAATAGGCATTAAAGATGAAGAAGGGAAAGTTATAAATTTCCTGTGTATGACTGTAACGTATGTATTTCACGTTCAGTAAATAACATAATGGGAAAAATATCCGTAAGAGATCCTAGTGATTTTAGTTTTAAATCTCTGGAGAAAATGGATGAGAAAGATGATGCATTAGATCAATCAATAAATAAATGACTTAAACCTAAATATTAACCGTATTACAAATTTAGGAGATCCGGTACAAAAGTCTGATACACCTAGTAAAATATTTGGACAAAAAAGAATCGACAAACAAATACTCCAGACTTTGGAGGATACTAAATTGAAAGTTATAGGAACACGGAGAGAAGAAGTTGATAATAAAATAGCAACTATTGAAAGCTCAAGTGAAAGAAGCAAAATATCAGAACTGCAGAAATAAATAGACGACAAGAAGAAGATTTCAGATCCTCAGGATTTATTTGCCAAGATATTAATTACTCTATCAAGTGCTATACTGGCCTTACAACTTGCTAGAGAGAGACTTGTAGAAATACGAAACATACAACAATACCTACAACCCATAGAACAAAGGACAAAGAGTGATATATTTGCTTTAGAGACGGACATGGAGGAAATTTAAAAGTCTCTGGAAAATTACAATGCTTTGCAATCTCAACTGCAACAATAACTGAAAGAATTAAACTACGAGATAAAAAAGAAAAAAAAAAAAAAAAGAAAGATGAAAAGAATTTGTTAGTTGATGACTTTAAAGCTGGCGTGATAGTCTGAAGAAAAACTGACTACTAACGCTAATACTTTGTCGCAGTTATAATAAAAGAATGATTGTACAGAAATAACCTATCCCGGCAGATAAGTCCAGGGCCGAGTTGCTTACCCAGTACACTCCTGAGTGTAAGTATGGTTATATCTAAGAGAACTGCATACAATTTATGTATTACTAACTTAGGTCACAAAGTTAAAGCACTTAAAGATCAAACATTAGGAACTCAAAATGATGAGCTGACTGCTAATATCAAAGATTTAAAAAACAGACACAACCAAATACACTGAGAATGAAATAGCTGTTGATGAAATAGACAAAGAAGTCAAACTATTAAGAAAGATTTTAATGAATTATAGCGAAAGTTTATAACCAAAATAGATGCTTTAAAAACAGATCACGAAAAGAAACAGAAAGAAGGAGTTAATTTTTGTATGTATACCAAAAGGTGATAAATGTTAGCAGCATATTTAAAATTGGAAACCGTTTTCACTTCTAATGTATCATACAAAAATTTGCTTCTACGTGTATTTTAAGTAGCATTAAAACTGTGCTCCCCATAATTATACACAAGGATAAAATAAAGTTTTTAAAAGGACGATACACTGGAGAGAACATAATAAACTTATATGATTGACTGTTTTACACCTTAAAGCACAACCTTCCTGGACTGCTTCTTTTGACTGATTTTGATAAAGCATTTGATTCAGTTCATGGCTATTGATTGATAAAGTTATGATTTTTGTAATACATAATATTGAAGAACCAATAATAAATTGGATACAACTTTGTAAAAAAAAATTGAAACATCAATCTTGTATAATTATTAACGGTCAAGTCTCTAATTGGTTTGGTATCGAAAGAGTATGTATACGGGGGGATCCACTCTCCGCATATATTTGTATCCCGTGTCCAAAGATTTAGCCCACGTTATAAGACAAAATACAATTATGAGAGCAATAAACATAGGTAATATAACCTGTGATCTTCCTCAGTATTGTTACAACTAGGGGTTTGAATGTGTAACAAAAGAAAGAAAGACTCTAACAAGCTTTCACAATTTCCAAAATACAAATTTATTTTCCTAAAATATAAAATATTTAAAACAAGCAAAGCGAAAGAATTAAAAATAACTTACAATGTAGAAATTCCTTAAATAATCCTAAATTGTTCTATAGAATTCACTAATCCGGAAACTGTCCAAAGGTATTCCGAATGAGGACACTAATGTGCTTATGTGTCAACAAGAATCACAGTTCTAAATCCAAATGTTATTAATTCCAGGTAAATTCATGTGAACGTAGAATATCACAAAAGTTCTTGAAATGATTCCGATAATTCCGACCGAGTTGAATAATGTTCAGATCTTTGAATAATAGTACTTAATCGCAAATGTACTATTTAGAGTTAAGATCTCACGAACAATACATAAATGTCCTCTATGACTTTACCAAATGCCGTAATTGCAAAGAATGCCTAACGCAGTGATTAAATCTCGTTTTATATTATCTATACTGCGTAGAACAAATAAAAACCCAATCTACTCCATCTCAAATAAACAAACCCGAATTGCGATGTTAATTCTTATTTCAGGTAAACACATTATGCACTCTTACTGAGGCATGGGAACCAGGTCACGAATACATTTCACCACGCGCTACTCACGTGACGTCGTAAGTCATGTTTAACCAACATTCCTAACATAAGATATACATGTACTCAATAATAGGGTTGGCTACTAAACAAAATATAAATTATAATACAAAGGTCATAAACCAAATAAAAACTATATTATAATTTAAAAGATGATACATAATTCCGTAACAGTATGGTGATGATAGATCACTTGCTCTTGATGGTACAGAGAAATCTCTAATGTCTGCTTTAGATCTTTTATATCAATACTCAAAATTTTCTGGTCGTAGTATAAATATTGAAAAAAACAAAAAACAAAGGTAGTTTGGATCGGAAGTAGAACAAGTAGCAACAAGAAGTACTGTTCAGAATATAAATTTAACTGGAGTTGTACTGAGTTTGTTGTCTTAGGTGTAAAGTTTTCAACCAACTTGGAAAAAATTACAATTCATAATTATCCATATAAATTTCAGGAAATTAAGAGAAACAAGAGGTTTTTAACTCCATTTAGAAGGAAAAACTGCGATAAAAGGTTTAGCTATTGCTTAAATTAATAATCTTTTATTGTCATTACCAAATCCATCTAAGATATTTTGTTATAAACATAAATATGGTTTAATCTTTATAAGTGTGTATTTCAAAATATGGTTTCAGAAAGGCATTAGATTTTTGAATGATTTTTATAATGAGGATGGTTTCCGTATAAGTTTTGATTGTATTAAAAATAGATTTTCAAAGCATACATGCTACTATGAAGTCATATAAAAATTAATTTAATATCAATTATGATTCGAATCTACAGCAACCTTTTATAAATATTGCTGTGTTTACCATTATAAGAAATAAAAAAAGGATGTCGAGGTATATATGAAAATATGTTATTGGAAACAGTACCAACTTATAGAAGAAAATGGAATTTTGAACATGGCAATTTAGAAGATGACGAGCAGGAAAAAATGTTTAATGCTACCATATAAAACTACAAAATGTCCAAATCTTAAATGGTTGCAGCTTAAAATATTACATACAATTATGCCTACGAATGCATTTCTCAAAAGAAATAGAATTATTTCAAACGAGCTCTGTTCTTTTTTGTATGTTAGATGCAGAGAAAATATCTCATATTTGTTTGTGACTGATGAATAATTTTTTTTAAAATATGTGATTGATAAATATGACTTTTTAAAAATTATATTTTAAAATGGATAAATAATAAGCGTAGTCACACAAATCATTTAGAATTCATATAAATGAATATTATTAAATTATATATTAAAGACAAAACTCAGGCTGATGATGTAATTAATTTAATAATTCTTTATCCAAACAATATATTTATAAACCTAGATTTAATAGAGACATGCCAACTTTGTCTCAGTTCCCATAAATGGTTGCTTTTAATTTTAATGTAGAAAAATATAGTGCTTATAGAAACTGTCAATGGCAAAAGTTTGACAATAGATGGGTTTTGTGTTTTAAACAAAATTTAATTGTCATTTTAATAAACAATATGGAATTGGACACTTGTTGTCTAACTCATCTAGGCCCTTTCCCAAAACATACAAAAATGATCCAAAGATGACATTCATTTTACAAAAACCTCGAATACATTCTAACAAGGTAAAAAGTTTCGTATATTAAAAGATATGTAACATTTAAAAGGAAAAGAGAATAAACATATAGGTATATAGTTAAGTAAATAAGCAATTAATGAGAGAGAAAGAGGAGGAAGAGAACGAGAGAGAGAGAGGAGAAATTGCACTGGTTACAGACCTTGTTGTTCACTTTGTTTATTTTATAAATTTATTACTTAGAATATAATTGTAAGTATTAAAAACGTCTAGTTTCGTGGATATATTTCTGAACATTTAGGAATATTACAGAATTCGTTTCTTTACTTAGTTCAACTTCACCTTTCAGTTATAAATTTAGAGTTAGACAAGGAGTATGTTGAAAGATAGAGTGAAAGAGCTGGGATCTTTTCGTATTAAATAAGAGGCAATAGCAAAAATAGCGCTCTACATCTTCATTATCATAGCCACATGCACACATGCAAGAGTAACCTAAATTCACTCTGTAAGGGTCGCATTTGAGGGGACTACATGCGTGTCTAAGTTTAGTATGTAGGATATTAAGGTGACGTTTGCCAGTATCATAATGCGGTGCTGGTCCGTTAGTTGGATTGGATAAATGTTTTCTAAAGATAGAAAGATTAGGATATTTTCAGATATCTTCAGGGAGAGAGTTCCAAAGACTACTCATAGACGGGGAAAAGGACGTCTGAAAATCTGGTAGAGACTGGTATGATGCTTCGGAAGTTACGTATACGATAATTAGATGCCTCACATCTCCTTTGTGGAAGAAGGTCGTTTAAATAGTTAGGTACTTGATTATTTATAATCGAATACACTATGCATAATCTCTTCTTTTCCCTTCGTTTTGCAAGAATTTCCCAACCAGTTTCTACATAAAGAGACTCTCTAAAGCAATACATAGGTAAACCTGTAACTATTCGTGCAGCTTCCATTTTATTCTTTTCTAATCTTTCAGAATCTTCAATAGAGCAGTCATCGGAGACTTCAGAAGCAAATTCTAAAATTGGACGTGTGCAAAGTATATATAATTGTCCCAATTTATTCTGCGAAAAGAGTTTTTAGTTGCACTCATCATTGATAGATATTTGGATGCGTTCGGAATAACCATACTAATATGATCGATCCATTTAGCATCAGAGGATAATGTTAATCATACGTGTCTATAAATTTTAACAGAAAGCAAATTTATTTTTTCGAAAGAGAATATCACAAAGGAAAAGTCAGTTTGCCTGTTTATAATTAATAAAATATCTGTTTTTGAGGTGTTAAAAGCCAGTCGTTTGCCTATGCATAACGTTTTTCAAGATCATATTTTATAATGAGTTGTACTTGTAAAGGGTCTGTAGAAAGAGTTGTAAGAGAAGTATCATCACAAAATAGCCTCGTAAGCGAGTTCAAATTGTCTGCTATATCTTTAATATAAATAAGAAGCCTTGGGAACCCCGGGAGTAACTTTACATTTGGTTGATACTTAATTCGATAGAAAACTCTCTGGTAGCGGTTTGTTAAGTAGCTTTCAAGCAATGATACAAGTTTACTGGCCATTCCTTTTTCTTAAATTATAAACTAACCCTTTGATCTATACCATGTGAAAAGACTCAATAACATCAAGGAAAGTTAAACACGTGATTTCTTTCGAATCAAGAGAAAAATATATTTTGTCATAAACTTCAATTAGTTGATAAGTTGTTGAACGACCTGGAAGAAATCCAGATTGATATTTATATATCAAATCATTTTCATGCAAAAAATTATATAGGTGTTTGAAAATAATTCTATTAAAAACTTACACAACCCAATAGAGAAACTGGTCTATAATTAGACGATAGTGTCTTGTCTCCTTTCTTATAAATCTTCCACTGTGCAGGGAACACACTGGGATTTATTAAATAATATTACCAAGGGCACAGATATTTTTTCAACTATATTTTTTTAAAAATTTTTAATGACTAATCTGATCGGATCTAGAGGCTTTGTTTAGGTCAAGACTAGTAATTACATCTATTAGGTCAAGACTAGTAATTACATCTATTAGGTCAAGACTAGTAATTACATCTATTAGGTCAAGACTAGTAATTACATCTATTAGGTCAAGACTAGTAATTACATCTATTAGGTCAAGACTAGTAATTACATCTATTAGGTCAAGACTAGTAATTACATCTATTAGGTCAAGACTAGTAATTACATCTATTAGGTCAAGACTAGTAATTACATCTATTAGGTCAAGACTAGTAATTATATCTATTAGGTCAAGACTAGTAATTATATCTATAACTTTCTGTTCATGTATAATGATGCCAAAAATGTTTCCTTAGCTGCTTTTTTCAAATTGTAACTCTATTCCTCTGGATCTTATTGTTTTGATAATAGTTTGGGCTTTTTTTTGGGTTCTGAGGGCCTTAGTCTTCAGGCGGTCTCTTTTTCTCATCTCTCGCCTTAAACATGATGTAAACATCGGGCCTAGTCGTTACTTTTTTATTATTTTAGCAAGATTTAGAAGAGTAGATGTAAAAGTTTCCGATAATACTGTCATTAAACGGTTGAGCCCAATTTGCTATTTTAACAAGATCACGTAATCTATCAAAATTTGCTGCTTTGTAAACCCGAACATCTCTTAAAAGTACAACTGACCTTAACAGGTGTATCTATGACGACAAAGGTAGCTTCGTGATCACTGATAGAAGTCCCAATAGGGACCACACCCGAGTCAATCACACGGGTGCGGTGTTTCGAGAATCACATGATCGAGGAGCAAGTTTCTAGTCTGTGATATTCGAGTTGGTTCTGTAATTACGTTATGCGGGTTATTTACGGTTAATTCACCAGAGACAACAGATGGTAACACGTTTTGGAAATCTACATTCCAATCACCAAGAAGAATAACATGGGGTGTTTCATCTAATGCTACAGTAAGAGTTAGTTCAAGTCTGTGCCAAAATAATATATCCCAATGTTCAGGACTATATATATAGTACAAACTAGTATTTTCATGGTTTTGATTAAGCCTTCAAACAAAATCTTTTCATCGCTTTGTGATTCAATGTCGATTCTTCAGCGGGATAATACTGATTCCATGCAAAAAAAAACTTGAATACCCCCACCATGATTTGATTTATTAAACTGATAGGGCTCACTATATATATCGATTCCGATACTCTCTGTAGTTACATCGAGACCTAGGTAACATCGAGACCTAGGTAAGATTTCGTGAAACAAAGTACCGGTATGTTCATACCCTTGGCTATGTTGAGGATTTGATGGAATTTATTTCTAATACTTTGCGTATTCGGATGGAACATAGATAGCCCATTCAAAGCTGAACTCGAAGAAAAAAATGTTGTCATAATTTGGACCAGGATTTATTTCAATATCCTTTTGACATGATATCAACCATAAAATAACAACTAGAAAGAAATAATTGTTCACTAAATAACTCAAGACCCTGGTCCTGTATAATAATCTTGCTCGACATATGTTCGATAGAGAGAGAGACAAATTCGTGCCAATATTTATCCATATGAATTTCATATAAAATTCTAACTTTTCATTACTGGAGGTGAATACAATTTGTTACAAAAGATACTGATCGATGGTCTGTAAGTTATTAAATCATTACCCAGGATCAAAGGGAACGAACCGTGTCATTAGGGGTTTCGAAGGTACAACAAAATACTTTCTATCAAGAGAAATGAGCATAGTGACTGTAACAGTTTAAAAATGTATGCTAGAAAGGTTAGGTCTAGTGATAAAAGAGAGAAGTAAAAGAAAGAGGAGCATAATATGCAGTAATGGATTTATGATGAGCAGTGGAGAGGCAATTATTATTATTGTTACATTAGTGAGAAGCTAATAACTAAGAACAAATTGTATACAACAACTAGGTCGCATATGTGTTACATACATCATGTAGTTTCAGTACAGCATCAGAACTAAACAACAGTGGATATTATTTCATTTACATACATATTGACGCATGAACAAGGGGATGCTGGTATCTAAACTTGGATTTTCCTGATTACATAAGGTCAGTGACACTTAGACAGCGTTATTTTGCAAAGAGCTCATGGTGGGAGGCAGAGCATGAAGGTCGTGCGAATCCACGCCAGAATCCCAGTTAGTATCGCAACCTTGACTAGCACCTGTGAGAATCAGAGTAAACATAATAATTAAGTGCAGTCTTTGCTAGAAAGCATACATTGCTCTAATGATTATTATTTATATCTTGGATTGAGGACAATGTTAATATGATCCAAGATATGGACAGCAATCTAATTGTACATAACCATACCCACTGACACATACACACAACATATATATATATATATATATATATATATATATATATATATATATATATATATATATATATATATATATATATATATATATATATATATATATATATATACGCGGCCCCGGGTGGCCGAGTGCTCTAAGGCCCTCGCCTTTACAGATAACTGACATCTCACCTCTGTCTGCGGGGTTTCAAGATTCGGCTCGGCCAACGTGGGTATGTGAAAAAGCTTGCCAGTAGCTTCCCGTGCATCATGGTTCATCCCGGGGTTTTCCCGGGTTCTTCCTCCATCAAATATACTGGCCGCCATGTATAGCCTATCATGTGTTGTAAAATGGCGTTAGACCCACAAACAAAATATACATATATAATATATGGTTACGGTACAAACAGTTAATATAATCATAGTGTATTTTTTCTTTACTTTCTATTCAGGCCTTTGAATTTCCCAATGTATGTTGCCTGAATTTTCACATTTGCAAGCAAACATATGTTTCAAAAGTGGATTACCTGTCAGAAAAGATGGAATCTTATACATTGTTAGGCAACTTCCTATCTGTATCAATCTGAATAAAAGATTTTGCTATATTATGAAATGTTTTCGTATTTAAGATAAAGGAGTATTAGGGTGTTGTTACGACTCTAGGTCCTAAAATAATGTAACTGAAAGAAAGTGAAACCAACAATGTAAGTAAAATCAACAAGCAATTTATCTCTAGACAATTAAAGTGAAAATTCAAAAAACACTTACAGTAACGTGAATTAAAATCCAAATAATCCAATAATCCTAAGTGTCCTAATCACAAGTCCTAAATATAGAATGTTCCCAATGAATTCCAGTAGCCTTAATGTCCTGATGTGTCGGTAGTCTTGAATGTTCTGATATCCCTGAATGATGTAATCCAGAATATCTTTGAATAAATTCACATAAATCCCAAAGTCAAGTATTAGTCCAATATGAGAATGAGCACTTTTAGTAATTCCAATGAATATTTCAAATAAATAAATCCTCTCTCTGAATATGCTCTGATTTTCACAACTGTAACATCTGATTACTAACAAAATTCCTTAATAGACTGATCTTAATAATATGAAGTTTAGTATAGGAATCAAATCTTATTTATCAAACCTATATGTGGATAAGTCATCTGACAGAATATTCTAGAATATGAGTAACTCTATTGGAAATCTCCTCTGCGTACCTGACTTTTCTCACATCAAGAAATGGAAAATTCCAATCTAATTGTTAAATGCTATGTAAACAAAACTGACCTTGAACTCAAATGCAGTAAATATGTTGCTTACAAAATGACTAATGTAACACTTGCCTCATGGACACATATTATAAATTCAATATACATAACAGTGTCAAAAGGACAATTTTTACTAATTTTTCTAAAAGGCATATACGGGAAAAGTAAAAAGGTACGCGTGGTCATGTAAATTTTAAAGGCAATGCAAAGGCGTGGTCTGTGTCAAATAAGTTTGTTTCAATAACACTGGTCTACAATATTTCGAAGTCATCTGCTTCAGAGATAAAATGTGCTATTTATTAGTGATTTTGATGCGCTGAATTCAAATATCACAATTAAAACAACTGATTGGCTACTGTTTCCTAGATATTTAAGTGTTTGCATTTTGCATTCATGTATATTGTGTACATAGTAGAGTTTTAATCATAAATTGTAAACCTAGGTCTTTTCGTGTGTTTATGGTTGCTTTACATGATAATATTTCACCTGTCCTGTTGATGCAACACTTTAAAAAAACAGCAAAAGAGTTATATAAATAAAAAATATATTGAAACAAAAGTTTAAAAAACTATTATGTATATATAAGTACATAGTTTAGTCCTTATTCAGTGTCTACTCGGCGCTTCTTGGCTTGTCTCTTGTATTCATGGAGCATCTCTTGTCACTGTCCAGCAATAGTCTGCAAGCATTGATGGGCTCCATTTGCCCTGATAGCGTTTCTCCACTGTTGCAATGTCCTGGTGAAATCGCTCGCCGCGCTCGTCGCTCACTG
Source organism: Margaritifera margaritifera (assembly GCA_029931535.1). Classification (NCBI taxonomy): domain Eukaryota; kingdom Metazoa; phylum Mollusca; class Bivalvia; order Unionida; family Margaritiferidae; genus Margaritifera; species Margaritifera margaritifera. Next base: position 22,908,041 of record JAQPZY010001699.1, read on the forward strand.
CTCCTCAGTTCGGTGGAAAAAATCTAGATGAGAGTGCAAAAAATGTATCTTTAGTGACATGTCGCAATCAAGGCTTTTGTATGCCTTGAGGAGGTTTTCCACCAACCCCCCGTAGTTGTCTGCCTTGTTGTTTCAGAGAAAATTTGTTGACACTAACTGCAAGGCTTTCCATGCCGTCTTTTCCTTGCCACGCAGTGCACGGTGAAATGCATCATCTCGAAGAAGTTCACGAATCTGAGGACCAACAAAGACACCTTTCTTTATCTTAGCTTCACTTAACCTTGGAAATTTTCCACGGAGGTACTTGAAAGCTGCTTGTGTTTTGTCCATGGCCTTGACAAAGTTCTTCATCAGACCCAGCTTGATGTGCAAGGGTGGTAACAAAACCTTCCTTGATTCAACAAGTGGTGGATCCTGAACACTTTTCATCCCAGGCTCCAATGACTGTCAGATGGCCAATCTCTCTTGATGTAGTGGAAATATCTCGCACGACTATCCCATTCGCAGAGCAAACAGTAGTACTTTTTGTATCCAGTCTGCAGACCAAGCAAGAGAGCAAGAACCTTGAAATCGCCACAAAGCTGCCACTGATGTTGGTCATAGTTTATGCACCTCAAAAGTTGTTTCATGTTTTCATAGGTTTCCTTCGTATGGACTGCATGACCAACTGGAATTGATGGCAAAACACTGCCATTATGCAGCAAAACAGCTTTAAAACTCGTCTTCGATGAATCAATGAACAGTCTCCACTCATCTGGATCATGAACGATGTTGAGGGCTGCCATCACACCATCGATGTTTTTGCAGGCTACAAGATCACCTTCCATGAAGAAGAATGGGACAAGATCCTTTTGACGGTCACGGAACATGGAAACCTTAACATCACCTACCAAGAGATTCGACTGCTTTGTCTGGAGCCCAACAGCTCTGTCTATCTCTTGGGTATTTCCAAATCCCTGACAAGGTAATTCAGTTCACCTTGTGTTATGAGGTGTGGTTCAGAGGATGAGGATGGGAGAAAATATGGGTCATGTGACATTGATGGTTCAGGACTAGAAGTTTCATCCTCTTCCTCTTCCTCGTCTGACTGAAGTGAAAATGATTCTGGTGCATCAGGAACCCGCAGTCCTTCTCCGTGGGGTACTGGGCGTATAGCTGACGGAATGTTTGGATAATGCACAGTTCACCTTTTCTTCTTTGACACACCTTTCCCAACTGGAGGCACCATGCAGAAGTAACAATTGCTGATATGATCTGTTGGCTCTCTCCCAATCATTGGCACTGCAAAAGGCATAGATTTCCTTTTCTTGTTCAATCATTGGCGAAGATTTGTTGCACAAGTGTTGGAGCATATGTGTGGGGCCCACATCTTGTCCTGATCTCCAATTTTGCAGACAAAATAAAGGTGATAGGCTTTCTTAACCATAGTGGTTATACTGCGCTTTTGTGATGCAAAAGTCACTTCACCACAAACATAGCAGAAGTTATCTGCATTGTTCACACAAGTAGGAGGCATTTCTGCTCAATTTGGCTAAACAGAAATGTGTCAATTTGCAAAATCAAACACTGACAAATAAGAGAGCACGACACTGTGTGATTTGTAGAGCTGATATAGGGCAATTTCTTCAGCAGAGTGATGTAAGCTTAGTTATGATTGCATCATCCATGACCTATAGGAATAACATGATGCAATTCATATATTGTATGATGCAATACCAGCTTCAGATTGCATCATTCATTGTTTTGCCTAAAAACAAAGTACTGTCCAAACCCAGTCATAGATTTATTCATAGATCCAGTCAAAGATGTATTTTAGTCATTTCTGGTTTAAATTGAGATCCGTTCCCTTTATAACTCACTTATCCTCCGCCATTCCCAGGTCAAGGGTCGTATATACTGACCCAATATAATATCTTTAAAACTAGAGCCAATCAACAATTTTAAGCATCATTTTCGTTCTCAGTGACCCAGAATTAGTAAAGTTTGACATTTATTGCGGAAGCATTTTGGCTGTAGACCAGTGTAATAGGTCCAGTTTCTTCGTTCTTACTATATATATATATATATATATATATATATATATATATATATATATATATATACATATATATATATATATATATATAGAGAGAGAGAGAGAGAGAGAGAGAGAGGGAGAATATATGTATAGTATGTACGCTGTATCATTGATATACCAAGGGATTTATAAATTTTTCATTTAAAAGGAACGAGGCTTGCCGAGTTTCCTTTTAATGAAAAAGTTATACGACGAGTGGTATATCAATGATACAGCGTACATACTATAACTATATTTTATTTCTATCACATACCAATACACATATGTGCATTTCCAACGGAGTTAAGATTGACTACAGGAAACTGTGTAATGACGGAATGAGCGAACTCTTCACATCCCTGCCCAGTGTATCCGCTACAAAATATAATACCTGTTGCGGCTATTCACAATTCTCTTTGCAAATTGATAATCTTTTTTTTTTTTTTTTTTTTTTTTTTTTTTTTTTTTTTTAGCTTCTATTTTTATTCATATTGATTAAATAAATATAAGACGCACTAATGATTTAAACATGAAAGATGGTTTAAGTGAAGAAAGTAGAGCACTACAAACACAGCATGGTTAGCTTCTTGAACACTGAACGCGCAGACATTCAGTCACCGTCGAGTATATTGAAACGAGTGTGGAATATAGACTGAGCTAAATGACGAGCCAACAAGAGGTAATTCAAACATTTAAAGTTATTTAAGTTGATATAAGTTATTATTATGCTTTAATTAACATTACTACCGACCATACTATTGTTTTTATCCTCCATCTCTCTCTTCCCCCTTTCCGTTGGTCAGTTTGTCTGTAAATTTTACCATCATTCATAGGTCCTGAGACATTGTTGCATGACACAGGCGAACATTCGCTACACTCCTTTTCTCACGGATTTTCGCCTGTAGCTTGCGACGATGGCCCAGAGAGAGAGAGAGAGAGAGAGAGAGAGAGAGAGAGAGAGAGAGAGAGAGAGAGAGAGAGAGAGAGATAATGTGGTAAAACTGATATGCTGACAGATGACAGACCAACCAACAGAGAGAGAGAGGGGGGGGGGGAGGTGGAGAGTGTGGTTTGGGGAGACTTAGCAAAACATTATTTTTTTATTGTCCATTCTTATGTTTCTCTGTTGGTCGATTAGTCTCTTGCCTGAACAACCAACACAGAGAGAGAGAGGGGGGGGGGGGGGGGACAGCGGCCTTAAGACATTTTGATATTTAAAAATAATCTGTTTTTAGAACCCTAATATAGGTTTTAATAAAAAACACAACAACAACATCAAATAAATCATTAAATAGATTACAGTATGAGTGTGCCTCCTAACCAAACAAAATGTACCGTACAGTCTCGACAGGCTATTGCAACTTTGTATCATTGGTATTGTAAACACTGTGGATAAATCCTATTGAAAGTGTAAGCGTACCATTACAACAACCCGGGTTCTTGTAGCTTTCTTGGTGTAAGTTTAAGTTCAAAGGTTTCAAATTTTCTCTCTCTCTCTCTCTCTCTCTCTCTCTCTCTCTCTCTCTCTCTCTCTCTCTCCACAGATTTGCGCGTATTTGCGTCCCTTTTGTATGAGAAAGAGAGAGAGAGAGAGAGAGAGAGATAAAACGGAAAGCAGAGGGAATTTCAATGAAATTGTGTAATTCATTCAGAAAACGGGGATTATTTATATTTTTCTCATTATTTTCTTATGTTCATAATGATTAATAAGTGGAAATTCATGTTTATATATGCGTATTCATGGGCGGATCACAATTTGATATATCAAGAGTATTAGTATGTCAAATTACTTTATACCAACACGTTGAAGCCATGTTTTTAAATATATATATACCTATACGTACTAATTATCTTGATACTTTGAATTACTAACATATTATTTACAAGAAGGCAATATTTTATATTTTTTCAGCTAGAAAAGTTGATAATAGGAAAGAATCATTTGATTTAAAATTTAATATCGGACACAGGACCAAAATATGTTACCATTAAATAATGAAATTAGTGTAAGTCCTAAATATGGCAACATCAGCAATTATGATTACCAGAGGTATTATTCATGTTTTAGAATTGTCAGCAAGTAATTTTAAGATTTCAATTATTTGATCCAAATGGTGCAAATAAAGAGTGAATATGACATGAAAAATTGCATAGAAGAATTGCAGAAGAAAACTAATGAATTCAACAAATCACTAAATGGGCTGAATGAAAGAACAAGAGAACAGGGCTTGGTTATTCAGAACATAAATAATTTAGGTGAAGCTTTTCTCTTTATTCTTCTACTCATTTTGATGATGTTTTAGAGAAACCAAGACAACGTAAATTTCATAATTTGAGCAGACTGATGATAAGCAGACAACTTATGGGTATGTTGTTATTGCCGTTGTAACGGGTGCTTCTCTCACTAAATTTAGATAATCAAATAGATAACAATGGCAATATATAACTCCTCAAAATCTGGAGGAAAAAAAACACCACAGGGTTTTTAAACATGTTAATCCAACACACCATTGTATTACACGTACACCAAGTAATATAAAATCTGAACAAATGCCTAAAGTTGTATTACCTAGGTTAGGTTTAAATGTCTTGATTGTACCTAGTATTTATTTATTTTTTTATTTATTTCGATATAAAGGTTAAACGTGATGCTAACAATGGAGTTGTGAACCATTTGGGAAGAATGCTTATTAGAGACATAATCATTTCTTACGGTAGTGATGATATTGTTAGTTATATTATTACAACGTTTTCATGGCGTTAAAAGATTATTGGGTACCAATATCTGTGAGAGCGACCAAAATAAAATAAGGAATAGGCAATGAAAAACTGAGAAAGTTAAGATCATGAGCGGATAACGCATAAAACACGCACATTCTCGAATATTCTATTTAAAAAAATGCTAATAAATGATATATTGTTATTTTTGACAAGAGAAGAAATTCTAATTATAAGCTCTCGAGGAAATAATTCATGGAACTGACTAAACGTACCCGCAGCGCATATAGAAAAGCAAGACAAGTCTTCTTTGATTTAGCAAATTTTGTGATAGGTACCTCAAACTTAAACCCAATAACAGCCGCCAGCTTATATGAAACAATCGTGATTCCAACCGTACTCTACGGCGGCGAACTTTGGAATGAGCTTCAAAAAGGTGAGCTACTTGAATTCAGCAAGTTGCAACGCTTTATTGCAAACAATTAAAAAATAAAAAAAATTAGCGATTGCCTGGACAAATGCGCTCAGATATGTACGAGTCAATGCTGAAACTGATAAGAATCACAACCGAATTTGATCGGTATAAACTCCTCGTCCTAGGTAAACTCTATACCCCTGACCAGTAACATAATTTTCACTGGTCTCCAAGCAAATATTTCTCATACGTCTTCATATGCATTTTGATAGCACCCTTGTGTTCTTCTTCAACATTTTAGATATACAATTGCACTAAAAAAAAGAGCATCTGAAGTGACAGAAGGTGCTAATCAGGATTATGAATTAGAGAATATTCCCCCACAGTGCGATACTATTACTTCTGATACAATGGCTAATTCTGTAAACGAAAGGTATAGGAATGGAATTTCTTTCTTCTATTACTATATCACAAAAGTTAGAATTATTGATGTGACAGCTAATACAGCTTTAACGAACGTCATACTTGATTCCCCAAGAATGAATTTAAAATGTGCCTTGATACTGTATAAAAAAGACTGATCATGAAAAGTATAAATCAGCAATATAAAAAAATTATAATTACTTTGGAAGGATTGTCAAACATGTTTTATACATCGTTCTATAACTGTAATTATCAGTTTACAGAAGCATGAAATTATTTCTTTAACGAGGAAGAAAAACATGCTGAAATTAGCAAATATTAGTGGCAATAACTTTTATTCGGATCGCCATTGTTTATATCTGGCCTTAAGAAGCACGCATGATAATAAATTACATGGTACAGGAGATAAATTAGCTAATGTTGGACAAAGAATACGTGTAGATAACAGATAAGAAAACGTAGATGTACAAAAAAGTTTTATTTATTTTGTGTTCTGATTTTCAGGTAATCATTCAGAACAACCAAATAAGATCTATAATGTTTTAAAACAGTGACAATTTTAATAAATGGACAGCGGAGCCTACATACGTGATGACGATTGGGTTTCAGGTATTAGGTTTGGAAAGTATACCAGATATAATAAGTATGGCAGGGCCTGTTTAACCACTAGGCAAGCTAGGCGGTCGCCTATGGTGGCAAAATTTGGCGGAGGAGAAGGGGGTGGGGGTGGGGGGGGCTGTAAAAAACTGAATGAATCAAAAAGAAAGAGAAATAGTGTAAAATAGAAGATAATAAGCGTCTAAAAATAGAAATAGAACAACAGATGCAGAATTTGTATTCATACTAATGCACAATATTCATTTTTGAAAGTTAATTTGGGGGGGGGGGACGCGCAAGGCTGAGTGTTCACCTAGGGCGCCAAATACCCTTGCCCTTGCGCCGGCCCTGAAGCATGGTGCAGTTGAGCAAGAAGGTTGTGTTATATGTGGTTTTGAAAAAGAAAGAAAAAAGAAAAACAAATTGCAAAATATCAACAACAAATTAAATCTCTTTAAAATATAAAGAGACCCCTATAAACCAAACAGTGACCTTAGGAAGTAATTAATTATGTTGCAGATGCAATGAAAAGGGATACTATCATAGGATTGAAGACTGCGCTGGTAACATTTTAAAAGATAGCATCAAGGATTATAAATTGATGAAGAAGTTAGAGGAACATAAAACAGATTGAAAAATCTCAGCTAGTTATGGATTGCATTTAAGTTGTTTGCTAATTCCGTTTAAATCAAATACACTGATCAAAATATAAATTACGTATTCTTTTTAGACAAGATATATTATATGCATAATTTAGGTACATCTATAAAATCATCCAACACAAAAACCATCATAAAATAATCCCAAACAAATTAGTGTGGAAGGAATTTACTGATTGCATTAAGAAAAACAAACAAGTTCTTAAGTCTGTTACATCCATTACATCAGCTAGAGAAACCAACACAGTTTTTTGATACTCACATAAATCTGTTACATCAGCTAGAGAAACCAACACAGTTTTTTTATACTCACATAAATCTGTTACATCAGCTTTCATCTTTCATTTAAATAGCGTAAGCACTAACGCAAAAACTATGTATTGGAAAGAACCTCATAACATGATTAGATGTCATGTTACTGTGGAAAGATAAAATCTGTACTAAATTGATTGAAACTGAATATAAAATACTTTATTTCTGACAGACGATTGTGCAACTTAGAAGATGCAAAAAAGAAGGCAACCAGCCTAACCAGGATAGCATTCAGTGGTTGTCATTACTGAATAACTGTGTGGGTGTACAGCTCTGTCATAAAAGATCTTCGTGAAATGTTACATTTAATATTGTCTTTTACTCCAAGATAAAAAGTCTATGAGAAATCTGTTTGAGGACAATAATGTAGTACCTGTGTCAATGAGAGATGAAATAGTTCAAAAATTTAAATAATGTAGTACCTCTGTCAATGAGAGATGAAATAGTTCAAAAATTAAAACATAACAAAGGAAATAAACTTTTACTGATGCTTGAATCTCTGTTTAATTACAAGGTGGAAGAGTAGCCTTGAACATTGCTATAAGGCAAATTGATTAAGGCAAATTAATTACAAGGTGAAAGAGTAGCCTTGAACATTGCCATAAGGCAAATTAATTACAAGGTGGAAGAGTAGCCTTGAACATTGCCATAAGGCAAATTAATTACAAGGTGGAAGAGTAGCCTTGAACATTGCCATAAGGCAAATTAATTACAAGGTGGAATAGTAGCCTTGAATATTACCAGAAGGCAAAGTATTTATCTTACCCACTAAATATATTCTCTCATCATAAAAACTTATGCAATTATATTTAGCGTAATTTTGTATAACTCATAATGATAGGATCTAATTAAATTAATCTGTTGGTGATTTATAGTTTGGTTCAATAGACAACCTTTGTACATTTCTAATTTTAGATTCTTTTTAATTGCTGATTTTTTCATACCCTTGAATACTGTCTTTTCATCTTTGTCAGTTCTACAAGCATATAGCTTACTTCTAAGACCACAACATACTTGTATTGGTACACCATGCAATTCATGTTTTCAAAAGTCCTGGTACATTTTTATTCATTTGAGGAACATCATAAATAGTATCTAGTTTATATTGCTTGTGTAGCAAAACTCAGTATTTTCTTTCATGTCATTGTAAAAGTTATCTGTCTCTACAGCAACACAACGAATCTGTATCTGTCATTCAAAGTTTCATTTTATCACCATATTTTTTTTAACTTGTTGTAGTAAAAGTCATACATAAATATCTTACTTATATCTAGCACTGTAGAGCCACCATAAATTTGTTTGGTTAATTTTAGTTTCTTGTTCTTTAAACTAACTCACACCATATCTTTTTTCTATGATTGTTTTCTTTGCAAATGTAATATCCTTTTGAAGTTTAAAATATTTCTCTTCGTTTGTACATAGTTTTGCATTCGTTCTCTTTCTTAAAGTTTCCATCTGTTTTCAGAACACAGAATTATTCATCAGTTCAAAGAAATCTGTTTCAAAGTTATTGGTTGCGTTTTGTCTCAAAGATGTATTCAATTCAATATAAGATTTTAACCATGGACTTTGTTCCAATAAGACTCCTCTATGTATCCTTGTAGTGCTATTCCTAACTAGAGATACAACTTCAAATTACGATAGTGGATAAACCAGTGCTTCTATTTGTCAAGGTTATATTTTGTGACCTATACATATTATATTTCGTTGCCTTTATAATAGATTCTAATGCATACAGAAATATCTATTGTCTTTGTTTTGAATATTACTACAAGCTTTATTATTTCTATCCATTTTGGTAAATCTATGTATAAATCTTCTTCTACTGGCATTTATCTATTCAGATAATATTGAAATAATTTATGCGGACACAAATGCATTGTGTATCATTTCTTATTTCCTAACTAAAGTTTGTGTCTACTATGTTAAAAATATTTTGAACTGTATTCTCTATTTTATTTCTGTTAATTGTGTTCACAGGCAAAGTTGTCTGATACCATTTTCTCTCATTGCAAGCTTAATCGATAAATCTAGCTGAACCTTTACTGGATTCAAGTCTTTCATTTTTCTATTTCTTATTTTCCATCAGTATGATTCCACTTCTTCAGTTTCGGAGTTGAGTAGTTCATGCTGATTCTCAAGCCAGGGACGGATCCTCCTGGAGATGGGTGATGGTGGTAGTGCAGGATGAAGTCCGCGCCCCCGAACGATAAACAACAAGAACATTTCCTGCAGTAAGTTTTCTTTACAGTTAGATGGTTACAAGTATGCCCCGGAAACGCTAAAAAGGCAGGATTTAGATTTACCATTATAAAATGTTTATCTTATGCTTAATAAAGTGAACTTTTCTCTAGGCTTGTGGTAAAGATAGAGATTGTAAAAATACTCACTACTTAGAGAAAAAAACGACGTTTGCGTTCGAAGATTTTTCTCAGTTTCCCATTATTTCTCTATGCCATCATTGACCTGGCTCGAAATTTTGTCAGTTGATTTGCTGTCGGTTATTCATTGTAGGCTAATGAACGACTTACAGACTGGCCGATTGAACCTTCTATCAATTAACTTTCACCCAACTCAATGGATGAAGCTCCATAAAGGTCATTTTTCATTAATCGGAAGGAGTGTCGGGTGAGTGGACGAAGCAACGCAATACAATCACTTATTATTTATCTATCAAAAGAATATGGAACAAATAATTTTAAAGGATTATATTTCTCTTAATGATTGCAACTATTGTGTAGCCAGATGTTTAAGGGCTGTTGTTAATGCACAATTTAGTACAGGTGGGTGGGAGATGGTACTCTAATTATGAAGAAATGGCTATAACAAGTTTGGTAATAGTGATGTCCTATTTCCTTCAATAAAGTATCCTGTAACACTTAGATGTGAGTTTGCGAAAGAATAACTTACTATAAAAAAAAAATCCATACATTTTTGTCGACAGACTTTGGAGTTTGTATGCAATGAAGCAAAAATGTCAGTGACAGTTGTCAATAATCCTTTGGGTGGCAAGGAGAAGTGGATGTTCTTTAAAACTGTGAGGAATTGAACATAAGCTGTTTTTCTGCACATACTGTTTGCAAGTACAAGACATTTTAGTCAGTCCTGAAAACCTGAGAAGTAGATCCTAAGAAAAGGTATGGAGGCCAGTACCGGCCATAAACAGCATTTTATGAGAAAGACAATGACACAGTTGTACATGTCAGTTGGTAATAATAATAAGAAGAATAACGTCACTGATAAACATTATGATGATCCCCAAGTTGAACAATTTGTAGTATTTTATTAATCTCTGTTCCGATGTCCTTCTGTACATGCTGTACGTCTGTCTATCTATCTATCTATCTATCTATCTATCTATCTATCTATCTATCTATCTATCTATCTATCTTTCTATTTGCCTGCCTGCTGTATTCAATTTAATTTTTGTACTGCAACTATGGTAAATACGCCATAAAATGCTCGCTAGTCCCCATTTATAACTTACAGTATGCAAGGTTACAGGACTGCTACTATACTCTACTATCTTCTAGGCTCCATCACATAAAGCAGAGTGAGTTGAGATTTCAATTACATGCTCTTTCAAATACTCCAGGTTTATCATTCTGTAATCATCAAAAATGTCTAAAGACCCCTTTTTATAGACGTAGAATTTTTACTATTGGGATGAAACACAAGCAGCTCCTATTACACTGAACTGAAATGCGGTGCACAACAATGTTGGTTACTTTCTCTTCAGCAGCGATACCTTTATCTTTATCAACTAATATGGTGGACTCATAATCTTGGCACTATGATACTGTTCCACCTTCTCATCTTTTGATTCACAAAAAATCTCTTATGGTTTGCCTATATTTGCGATTATGTCGACCACCAGTGGTATTCAATCATCTGTTTTAGGTCTTCTTTCTAAAGCACCCCGTGTATTTGTAAATGACTACACTGTAGCACGATGCAAACTGACTGACCCAAGGTCTTCAAATGTCACGCACAAAACAAAAACAATCAATATTTAACACAAATGCAAGAAATGTAAATACAACACCACCAATATGTATATAAATAAATCGAAAATATGTTTAAACTCTTTCCCTACAAATTGCCTAATTGACACATCGTAGATTCCACTGTAGAAGAACACGAGGACATACACATGTATACATGTCAAACACACTTCACTGACCATGCTACGCTACCCTTCGTTTAGAAATCACGATTAGTGACAATCATAACATCCAAAAGGTCTGACGTAACGACCTTCTAATATAGAATGCAATTTATGATGGTGTCCAATTCTTAATTTTCATATACTGATCGATTTTCTTCTCTTTAACCGCACTTTTTGCTCTGCGGGAAGTGTCTTCTCACACCCTAGCGGAAACACATCCTACAACTACAATAGTTCGCACAGTTGCAAGCTAAATCAATATATGTACCGTATACTACAAATATAATGCATATTTACAATATGTAACAAATTTAATGTAGTTTTCCTTATCTTTAGACGAATATTAAAAACGGCTGATAATACTGGAATATATCGAGTTCGGCGGATTAATATATACAGAACTATATGCTGTGAATCGACAGAGGACAAGCAAGTGAAATGTAAACTATGGAATAACTCTGTTAATAGAATAAATTTCAAACGTTTCTGAATTTTGTTAACTATTAACAGTACCGACCACAACTGTACTTTCTATATGGAAACTTTGATAGCCATCGGGTTACAAATATGCGTGTAATATGACTCAATCACGGGACTGTATTGACTGAAAGAAGACCAATAAGGCAGCCTCCATTACATTGCATCGTGATATTTGCTACATGCGATGTACGTAAGGCCCCATGTGTATGCAACACGATAATTACAATGCAGTCGCTCAACTCCAACTCTATATCGTTATCTATTGCGCGTAAAATGCAATATCAAATTGCCTATTTTAGATCTTATAAATACATTTTTCTGCAGAACAGGTTGTACCCGCACATTCCATTGACAGATTTTTAATACATGATATTTGACTATACCACACCCACCCACACTATGAAGCCTGTTCGCGTTACCAATGGCCCTTAAGAAGGTTACACGCTCGATCTCGGGGCTCAGTATTACTTACATGTAGACCGATTTGCTGATGAAATCCCGAGTGGCCGAAGACATTGACGTATTTGTTTTTCAGCTACCCCGTGCAACGAGGCGTATAATTATCTTACACCCCAGGTACGAATAATAATAATAATAATAATAAAAACAACAACAACATCAACAACAACAACAATCAGAATATCAGAATATTAGCATTAGATTGCTACACCCTTTGGACACTACGTGACTCGATTTAGTCTCACTTTTTTTTTTTACTTTGCACGTGCTTTTGGTGGGTGACTCAATGCTAATATGTCAAGTTGTCAATGTGTATAACAGTTACAGTATGGAGTATCACAATTTTAGAATAGACGAAACCATTGACAAAGTACGAATCAAGTGATATACATTGATATTTTTTTTATGATGCAAAGTGCTTGGAAAGAAGAAAAGGTAAGTAGCCTTTTGATCATGGTTCCCAAACTTTTTTTTATCGCGACCCTAAATACCATCTTTTGCGACCCAAAATGCAGTACCAGTATAGGGTCACGAGGGTCCTGGCGACCCTCATTTTGGTCGCTAGCCGGGGTTTGAAAACTACTGCTTTAGATGGAAGTAAAACAAAAAAAAAAGATATAATGATTGATAATAGATGTTATTAATTACCAGGTGGTCTTCTTTTTGACATGTAACATCAGAATTTTATTGCTGATAGTAGCTATAAATTTTCTCTCAATAAAGTATTGTGCATAACAACGTGATAAGCACGAATGAATGTGTAACCATTATTATAAAAGGTATGCCAATCACTGAAGAATGTTGTTTTTAATGATATTTCCAACGTACATGTATTCCAGCCCTGCTTGCTATTCAATCGGATTACACGTGAAATATTTTTCTTTTCAAATAACTTCTACTGAAGTAATATTTAAGGACTTTATTTACATCTTAAACTTGTCGAATGGGGATGGTACATCATCTTTGTTTGCTAAGAATTAATATCTTTTCATGTTTCAATTGACCTATCGCCACTTGTCAATCACGCTACTCGATTAACCAATCAGCGAGTGTTTTTAGACACACCTCCAGGTATTGTTTTCGTCCGCCATCTTCCTCTGACAAGCTGAACGTGGACACAATTGATATCAATTACCACATGTTTGTTTGCACAAAAGTATGTAGAAAAGCATGCCCCGTCGATAATGTTGAAGAAAACAAATTAATAAGAAAATTGAAATCGAAAAAATATGTAAAAATAAACGTGTCTAGAATATGAGTGGAGAACCCCCTAACCTTGGGCTTTGTTGTGTGTGTGTGTGTGTGTGTGTGTGTGTGGGGTCTTCTTCTATAGGAAGCACTGGACCCAAGATTGCATCATTTTAAAGACTGAACATTTACTTTTTAATGTTGGTTTGTCCCCCCCCCCCCAAGAAAAAAATGCATCATCCTCTTTTAGACACTTGAGTGACTCGTTATTTTCAGTCACTGAGCTGAAGGAGGGGAGGAGGATGAAAATTGTAATTAATCACAAAGAAACGCAAAAAAGTGGTTTAAGATATTCATCTTCCGTGATATTAAGCATGTATTTAGCAGGTTTACATCAACATACTTCACTATTCAAAATTCCATCTCATGAACAGAGTAGAACTTTAAAATTGTTATGTTCAACAGTATACTTCTAAACAGTAATTTACTCTTTTGGTATATATTTTTAATCCATTAGCTCTAAGACAACCTAAACATAAGTCAGATAAAATTAATAAAAATATGACTGTATACTAAATACAATAACATCTTTTGAAGTGAATTTCCTTTTACATGAATAGGTTCTCGAGCCGCTTTAAAACTGATTTTAATGATTTACTGAAATAAAACACGTAGGTTATTACTATAACTTGAAATATAAATATAAAGATTGTCTACTGCAGTTTAATTTATCCAATTTGGTAGTTTTACATTTTTAAGAATAATAAGAATCATTTTTTAATAAAACTATCACTGAAATTGAAACAAATTTCTTTGCCAAATACTGACTGTTTGTCGGAGGTTAATAGGTCGTCATGTTTCGGTTGGCGGAGCGATCTTTCATCTCGCGTAAGGTCAATTGAAAGTTCATCCAATGTTGATTTGTATGTGCATTCAGTTGTTCCTTTTAACAGTTATCGAATATTTTCTTCTAGCTGTAAACGATTACACCGTTGATCTGCTCCATCTGTCAGTCTTAGTTTTCATATTTCGACTCCGTTCACCTCGACGAACGGTTTGTGCTATCAGCGTGCTCACAGAGACGCGAAGACTGGGATTCTGTGCTCACCTGTTGTCATACTCTATGTGTAGTCCGAGTTTCCTCTGACCCTTCTCACCCCATTTTAGATATTTTTAGATTTATGTTTGCGTGTAGGGTCAGAGCCCATTGCCTATCGAAAAGTAGGAGTTCGCCGCCAACTTTATGTGCACAAATATGTGTTCTCGTTGGGGTTTTCGAATTAGAAACCACTGTTACAAACAAAGGACCTGGTTGTAAGTAAATGTTACCAACCTGAGACCGCGGGGTGCAAGCTGGATGAAAACTCGAGCACGTACAAGTTGTACGCCGATATGCGTCAGCGGCAGAGGTGTACAGTGCACGTACTCGGGTGTTTATCCAACTTGAAAACGGAGGCTGAGTACGGTAACCCACTTACACATCTGGCTGCATAATGATTGTTATTATTTTCAGAAATATTTTCTTCAAAATTAATTATTCCATATTTAAAAAAATATATATATGTATTAATAAAATAAGGAACTATCAGCAAAACTTCAATAATTGACAGAAGAAGTCAGTGGTATATTTACGCGGGCAACCAGCCATTCCTTTTTTTTCTAAGATAGACCTGTCTTAAGACGTAAGCATGATCGCTGTCTAAACGAGCTGGATTGCAAGTACATTGGGTAAGATATATTGAGTTTGACGTCGCAAGTGACAATTATGTTGTGAACAATAAATGTGATAAATTAGATTGCAATTTTGAAGAAACAGACCCTTTTTTCAATGCAAATAAGCGAATTATGGAGAGGAAAACACACACACAACAAAACAATAATACTATTTCGTTAATTTCATTGACTTAAAAATAACATGGTATATTTATATATTTCATTTACTGTCAAATAGTCTAGGGGCGATTTCTTCCAAATTACGGTCTGATTCCCCCATTTTCTTGTTAACGATGGAATCGTCCCTTACGAAGTTATAATAAATATGTCTTACCAGATGTTTAATATTCGAACACAATGTGTGAAATATCAACCGGAATAGTTTATTGTGTGCATTTTTGTATGCATATATTCGAACACAATGTGGCGATGTGAAATATCAACCAGAATAGTTTATTGTGTGCATTTTTGTATGCATATAGTTTTCCGTCCTGGCGTTGACGCATGAAACGAATACTCACAAAACTACTTGACTTTATTGCCTCATTCGTTTTCTTGTTGCTGCCATGTGGGTATGCAAATGTGTGTGTGTGGGGGGGGGGGGGTGTAAAAAGTCTAGTAATATTGAAACAAACCTAACTACCTGGCAAATTATTTTCTTATCAAGTGCATTTGCATATATCATTATAGATGGAGATAATACATAATCTCCTTTTATTGTCTACATTCCCCCGATGTTGGAATGTTTATACCTCTGCAAATAATATTAACTGTAGTAACAGTTCTTGAAAGATGAACTCTCTATACAAGAAATGTAATGTAATGAATGAATTGTTCAAATATTCATCATCTGGGGAAATATTTTTGATGCCCAGTTTGTACATGATAGTATTGTAAACTGTCTTCACTTACCTTCTACTCCGAGTAGAGAAATAAGCAATTGCATCCATTTCTCTCCAGAGTTAAGGTAATACTCATGTATTTTCATAATTTTTCTTCATCAGTGTGATGAAATTGTTCACATTCAATGTTTAATCTGCTTACAATTGATTGTGAAATGTGTGCTATTTTTGCCGTTTGAAATTGGGCGCCATTTTTACTGTAGTGCGTATTGGCTGTTCGGCTTTCCACGAGAGGGCGCTCATGTTAAGATTTTTTCCGAATTCTTCCATATTTGCTAATATTCGTGAAAACTGTGTCGTTGAATTTCCCGAGTGTGTTCCCAAAACCTATAAATAGGGGGTGAGATCCGCCGTTCTGGCAGTTGTGGTTCAGCTGGGTTCCAGTGAAAGTCTAAAGACCAAACATACAAAAATCTCTCTATCCAATCTCGACTGTGTGAATTTCTTTGAGCGTAACAACAAGGTAGAATAGTTATTACCGACACATTAAATTATTAAAAGTAGATTAGTTTCAGATAGTAAATCTTAATTTTGACCGTAAGAGTGTGTCTTCACACTCGACACACTGCCGACCACTGGCTGAGAACACAGTGTTATTGGTCGTTTTCAAATATAAACTTTGTCGTTGCGACATGGTACCAATACTGATTGTAATAATCCTCATAAGTTGTTTCAACGTTTATTTCCCTCTTCATATCAGATAAAAGTTTCCACATAGTGATTTTATTGACGACACTGTTACTGTGTCGTCATCAATAAAGACGTCGGCTAGCCATTTAAAAATCAGTATTCCGATTGGCATTCTCGAATCTCCTACTCAATTACATTTATCACTTTGAAAACACAATTTTCCATCCATTTTGTAGTTTTTGTGTCAATTAGATGTTTAAATAATCGACACGACACAACGACACACTTTGTCGCTCCAAAGTACACACTGTCACATCCAACACGCGACACACTATTGACATCCGGTTCCAGACTGTGCCTCTAATATATTTATCATTTAACATATACACACTATTGACATCCGGTTCCAGACTGTGTCTCTAACATATTTATCATTTAACTCTAAAGCATAAACCCAAGTCTGATTCCGAACCTTGATTTGACTCACAAATCCGGTAATAATAATAATAATAATGAGGACTTTGTATAGCGCCTAATCTTTAGAAGTTCTAAGCGCTTTAAAACGTTAGATAACACCTCAAAAACATATATAATGATATGATTACGAAAAACAAACACCATGAAATTAGAAAACAAAAACATGCTGAAAATAGTTAAGGTAACGAAACATTATTAAGTCTCTAGGTCTATTCTTGCAGTCGAAATAGGTGAGTTTTAAGAGCACTCTTGAATGAGATCTTTGTGTCTAAGTTCAGTGGGCAATTCGTTCCACGTTGCTGGGCCCTGGTATGCAAAAGAATGTTGTCCGTATGACTTCATTTTGATAGTGGGAATAATGAGAATACGAGTGTCGGAAGAGGAGCGTAAGTATCTTGATGGTGTGTATACATGGGTGAGGTGAGATAGGTATGTTGGACTTGAGCCAGTCAATGAAACGTAACATAGAGAACAAATTTTGTGTTTGATTCTGGATAGAATGGGTAGCCAGTGTAGGGTACAGAGCAGGGGGAGGTGTGCTCTATTCGTGGTACTCTAAGAATGATCCGAGCAGCTGTGTTTTGAACTTTTTGAAGTTTCTTGAGTAGATACTGCGACGAACCATATAGAATTGAGTTACAATAGTCCAGTCTTGAAAGTACTAAGAAACACACAAGTGTTTTAGTGACATCAACTGAAAGATAATTGCGAATGGAGCTGTTGCGTCTCAGCTCAAGATATGCAGCCTTGCATATGTTCATGACATGTTGGTGCAATGAGAGAGTACTGTCTAGAGTAACACCTAGGTTTCGTACTGACTGTGTGAATTTAATGTTGCTGTTGCTGATATTTATTGCTTGAGGTAAATGATGTGAATGAGAAAATCTTTGTCTTGTAATCAGAATGGCTTCAGTTTTATCATCATTCATCTGCAGCTTGTTACATGTCATCCATGATTTCACATTGGAAATGCACCTCTCTACACCTTGGATGGTAGCATCAACTACAGTTGGGTGGCTAGATTTGTATATTTGGGTGTCATCAGCGTACAATTGGTGAGACACTGGATGACGATCTATGACACTTGAGAGCGGCTGAGTGTATAGAATGAAGAGAACAGGTCCAAGAACAGAACCCTGTGGAACACCAAAACATAGATCAACTGGGCTGGAGTGTTTTCCATTTGCGGACACAATTTGTGTCCTGTTGACCAAGTAGGACTTGAACCATAGTAAGGCTGTATCGTGAATGCCAAATACATGATGGAGACGGTGAAGTAATATATCATGTTCTATTGTGTCAAATGCTGCAGACAAGTCAAGGAGGGTGAGGACTGTAATCTTTCCACTATCCAAAGCAGAGAGAAGGTCGTTAACTACTTTCAGAAGGGTAGTTTCGGTACTGTGGCGAGGACGATATGCAGACTGTACATTGCTAAAAAGACTGTTTGAATTCAGATGAGATGCAAGTTGGGATAGAACAACTTTTTATAAGATTTATGACATGAATGGGAGGTTAGAAACTGGGCGGTAGTTCTTTAAATCGTTATGGTCAAGTGTTGGTTTCTTCAGCAGAGGCTTTACAATGGCAGTTTTGAAAAATGATGAGAATTCCTCGGATGAGAGAGAAGAATTAATAACATCAGTTAGTGAAGGCAATATTGGATCTAAGCACTCAAGCAGCAGTGATGTCGGAATCGGATCAAGTTCACATGACTTTGGGGCACTCTTCATCCTGATTGTACGTACTAAATCTATAGAGACAGGTTCAAATCCTGATAACGGTTGAAATTCTGTATCGCAACTGTATGGCGACGACGAGTCAATTGAAATTGTACCACTTCGGTACGTTACATGAACCATTTTCGGTAACCACTCAATCATCATTCTGTGGAAGATTAGCATTGGAATTAGGATTATTTTAACTAGATATTAGGTGAATCATGATTAATTTAATATTTAGGTTGACATTCACCTGCTAATTAATACTGCTATTATTTTTGTTATTTTAGCATGCTTTGATTATCACACCTCTGTTATATACATCATTCTACATATTTGCACATTTTATTTGTCACCATTTTGAATACTCAAAGTTGTGTGGGAAACATATATAAGCCTGGAAGCAACAGAATAAATTGTGCTGATTATTCATTTGTTTTGTTTTGTGCTAGTATAATCTAAATAAGAACTTTTTTGTGGTGAAAGCATCATTTGTTGGCACTACAATACACTGGAGAGATCGAGTAAATGAAAAAGGTTTGAGCTGTCCGTCTATTCCATTTTATTTGGCCTTGACCCCCGACACGTTACAATATTACCACTGATTTTGCTATCATTATGGGAAAATACATAGGCCCAATCTCATGCCTATATCACTGTACGTCAATAAGTGTGTGTGTGTGTGTGTGTGTGTGTGTGTGTGTGTGTGTGTGTGTCGGAGATCGAGTCATTCTTTTGCTGCAACACAATCTTTTTGACTCTATGATAACACTTTCTTAGGATAAAATATATTTTGTTCAAACTCAAAGTATTTAAGAATTTTATTATTTTACAAATTCCATACACAGTGAATATTACAAATAAATATACCGGTTTTGAACGATTCAAATTCTGTCGTTCTTGTTAATTTCATTTAAATGATTCAAATTATTTTCAAAAGAAACGACAACAATTTAATTTCGTTTTTCCAGGCAAAACTCTAGATTACTCATTGCTGTTGTTTTCTTTCTTTCTTTTATTCTTCTTGTCTTTCTTTCAATACCAAATATTTACTGAAACGAATAATTGGAAATTGTAACTGCCATAAAATCAATAATAATAATAATAATAATAATAATAATAATAATAATAATAATAATGATGATCTTCGTCGTCTGAACATATTTCATTTTTATGTTGTTGTTATTATTACTGTTTTTGTTTTATTGTTTGTTGTTGTGGTGGTGATACTGGTGGCGTTAGCGGTGGTTGCTGCTGTTGTATCCAATGATCAGAATATAAAATGTAAACCGAATATAGGTTCCAAAATCAGACTATGAAACTCGACATTTTTATGTAAAACATAAAAGTCTTGATATAAAACAGCCGATCCATATTTCTACAATTCTTAGATCTCATATTGAATATGAAACGAATCCCAAGTAAAAAAATGTTTTGCCATGGTGTAAAATAATTTTTTTTTATTAATGTCAAATGATATTATTTCTGGTAGAAAAAATTATGTGTAATCCGCACGTTGCCGACAACATGACAAAATGTATTTTTTTTTGTTGTGTGTTTTTTTTTTTTTTTTTTAAATTTTCAGCATGGCTATACATAAATAAAAACTGTATATAATATATCCTGTATTATTATTAAGGATCGTCTTTTCTTGTGGCGCCATTTAAACGGGAGATAACTGAGCAATGTTGGACAAACCATGCAAGAAATACATTCAAGTTAAAGCAGCATCTCGTCTGACGGCCATTACTTGCCTGGAATAATGGTTGTGTTCTATGTAGTTTTGTAGTAATACTGAAGAAAATCAAACCTCTGAAATTAACCCAGACTGTTCAGTATGGGTTTTCTTTTTGTAAACTGGGACTTCATACATTAGTTATGAACAGAAATTCAACATGAAAACATGAAAACGGTAGTGCTACTGAGGTTTTACACAGTCTTTTGGGTATGGATGGGTTTCTAGTGAAGTAATGAGCCATTGTTTGTTGTTTCCTTTTGATGCAGTGAAATGACTCGTTGTTTTACTCTTGGCGCACTACAAATTTGAAATAAAATTCAAGTTGTTATACTTAAATAATACACATGAGTGTGTTGAATTATATAAAGAGAAACCCTTTCATAATATATTAGGAACATTTTTTTAAACACATAATATAGTCAGTAATTCAAAATAATGTCATAAACTCGATGATTTCATAAAGGATAAGGACAGAGTCTTCACCTCAGACGAATGAGACATCACCTCAAAATATCCGGATGTAAAAACTGTCCAATACCTGTCGTGGTCCCTTTGATATGTATGGCACGTTCACGACATCCACGAATCCACAGTATTTATGTTTTTGTTTAAGTTTTCGATCAGATCTATTACAATCCGAGTGACAGTGCAGGTTCGAACTGTAGCTGGAAAATCGTGCAAATGGTCCGACTGTAACAAACGGACGGCTAGACCATTCGGAGAATGCATTGCCACCTTAGCCATACTGTCCACAACGAATGAGCTGTTCACCGGTGCATTGATATCGATAACTCATTTTACCTTCGTCCAATTTGAATTTTTTTGGATATTGAAGTACATTTAAAAAAAAAAATCCAAAACATTATGAAATCCAGCTTTAAACGTTCCAAGATACGGACTTTTCGAAAAGTTAATATGAACAGATTTCAACAGATGAGCCGCTGGATCAGTTAATTACACCAGGCCCCTATTTCTCGAAACCTTGTGAGCAAACAAATCCGACTGAAGCTTAAAACTCCAAAATTAGATACGATACTTGGCGTGTGCCTATGTGATTAAATTTAACATTTCACAAGAGGAACAAAAACTAAGGAGATCCCGAGAGTGTTATAATTTTAACTTTAGTCTACAGTAAGTTATACGACGTACAACTTTCAGACCTTGAGCTTGAGCCAAAGTCTCTTGCTCAAAATGATTCGATACTACGGAGCCAGAAATCACTCTATATTGTATGGACGTGTAACTTTGTTTTGTTTATTAGATCAAGAGCTAAGTGTGAAAGGTTCATGGCCTTTGCAAGATGTCTATACTCGTCGCTATCACATTAGCAACAAAAAAAACAAATAAAAAAAAACAAAAAGAAAAAAGAAAAAAGAAATAAATAAAAGGAAAGCAACAGACACTTCAGCTTGTTACTGGATTTTTATTGTCCATAATAGAAGACGGGTATCCTCTTTGGTTTTAAATACGGATTATAATACTTTTTGAGGTATGAACCTATGTATCAGCCTGCTCCGAAAGTTTTTGCATTAGAGCTTCGACTACAATTTTAATCTTGTATTGTCTATAACACTGCTCTTACAAGCACTGTATGAAATGTATCGTGATGCCATGAACATCGAAATTCACATGTATAGCTAGCTATATACGTTTCTTCGTGAAAGCAAGCGAGATGGAAGAATATTTTTGTCGGAGGCGGCGGAATCATACAAAGTCAAGTTTGTGTTAACATAAAAAAGAGTACAATTTTCTGGGACTGCTCTTGGTTTTGGCTTCAGGGATGTGATAAAGCGACTGATAAAACACTTCTATACGTTAAGTTTTTATTTCAATTTTATTTTTATTTTATTCTTTAAATTGTATTTATTATATATTTATAAAAAATGGATGCATAAAGTGAGATAACATGTGCATTCGGACTATTTTAGAAACATTTGGAAATCCTCAACCAATGTGCATAATTTTCTGGACGACGTAACCGTATTTTTGCACAATCAGATGGGTACTGGATATATTTGGGTATAAAATCCTCATTGACACCAAAACGTACTTTGCTTTCTGTATATAGTTTGTGGTCTTGGTCTATGCAAATACTCAGGAGCAGACATTAACACCGTAAAATTAATTTCTAGAACAAAAGCTGTATCAACTATCAGGACGGAAAGATAACAATATTTAATCTGCTTTCAATAATCCGTCTGATTTAATCTACGAAACCTAAACTTAAAAGGCAAACCTGACTGTACAGAAGAATGGAGAAAGCGGAAATGAACTTGTCTCGACGACGAATACGGTCAGACTCTACATTATTAAAAGGGAATTACTGCACAATTTGAAACATTCCCATATAATACGGACGTGAATTGTACATCATGTTAATGAGTCGAACAGTCCACTACAGAACTTGCGTAATGTATTGTGTTATTAATTATATTAAATTTTATCGAAACTTATGAATATGGATATAATGACAGTGATAAACAAAATGAGTGGTAAAAATCAGTGATGAATGTGAAGTTCCAAGCACCTGCCAAAAGGTCTATTGATGGCAGTCGAAAGGGTCGAAAAAGGGCGTGGAGCATTTAGGGGTGGGAATATATCCTCTACCCCAATCAATTCACATGTCCTATTTCCTGTTACATGACGATTCCATTTAATCACTAACATACTAGCTATCACACGTGTACATATAATCTCATAGTTTACTATTGTTGTCATGAAAACATCAACTGCAGAAATTGTTCAAGTTTCTGCTTCCAACCCAACCTACGCTGCCTCAGTCCTTTTCCCCGTCAAGACGATACACCACGGATAACGGGTGACCATTCCGTGCCTATTTTTCCACATAAAAAATTCCCAACACTTTTTTTAACCCACACGTGGAATAAATAATCAAATAAATATTGTAACAAACGCAATAGATATGTCAACAAATTCAATCAAACCGGTTCTGAGGAAAGACTTAACAATCGAATAAGTATATTGGTTCGCTACAGTATATGTACAGTAAATTGAAAAAAGATATGTAGAAAAATGTACACATGCATACAATATTAAACAGGACAAACATAAGAACCTTAAATACATATCTGAAAAAGAAGTACTAAAATAAAAACACATTACAAATGTTAAATCTACTAATTGTAAGTACAAAATATCTATCCTTGATGTACACTAAAGTGATACTGCCTTGATTTCATGTAGACTTTTGCTGTATCAGAAAATGTATATTTTGATCGTAAAAGGACAGATCAAAAGTTCTGAAATATTTAACGAAATTAGCATTATATTAATTTGATTCGTGGATGATTTCATATAATTGTCATTTTTCAATAGTTGTTCACTTTTTTATATTAGCTAATAAATATACATGTAGTAAATTTTATTGCAATTCATCACTTTTGACAATTTATATAAATACTCTTAGAACTGTGTTCATTAATTAGAACAATCTCTTTATTTAAATACTCTTATAATTGTGTTCATTAGGTAAAGCAAAGCTCTTTATTTAAATACTCTTATAATTGTGTTCATTAGGTAAAGCAAGCTCTTTATTTAAATACTCTTATAATTGTGTTCATTAGGTAAAGCAATCTCTTTATTTAAATACTCTTATAATTGTGTTCATTAGGTAAAGCAATCTCTTTATTTAAATACTCTTATAATTGTGTTCATTAGGTAAAGCAAGCTCTTTATTTAAATACTCTTATAATTGTGTTCATTAAGTAGAGCAAGCTGTTTATTTAAAGACTCTTAGAACTGTGTTCATTAAGTAGAGCAAGCTGTTTATTTATATACTCTTATAATTGTGTTCATTAAGTAAAGCAAAGCTGTTTATTTAAATATTGATTAAGTAGAGCAAAGCTGTTTATTTAAATACTCTTATAATTGTGTTCATTAATAGGGCAAAACTGTTCGGTCATGGTATGCACACTTATGAGTATGTGAGTAAAACATGCTAAATATTATCATGTATATTGCACACTTGTTATAGCACGTTATAAATGCTCTATGAAACAGAGAGCTGATTCCGTCCTCAAACGCCTGCCTGTTCTTAATTACATACATACTTTTGGCATCACACACAATCCGCACAGAAATGGAAGCCAACTTGTATCTTATCAAGTTAGTGTTATGACAAGTATTTCTACAGGTATGTAGATGGAGGCTGCAGAAAATGAAAGGAGGGGATTCTATAAGGTTTTTACGAATGAAGCAAATATATAAAACTTTCTACACAGCTAAATTAGTTTCGCTTCCAAATTATCCAACCATAATCTGACTATCCATTACAACCACTTGGTAATACATTCTAGTTATTGAATCTGGGAAATAATGTGCAATACAAGCTTTTACGCGTTTGAGCCCTCCCCCCTCCAAGAGCCTCTAAGAAAATGATCGTAGGTGAACAAACAGCAGCCCAAGATTGTCTATCGTCTGCTATATAGATGTGCCAGAAGAGATATTTCGATAATCTTTGATTGCGGCATCAATAGTGGCAGCCATATTTGGGCCTTCGCTTAAACCTGACCGAGATCATATCTTTAGGGTTTAAATTTCTGATAATTATTTTTCAAAAAGTTTTTGTGTTAAATTGTCAGAATATCTACAGGAAATTCATGGGAGATTTGAAAGAAGAGCCTTACAATTATAAACTAGAAGTACTTAAATGGCTCGCAAGGGCAAATAAGAATACTTTTTATTACACGACACCCCCTCCCCCGTCCCCGATCCCTGACACTCCCAACCCCCTCCAGACACAGGGGTCGTAACAAAAAAATCCGCAATTACGTATCTTTCTGGCACAAATGCATGTACAATGTTTGGCTCAAAAATATTTACAAATGTCACTGTAATTGCAATTTGTGTATATTTGGCCTTTGATCCCCACGCAGGACCCTGGGCTCAAAATTCGTACCGCTTTCGCAGATGATCACTACATGGGCAACCTATATACCAAGTTTGGTGAATTTCTAAGATTATTTACGGACAGACCGACAAATCACAAATCCCCCCTCCCCCGCTAAAGCGTAATGAAGCAACTCTCAAATATTTACTAACAAACGTACATAAACTCTCCTCTCTCTACCCTTCTCAGTCTTTTTTGATTATTTATGTATACGTCACATTGGTTACCACAAGAGTTTCTTATTAATTAAAAATAAAATCAACATCGTGTCATCGATCACCTTCGATCTTTCTGCCTTGTTCCATCTTAAAATCGAAACTTTCAACCGCTACGGGCATATTAAAGCTGTAAAATTCATAACTAGCTGTAAATGCGGACCTGATATTTCGTGAATAGTTATATAATAACAACATTGGTACGTCAACTCAACTGTAGCCGAGCAAGGTGACGCTCATACGTTGATACGTCCACGTGTATGATACATGTATCTACGTACGGATAATTCTCTATCAGCAAACAGTACAAGCAATACAGTCCTACGACAAAGGTAGTTCAGTGGACTCAAACTGAGCAGTCTGTTTCAGGTTATGTTATTGTCATTTTGTCAAATTTATTACACATGTCTGCTAATATAAAACAATGTCTCCATCAGTATTGTAAACTGATACCTCAACACATACGAAAAAAGAAAATCTATGAATTGTCTCCATACATCGATAAGACGAATTATTTAATAATGTCTTAAGCTTCTCTCTGGACCTAGGATTATTAGGCAATCAAATAATAAATTTTGTAATGATCATTAGGAGGACGACAATACCGTCGTCATTATAAATTCTCTGTCGCTCTCTCTCTGTTTTTGAATGACTGAAAATTGCTAACAAGCACGGACATTCTATCCTCAAGTGTGGAGGTATCTGGTTACAATACTGAGAGAGAAACATGTTTAGCAAGGCAGAACTGTGTAATCTATTTGACAAAGTGATAATAACAGAACCTGAAGCAGCCTGCTCAGTTTGAGTCGATTGAACCACCTTTGTCACTGGACTGAATAAGTGATCAGCCATGGCTGACGCATGTGTAAATTTCATCGTATGGAGAGACTATCTGCTTTACATTTTGTATTTGTTGTGTAAGTTTCGACAGAAAGTGCGCAATAGCTCTACAAATGGGTTGGTCGCTGCGTTCCCATCTACCCATTGCCAACAAAATGGAACAAACCATCTCCGTTTAAATAAAGGGAAAAATCACTTATCAAATCCAATGAATGGACCATACTTTAGTTACGTGGTCACAAATCACACGCGGGAACATATGGCTGACGTGCCGAATAGGTCTGTGTAGCGTGTGTATGATTATATGAACTTATATTCTGTTTTCTATGTAAACTTCCGTGATAATCCATTTGATCTTCTTCCTCGTCAGAACCATTCAATTCTGGTTGTTTCCAAGCTTTCATCTTCGGATTAAAGTTTCCGAACAATCTGGTTGGCGTTGTCGTTTGCTGCGGTGGTGGCGGCGGCGGTGGAATCTGGGGATGTAACATGGACGGCGACAAGGAAATAGGCTGGTCTGGCTGGTATGAAACTGGAACGACAATAGAATTACACAAGAATGAAAACGGTTTCATTTACACATTAATATCTGGGGCCCCTATTCTCAAACCACTGGAGCACATAACTTGAACTCAAGGTCGAAGTTCAGAACAATTTTGACAATCAACATCGTTACTCTGAATAAAGTTAGACCCGCAATACTTTTGACAATGTTGTTTTAGTTTTAGTTCATTTCTTTATCCTCTTTTTCATTGTCACGTGCATACTATAAATTTCAGATAGAACATTTCAATTTGTGCTCGAGTTTAACATTTTGATGCGACGTGGATTTTTGTGAATAATTGCTTGTTCAGAAATATTATACCTATATCAAGAAGACATCATAGATTCAGATAATATTCGACATATCAAATATTGGCAAGTCAATATATTTGACCTTTGATCATTTTAATATATTTCTTGAAGCCACAAATTATCTTAACAATGACCACTTTGTTTTTCTTTCAATCCTTATAACCAAGGTTTATTTTATTAACAAACGTTTAACTCTTTAATCTAAACAAGTAAAACAACCGTCTTTTTAAGCAAGGTAATTTGTTGATGAACAAATTTATAGACGAAATATCCCTTTCTCTGCCAACCTTAGCGTTGTATACTGTCTCTAGGAAGGGGAAAGAGTGATGACTGCCTACGTATTTACCCTATGTGATGTGTGCTTTGACTTCAAGTTTTCTATATTTTGTTGTTTGATTCTTTCAGGCAATGAAGAATTTTGCTTGATTTAGATATTTATACACGTTTCAAGGAAACACTTCCGAATTTTATTTTTACAAAAATATTTACTGAGATTTTTAAGAGGCTTCAGCACGTGTCTCGAAGCAATCCATATTAAAACTGAAACAAGGGTTCCGCTAAATGCGGTGTCTCACCTGAATTCCGTGCACTGGCGTGTACAAGTTTGTGTTTGCTAAACATAGGATCTTTTCGTCTCGGACGCCGCTGGAAAAGTGATCAATAGAATCCTTCATATGCAGCAATGTAGAATAGGAAAATTCCACCCTCGGGTCAGAATTTTGTGTCAGACACGAGGCTCGTGTCTGACGCAGAAATTTAATCTCGAGGGTGGAATTTTCCTATCCTACACTGAAGCAAAATGACGGACTCTTTTTTTCACATTTCTGAACGAAAAATGAGAGTCGAAGTCAAAAAGGCGTATTGTGAATACAGATTTAACTTTCAAATAGCAAAACACCCATTGAAAATATTTTAACTTTCAAAGAATAGTGGTTGAGACGGTTATGGTAATGGCAATACACAGTGTCTGAATTGATCGCTTGCGCAATCATACAAACGTGAACAGGTAAAAAAATAAAGTCCACTCTTATCCATAAAATTAATCGAAACAACAAAAAAATCACGAAATAATGCTCGATTTAACTTGATCTAGAACTGATTTACCCTTCAGAAATAATAATGAGAATATGAGGTTTAAAAATAGAACAATTACAACAACAGCTTTTCCACTCGAAATTGGACTAAAGAAGCCGTACATGTAGCGAGGTCGATTAGTGTCGAACGGCATGTTTGCAGGGCACTTAACTTCAATCATTGCTTGTTTTAATACGTAATTGTGTTGCAATGAATGTTTGTCTTGATTATTGTGAAAGAATGTTCAAGTAATGATGGAAATCGGGAAAATTTTTCTACTTTGTACTATCCTCGCAGTAGAAGGTCAAAATAGTCCACGAGTCGGACAAAGGTCCCATTTGAGATAGGATGGCCCTATCCTGCACCGGTGTTCTAAACTGGAACACACGATCATGCACATATAGGAATGTGAGAAAACTGTGTCTCGACATTCGCACAGGCGGGCGAGACAAAATAATATGGTTTAGTGTACCTGGCAAGTCTCTTGGTATTTAAAAATGCAAACTATCTATTTGCAGCAAACAAAGAAGTGTAACGGATTGTGCACACCTGGATATTTAATCTAATTACCAAATTACGATTTCACTTTGCAAATCATTTATTGCTTTATTCCTTCATGCGCTAAGGACTTTGCCTATTTAATTTTTTTTTAAAAATTGTTAATTACAGAAAACACATCAATGAAAAGAGAAGATTTAGCTGCCATTCAGGTACTGACAGATTAACACAAAAATAGGATGCAGCTTTGTTTTTGTATCGTTGTCATGCAGTGATGTTCTAGTGGTATTTTATAAAAGGGTTGCTATAGTACATTAGTACTTATAAAAGATTCTTTGAACATAACATGTACATACATTTATGTAACAAATAGCATACATACGCCATGACAATTTATGAGAAGTCTGGTGCAAGTAAGTCAGCTGATAGTGCCTAAATACTAGGGGTAGTTTAAAAAAGTTCTGAATATTAGTGCGTTGTACAACAAAGTTCTTTACTAGTGAACACCAGTACGTCAGTGCATCCCCTCAAAGTACTTCCCATGAACTGCTACACACGTTCTCAGTCTGATTATCCAATTATTAAATGCCATTTTGTATTCTTCCAATCGCATGGCGGCTTTAAAATCGTCTGCCCCATAGCGAATCTTTGATAACGGGATTCAGCCAAAATTCATCTAAATCAGGGCCGTATGGGGGATGTGGCAAAGTTTGCATGCTATGCTCCTTCAGGAAGTCTGTTACGACGGCGGATTTATGCGCTGGTGCTTTGCGTTATGGAGTAGATGGATACCTCGAGTATCTGTGCGCAGGTTGGTTATTCGGTAGTGTTCCACAACTTTTGGCAACACTTTGGAGATATAAAAATGTCACACTAGCAGAGTCAGGCACAGGTACCTGCATGATCAGGCCTTTTGCATAGAAAAAATAATGCGTATAAAATTCTCCGGACAGTCTGACTACGTCAAGCAATTTGTGGTCTCTGCTTGTTTTCTCTGATCCAAACTTTATTTTTTTCTCTTGAGTTGGGTTCAAAAAAGTAAATCCATGTTTCATCACCTGTCATAATCTCATCCATACGTCTTTAGTCACTTCTTTCATGTTTGGTGAGTAGCTATTTCGCGACTTCAACCCGAGCTGTTTTTAATCAGCTGTCAACAAACGATTCTTCAATATATTAAAAACAGCTGACAAATTAATGTCCGTGATAATAGAAATATTTTGCACTGTGTATCGAGCATCTTCATCAACTGCCCCCTTCACAGCAGCCACTTTCCGCTCAACAATCCCAGTCAATGGTCTTCCAAAACGTGGTTATCTTCCATGGATTCGCGACCATCTTTAAAATGATGACTCCACCCCAAAAGTGTAGGATATGACAAGCAACTACAGGATATGACAAAGAAGTACATCCGTAAACTTTATCGAAGTCAGCCTTGCGTCATTCGGAGAGTACCATAAGAGCGCCAGATTTTATAGTATGTCCTTGCTCAGGAGCAAACTTTTTCTCCTTCTCCGACATTTTAGGTCACTGTCATTTACCTTTGTTACGTCACACGCATATGTATACATGTGTCGGGCATGCTGCATTTGCAGATCATTTTATATAATGTTATTTTGTCCATTGATCGGTGTTACATTTGTTGACAGGTTTAAAGAAACAAAAAAGTTATAACAAAATATTTAGAAGTTTGCAAATAACGATCTTATATACAATTTACTTATGTTCAGGACAGACCAATATTCAGGTCAACCAGTACAGGGAAAAAGCCAATTGCAACCGATCATCCCTCCCACCCCCACCCCACCCCACGCCTCACTGATTCTTATATGTTAGCTAAACTAAATAACTCTCTTAAACGATAAACTAGATAAAGGAACAAGCAGAATAATTCCTGAGAAAATAACTTGAAAAAGTACGTGCAAGAACGAGTCAAAATATCTAACAACTGTTCGTACTCGAATATAATTCTGGCTTTCCTAATAAAGTTACTTTATAAGCGCACCTCAAGCCATTAATTTCCCATGATGTTTTTGGACAAGGTAACTCAATGTTGCAGTTGGAAAAACGATCACTACTGTGAAGAACACTTGTCACAAGATAGCAGATATATTGTATGAGGTGATTATATCAAAATAGTCATGCTGCTGCGCACGGATACGAGCCCGCTTACGCCAGTTCGTTTAGCCTGACTTGTGCTAGTTAATCTTAGACAACTTAAGACAAGGTCACTCAATGTCATAGTCAGAAATTACATTTTTAATTGCTGAAATGTTTGTGAAAAGATCCAAGAAATGTTACAATTGATGCTGACATTAAAATGATCATTCCTGAAGATGTCGAATGATGAAACAAGCTCACTTATGCAAGAGTTTCACATTTATCATCCGCGTTATCGTTAATCTTTGCAATCCATCATCATTGATGTTCATTTATACCTTGTGCTGGAAAGATCTTTAAGCATGATGCATTTCTAGTGATGCTATCTCTACGTATTGCAATAGTGTGATTTTTCTTTAAGCACATATATTAATGGCTGTTGTGTTAGGCAGAGTACATAGCGGCACCAAAACAGCTGATTTGGTGTTTTATGGCACAGCAACACATGTAGGTTTTTTAGTGCCGAGGCAAATGGAGTAAAATGCCTTGCACAAGGACACACCACGGTAGAGGACCAAGACTGATCCAATGGTAGCATTCGAACCCGCGTCCTTTCGGTCACGAGTTCGTCAGGCTAACCGCTTAACCACCGCGCCTCCCCCACGAAAACAGACTGGAGATTTTACGCTCTTATACTTTGCATTTTACAAAAAAGACTCAAAGGTTAAATAGTGGAACAGATCGGACGGTACTGTTGGCTAGTAAAATGTACAAATTTCACTACTAAATAAATGCCATTGACACTGAAGATAAATCCTGACTGTGATACATAAGATGCCACCATACTGAGAAGCAGTACTTCAAACAGCTTTGATGACATAAAGTAAAAACAAATGAAACCTTAAAATATTGACCTTGACCATGACCTTGAAGATAGGAACCCAAATACAGAATGAAACACATCTTCTAATGACAATATATAAGTTTACCAAGTTTCATCTATTTATCTAAAACAGCTCCTGAGTTAGATAGAAGAAGGGAAAATGCAACAGAAAACTAAATATTGATATGTGACCTTGCCCTTGAATATAGGACACCCGATATGGTATGCTACACGCCTTCTTGCGATAATATATCGCTATACAAAGTTTCATCCGTTTATTTCAAATGGCTCTAAAATTATTGCACCAAAAGGAAAGTGTACTCGAAAATTCAACATATCGCACCATTGCGTTGGCCTAGAATCCTCAATGTGGTAGGCGACATACCTGCTAATGATGACATACATAGGTATACCGAGCTGCGTCCTTAATCTCAAACAGCTCTTAAATTAATGAGTGGAAAGGAAACTGTGATGGAGAACATCCAATACTGTGTTGTGACCTTTGCCCTGAAGATTGGAACTCAAATATGATTCACAGCATATCTACTAATAATGATATATAAGTGCACCAAGTTTCATCCCTTACTCTCATAAGCTCTAAAGATATAGGCAAAAGGGAAAGTAAGACGTAAAACTTCAAAATATTGAGCCCTGACTTTGACCTTCAAGTTTGAATCCCAAACGGCTTTAAAGTTACATAGCGGAAAGGAAAGTATAATGGGAAATTAAAATACTGAACTGTGATCTTTACCTTGAAGATAGGAACCCCAATGTGGCACGCAACACACCTTCCATTGATGATGTATGAGTATACAAACTTTAATTCCTTAATCTCAAACGCCTTTAAAGTTATAGAGCGAAAGGGAAAGTCTGATGGAAAACTTAAAAACACTAATCCATGATCTTGACCTTAAAGGTGTGAACTCCAATGTGGTACGCCACAAACCTTCTAACGACGATGTATAAGGATACCAAGTCTCTTAATCTCAAATGGCTCTAAAGTTACAGAGATGAAGGTAAAGTGTGATGGAACACGTAAAGTAGATCCATGATCATGACCTTGATGATAGAAACTCAGTGTGGTACGCGACACACCTTCTACTGATGGAACACGTAAAGTAGATCCATGATCATGACCTTGATGATAGAAACACAGTGTGGTACGCGACACACCTTCTACTGATGGAACACGTAAAGTAGATCCATGATCATGACCTTGATGATAGAAAGACAGTGACACACCTTCTACTGGTGAGGTATATGTATACCAAGTTTTTTTTCTTAATCAGAAACGACTTTAAAGAGCGGACACGAAAGTGTGATGGACGGACAGCTAGACAGACGGACTACATCCCCACTTTCGGGAAAAGATGGAAAACAATAACCATGAAATATGATCACAATGTTAAGAAGACATCTGTAAAAAGATGAGAAAAATACCCCTAAGAACCTCAACAGGAAGGGTCATATTTTCAGCATGGTTGACTGTAATCATCGAAGACGATGGTAAGTTTCGGTACATAAGAGTAAAATTGCTCGCATGGTGATCGATATTCTGGAACAAGATGTGAATAGTTTGTTATATATGCTGGGGTGTCAACAAGGAATTTTTCAAGGGGAGGGGAAGCCAAAATCGATGGGACGAGCCTTCAAAGTGATGCCAACTGGTTCAAATGGGAAAGGCAAGCTTCAACAGTCGGATATATATATATATATATATATATATATATATATATATATATATATATATATATATATATATATATATATATATATATACCGCACAATGGATTTTTAAACAATCGGGGGGGGGGGGGGTTCAACCCATCTTATCCCATCCCCCAGCGGAATCCCATGTATATATGTCAACATGATGTCTGCATAATGTTCGGTCTCCGTTGTTTCATTTCTGCATTATTCAAAAGCCTAAAATAACTTACTAGTGCTATGACCTACCTGTGACTATACCTCTGTAAAATTGCTGCACCTGCAAAGTTTGATAACTGTGCATGCAGCAAAGTCAGAGAAATATAACCAAATGCAAATTTAATGTAATAGCTGACTATAACACAAGTAAATTCCTGCAACTTGTGGGTTTTTTTTGTCTGCCTCTGAGTAGATAACTTAGGACTTTAGATGGAAAAGTTTCAGAGAAACGGAGCTACATGCAACAAACGTACCGTAAACAACGCATGATACCTATTCTTTTGACATTTCTATTTAAATTACCTTGAACTTTTTAGTTTGAGACCTGACTATGGTATTCGGCACACCGTCTAGTCTATTACCTGTGTAAAATGTCATCGAAATTCATCTAGTATGTAAACATCACAAGCAAGACACGGAAGGAGACCATAAGGTTACATTTTCCACTGTGGTGACCCTGGCCTTAGGCTAGGGGCCTGATACGCCATCTAGTCATGAAGTATATCAGGGTGAAGTTTCATCTAGATATATCAAGTAATTCGAAACTTACAGTTCATACGCAGAAACAGGTAAAATAGTTACTTTTTTCCTTTCTGTGACCTTAACATACATACCAGAGACCAGACTGTCGTTTTTAACTCTAATCATCATGTATATTTGGGCAAAGTTTAATTAAAAGCTCTCCAGTAGTTTAAAACTTTGAGACCAAACGCAGAATCAGATTACTTTTAATAGATCCAAATGTTACATATCCCCTTGCTATGAGCCTTGACACTGACTATTGAACTACGGACCTGACTATGGTAGGAGACACACTCTCTAGTCATGATGTATAAATGAGTCAAGATTCATAAAAATAGCTCAAATGTTCGAGCCAGGAACGGAAATAAGTCACACAGAAACAGCTGACGGTTATTTTTTCCTTGCTATAACCTTGACCTTTAAGTTAGAAACTTTACTATGGTACGCAGTAAACCAATTGTGATGTGTACTTGGGTAAAGTTCAGTCGAAATATCCGCGGACAAGGTGACAAAGTTTAGTGTTTTCCTTAATATGATCTCCTTCTAGTCATTATATATATATATATATATATATATATATATATATATATAGATAGAGAGAGAGAGAGAGAGAGAGAGAGAGAGAGAGAAAGAGAGTGAATAACAAATATATACCAGGCGAGTGCTTGATAACATTAACAGAACTGTCAAATACGAATAAATAATATTATCATACAGGTATGATAATATTATTTATTCGTGTGTGTGTGTATATATATATATATATATATATATATATATATATATATATATATATATATATATTTAATTATTAAAGTCTTGCAAAGCAACGAGATGGAGATTGGAGAAGTAACACATGACGGACGGACAGAAGAACGGACCACATCATAATGTAATTGACCTGTCATGATGGGAGTTTAAAAAACTGAATGCAAACGTCTCTCATTATGATCATCTTCATCACAAACAAACAACAACAACAATAACAACACTGCCGTTGAAAAGTGGTAGCCATGTCTCGCCTATGCTCGCGGGCGTGGCAAAAAATCCTGGGACAAAGATTAATAGTTTTGGACGGGATTATACCATTTTGGAAGATGTGAATGTGGAAAACAGAAATGGGAATGATAGCATTTCATGTGCTACTTTGGAAAACAGGTTAAATATATTCAGTACCACCAACTTTTCAAGTGGCTGACGCAGTGATTATTTCTGGGTCTAAAGGAATATTAAATCAAAATACATATATACAATATATCTAAAAGGCAAGAAAATCTGCGAAAATAAAATGTGCATTAACAGTTTTGAATACACTCCTCCCACCGCATGCATTAATATGCACGCACGCATATACACATACATACATAGGTACTTATATTCATACGTACACATCTACGCACACACATCAATAGAATTACGTGCATACATTCATGTATACATTTACCTCTACCTATTAAAACACAAAATAAAAAAAATCTTAAATTTATTAGCTCAATGGAACTAACACTGTACCTTCTTGTGTTTCTAAAATGACAACAATGCCTTAATTCCTACGAATACCACAGTAAATTATCCTATTGTAATTAACAAACGTGTAACGTTTGTATCTCTTTTTAACATTTATCAATTAGTTCTAGTACAAGCAGTGTCGTTGCTTATATTACGTATGCTACGACCTGGATATACACTATTTGTCAGGAGCAACACGTGCATTCCCATATGAATATGATCTATCTGTAATAAAGCCTTGCCACATTGCTATTTTGACCTTCACGTATTATTTTGCAAGCAGAGAGTTATGTACATAGACTATGTACCGAGAAAGCATGTAAGTAAACACGTGAATGGCAATGAGATTAGACAAGAATTACAGTGATCAATATAAAAACTGAAATATGCCAGAGGAAATATACTTTGTTATTTACTACATGTTTAAAGAATATATATTACACACAAAATGAGAGTTTAAGTTCTTGACCTTCTTAGAGGTAATACAAATTAAAAGAATAATATTTAAAAAGATATAATATATAATTATATAATATAGTAAAACTATACTCAACATAATTAAGCTTAGCTTTCTCTAAATTATTGGCGCAAGGTCTATACAGTTTACAAGTTGTACAAGGCATAAAATTCACAAATTGGTATCATGATCGTAAGTTATGAGTCTATGATTAGTATTATATTTGAACCTTGTGTACTATCAATTTCAACATATAAATATTTATATAAAATTGAGAAAATTCACAAAAACTCAGTTTGTCACATAACAAACTTCAAGTGCATATAATTCGATCTGATTTAACTTTAAGAAAAGAAAAAAAATACTTACCCATGCTAGTTGAATAGCCCTGGGATACAACCCAGCCTCTCGCTGTTCTGTTAAAGTTTTCGCCTTCCAGAATTTGAAGTTGATTGTCTGGTTTTAGGCAATGCTTGCCTATTGGTTGCAGAGGTGGGGATATTGGTGACGATATCTCCGTTTGTGGCGGTTTGGCTTGCATTATAAGTCTGTTTTTAACTGGGTCATTAGTAAAGGCCGCGTTAACGTTGCCGTATGGATTTCCGCTGGCTGCGTCCCAGGGGCTTGTCTGGGATCTTCCACCCTGTTGCAACATTTGCTCAAGTTTCGAGATCTGTGGTGTCGGCTTTTTTGCATTCTTTTCATCCACCACCCAATTCTCCGACTTTGCCTGTATTTTCTGGAAAAGCCTTGCCCCTCTATTTCGGCTTGAATGTAGATCAGCCGCAATTGTAAAACAATCTTGCGGTGACATCGTGGTGTGCTCGCATTTTTGCCGTCCAAGTCGCATTTGCTCAAACTCTTCTCGTGTCAAGCTCATTTTCTGCGGCTCCGTCATTTGAGTCCGGATATTGGGAATCCTGAAGGTGAAGAGTGGCCGAGTGCCACCTTCGCTTGGATCCAATTCGTTATCCAGATCGTTTATATTTGCTATATCACCAGCGTTCGATGAGTATTCGCTGCTCGCCAAGGAGAACGGCCCTTCGTGCACCCACTTGTTGGATTTTCTTTTGCGCTTAGCAAACATCTTAGCGCCGCGCGCCCTCCGATTAGCAGCGGACGTCAGCGATTGGGCAATTCTCCTGCACATGCTGATTTGGTCTTGGATGGTTGGGTAATTGGCAAAAGGATCATCGTAAAAGGCGGAATCCGAGTAGAGCTTCCCTGCAATACACAAGAAGAAAGCGTACCTGGTAGAGAGCTATAGGTATATCTTACTTATCTATCTGACACAGGTAAATCACTGCGCCGATCAGTCCTAGGTAAAACCTCTCAATGTTAACGAGATGGGATACAGATAGTTCTTATTTAGCTGACTATGCGAACAGTGTCTTGCTTTTAACTGAAATAAAGAACCTATTTCAAGCAAATTAACTGTAAAAAGTAATAAAGAAGAATTATTTAAATCCCCAGTATTTTACTGAATTAGTTATCTTGATGTATTTCAACTAGAAATGTGTTCATGGAACACTAGTGCCCACCACAGTGCCTGAAAATGGACATAACCGTAAAACTTAACCGGACGGACGAACAAGGGGTACACTATATGGTGGGGCAGACAAATATTCTTGCCTGACCAACATGAAGTAAATAAAACTATTAGGAATCAGCCTTAAATAGTAGTATACACTGTTTCTAGATCAGATTAATATAATTGCTCAACATATACTTAATAAAACAACCTTTATAAAAGGTATATAAATTAGCATAATTACTACCTACATAAAGGTACATTCATTATCATCATTACTACCTACATAAAAAGTGCATAAATTAGAATAATTACTACCTACATAAAAGGTACATTAATTATCATCATTACTACCTACATAAAAAGTGCATAAATTAGAATAATTACTACCTACATAAAAGGTACAATAATTATCATCATTACTACCTACATAAAAAGTGCATAAATTAGAATAATTACTACCTACATAAAAGGTACAATAATTAGCATAATTACTACCTACATAAAAAGTGCATAAATTAGAATAATTACTACCTACACAAAAGGCACATTAATTATCATCATTACTACCTACATAAAAAGTGCATACATTATAATAATTACTACCTACATAAAAGGTACATTAATTATCATCATTACTACCTACATTAAAGGTTCATAAATTAGCATAATTACTACCTACATAAAGGTACATTAATTATCATCATTACTACCTACATAAAAGGTGCACAAATTAGAATAATTACTACCTACATAAAGGTACAATAATTGTCACCATTACTACCTACATAAAAGGTACATTAACTATCCTCATTAATACCTACATAAAAGGTACATTAAGTATCATAATTACTTCCTAGATAAAAGGTACATTAATTATCATCATTACTACCTACATAAAAGATGCATTAATTAGCATCATTACTATCTGCATAAGAGGTACATTAATTAGCATCATAGCTACCTACATTAAAGATGCATTATTTATCCTCATTACTACCTACATAAAAGGTATATTAATTAGCATCAATAAGACGATATTTAGAAGGTATGTTTTCATTATGCTATGAAGTATAAATTCCACGGAGTCTTTTTAATCTACATATGCGACTCGTTTATTTTGAAGAAAATGAACTTGATATACTACCAAGGACGCATTGTTATATTTTCGAACTTATTTTTGCAAGGTAATCATGGTCATATTTTTTCTTAGAACGATGGGTACCATGCGTGGATGTATCCGTGCATAATTATATGTATGTATGTATGTGTGTATGTATGTATGTATGTATGTATGTATGTATGTATGTATGTATGTATGTATGTATGTATGTATGTATGTATGTATGTATGTATGTATGTATGTATGTATGTATGTATGTATGTATGTATGTATGTATGTATGTATGTATGTATTGGTCATAATGAATATTTGAGATTTCAATTGATGCACGTTTATTTTATTGAACTATTAACAGATTTATGTTGCGCTAAGGTATCTAACAAACTGTATTGTATATGCAATAATTAGGCCAAGGAACAATCAACC
The DNA here is from genome assembly GCA_029931535.1 of Margaritifera margaritifera. NCBI lineage: Eukaryota > Metazoa > Mollusca > Bivalvia > Unionida > Margaritiferidae > Margaritifera > Margaritifera margaritifera. The sequence continues at coordinate 22,947,565 of JAQPZY010001699.1, forward strand.
ACGTGTGTATTTGACAACTATATCCTTTATCTGAACATTTGATAAAAACAAGCACACTCGGTAAATTTATGTCACCCGCCTATCATGGTCATGTCCCAAAAGTTTACTCTTCTGAAATCTGACTACTACTTTTAAGACAGAGTTGTAAAGTTACTGGGTAGTCACGGAAAGTAACCAAGTTTCGCTGCCTTGTTTCAAAGAGCATTTGAGGACAAGTGTAGAAAAGGGGCAAAATATTTATATGTGACCTTGACATTGAACATAAAACCTTGGCTGTGATACATGCGATGCCATCAAACTGAGAATCATAAGAGTAACATGGTTCATCCCTGTACCTCAAACAGCTTTTATGATATAAAGCAGCATCAAAAGAAACTTTAAACTATTAATATGTGACCATGACATTGAGGATAATACCGTAAACATCCAATGCAAAACATCTTCTAGTATACCAAGTCTCATCGATATATCTCACATTGTTCTTAAGTTACAAATGTGATTGAAACCTAAAATATTGACCTGTGACCTTGACCTTGAAGATTGGACCCCCAAAGTGGTATGCTAAAACCTGTTAGTGATGATATATAGTTATACCGTATTTCATTCCTTCATCTGAAATGGCTCTAAAACTACCGAGTCGAAAGGAAAGTGTGATGGAAAAACTCAACATATAACACCATGACAATGACCTCAAAGATAAAACTCTCAGTATGGTACACAACGTGCATGCCAGTGATGATGTATATGTATGTATGTATGTATGTATATATATATATATATATATGTGTGTGTGTGTGTGTGTGTGTGTGTGTGTGTGTGCGCGCGCGCGCGGTACTTGACAAACCTTCTAATGATAATGTATAAATAAATATACAAATTTGCATTCCTTAATCTATGTGGCTCTTAGGAACCGAAAGGAAAGTGTGAGAAAATATTGAACCGTGACCTTCACCTTGAAGATAGAAATACTACAGTGGCACACAATACACCTTTTAGTGATGATGCATGAGTATACTAAGTTCCATCCATTAATCTCAAACGGCTCCAAAGGTATGGTGCAGAAGGAAAAGTGTGATGGAAAACTTAAAATATTGAGCCATGACCTTGACCTTGAAGATATGACCCACAATGTTTTTTGCGACACATCTTTTAGTAATAATGTACGCGTATGCCATGTTTCATTCCATAATCTCAAACGGCTTTAAAGTTATAGAGCAGGCGGGAAAGTGAGATGGAAAAAGTAAAGTATTGAGCCGTACCCTTGACCTTGAAGTTAGGACGCCCAATGTGCTCATCGAACACATTCTAGTAATAATATATATGTATACCAAGTTTAAACCCTTAATCACAAACGGCTTTAAAGTTATGGAGTGGAAGATATGACGATAACGTAAAATATTGATCCGTGACCTTTACCTTGAAGATAAGAGAAAGGGTGATGAAAACTGAAACTATTGAGCCGTTACAGACATGACCCCCAATGTGGTACGCTACACACCTTCAAGTTTCATCCTTTAATCTCAAACGGTTTAAAGTTATTGGGCGATAGAAAAAATTTGATGTAAACGTAAAAAATAGAGCCGTTACTTTTACCTTGGAAATAGGACCGCCGATGTGGTACGAGACGTTTCTTTTAGTGATGATGCATAAGTATTCCAAGTTTCATCCGTTAATCTCAAACGACTTTAATGTTATACAGCAGAAGAGAAAGGGTGATTGAAAACTTCAAATATTGAACAGTGGCCTGGAACTTAAAAGTAGGACCCCCCAATGTGGTACGCGACATACCTTCTAATGATGAGATATCATTATACCAAGTTTCATCTGTTAATCTCAATGGCTTGAAGTTATAGAGCGGAATAGAAAGTGTGATAGAAAACATACAATACAGACCCGTGACCTTGACCTGGAAGATAGCACCTCAAACCTGGTACGCGACACGCCTAGTAGTGAAGTGATGACATATAATTATTCCAAGTTTCATCTCTTAATCTCAAACGGCTTTAAAGGGAAAGGGTGATGAAAAACTAAAAATATTGAACTGTGACCTTGACCTTGAAGATATGACCCCCAAAGTAGTACGCGAATCACCTTGTGATGATGATGTATAAGTAAGCCAAGTTTCATTCCTTAATCAGAAACGGCTCTAAACTTATAGAGCGGAAACGAAAGTGTGACGGACGGAAACGCGGATACACAGTCTCCGCTTTTCTTGAAAAAGGCAGGACAGAAAGCAACGTAATGTTTCTGACATAAACATGCCATCAGCTTACATACAAGTGATGCTCGTTCTTGTAAATACAACGGGGATAATGGAATTTTTAGCATAAGATCCCCAGGTAACGTGATTATATACCAACATGTAGTAGAGTACAAAGAACGAAGATATTAAGCTTGTTAATGTAGTTAAAATCTCCAGTAATTTGTTACCTATCAAATGCACTGAAATAGATACATAGATGGATGGGCGCATGAACGATGGTAATGTTTTTTGTGGTGCCCCTACTTTACCACAGAAAACTGTTTTTATGTCAGGTGCCATTTTCCCTCTTCCCCCATCCTCCCACCCCCATCCCCAATATAAGTTTTGTGAAGAATTACCCCCGGTACACTAAGATGAAGATGAAATACTATAAAAATTTCAGCTGAAAAATAAAAGCTCCCGACGGAGCCCCCTTCGTCTCGTGCCCAGGGGAAATCCCCCCTGCCTACCCAATCCCCCTCCGCGCAGCCACTGAGTCAAATACAGACAGACAGAAAGACAAGTATATGAGTAGATCAGCATCATGTAGATGGTTGACCCTGACACCTGCGTCTGCAAAATGTAAAATCAGGAAAACTGTGAAAATCAACATGAAACGTTTGCATGAGCATGATGAGAATGGTTTAATTCACCACCGAAAGCCAAACATACTGCAGCTATAAGTTATATGACCTGATTGAAAATAACAAAACACAACCTTGGAAACCTCAGTATCATAGTTATGTACTGCAACTATAACAGTGTTTCTCAAACTTTTTTGTCTTGCGGCGCACCAGAAAGATCTAAAAATTTTCACGGCACGCCTGAAAAAATTTAACAATTTTTGTGGTGAAGAACTTATTTATTTTTACATTATTAGCCAGAAGCGCCACCGACTGACAGGCATTGCGTTTTCATATATGTTACTTTTTAACTTTTGCGGCATTGATTTACCATTTAATTTTTCGATATGTTCAAAACGCTAGCAATTTTAAATATTTTTCAAAACTCCCACGGCACACCTGCAAATCTCCCGCGGCACACTAGTGTGCCGCGGCACAAAGTTTGAGAATCACTGAACTATAAGTTATATGACCTGATTGAAAATAACAAAGCACAACCTTGGCAACCTCAGTATCATAGTTATGTACTATTCTCGACACATATCCACCTTGAAAGCATTCCATCGCAAAGGTGGCCATTAAAAGCTGTTTTGAAGTAACGTTGAAAGAGGTTAATTGGTCAATGATGGCAATGATCCTAGAAAGGAAGGCATTCATTTTAAGACAAAAACTGTTATTTCCACTACACAATGAACATACATGTGTTATTCTACAGCATTGTGGCGTGACAAGGATCGAGGAAGAAAACATGAAAAAAAATTAGAGTTTACCCATAATGCAACGTAATCAGTTATACAATTGGTCTAAAAAAAAGTGACTTCCTTTAATGTTATCACAATCCGATACTGTTGTTCTTGCATTTAATTGGTTAATAGGACTGATATTTATCCTTTACAGCTCACTGAACCTTGGTGATAAATATACAATCCTAAAAAAAAAATAATAAAAAAAAAATAACCAACAATCAAATTTTAAAAAAAAACCCCACTGCTTTCTCTCTTTGGGAAAATGTGTTTCAAATACAGCATGACAAACTGTAGTCCTCTGAATTTTCAAGCTTTATTTCAAATCAGAGTATATGCAATGCGAATTTTAATACGGGACTAAGGACAAGGGCCAAGCAAAACGACAACTGCTTTCACCAACATGATACACAGCTCTTATTCTGAAAAAGTAATGCATATAAGCAAACATACCTGAAACAAAAACAAAACAGTAACCGTCGTTGATTTCAGTCATATTGAATGACACAACATATTTAGTGGGAAATGCAAGAAAAACGGTGATTTGCTCATAAACATATGCCTTACAAGAAACGGACTCGGTAGATTTTCTAACCGTTTCAGTCATTACCGTCCGTACTCGCGTATAATTCGATAACAACTGCAAACTACATAGACCCATATCTGCCGTCGCATAATGCACCGGCAGATCTGGGTCTATGCAATTTATAAGGAATAATCAGTAAAATAAACAACATAGAGCCTGATTTGCCGGCGCATTATGCGACGGCAGATCAGGGTGTATGTTGTTTGCATTTGAACCTGAGTTATACGCTAGCAAAGACGGTTATTTAAAATATGTGGGTGGTGGTGTTTTTTTTTGTTGTTGTTTTTTTTTTTTTTTTGTATAAAAGTCTTTGACAAGTTCTGTAATGGTCACCATGCATCCATTGGGATAATGTCGAATATTATTGTTTAAATATTAAATTGAATAGCATTTAGAATTTTCAGAAATTTTACGATCCGATTAATCTTTAAACTTGGTTCTCATCACAGAGTACTCGCAAGGATATTTTAAAATAGCCTTTGCTGTACAATTTGAGACAATCTAGATATGTGTTTGTAAAAACACGTAAGCCCCACTACAGAAAAAAAGCCTAATCCCCAAAAGTAAAAAAAACAACAAAAAAACATACAGACTTTTGTAAAAAAAAAACGCAAACATCATTCAATTTGCTTTAAAATCTAAAAATGTCATCTATTATTTAATAGAAACATGCAAATGGAATTTCATTTGCATTCGTCTAGTAGTTTTCGCAAAATAGCGCTAATAAGGTGTGCACATCTTTTTTAAAATAATAATAAAAATTTCAAATAAGAGAAGGGACAATAGCAGTATGGCCGGATTGCAAACAATGAATATTGTAAAATAATTTGTACTCGTGCGGCCCCAGTCTTTGTTGATTGTTTGGTTCCTTGCAACCACGGAATGACGCATCTCAATACCAACTTATGTAACTCAGCGAGAAATAGTGTCTGAGAAAATGACCTAAACGCAGACCCTAACATTGAGAAACTCACCTCAATGCAAAATTAAGTAGAAAACACTGAACCATGAAATATCACAAATCACTGAACCATGAAATATATGTCATAGTCACCTATATTTCACTGATGGATGTACTCCTCATAACGCAATTGCATACCATGTATTGTGATACCGTATACAATAGTGCCTGGGAATATAAGCTAAACGCAAAGGCTGGGCAAAATCACTGGACAGTGAAATATAGGTTACAAGGACCTAATTTTCACTGAAAGGTGCAGTATTCCACATAACATATTTAAATACCAACGTGTGTGACTCCAGGAGTAATAGTGTCTGAGAAAATGACCTAAACGCGAACACTAATGTTGAGAAATTGAGCTCGACGCAAGGGTAAGCACAAATCACTAAACCATGAAAATACAGGTCACAATGACATAGTTTTCACTGACGGCTGTAGAATTCATGACGCAATTAAATACCGAGTTATGTAGATCTGTGAGCAATACTGCCTGAGAAAATTAGCTAAACGCAAAGGTTAACCAAAATCACTGGACCGTGAAATATGTCACATCAACCTAATGTTCACGAAAAGGGGTAGTACTCCACATGACACGTCTATATAAAAAATTTTTTTAATTCTACGAGCAATAGTGTCTGAGAAAATGACAAACGCATACCCTATCATCTGAGTGTTGACACAAGACGGACAGAGGGACATCCATACCAATCCATAAGTCGGAAATGCTGTACAAATTGGGCCAAAAATTATTAAAATAGCGCGAAAATCTAACCCGGTTATCTAGATATAGACATCAACATGCCTAATATATTTAATGTGGTTATGACAATCCTCCAGGTAAGGACGGACGGACATAAAGAAGCAGGGATACGGAGAGGACGAAATAAAAATTCCTCAGCAACAAGCAGTGGTGGCATAAGCAATGATCTTCAGCTATGTGAAGGATTATATTTCGTACATTATATACCCAGTGTTACTGAGGTGACACTACTTTTAATTTACTCTCGGGGTTTATGCTACTTTTCCTGAATCAATTTATTGCCGATGTTATCGTCTTAAGTCAACTGACTTAAAAGAAATATCCGAACTCCCTACGGTTTTAATATTAAAACACAGGACCCTTTGGTTTTTGACCTTATAAACGATGGTCAACAGGAGTTAAAACAATGTCAGTTACGAAGAATCTGCAAATACATCGGCATATTTTAGATTAGGGGGCAGATAAATTGACCACCCTATGCTCAAGACCCTGGATACCTTAAAATGTGACAAACATAGCATCCCACGACTTTAATCCACTGATAATTTTGCAATGTCACTTCCGACCCGATGGTCATGTCTACTGAAAGTTAGTGCTTTAAGTCAGTGAAACATCAAGACGGTACATACTAATATCTTAATGGTAGGAAAGACAGTGAATTTAATGAGAAGTAGCACGCGTTCATTTTATATCTGTTACGTGCAATAAAACCTTCCATAACCTACTTCGGCAGTTAAAAGGAACGAGGCTGGTACACCGTGTCTGTGTGTGTGTGTGTGTGGGGGGGGGGGGGAGGGTGTGTGTGTGTGTGTGTGTGTGTGAAATAAAATACATTAAGAGAATATCAGAAGGGAAAACAACACCAGATACTTGTTTTCATACAATAGTTGGTTGTTGAATGGAGGTGACCGCTTTGACAGGTTGGACTGTTCTTTTGCACGATAGCCAAAAGCCGGTCTTATTCATCTGACAATGGTTGCACCTGGCGAGTCTTATCGTCGGTCTATCTGGTGTTGGTGTTAGTTACACTTAATAAAGTAGGCTGGTGTTGGTGTTAGTTACACTTAATAAAGTAGGCTGGTGTTGGTGTTAGTTACACTTAATAAAGTAGGCTGGTGTTGGTGTTAGTTACACTTAATAAAGTAGGCTGGTGTTGGTGTTAGTCACACTTAATAAAGTAGGCTGGTGTTGGTGTTAGTCACACTTAATAAAGTAGGCTGGTGTTGGTGTTAGTTACACTTAATAAAGTAGGCTGGTGTTGGTGTTAGTCACACTTAATAAAGTAGGCTGGTGTTGGTGTTAGTTACACTTAATAAAGTAGGCTGGTGTTGGCGTTAGTCACACTTAATAAAGTAGGCTGGTGTTGGTGTTAGTTACACTTAATAAAGTAGGCTGGTGTTGGTGTTAGTCACACTTAATAAAGTAGGCTGGTGTTGGTGTTAGTTACACTTAATAAAGTAGGCTTTTTCAAGTATAGATTCTAAACATCGAACATGTTTCTTTTGATTTGTTTGACATGTTTCTCGTATCAACTACAGTGGGAGGGTGGCCATGGCGAGTTCAGCAAATGAAAACTAATATCAATTCTTTTAGGAAATAAGTTCAAAGTTTATTTAATTTATTTCCCGTTTAAACTTGTGAATAAAAAAAAAAAAAAAAAAAAAAAAAAGAAACTAGAAAAGACCAGACTAATGTAAATGGATGGTTATTACTGTGTTGGGTATTTGTTAACTACCCAAACCGGTCAGGTGATCCTTGGTGTTCAGAACCATATATAAGCATTTGGAATAAACAGCATTAGTTGTTAACGTGTGTCACAGAATGGCGCTTGATATATCAACAATGAAAGGTATTTAAACCTAAAACATCGGACTTCTGTCTCTTCTTACAAAGGCTTTCCAGATACAGCTCCCTTCATTAAAAGGTACATTTTCCGTTTATATCTTTTACCCATGTGTACTGCACTGATAAAACTATTTCTGGGCTTAATTGGTTGTTAAATACAACGGTCTGTTGCATAATCAACTATCTTTGCCATTTTCTTTGGACACTTACAGATTTTATTTCTCAGTAATAATAATGATTTTTTTATTACCCAAGCCTCATATGCCAATAGAATTAGCAGCAATTTTTCTCTTATTCTCTTATCCCAAGGCCACATGCCAATTTGTGTTGCATCTTTCCCTTCCAGACACACTAGGTTTGTTATTCTTTACAGCACAGTGGAAATCTGTACAATCCCCAAAAGAGTAACTGACGTCATCTTCTATACAATGATTTCCAGTTAAATTAGCAGACGATAGGATCAAGCTGTGTGAGATTGCAAAAATATGCCATTTATCTCACTGGGATACAAGGCTTTTCTTTCCTTGGGGAATATTAATAACTTACAGACACACCCATCTCTCAAGTGCCAAAGTGTTCAACTATGTGCTACTCGTAATAGATGTTAAAACATTGCTATTGTAACGGACTGTTTTCCTATCACACAAACTGGTTGCCTTTCACTTTTGTGAAAAAAGTAAGTAATCAAAAGCCTTACTTCACTCGTGGAGTGCTGAAAAGATTTAACTAGCTAATTCCACACGTTTTCAATATCTAACCTCATTTGCAGGATCTTTAGAAGTTCAGATTAAACAACAAATGACAACAAATTATGAATGATCGAATCATGACACGAATGTATTCAATGTATCTTCTATAATTTTTGATAATGACAATGTAAAAAATTGACCTACTGATTTCTCCGACCAGGATATTTTATTTCTTTTATCATAAAATAATAATCTTTTCAACCGAAATTTCGTTTCCAAAAATCCCCCCCCCCCCTACAAATTAATGGTTGGTCCCTTATACAATTCCAGTCAATGATGCACCCTGTTTTTGATGACAGCTGGGCTGACACACGATGTACGCAAGAAGACATTTCAAACCGCGATGTCTTAATTTAACATTATGTCTACTACATCTCGAGAAAGGCTTAGATAAATGGCTCTTATGAACATTGTTTCAGCCCAAGATGGATGACATTCCAGGACAATAAAAATAAAGATTCAAGCAATATCAAAAGAACTTTCCACTGTATGAAAAACACAAAATCAACTTCAAACTAAATTAACTGTAAAGAACAAACACCCGAAGCTGTAACACTATTAAATTGAATATAAAACAAACACGTGACGACCTGACAATTTGAATGTTTCGTAAACCAGCACCATGGTTTCAATGATTAAAAACAAAAGTTATAACAAATAATAAGTATAAATACTATAATGCCAGAATTAGCGAATAGAACAGGAACAACCCTCCACCAATCACTTCAACCCTCCACCAATCACTTCAAACAACAGGAACAACCCTCCACCAATCACTTCAAACATTTTCACACGAAAAAGCCGGAACGGATGGTTGAAGCTAATACGGCAATTGTAAAACGATCACCATTGACTTGTGCGTAGCTTGGAAACCTTCACCGTCATCAAACTCATTGTAAGAGTGGCCGATTGTGTGTGTGTGTGTGTGTGTGTGTGTGTGTGTGTGAGAGAGAGAGAGAGAGAGAGAGAGAGAGAGAGAGAGAGACTCCCCCTCCTCAATTTAAGACTGAATATTCTATTTGTCTATTTGTTTAGCAAAAACGACATTGGAAGCAGTTCAGTGCAGGCGTTTCGGGTTTCTCGCAAGATTTTCCTGTTAGTGAGTCAATGAAAATACATTTTTTTTTTAGATTGTTTCTTTCAGTGTAATATTTCTGAGGCCAGGATCCTGGAACATTAAGAATGACAACGACGTCTTATCATTAACATTATCCCTGGATCCTGGAACATTGAGAATGACCACGACGTCTTATCTTAACTTTATCCCTGGATCCTGGAACATTAAGAATGACCACAACGTCTTATCATTAACTTTATTCCTGGATCCTGGAACATTAAGAATGACCACAACGTCTTATCTTAACTTTATCCCTGTTATTAAACCTATCAGATGTATACGTTTGTGCATTTTACGAAGTTATTTAATTGGCATTTTTCATTAGAAGTTATTTAATTGGCATTTTTCATTATAAATCCTTTAACTTCAAATAATAGCAAAGTCCTTTAAACAACGCTATAGTTATGTTTTTGATAAAGTTTTGCTTACACAAGCGTTGAAAGGCTTATAATCCAATTTGTCAAAGTCTCATTTGTATTAATTATGAAATTACTGATGTTGATAATTATGTCACATGAGTCTGAATGAGGTTCGAAAAAAACCTACAGGTTTTACCTACCAGATACAGTGCTATAATCCATATGTTGATGTTTTGAACAGTTCATGTGCAAAAACTTAGATGTCTCTCATTACTTTCATGTGCAAACATTAGACGTCTCCCAATAATATCCGTGGTTCTCCTCAAGTATTCTGGACCCATTTTCACAAATAAATTTGAATTTACTTTATCTGCTTGTTGTTTTTATATCTTTCTCATTTATCTATCTGCAGTGATTCAATTTCTGTTGCACTTGAAATTACTGCTAAGGCTGAAGTTAAGTTCGTATATCTCAAATTCATTTCAAAATATAGTTTCTTCAATGAGAAGAACACAAGAAATATTTGTTTCACTATTTAGAGATATAACATTCGTTTGTGTACAATTTAAAAGTCATCTTTTGTTCATCTTTACCTCTCACATAATCGTAATTTTGTGAATAGTAATATATTAAGGATGATAGAAAACCTCATATAGACGAGAATTTTTGAAAATATAGGTGAATCTGAAGCCTGGTTTTCTCTATTTCAAATATTAGTCTTTTTCACTACCTGAGATTTCTATAATATTTTGTAGAACTTGTGACAAACATTTGTAAAATCGCAGGAAAAAAAAGTTTGTTCTGTTTAGTAAAAAAATAAACAAATAAAATATAAAAAAAACTCGATATCTAATCGGCTGTTCTTTCAAATAACTACCTCTCTGATCTACCAGCATTTCAAATAATTTAAATGCCGGATGATCTTTGATGGAATCTGTGGAATGAATAAATAACAAAATATATAAATATATAAATATTGGTTCATTATAACTAGATTATAGTTCATGAAAGTTATATATTAGTAATTTCAAACTAAACATACCCTGAAAATAGCTTTCACATGTCTTGAACATTATTTCTGTGCTTGTACAACGTCATAAAGTGATTACACGTTAACAACAATAAATACTCAGTGGGTTTATTTAAAGTCATATCAGTGACATCATGTAATTCACGTTTTTTAAAATTAATTAAATTTACCTAGGGGCTCATCTAAACAATGGACACCTGTCTGTAATGGACAAATTAATAGATATTTCCTTAAATTATATATTAGTTGGTATAGATCATCAGTAGATAAAACAATGCATTAAAATATCAACGAAAATTCTGTTCTCTTTTTAGCAAAAGAAGTGCAGTAAAAGAAATCTGTTTCTAAAATATGATGGCGAGGATAAATATCTCAAGGAAGAGTTTACTCCGTACAATAAATTACAAAAACACTCAGAAAACTTTCTTAATTGATTACGAATTTAAGACGCCGATTCCAGCAAGACTGAAATCAAGACCCGATTTTGCACGCTTGATTCCTTATGTTCATTTTTGCCCCTTGCAATCATATCTTGACTGGATAGGGCATATGCATAGGGTAATAAGGGAAGTAATAGTGAAGTAACTAACTTACTTTGCTTGGTTCTGAGATATGTTGAGGACGCTTCGCTGCTTTCCATACTCAAAGACCGAGCTCGTATCACATGTGGGGTTTCATGAATACCACTGTCATCCCAAGTAATCTCCACAGGTGGTGCAAAAATCGGAAGGTGGTCAGGAGTGGGATGAACATCCGACTCTGGCATTTCGGAAAGTTCTTCGTCCATGTATGAGACCTGTCGTTTAGGTGTAGAGGTAAACGTTGGATGCCACGCCTTGGCAGCTTTGGATGGTTTTGGAGGAACAGGTGGGGGCGGTGGTGGTGGTGGTGGAGGTGGAGGAGGAACCTTGCCCGTAGTTGGTATTTGTGATGTCGGAGCACTTGAAGATTTCATATCCTTCATTGGAGACCATGTAGGTTTGGGTATCTCAAACTTTGGATACAAATCGTGATCTATAAATTCTGTTGCCCTACTACCTGTTGAAGAGGTTGTCTCTGGATGCCAGGTATCCGTTTGTTTCTGCTGCTGTTCAGATAAAACATTTCTTACTTTAAACATAGGAGCTGCTGGTGAAGATGTTCGTTGACTAGAATCTTGAACAGGAGCTATGTTCTCTTTTCCTTCTGAACTACTTTGCAATAGTTGGGATTGGAAGGTGTCCAATTGTTCTGGAATAGGTGACACACTTTTGGGTTGCCCAATAGCTGTGGCCACCTTGTAACTCGTTTTCTTCTGCGCTTCAACGGTCGTTGTTTGCGACTGCGATACAGACTGGGGCTGTGGTGATACTTTCGGCTGCCATGTTGCTGGCGATGTCTGCTGTCTATTGTCTTTTATTTCTATAATGACCTTGCGATGTGATGGAACAGGAGTGGACGAGCTCTGTGGCTGCCACATAATGGGGGACTTCTTGGTTTGTGTCTCAACTTGAACTATATGCAACGGAGTTGGACTCGAAGCAGGGGAGACACTTTTCAGCTGCCACATGACTGGTGACTTCACCTGAGTCACGTTCTTTTGCGTCACAATGCGAGTGATCCTATTTCCAATGACGTCACTATCGTACTCCTGAGTGTGCACCTCACGTCTGAAACTCCCTTCTGGTGATGTCAAGGTTGTGGCCGACCTGGATATGAGATCTGGGCTGGGACTCCGCCTCTTTGCACCGTCCATAACCGGGCTGATCCTTACTTGACACGCGGGACTGGGGGATCTCTTAGGTCCGTTCATCGCTGGAGACACTCGGAGCTGTCGCTGTGGGTCCATTTGGTAAGGAAAAATGGATCTTCCACTTCCTCTGTAAAAACAAATATTTAAAAAAATTGAAGGCATAGGTCATTTGAGTTTCTGATATAAACAAAGTCAGCCATTAAGTAGATCTGCTATACACATGTATCACCGTATACAATACATATACGCGGAATAAACTCAAATTAGGCACGGTATACGTTCCAAACACGTGACTAATTGTTAATGGAAGGTGTGTTTTGCGCTTCTTCTCCTTTTAACTTAATACTTTCTAGAAAAACTGTAGACTACGGAATGCTACAGTCACTCTGGTGTCCTAAATGTTAATTACTTGTGATGAAAAAATAATTCGATATGTTATATAATAACTCAATTTTAATTCCTTTTGTTTTAAATCAAAATTCTCCTCAATACACATAAACAGGTAATGGTCAAAACTTGTTAAAGTTAGATCATGCCGGTAAAGAGTAATTTCACAGTTTTTATTTAGTTTTGTTGCCGTTTACTGACGATTTTATCATTTTATTTTTAAATTACGCCGAGTAAATATGTTCCATTAATTACGCTGAGTATATGGTCAGATAGCGACTTCTGTGTTTTATATTATTTCAGACAGTCTTTTCCTTCAAAATGATAAATTACCTTCATCAAATACATGTTCATGTATACAGACTATAGGCTCCTTAAACTAATATTACGTTTCGCACCGTATTATATGTCAATATCAACCACCTTGTATGAACGTACTATATGGACCAATAAACACCAAGCACACGATTCCAGCACTGTGTAAAACACAGTACACTTGGAGATTACCTGAGTCAGCGCCTTTGTACCGGAAACATGTTACTCGACTGATGCATGATGTGAATAGTTTATAGTCAATCCACTTTTGGGTCATCAGATTTCTCTTGTTATTTGGCAATAACTTTCAAAAGTAAGCGCAAACTGTCCAACATAATATTTCCACTTCTATACGGACTGTTTTTGAGAGCCTTCTTAATGAATTGCTTAAGTTAATTGCCTGCGATAATACAATGTCTTCTTAATGAATTGCTTAAGTTAATTGTCTGTGATAATACAATGCCTTCTTAATGAATTGCTTAAGTTAATTGCCTGCGATAATACAATGTCTTCTTAATTAACTGCTTAAGTTAATTGCCTGCGATAATACAATGTCTTTTTAATGAATTGCTTAAGTTAATTGTCTGTGATAATACAATGTCTTCTTAATGAATTGCTTAAGTTAATTGTCTGCGATAATACAATGACATTCTTAATGAATTGCTTAAGTTAATTGCCTGCGATAATACAATGTCTTCTTAATGAATTGCTTAGGTTAATTGTCTGCGATAATACAATGTCTTCTTAATGAATTGCTTAAGTTAATTGCCTGCGATAATACAATGTAAACTCTATGTATATTAGTACTGTTGTTGTCGTTCTTGTCTTTTCTAATAATATTTCAATACAAGATATTTGTGCACACGCTCAGACTAGTAGTTGAATTCTTTCGGTATTGTTCCGTCCTCACATGAACATCATTATCATCTCTGTCAATGCCAACTGTTACATTCTTTCGATCGGACAAATTATGGTGATTTCATTCAAAATTGTCTTGAATTTATAAAGCATTTTAGACTAAAATTATTTTAAATAAGTAAAATATTTCTGAGAATGATGGAAGCTTTTGCTTCAGTGAAATCATTTATTTACTCGAAGAATGTTATAAATTTCGGGATTTGTTCTAATAAATCAAGTTTCACATCTTTTTTAATTTCGATATCTCTCATCAAACGTTAAAGTAATATTTACTTACTTGTAACGGTAACAATACTTTTTACCTGTAAATGTATAAAAGTAAACTTTAGCTTTTTCCTCTTTCCCTATCTTGTAAATATGTTTTGAGTCAACTCATAAAAGTAAAGAAATTTCCATGGGATAATCTTCAATCTATTTTCCAATTTTTAATATTCCCTTATTGGTTTCTTAGCTGTACCACAAACCGATGGTGCTTTTCGAGCTGAAGAAGCAACAAATCTCTTGAAACAGACGGAAGAAAACATTATTGGTTTAAACATTATTTATTTCCAGAAGTCATCTTGGAAAGTAGATAAAATCAAACAAGATATATAGAGGATTGATCAACAAGCATAAGCTTATTTCAAGCTCTCTCCTCATTCACAACAATATTTACTTTTAGAATGTGATTGATGTGATTAATGAAGGCATAATATTGCAAACATTTAAACATGCTAATAAGGTATTAAAAGAAAATTATACATACAATATTATAATAATGTCAGTAACTTATAAGCATTTACACCAGTAATAAGTTACTGCATACTTGGAAATCAACAACAACAACAACAACAACAAAATATGAAGATGTTGGCATTGATGGGGGGGGGGGGGGGGTAGATAAAGGACTTTTAACTTCAGCTCGGGTGGTATATATTTATACTAACAAAATACATACAGGAGATATAACAGCTTAGAGTGAAGACATAAGTAGTTATCAAGCAAATCTCTAAGTTATAATTATCTACTTATATACCTTTTTGAAGATCTTCTCATTAACCCAACTGATTGCAATGGGGTTATCCATTAATAACGAAGTTATATCTATAATATGGAGCAAAATGTCTATTGTTCGGTTTCTGAGGGTAACATATTTTGTACAGAAAACATTATTCAGGGTACATTAATCTTGCCGAATAAGATGTGAAAAAGCGAAGATAAAAAAGGAGCAGAAAAAAATTCGATGACAGTTCTTCTCTATATATTATGGGTTTGAGAAGGTAGTCCTCCTCTTCGGATTTTTGTACCCATTTCTCTGTGTGCGCACCGCATTGATTCCGTATCATTCGCTCATAGCTCTGTGTGCGCACTGCACTGATTCGGTATCATTCGCTCATGACTCTGTGTGCGCACCGCATTGATTCGGTATCATTCGCTCATAGCTCTGTGTGCGCACTGCACTGATTCGGTATCATTCGCTCATAGCTCTGTGTGCGTACCGCATTGATTCGGTATCATTCGCTCATGGCTCTGTGTGCGCATTGCCTTGATTCGATCTCATTCGCTCATTGCTCTGCGTTGATTCAGTATCATTTGCTCATGGCTCTGTGTGCGCGCATGGCTCGTTTCGTTCTTTATCATTCACTGTATTCTTATACAATTTTTGTCTCACTTTTCTTTTTTACTTCGCTCGCTACCTTTATAGCCTTCTCCCTCTCTTCGCATGCTGCCATAACGAGGGTGTCTTTTTCATATCATACTTATACAAGAATTCCAACGAGGGTGTCTTTATCATATCATACTTATACAAGAATTCCACTTTGCTAACTGCAAAAATGTGCTTCAAAGAAGAAAAGCAATGATTTTGAAAGATTTTAAGAGCGTCCGAAATATAATAAAACCCAGACATTACTGACTCACCGTGTTCCTTGCGCAATTAATGGAACGTATTACCCATCGTAATTGTAAAATATTTGGTAATATCGTTAGTAAACAGCAACAAAACTTGCCAAAATTATGTTCTGCCTTTATACAGTTGTGACAGTCACTTATTTATGTATACTTGTATAAAGGAAGAAATTTGATGACACAAGAAATTCAAATAAAATTCCTGAATACACCAGGCACAAAGAGTTGAAGTAATGTTGAAAAATGTAACGTATTCATCACAAATAATTGACTTTTCAAAGACCAGAGTGATTGTAGTCTACAATCTTTATAGAAACATAAAACTAAAAGAAGAAAAACGACAAAACATAACTATGATGAGCATTTTGTTGCGTGTTTGGAGCGTGTTCCTCGCGTATTAATTTATACGCAACGTTTAGGTTATCCCCGGTGATGTATTCCGTTTCAGATTATTCTTACACAGCTAAATCATACTTTTAAGCATGAAATGTTGGATTATATAACTGTTATAAAAATTTATATACATGGCTAAGGATTAAAGCAATCCAACATCACAGATAAACTTTATAGGTTGGTGTACATTTTCTTACACAAGTCTTCAATATTGAATATCTAAATATCATCACGTGGAAAAGTGTTGGAAAAAGTACCCTGTCACTAATTGCCCATACAATAATAGCTGAATAAGTACTTAAAAATTCATCAAATTTTGTTGAAGATCATAGAATCCACTTAACAAATACACAAAGAAAAGGGTATGTAGGTGAGTGAATTTTGTCCTATATGACACAATTATTGAGATCGCATCGGTTTTCCGCAACAGAAAGCCTGGGTTTATAAATCTTTATCAGGCTCATTATAAGTCAATAATTCTATAATTTTTTACGTAAGTTTAAGTTGACAACAACAATCGGCATAAAAGATATATGATTTTCAAAAAAGATGAACACAATACCTTAACATTGTTGACGCCGCCACCGCCGTCGCCGGAAAAGTTATACCTATGTCTAGTGATTCACAGGCGAGACAAAATGTATGACAAGGGTTTATGAAACGTCAAAATTAGTGCCGTCATGTGATACAAAATGCAGATTCGAAATATTTCAATGATATCGTAAAGAAAATCCAAGGACCGTGGATACATCACAGAAAAACAACCCTGACAATATTTTTTTTAAAAATTATAACAAATGAGCAAAGGAAACATGAGACACAAAAGGACAGGAATCATTTAGATTTTACGCATAATATCTCTGAATGCTTTCAACAAGGAAAGACAGCTGATTGTTTATCAAGAGTAACACTCATGCAAATTCTGTTTATATGCCAGTATTCAAGCCAGAATTTGCCACTCAAGACATATGTATTTTGCAGGTATTGCATAACTGAACTTTTGCCATCGTGGCAATGTATCCAAGCTTCATATACCTCGATGCGAGAAGGTAAGCTTCTCTTGCTTTTGTCAAGAATGTTTTCTTAGCTGTGATTAAGTATAAATTGCTATCTCAGCAGCAGCAAGAAGTAAGAAATCAATCACAGGCTATTCATCTGACAGATTGCTTAGGAAAATAATCCACATGCCTTTGTGACTAGTTTACAAAAGGTAAGTCCTTGTGATAAAGAGTTCAAGGTCATCGCTATTTTCTACAGAAAGAACATATTCAGGGTCTATATCACAAATAAAAGCACATAAATTTCCTTGCTCACCATTCCACTTTTATTAAAAAGGAAATTATTTGTATGCCCCTGACTGTTTTGACCTTGTTTCAACAGATATCAGGAAATGGAAACCGAAAACTCGTGTCCCTCAGGCATGGGATACATTTCGTGGTGACCTGCTTTTCGGCATGATGTACTGTTAAATATATAACCAGATATAAATGTAAGCAAAACGAGCAATAGTGTCTTTGAAACGAAACTGCTAATAGAGCCATTGAAAGTGGTTTATTTTTTAAAGCGCCGGACGCTTCAAAAATCAAAATATGTAGCATTCAGGTAAAAACCACTGATGAAACTTAAGATACATACGCGCATTCATGCGAAATTATATCACAATAATTTCGTTTTACGAGACGGTAGTATCATCACAAAAATTATGGTGAAATGTCTTATCTGCAAGGACTTTCAAACCTATCATAAAAAGACGTGAAACTGAATTGTCGTAAATTAGAAAATCGATCATTCGCCAATAAAGGTGTAAAAGTAATGCTTTTCAATCTCTTATAAGCAAGGTCAGTGGAAAGCGACGACAAATGAATTCACCTACATCTTAATCCTCCAGATGCCGTGTGTGTATTACGGACCTTTTGGCTCCTTATACAGAACAATTGCCCATGAGCTTAACCTTTAAAACAGAGGACCAGTCTAGGTATCTCATAGCACACATATGTCATATCGTGATAGACAATAGTTTTAGGCTGAGCATTTTGATATGTTGTCATATAATCCCAATGCGGTATTAAGGTTTCGCTCCACAGTTATTAAGTACTTTAGAAAGAGGGACATGCATATGGTCAAGCTGTGTGCATTTGCAACAAGCACAGTGGAGAGAATGTTGGAATACCTCTATACATGTACTACTTTGATGTACAGTGACTGAAATTTCTTTATATGCGGTATTAGGGAAACAACGCGCAGTCTAAAGCAAACAGCTGATCGAAATGGCTGCTCTCATGTTCTCGAGAAATGAACATGAACTAGTGCAAAGGACATTAACTTGAGCAACTATTAAAAAAGGAAAAAATGAATTGAGTAGACAATATTTCCTTCTAAAAGTGCAATAAATGAATTATAAAATATACAAAAAATAAAAATTAAAGTTATCAGCTAGTTTTTTTTTTTCCAATTTAGCTCTGAAGTCCAGGAAGTGAAAATGATAAAGCCGAGCTAGCAGTCTTTTGAGAGATGCACATTTGAAGTAAGGCCACCCTGCATACAATGCAAATGACACCCATCAATCATACGCCAAAATAATGGGAATTACAGTTCTTTTAACAACACCTAATATATACAAGGTCTTTTTTTTTAAAAAATAACCAGGATTACCAGTGAGGAAAATCTGGAAAATGATTTTCCTTTCAAAATCAAACTAAAAGTACGAAACTGTAGGAACCATAGTGGTCTGCTCTGTGGATTCCTGGTCGTGGGTTCGAGTACTACCCTTGCCAGTGCTTTTGGTCTCTTTAGACATTTAACCTCACTGGTTTCCGTAAAATCAGTGTAAATAAGTATCATCATCCATAAGTTGGTAGCCTGCAATGGACTGGCATCGCCGACAGGGGCAGTCATACATTCTAAGTTTCTTCACACCACAGAAACCGAGATAGACTCTAGTCTTTAGAACCTCTAGATTAGAAGGCTCCATAAGAGTTTAATATTTAACCTACTAAAGATTCGGACTGACCGAAGCATTTTGTCTCGGTCATGCCGACGGAAATAGTATAGTAGTGACAATTTGCTCATAGACAACAGACTATGTCTGTCTCTTGAACTAGCTATAATAAGTAAACTGCATTGTAATCTACTAGAGCGGTGAAGGCCTGTATTTTGTTCTTGCGCATGGCAGTCAAACCGCACTACGCAGCAGACAGCATATGCACAAGTAGTTATGTTTTAGCACCGACACCCAATAAACTTACACATAAACTCTTGAGTTATTTTTAAGAGGCACATGACTTGTTGAGATCAGTCGTGGGCAATGAGAATCTCACTCTCTCCGAAACCCGCTATACCCAACATGTGTGCCACGAGGGTTGCCTGGAATAGTTAATTTAACGTCTCACGAAGTAACTTTTCATTGTGCCTTACCTGGAAACTTCCAGGACAAGTTTGTCGGACGCCATGTCGATGATGTCCATAGCAGACTTGTGGCTCTTGTTAGACAAGTGGACGCCATTGATGCTAAGGACAAGGTCACCTTCCTGGAGGTCACAACCATGGGCCTTGCTCTTCTTTCGCACCTAGTTAGAGAAAATATTCAACCATTATGACAGACAAAGCCTGGTACTATGAATATGAAGCTATGAATTCAGTCCTAGATGTAGAAGTTTTTGAAGAAGTTGGGGACACTATGGGCTGCTGACCATTCCAAGGCATTACCATTCTTACATACCGTCTATACTCACGTATAAACCGATACCAACTGCAAACTGCATAGACCCAGATCTGCCGTCACACAATGCGCCGGCAGATCTGTGTCTATGCAGTTTGTAAGGACTAATTAGTAGAACAAACAACATAGACCTTGATCTGCCGGCACATTATGCGACGGCAGATCAGAGTCTATGTTATTTGCATTTGGATTCGGGTTGTACGCGAGTATAAACGGTATGTTACCGTTTTTCGCCTTTCCGTATGTGTATCTGTATTATTTATTTAAAGGTTCTGGGTCCAAACTGCTGCAACTATGTGAGTCTTATACAATGTAATGATGGAAACAACTATGTGAGTCTTATACAAGGTAATGATGGAAACAACTATGTGAGTCTTATACAAGGTAATGATGGAAACAACTCTGTGAGTCTTATACAAGGTAATGATGGAAACACTTGTTACTGTACAAGTAGCATGGTCGGATTAAAGGCGAAGCAGGGCCCAAGCCAGGGGCGGGGGGGGGGGGGGGTTGGAGGGAAGAGGTCCGCTTTTTTAAATTGCTCCAGGATCTCCTACCACACTACCTTCATGCGATCTTGGACAGTGTGTGTGTGTGTGTGTGTGTGTGTGTGTGTGTGTGTGTGTGTGTGTGTGTGTGTGTGTGTGTGTGTTCAGATCAGGGTAATCTTTCATTCATGTCAGCTCCACATTTTCTCTTTCTGTAAGAAGGAACCGCGGTGGTTCGCATGCCAGACTGGTGCAGGTTTTGCGTATCCACTGTCGTTAGCCAATACATACGCATTGTACTCTACCTTGATCGCACACGATCTATAAAAAATAAGAAAATATGTGCTACAGCTGATATAATATTTGCAAATGTTTTTGGCAGATCAGGGTCATGGAACTGTACCAATTATGTGGGTTTGTTTACTCCTGTCTTTGAGTTGCACCTTAGACTTTTTCGGATTTTCTTTTGAGACTGAGTATTGTACCTATATATATATCGAATACGAGTACGGCTGCTGTTTATAATCACTGGGTGATCACTATCGGGTGGGATATCGAGTTAAATCTGGGTCCCATATCATCCACGAACTTAGCAGTTGCTCATCGAATTCTGATATGACCATTTCTTTGGTACATCTTAATACAAAATCAGTTCGTCATCAATAAAAGTACATTTCATGTAATTTTGATAATTTAGACATTATTACTCTTATATAAACACACCTTGATGAAAATTTCGCAGATGATGAGTTTTTACTGGGTTTTATAAACCGGTTAGAAGGAACATATCAAATCATGGTGGTGGTGTAATGGTTTATATCAGGGGTGTCAAACTCATTTGCTATAGCGGGCCAGATTTCATATAAATAATAATATATAATAATAATAATAATAAATAATGAGTCTGGCGGGCCGTATGTTTGACACCCCTGGTTTATATCAAATCGTGGTGGTAGTGTAATGGTTTATATAAAATCATGGTGGTGGTGTAATGGTTTATCAAATCATGGTGGCGCTGTAATGGTTTATATCAAATCATGGTGGTGCTGTAATGGTTTATATGAAATCATGGTGGTGGTGGTGTAATGGTTAATATAAAATCATGGTGGTGGTGTAATGGTTTATATAAAATCATGGTGGTGGTGGTGTAATGGTTTATATAAAATCATGGTGGTGGTGAAATGGTTTATATAAAATCATGGTGGTGGTGTAATGGTTTATCAAATCATGGTGGTGCTGTAATGGTTTATATCAAATCATGGTGGTGCTGTAATGGTTTATATCAAATCATGGTCGTGGTGTAATGGTTTATATTTCTGACAAATATAAGCTTTAGACTAAGATCCAAACTTAAGATCCGTAATCTTAAATCCGTGTGGATTAAAATTTCGGTTATAAAAAGAAAAAATATTTGCTGTTAGTGATTTACCGTTCTCCTACCAGACGAGCATCACTTTGGGATAATTTGCATATTATCATTGAGCAGGCCCTTGATATATGTGAAAGTGTTATTATATTGAATGATATATGTGTGAAAGTATTATTATATTGGATGATATATGTGTGAAAGTATTATTATATTGGATGATATCAGTGAAAGTATTATTATATTGGATGATATATGTGTGAAAGTATTATTATATTGGATGATATATGTGTGAAAGTATTATTATATTGGATGATATATGTATGAAAGTATTATTATATTGGATGATATATGTGAAAGTATTATTATATTGGATGATATATGTGAAAGTATTATTATATTTAATGATATATGTGTGAAAGTATTATTATATTGGATGATATATGTGAAAGTATTATTATATTGGATGATATATGTGAAAGTATTATTATATTGGATGATATATGCGTGAAAGTATTATTATATTGGATGATATATGTGTGAAAGTATTATTATATTGGATGATATATGTGTGAAAGTATTATTATATTGGATGATATATGTATGAAAGTATTATTATATTGGATGATATATGTGAAAGTATTATTATATTGGATGATATATGTGAAAGTATTATTATATTGGATGATATATGTGTGAAAGTATTATTATATTGGATGATATATGCGTGAAAGTATTATTATATTGGATGATATATGTGTGAAAGTATTATTATATTGGATGATATATGTGAAAGTATTATTATATTGGATGATATATGCGTGAAAGTATTATTATATTGGATGATATATGTGAAAGTATTATTATATTGGATGATATATGCGTGAAAGTATTATTATATTTAATGATATATGCGTGAAAGTATTATTATATTGGATGATATATGTGTGAAAGTATTATTATATTGGATGATATATGTGAAAGTATTATTATATTGGATGATATATGTGTGAAAGTATTATTATATTGGATGATATATGTGTGAAAGTATTATTATATTGGATGATATATGTGAAAGTATTATTATATTGGATGATATATGTGTGAAAGTATTATTATATTTAATGATATATGTGTGAAAGTATTATTATATTGGATGATATATGTGTGAAAGTATTATTATATTGGATGATATATGTGTGAAAGTATTATTATATTGGATGATATATGTGTGAAAGTATTATTATATTGGATGATATATGTGTGAAAGTATTATTATATTTAATGATATATGCGTGAAAGTATTATTATATTGGATGATATATGTGTGAAAGTATTATTATATTGGATGATATATATGTGAAAGTATTATTATATTGGATGATATATGTGTGAAAGTATTATTATATTGGATGATATATGTGTGAAAGTATTATTATATTGGATGATATATATGTGAAAGTATTATTATATTGGATGATATATGTGAAAGTATTATTATATTGGATGATATATGCGTGAAAGTATTATTATATTGGATGATATATGTGTGAAAGTATTATTATATTGAATGATATATATGTGAAAGTATTATTATATTGGATGATATATATGTGAAAGTATTATTATATTTAATGATATATGTGTGAAAGTATTATTATATTGGATGATATATGTGTGAAAGTATTATTATATTGGATGATATATGTGTGAAAGTATTATTATATTTAATGATATATGTGTGAAAGTATTATTATATTGGATGATATATGCGTGAAAGTATTATTATATTGGATGATATATGTGTGAAAGTATTATTATATTTAATGATATATGTGTGAAAGTATTATTATATTGGATGATATATGTATGAAAGTATTATTATATTGGATGATATATGTGAAAGTATTATTATATTCAATGATATGTGTGAAAGTATTATTATATTGGATGATATATGTGTGAAAGTATTATTATATTTAATGATATATGTGTGAAAGTATTATTATATTTAATGATATATGTGTGAAAGTATTATTATATTGGATGATATATGTGTGAAAGTATTATTATATTTAATGATATATGTGTGAAAGTATTATTATATTGGATGATATATGTGTGAAAGTATTATTATATTTAATGATATATGTGTGAAAGTATTATTATATTGGATGATATATATGTGAAAGTATTATTATATTGGATGATATATGTGTGAAAGTATTATTATATTGGATGATAAAAACAAAGAGCTGTTTAATGCGAATATGAAGAACCTCAAGGATCTTAATATCTTAAGGAATGTAATTTCTGAACCAAACTGAAAAACTACTAGTGACTCTACTGTATACTACGATTATATCTTCTAATGTAGAAGTTATTACTGTTGTTGAAACGAAGTCATTCAGCCACCATATGCTTGTTTAGCTTTTTGGGGGTAGATTGTTGCTAGCTTTATAAATGGACTATATATATATTGTTTCCATCGGATTGCTATCAAAATGTAGGCCATTCAAAATTTCAGAACTAGTTTTATGGGGTTTTTCTTTACGTATTTGCCACTAATTTGCTGATATCAAAAGAAACACCAAGGGTTGTGCTGATATCAAAAGAAACACCAAGGGTTGTGCTGATATCAAAAGAAACACCAAGGGTTGTGCTGATATCAAAAGAAACACCAAGGGTTGTGCTGATATCTCCTGTGTAGTCTAGGATCAGAGTGGTATATTCCTTCTGATACAGATTTGTGACAATGGTTACATGTTTATGCTTGAATCATATTTTTGTTTCTAAATGTAGACGATTTACATGCGATTCTTCCCCAAATACAAACACGGAAACATGGCAAATTATCGGATATACAAGCATCTGAACAAGAAGTTATTGACATTTAAACTCCCTACCAACCCATAGAGCATGTTGAAGTGACGAAATAAGTCACCAATTGCATCAAGTACAGCTTCAATATCCAAACCTTTGTGTATTTTATTTATTCGTTGTCTTGCCGAGATTATTGATCCAAAATTATGAGGAAAAAAAAGAAGTTTTACCCTTATATAAGAAAGGTTAAAAAGTGATCATTTTAATAATCGGCATATTACGTTGTGTGGGGAAAATCATGGAACGAGTTATTTTCAAATACCTCTATAATCACTTAAATACTAATGATCTTACGTACAAGCGTCAATCTGGTTTTCTTTCTAATCATTCCACTGTATATTAACTAATAGAAATGTTTGACAGTACTTGTGAAACACTTGATAATAGGTAGAACACTTGTGTGGTTTTCTGCAGTGTCTCCATGGCGTTGATTGTGTGTGGCATAATAATCTCTAAGAAAAAATTGAAACATTATCGAGTAGACACTCCTCTTATTAACTGATTTTCGGATTATCTTTCAAACAGATATCAATGAGTTTTTGTTAATACATCTGAATCTAGCTTACGCTGGTGTACCTCAAGGTTCAGTTCTATGTCCCTTATTATTCCTCAAGTATATAAATGATATAACTAATGTTTTACAAGACTTTTTGCCGATGCCACCATATGGCCTGGTAATGCGATAGTTAATTAGCGTTTAACATAAGTTCCGAATCAGACTGAAATAATGATTTTCTATGATCACTCAAGGTGAGGGCTACATGTATGAACCTAAATATACGAAGGAATAACTGAGATTGATAAATTTAGAAAGGACATTTTTGGGGAGTGGTCAAGTACCTCGGCAATACATATTGCTTGAACTAGAAGTTCTCAATCCCTTGATTATGCATTTATTATCTACATAGTTCCGCCATTTTTTTTTTTTTTTTTTTTTTTTTTTTACTGAATCCAGGATCATGAATAAAGTCTTTCGGTCTTTGTGCTCAACGGTGAAAATTTTTAGATTATTTTAGCTATGCGGCACTATAAAGGTGTAATTAATTTAACATTGTCAGTATTGTCGCAGACGGCACAAGCATTCGTAATAGTTTTACTTATCTAGGAAAACACCGATATATTTAACGTGTATAATCTGATATAGTAACACTCAATACGCTAGATAAGTACCGCGAATATAGAGGTAATGTAGCTCCAATTAATCTTAATTGCTTTAAGTTCTTTTAGAAGACTATTGTTGTAAAGTGCTGTGATGAAAAAATAATAACGATTCCCGTTATATAGTTTAGCGATATAGTTTTGCGGTTTTACTTTTTTGGGATACGGCAAAACAGATATATTTTTGTGAGTAACAAGGGGAGAGAGAGAGAGGGGGGGGGGGGCAGGACGTCAATATAAATTTTGAGCCAGATATGTCAAATGTCGAGATAGGTACACTTTAATTTTCAACAAGATCAGAATATATAAAACTATCCTGTAGCGAAACTAGGCAGCTGTAAGTCACTGTCGCTAATCCAAATGATTTAAGGACATGTGAAGAAGAAATTAAGAAAAAACAAACTAATTAACAACCAGACAGGCAAACAAACAAATAAACATAATGATTCCTTAAAATAATTCCAACAGAAGTGAGTATAGAGCCAAAAATGGAGTGCTATGTGATTCTCAACACGCGCAAGTACGTACCCTGAACTTGTGTTATATGGGGATAAGGGGCGAATGAATCCATGTATGGCTGGTCTTAACAAGTAAATGAAAATTAAGCGAAACTTTCCTCTATGTCACGTGGCCACTCTCTTTCCGGCTGTGGAAATAATTTGTTTTTATATCAATGAACAGAGAGGGTGTAATCGGTCCGTATCTCACTATCCGTCTGTGAAAAGGAAGTTGATGGTAGTGTAATCTGTCTGTATCTCGGTATACGTCTGTACGTACTGTTTTTATTATTATTATTATTATTATTATTATTATTATTATTATTATTATTATTATTATTATTATTATTATTATTATTATTATTATTATTATCACAATCACCATTCACTTATTTATTTATAAAATGCAAGCTTCATACCATAAAATAATTTTCTCTGGTACTTCAACCACCGTCACAAATTAAACAAGATTTCAGTTACCAGTCTATCTTCTCGTTTACCTTTGGCGCGAGCATTATTGGCGTATAGTCGAAACAAGAACATCAAACATAGATAACACTGAAAACCTACCGAACATTTTATCTATGGAGGTGGTAGATAGTTCAAGGTGTTATTATGGTATACTTGTATCAGAGAGATAAATTGAGAAGCTGATGGTACTGTTAAGACTTTGCTACTGGTAAGACTTTCAACAGTTGTTGCATTCAACTGAAACTTTAGCATACTATCACCATAGGTCTCAATTGTATACGTTGATATTATAGGAGTTCCAGTCATGCCTGTTTCACCTGCTTAAGTCAATAGCATATTTCATCATTATAAAGAATGTTAATGTTTTGTATTAAAAGTTTTGAAAGTCACATATCATCAGTATTAGTTACATTTAAACATTGCTATAATATTACCAAAGGTCCAACGTTTATATGCTGATATGGTAGGAGTTACCGTCTTGCCTGTCTCGCCTGTTTAAGCATTATGATCTAAAATGTTAACGTTTTTGTCAAACTGTATAAAAGTCAGATACAGGAGTTATAGGGACTGGCAACAGATGTAGGTGGGACACAATGTTCCGCTAACACTTGTTATGTTAGGTATATGCGAGGATAGTGTCTACGTTTATCCTGTACATCGTAAAGAGTCAATTCACTATTAGATGTAAATCAAATCAGTGCCGGGTTCCATCCTTATTTCTGGCCCGTGCAAGGGTAAATGGTCACCTATCCAAGGTTGATGGTTTCCTTCGGGTTCCTTCAATATTCCTCGACATTAAGAATGATTAATTTATTGATTGGTATTTAACGGCAGATCAGAACACGAAAACTATATAGTGCCGAGGCAATCGGAATCAAGTGCCTTGCCCACAGACATACCAAGGGAACTAAATAGATAATTCCTTTCAATCACATGGTACAATATATGGCGGCGGAAGGAGTGATAATCGGAACATTGTCGGCCTTATCAGTCGTGTCTTTTGTGGGTCACTGCGCCAGAGGCGAATCACCCAAACCGCTCCAATTTATTTGTATTACTACTAATTCTTAAGAGGTGTGTGTGTGTGTGTGTGTGTGTGTGTGTGTGTGTGTGTGTGTGTCGGGGCGGGGCGGGGTCGATTTTAACGAAAAAGTACAAGTGATTTTCCCATTTTTCGAGAGTACGTGTAATAACTTCGGATATTTCGTTGTAGAAACTACATTAAATAAATAGTTACAGCGAAACCAAAACACATACTTTCTCAAAACTGTAGAAGATATGTGACTTTCATAAAATTGAAAGCAAAACATTAACATTGTTCACCATCATGCTTATGCAGGTAAGACAGGCAAAACAGGAACTCCTAGCATATGGCATAAACTTTAGACCTATAGTGATATTATCATAGCATATGGCATAAACTTTAGACCTATAGTGATATTATCATAGCATATGGCATAAACTTTAGACCTATAGTGATATTATCATAGCATATGGCATAAACTTTAGACCTATAGTGATATTATCATAGCATATGGCATAAACTTTAGACCTATAGTGATATTATCATAGCATATGGCATAAACTTTAGACCTATAGTGATATTATCATAGCATATGGCATAAACTTTAGACCTATAGTGATATTATCATAGCATGTGGCATAAACTTGAAACCTATAGTGATATTATTAAAGAGTTTCACTTGAATGCAGCAACTGATGAAGAATATATGTGACTTTCAAAAACTTTAACACAAAACTGTAACATTGTTGACTCCGCCGCCGCCTGAAATGTGACTGCTGTATCTCACCATACTTACGCAGGTAAGACAATACTTTAAACAAACTCTCAAGCGTTACACTGTAGATTTTTGCAAGTATAAGTATTAAAATCTGATCCCAGCATTTACTTCGCATCGGTATTTTTTAATACATTTATGTGTAGTGCAAACAAAAGAACTCAAGCATTTTACAGTGAAACGTTTTTAAACCGAAGACTATAAACCAGCATCCTTCACAGAATGGTAAGATATTTTCCTCCCAATTGACCCAGTTTAGTACTAATTAACCCTATTTAAAATAAGGTGGTCCCAACAGTGTCTTAACTTTAAAGTATTTAGAACTCAAGGAGAAATGCAGTTGTACAAAGCCACAGAATCGTCTGGGTATCACAAACTTTCTCAAATTCGTTGTCTCTTTCCATGAAAATAGTTTTAAATCATTCTGGTTCTAGATTTGCGGTATTACACTGCACACTAAAATGTATTTATTGACAGTATACCGAGATTGTTAAAATCCAGTGAAAACTGCAATCCTAATGCACTTAAAACTGTCCAAATACGTTTTTGCACTGGGTTTTTAGCAATAACTTCTTTTTTTTTAAATTTGTCATTTGAAGTAAAGTGTCAGGGACAAAGTTTGTGCAGGACGACTACCGCTAGACCGAGTTTCCTCCGCCCTGGAAATAGCTTTTTTACCATTTGGCTATTACTGTTTTCGCTTTTTATTATTTTGCTTATTGCTGTCCATTTCCAAGAAAAAGCGTGATGCATATAAATCACGTGCAGGGAAGCACGAAATTTACATATTAGTTACAGTACATAAAGCCTTATCTTTGGAATGTAATGGCCCGCATGAGAAGTGATACGAGATCGGAAGTAAACAACTGTTAGTATTAGGCGCGAGGTACAAAATGTCTATCGAAACTCGGAGGATGGTTTAGGTAAGTGAATGAAAAAGGCAATTTATAGAAATATTAAAGCTGGATTGGAACGGGAGCTATCAGAAAGTGAAGATGGATGTTCAGAGTAAACACGTATGTAATATTTTCCTTCCTAAATAGTATATAACCCATTGAAAATGTCTCTCATCAAAAACTGGCTAATTCCGTAATTATCCTCACATGATTTATATGCACCGCGCTCTGTCTTGGAAATGGACAGTAATAGCTAAATAATAAAAAGCGATTTCCAAGACAGAGGCAACACAGTCTGGACTACATCCAAATTCTCAGAATGGTCCCATCTGAATAGAACGTAAGCTTACATCGCTGATCAGATAACAACTTCGCACAATCTGACAGTTTCGTACAAACACTAAGTCCGTAACCACGCCCAACACCTTACATTTAAGCCATTTTACAATCTTTTTTTTTCGTTCAACAATTATTAAGATCGTCTGATAATCATTGCAATTTTTTTTTTTTTTGGGTGCTACTTTTAAATATTAATGTCCGCAAGTTATCACATAAAGTTCCTACATTACTGCGCAACTGTAGGCATATTGGCAAGGTAACAGATGAAACGAATTGTAAAAAGCTAAAACTGAACAAGATTCAGGCACATAAGTGCACAAAAGACATGCAGAAAAAAAAACGACAAAAAACAAACAAA
Source organism: Margaritifera margaritifera (assembly GCA_029931535.1). Lineage (NCBI taxonomy): Eukaryota > Metazoa > Mollusca > Bivalvia > Unionida > Margaritiferidae > Margaritifera > Margaritifera margaritifera. Next base: position 22,978,185 of record JAQPZY010001699.1, read on the forward strand.
ACAGTATATAACTTTGCCCATCTGTTATAGTATACTATTTCTGAGCACTAACTCATGGAAAGTAATGCGACGTCTCTGAAATCTCCAGATAGGTTCTTGACTGAGAGCTGATAGCTGTCGTCCGCTATCAGTTATGACGTTTGTGATCAAGTGGGGCGCGTACTATTAGAGCAAACTTGTACAAAAGATTCTGATGTATGTTCTAGTGCAAGTTTTTCAAGGAATATCTTAGAATATTGAAAAGTTATACTCAGATGCAATATGGAAAGTACATATCTAGCGATATCTTTTGACGTGATGCTAATTGTTTCTTTCTATGATTATCTCAATTTGTGAACGCCGACATACACTGTTTCCATGGCTTCAAAATACATCAGCCAATGCATTTGTCACGGTGCCAGAGATGTATATGATTTTCGCTGAATGTTGTGTATCATGTATACAATTACCTCCCCCCTACGTTGGTAGATAAGTTAACCATGTAACTTTTAACGATGGGCTAGAATAATCCTCTTTCTGTATTTAGTCATCAGAATTTGACTAATAACTTAGCTTTGAGTTTAAAATGCAGTGATTTCATAGGATGAAATGTAACTCTGAATCAATATCATCAGTTTTATGCCTTAAGTCTGGATTAAAAATCTAAGAGATTTTGGTAAACTGGTAATTGGATGGACAATAAAGAACCCGAGCTTCTTTTAGAAATAAAAATGTCCAAAAAAATCACAGGGTCAAAGTTTGCTACCTGCAATGAATAACCGTCGGTAAGATCGCTACATGGCCCCTGAGGCTGAATTTGCGCGAATAAAAGTACAGCCTGCTCGTTTTAAAGTTGATAAAAACACAGAAAATATAGCCCGTTCTTTTTCAAAGCAAACATTCAATCAGATCTATTTGAGAAACCGACCTGTCTATTCTAAATTGTTACATTTTATTTTTAGGAAAGTTTGTCCATTTTCATTGGACGACTCTTTGTTTTGTCAGCATTCATTATCTCCCTGGCTCCTTTTGCATAAGAGCTCAGTGGTTAGAGTGCTGGACTCCTACCATTGGACCAGCCTGAGTCAGCTACCGTGGTGTGTCCTTGGGCAATGCACTTTACTCCTATTGCCTCGGCACTAAATGGCCAACCTGTGTTGCTTTGCCGTAAAGTACCAAACCAAACCAAAACCTTTTGCATAACCTGAACGTTCCTCTCAAGATTTTTAAAACATAGCATCGCAAATTGCATGACAGAGATTAGTGGCTGTGAATATAGTACAATAATGGACAACACCTCACTTATAGCCCTCCCCCATTAAAAAATATATTCTGACTTCTCTAAGGAGGATCAAGTCTTTCTCCGAATCATATCAATGACTATGTCTTGCAAGTGTCTATAGCAACATAGAATCAACATATACAATTATTTTCATTTCTGAAGAAAACTGGATAATATTTGTATATTTGATTGAATACATTCTGTACCACTGATTTGGTTCAATTCCCTGTATATTTCATTGAATACATTCTGTACCACTGATTTGGCTCAATTCCCTGTATATTTCATTGAATACATTCTGTACCACTAATTTGGCTCAATTCCCTGTATTTTTGATTGAATACATTCTGTACCACTGATTTGGTTCGATTCCCTGTATATATTTGATTGAATACATTATGTACCACTGATTTGGTTCAATTCCCTGTATATTTGATTGAATACATTCTGTACCAATGATTTGGTTCAATTCCCTGTAACAAACTGCACTGTCGTGAGGGCGAAATATCATTTGCATTCTTATTACCCTTTTGGAATACCTCATTCCTATTACCCTTTTGGAATACCTCATTCCTATTACCCTTTTGGAATACCTCATTCTCCTGTTACCCTTTTGGAATACCTCATTCCTATTACACTTTTGGAATACCTCATTCCTATTACCCTTTTGGAATACCTAATTCCTATTAACCTTTTGGAATACCTCAGCCTTGTATGCACTCACATAGTCCACAGGTGTTTCGGAATGCAAGCCGCCATTGTGATGATCTGCTTCAGTTAACGAGTTAAAATTGCCTGATATATATATATATATATATATATATATATATATATATATATATATATATATATATATATATATATATATATATATATATATATATATATATATTTATACCACATACATTGAAAATAACATGCCTTTTAAAGTGTTGGTATAAAGCAATTTGATATACCAATACTGTTGGTATATCAAATTGTGATCCGCCCATGGCGCATGAATACGCATATATAAACATGGTTTCAACAGTGGTTATGCTTCTATACTCTCTAGATCAGTGCTAAATTTCCACTTATTAATCATTATTGACATAATAAAATAACGCGAAAAATATTAATAATCCCCGTTTTCTAAATGAATTAAACATGGTACACAATTTCATTGAAATCCCCTCTGCTTTCCCTTCTATCTCTCTCTCTCATGCATAAGGGTCACACATAGGTGGAAATCTATGGAGAGAGAGAAAAAAAAGAATTTGAGCTGGATGAAACCCTTGAATTTGAACTTACACCAAATAACCTAGAAGAACCTGGGTCGTCGTAATGGTATGCTTACACTTTTCATGGGGTTTATCCTACAGTGTTCACAATAAAAATTATACAAAGTTGCAATAGCCTGTCGAGACTGTGCGGTACATTTCTTGGTTAGGAGGCACACACATACTGTAATGTATTTAATGCTTTGTTTTTGTTTTTTTAAACCTATATTAGGGCTCTAAAAACATTATTTTTAATTATTTTTAATTATTACAATATCCGAAGGCCGCTCTCACTATCTCTCTCTGTTGGTTGGTCAGGCAGAAGACTAATCGACTCACAGAGAAGCATAGGGATGGACAATAAAAAAAATATCTTGTGCTAAGACTCTCGAAACCCCCCACCCCACCTCTCTCTCTCTCTCTTGGTTGATCTGTCTCAGCATATCAGTTTATCAGTTTTACCACAGTCTCTCTCTCTCTCTCTCTCTCTCTCTGTCTCTCTCTCTGTCTCTCTCTCTCTGTCTCTGTCTCTCTGTCTCTCTCTCTCTCTCTCTGGACCATCGTCGCAAGATACGTGCGAAAATCCGTGAAAAAACGAGCGTAGCGGATTTTCGCCTGTCATGCGACGATGTCTCTGGACCTGTGAATGATGGTAAAATTTACAGATAAACCGACCAACGGTAAAGGGAAAGAGAGAGATGGAGGATATAAACACTCTTGTGTTCGGTAGCAATGTTAATTAAAGCATAATAATGACTTGGATAAACTGTAAATAAATTTAAATGTTGAATTACCTCTTGTTGGCTCGTCATTTTGCTTAGTCTATATTCCACACTCGTTTCAATATACACGAAGGTGACTGAATAGCTCGCGTTCAGTGTTCAAGAAGCTAACAATGCTGTGTTTGTAGTGCTCTACTTTCTTCACTTAAACCATCTTTCATGTTTAAATCGTAAGTGCATCTTATATTTATTTAATCAATATAAATGAAAATAGAAGCTAAAAAAATTAAAAGAAGCAACTTATAAATTTGCAAAGAGAATTGTGAATAGTAGCAACAGTAACAGAACTACATTTTGTAGCGGACACACTTGGCAGGGATGTTAAGAGTTCACTCCGTCAATACACAGTTTCCTATAGTCAATCTTAACTCCGTTGGAAATGCAAGTATGTGTATTTGTATGTGATATAAATAAAATATATGTATAGTATGTACACTGTATCTTTGATATACCACTCGTTGTATAAATTTTTCATTAAAAGGAAACTCGGCAAGCCTCGTTTCCTTTTAATGAAAAATGTATACATCTCGTGGTATATCAATGATACAGAGTACATACTATACATATATTCTATATATATATATATATATATATATATATATATATATACATATATATATATATATATATATATATATATATATATATATATTTACATATACATATATAGTTTTGTATTCGTTCATTTAACTTTATTAAAACAGGTTTGTGTTTGTAAATCACGCAATGCAGACATACAAACCAAAATGCCAATGTTACAAAACTTTAGAAAATTTGGTAATACTGTATAATTGCAAGAGAATAAAATCAGTTAATCTACATATGCATACAAGCATGAAAACTAAATTTAATTTTGTCCCGAAGGAGATGCTTTCTTCTTAATCGTCCTAACACAGGTTGTGTTATAAACAAGTACAAGTTAAAAAAGTGAACAAAATGTGTGAAACTTCTAAAACTGCTGTAATGGTCTGAAAATCTAATCAGGTTATCTACAGATGCATACAGATACGCTAGCCAAATTTGTGTTGTCACTTTGAGGTGCTATGTAAAATCTTGCTGAGATATTTCTCGTGACTGATGTACGAACGGACTGGATCAAATCATGATGTCTCCCCCCCCCCCCCCGCAAAGAGAAAAGATGCTGCAAGCAACAGTGGGGGCATAATGAATCCAAATGGAGTCTGTTGCTATAGAAAAGTAAATCTATAGCCTCTGTATGGTACTGGCATGCATTCCTGTTCACTGAAGATTGAATTGCTGAGAAGAGATGGCATTGACAGACTTGTGGTTCAATCCACATTTATGTTAAACACAATGTAATTAATACTATTGATTGGTAATATTAAGTTGCAATATTCCAGGTTTTTGATGTTACTGCATATACGATTGTGCACGTTTCAGAATGAGTACATTTTACATAAAATTTGTATTATATATATATATATATATATATATATATATATATATATATATATATATATATATATATATATATATATATATATATATATATATATATATATATATATATATATATACCACCTTCGTACATCCAAATTATTACTGACTACCTAAACAAAACACCGAAAACTAACCTTCCATACAACGCTCTCCTCGTCAGTATGGATATGGATGTATGTTCCTTACACATCGACATCTCACATGAGAGGGGGAATGAAAGTCTGCAAAGAGGCATGGGATATTTGGCCTGATTATTCCCCTCCTTCTGACTATTTGTTCTCAAGTTGAAAATTTTGTGTTCTCTGTTCTCGACCAGCTGCCACCCCAAGCACGTAACAAAAAAATATTTCTTACGACCTGTGCGTTCGGACCAAACGCATTTGTTGCAATCCTGCTACCCTTTCAAAGAGACTCGGAGAACTCAAGGAGTACCTTAGAAGAAGAAGATGCGGAAACAAATACATTGACGAGCCTATGAACAAAAATAGAACCCTCGATTGAAATGCCCTCTAGAAAAATAAAACCAAGGAACCCAACACATGTATTCTCTTCGTCCCAAATTTACAAACTTCGCCCCAAATTTACAAACTTACAACAAACTTACAATCGCTCAAACTTACAACAGATTATTCAGAAGCATTAACACAAGATCGAATCTTCCGAATGTCTAAATGGCATATTTCAAGAAGTTACTATGGATGCTTACTGTAGACCTAAACAATTTCAAGGTCCATCTGGTACGTGCCAATATAATTTCTTACAGGACCACAGGTGGATGCACATATATATGCAGATACAAGCGCTACTTGATCTTCATACATATGCCCAAAACCAAATCGTTCCAAATTTCGGCTACAAGTGTAAGCTTCACTATAAATCAGAAGTTATGATGTCGAGCTAAACATGTATTCTACCTGCTGACACGGAAAATATGTGCCAATGTGTTGGCGAAACCGCTGACTTGAAAAAATTAACGGATAATCACAAGAATCACACTGAAAAAAAATCTTGTCGACTATTTATATCCAAGTAAATACCTGACTCTTTGCATAAAATTTGATGATGATGATGATGATGATGATTATTATTATTATTATTATTATTATTATTATTATTATTTCTTTTCAGTATTCCGCAACATTTTAAAAAATAAATTTGTGTTATTCTGACCCCAACATAAAACATATAGTTAGACATTTTGATCCTGTTTTTGATTTGATTTGTTTTTTTTTAATTATTCAACCCTTTTAGGGAGATTTAGCCTGTCATTTAAACAAGTAAATAATTATGTTTTTTCTCGGCTTTTGCGTTACGTGTGTGTTTTGTTTTTGTAAGTTGTTTCTTCTCCTGACGAAGAGCTTGATTAGGTCGAAACGTTGGAAACTGTTTTGTAAGTGCGCCGTTACCACTTTTTGTATTTCTCTTTAAATTTTTTTGCAATTCCTCTTTTTTGTAATACATTTTTAGTACTTACTTTTAATTGGCACCATATGGCCATTATTGTGCTGAGGTGCAGTTAACTGATTACACATAATAATAATAATAATAATAATAATAATAATAATAATAATAATAATAATAATAATAATAATAATAGTAATAATAATAATATTAATATTAATGATAATACTACTACTACTACTAATAATAATATTAATAATAATAATAATAATAATAATAATAATAATTATTATTATTATTATTCTTATTACAAATTATCAGTTTTGCTTGACAGCTTCAAATCCTCTATTTTCACATCTTTCTTGAAATAATTAATATATATATATATATATATATATATATATAGAGAGAGAGAGAGAGAGAGAGAGAGAGAGAGAGAGAGAGAGAGAGAGAGAGAGAGAGAGAGAAGGAATAATAATAAGTAGTAGTAGTATATAACTTGATTGAGTCAAATACCAATAGAATGCAGCGAAGAAGAAATTTGCTTGTCCATGTTTTTTGTTGGAATGTGGATCTAGGGAACATTTATTCGAAGCAAAGTTTGGTGTAAAAGAGATACAGGAATTTACAAAATGTCCCATCCACGTTGAATTCATTCCATTACTTTATTCTGATTGAAAGGGAAAACTGACCATGTTTTAAGTTATAACAAAATTGTTATCTTTAAGATGAGACTCAGTCGAGTGTTTTCATATTAACTTACATTAAATTTCCAATAATAAATCATACTAGACACATTGTACTTAAAACATATCTCAATATCCATATAAATCAGGTAGCAATTCTTCTCATTGACAAGTCCAGAATATGAATTACCTTTAGCTATGCCGTCACCCATTATTTGATCTATATACACCTAGGGCAGGTGCGCTTTGTTAAAGGTGCACGAAGTTCATTGTTATCTATCACTGCTTCTTTATAAAGTACAATTAAAGGATTTATAAGGAAAAATGAAGCCTTCACTTGATATCAAGTTGCATTGATGAATCACTTAAGCGACTTTGAAGAGAGGTGACATAGTGCACAAATAATATATATATATATATATATATATATATATATATATATATATATATATATATATATATATATAGGGGGTAGGGGTTGGTGCGTGCATGGAAGGTGATTGTTGCCTTAACCCGGGGACCTGAGTTCCAGTCTCGGTAGGGAATGAATTAAAAATATTCTGTAACCTGTATGATAATAATCTTTCTCACTATATAATAATTTCACTCCATATTAACACGCATCATAATGTAGGATATAGGGATAGCACTTTTCGCTCTGTCTGGTGTATATTTATACTTAACTCTCTCCTCTCTCTCTCTCTCTCTCTCTCTCTCTCTCTCTCTCTCTCTCTCTCTCTCTCTCTCTCTCTCTCTATATATATATATATATATATATATATATATATATATATATATATATATATATATATAAACAGGACCAGCCTATAAAAGTTAAGCAACTCGTGCATCAATGCCACATGATATTAAATAGAGGGTTTGTTATTTGCTATTATCAGAAGTAACGAAAATGAAATTAATTGCTATGGTACCATCTTTTCTCCTCAAGTGTACACTTCTAATAAAATGCCTTTTTACGGGCCGTGGAAGAAAATTCTAAGTATACAGAACAAAAGGGGAAAAAAACTATGTCTGCCAAGAGCTTTGATTTCCCAATCTAGAAAAACCTATTCCTAATGAGTATACATTTTTAGATTTTACTCTGAAACGAAGTTCATTTATTTTAGTTTGACAACTGGTTACGAAAGTGAAGAAGTAACATTCCAATCATTCCACGCCGTTTCTTATAATAAAAAAAAATACAAAAGAACTAAATTTTCTATTCGGACATGCCATTTTTCTATTCGGACATGCCATTTTTCTATTCATTTTTCTATTCGGACATGCATTTTTTCTATTCGGACATGCCATTTTTACCAAAACTGTGAATATGAACTTCATAACAATGTGAAGAAGTAAAAGCTGAAATAGAGGATCCTACATAAATGCTAATTTCAAATAATATTCATGAAAGAAGTTGAATAATTTCTATCTTTATACGAACTTTGGCACGCAAAAGATTTATATTGTTTAACGATTTTTATTAATTTCATTAGAAATAAGCACTCGTGTAAGATTCTAGTTATCACATGGCAGAGAAGCTAATTTTCTTCAATAAAACCGAAATATAGTCTGAATATTATTCAGATGCCTCGAGCTTTACCTCTCTGCTTTCTATATTCATAACATCGTTTGTTACGTCATAATTGGGTTATAACATGATGTAATATCGAAACAATTATATGGGCATATTAAATAAATAACACAGTAGTCATGTGACAATTTTCTTTATTTCACGCTTTATTTGCCACCACCACCCGTAGTACCTCTGTAAAACATAAGTTTCAATGCGTAAAATTTATTTTTGCAGCAGTTGTGAAAAATTAATCGTTAGTATTTTTCCTGTATGCCACTTCTTCAGCGTCAAAAACATTAGAAAAGCAATTCTGGCATATCGATATTCAGCTATACCACTCTGCATGTTGTGGTAATCGCAGGGCTTACATAATCGTAGAAAAAGTATGTGTTTACATCATGATGAAAGATGGTATTTCAATTCTTAGGATAAACTAATATGATTTTTCAGCTAATTGTACTGTGATGAAAACATGACAATATGGAATTTGAATTTTAAATTAAAAGGTAATTTCATTCCGCCATGCTCAAGGACTATGAGAGAGAGAGAGAGAGAGAGAGAGAGAGAGAGAGAGAGAGAGAGAGAGAGAGAGAGAGAGAGAGAGAGAGAGAGAGAGAGAGAGAGACACACACACATATAGAGAGAATATATCATCACTTGAAAATTGTTCTAAGTAATTTTATTATCCTTCTGCGTGACTAATAAAACAAGTCAAATTATACAAGTCCACGGCAGAGAAAAAGGCAGTTTTCGGAGGTCAATACTCTGCATAACACGTGTACCATCCTAAAACCGGCACGAGTGAAATCTATCGAACGAAAATGGGCTGTACTGTTCCAAACAGTAACCAGTAACTTTGTAACAGTATCTATTGGGCATGCACTGACACTTAATGGAGTACAGGTGTTCATCGTCAGAGATTATTGTTGTTATACCCCGACTATTGAGAAGAAAAAAAAAAAAAGGAAGAGAAAAGGAAAAGGAAAAATAAAAAAACGTGTAACTTAGGTACATATTGAGAATTACATAGCAAAATATGTTTCCTATTTGCAAAATGATACCTCGTAGTAGTCATGGAGATAAAATGCCGGTAATAATAATAATAATAATAAATCATATAACATAAGAGAGTTCTGAATTTTGGAAAGTGTTATAAATTCGAATGGTAGACAGGCAATTAGTGTCTCAAAATAGTTTAAAAAGACAAAATATGATTTAAAAACACGAAATACATTTTTTCATAAACAGAGACTTAGAATACAGTTAGGATATATAAAACCACTCATAGCGATGTGTAAATCACCATAACGTCGTGGTTTTCAATTCTCTTCTTCCCAAAATCAATCATTTAGAGAATTCTACGGAAATTTAGATTTGTATTGTACAATCTTTTCCATTCATCAAATTATGAATTTAAAAGCCACTCTTCAAATATATATATATATATATATATATATATATATATATATATATATATATATATATATATATATATATATATCCTCTAATGGATTCAAATCCTTCAGGTCGATATCAATTTATCTTCTTTTGCATATTTTTCCAATCAACTATGTTACAGAAAAGTATGTGTGTATGTATGCATGTCTGTAGCGTTTTACAACACCTCAGCAAAATAGGGCTATATGGTGCCAACTAAAGGTAAAGTTCGAAAAATGTCAAAATAAATTGCACAAAATATTTGGAAGATAGACCCTTCCAAATAAATGTAAACATGAAGTGCAAGATAAGATATAAAATGTAAAGATGTTAAAATTCTGAACAATGTATCTAAAATAAAAGATAAAGATACCACATGTAAAATCCTTAAAACATATGGTCAAAATCTGTTATATATATATATATATATATATATATATATATATATATATATATATATATATATATATATCCAGTGGCGTAACTTCAAAGTTTGTCCCCCAGCAAAAATTCCGAAATAGGCCCCCACCCCACCCCACCCCCACCTCCGCATTGCCGGGGCCGCAGGAGCGGTAACTACTCCGCTATATAAACCTCAACCCCTCAAAATGTCCAAGATTTTCTTGGGTGGTATATCATCATAAAGTTTCCTCATTCAGTTCACGTCAAAATACTTCTCACTCACATGGTGGAAATCAACACACTCATAAGAATGTGTTGCACTATCAGTGGACACTGTCATGGTATGCACACTGGTCGGGGTTCAGCTTTCAGGGGGTATGTGTGCCCGATTTCTGCAATTTGTTCTATTCGAGGGATGCCACTCTCCAACAGTGGATCTGATGTTCTGAAGTTTACTTGTGGAGTTTTCGTTCAACATATTCTTCCAAGTAAGACGAACATGCTGATTTATACAATATTTGAAGTCAATATATGAAATCTTCCAGTCGAAAACGGTTGACTGGAGGACAATTTTGGCTGCTTATCTGCCCTTCCGTTACCTTTTATACTAGTATGTTACAGAAAAGGCTAAAGCTATTTGTTACAAATGACTGGAGTCAAAGTGACTATAGTAATAGTAGAGTGTTATTACTCTTGTTATAAGTGGAACTATAAATCTTTTCATGGAAAACAAATGTTCCACTGCAGTGCTTGAAAACTGACCTAACTAAAATTTCACAGGACGGACGGACAGACGGACATGGATAGCACTATATGCACCATAAACTACTATAAGAAAGGTATATCTGTGTACCTATGTGACGTTAAACCAATCTGCACTGAACAACATAATAAGATAATGCCCTTGAGCGAAATATTTTGCGAAGAATAAATATTCCATATGCAAAAGGTATTTATTGCTCTCTTGAACGAGGATGCTAATAGGCTGGTTGGGGTTTAACGGTACATTCAGCAGATTACTGGCTATATCAGTTGAGGATATGGGAGTTAAGTACTTTTTCCAATTACACATTCAGGCAGCCGACCAAGACTGATTTGGGCGTGTATCGAACCGCGACCCTTGGATTACAAGCCAAACACCCTACCTAGATATTGCACTAACCTTGAGCGAGGTGTAATATATATATATATATATATATATATATATATATATATATATATATATATATATATATATATATATATATATATATATATATATATATATATATATATTCTTGTATGATTAATTTCTAAGTACGTAAATTGTATACCAAATACAAATTTTAAAAAAATGTAACATAAATAACCGCTTAAGCAGCATGTGGTGATATTCAAACATTGTTGAATTCACAAAACTACACACATCAAAGCAACTAAAACGGGCATGATCATGTACAGACTGACTTTGGTTTGCTGATTTTGTATTTTGTAGAGTGATTATCAAATTCTTGCTGGGCTTTTGAAGAGTAGCTATGAAAAATGTAGCATTACGTAAGAAATAACATACATATTTTCATAAACTGTTTATTAATAGCTGCGAAGACCGGATAACTGTGAAATATATATTCTGTTCGAGAACAAAATTATTATGAAACTGAGTTGACATGAATCGATCCTGCGAACTTCCTATTACATAATTAGCAATTTAACAGAAGCAGTTCGACAGTATATTCTTCCAACCCGCCCATATATTTTGAATTGAAGTGAAGGTCCACGACAATTTTCATACAAAAGACTAATAAAGTAATTAATGGGATAGCAAAAGCCTTTATTGTGATATCAAAAATGCTATGAAAAGCGCGTACGGTCCCCCAACAAGAGAAATGGATGCCTACTCCAAACGAAGAAATAACTGAAAATAGAGACGGAAGCAATCGCACTATCCGTACATTTTTTTTTCTTCTTTTCATTTGTATTTTCTACACGTGATTTTCTTTTTCTTTTTCCTCTTACTTCTGATTTCCCATCCCATTATCTGGTGCTGCATCTAGGAGCCAACACCTTCGTTGTTACCTGCTCATCATCGCCGTGCAACATCATGCTATATATATGAGCATCGTCCCTCAAACCGTGTAGACTGTTTAGTTTGGTTTGGTGTTTTACGGCTCAGCAAGACAAATAAGTTATTTAGTGCCGAGGCAATTGGAATAAAGTGCCTTCCCGAAGGATACACCATGGTAGCCGACCAGGGCTGATGCGATGGTAGGATTCGAACCGGCATCATCACGGTCGCGAGGTAGGCACGCTAACCTCTAAACCCCTTACGTGCAGACGGAATTCAGATTACAAGCAAGATTCTATATAAATTTTGACAATGTGACGTATGACCCCTACCTCCATCCCCATGCTCCCTTGGTCTGAATCCATGATCCTAGTCTTTGCTGTAATCAACTCATCTCCTGAAACATAACATCAAACATCACCACCCTCTCTCAATCTGTACAGATTGTGTTCAGATACCAATGTGAGTCAAGTAACGGATAAACGCACTTGCGCACGGTTATGACCGTCCACACAAGAATGCGAATATAATTGTGTAAAATTAACTGTATGGTATGACATAATGAAATCCCCAAACTGTGTAACAAATAAGTATGCATCTTTAGATTAACAGAAATGAAACATATGCAAAGGCGAAGGAGCGATTAGAACTCTCCAGCACCCTTTTGTAAACAAAGTAGGAATAAAGTGGGGCGGAAATTCTTTAAAAAGTACGGAAAAAGTAGAAAACAATAGCAATATTTCAGACAGAAAGTAGTACAGAACTGATGAATAAGATCATAAACGAATATTCCATCTTCGTTTGAAACATGGACCTCGGCAGTCACAAGACCATGACAGATATGTACAGCTTCAGTAGAAGAAGACACCATATGCTGTGTAAGAATTACTGTTTACACTTGAAAGAAAGAATCTGCAAAACAGGAAAAAAATCCTCTAGGTTATGATTTGTCATAAAAGAGTTTACAATATACCAATACCAAGAGGCCCATGTAGGCCTGAGTTGACTCACCTGGCTGACATCTGCATAATAGGAAATGCAAGAGAATTTGGCAAAAAAATCTGGGTCAGTAAGATACAGTCTGCAGAACTTTCTTCCAATGCTGTTCATTCCACATGTTATGAAAACAACTGTTTCAAGGTTTCTCTGCTGTTGATATCTTCATCCTTATTTGACGACACATAAACATGATTTGTCCAATATTGAAAGGCCTCAATGCCAGTATTATTTCTGTCAAAGTTGGTCAAATTCTGCTAAACAAGTTTTTCTAGATGAAGATGTTTACATGTTTTTCTATTTATGGTAACGGCGGCCATATTTGATGGCGGATCGGCATCATTTAGTATAAAAGTCCTGAAGCTAGAAAGCTAGGATACTTTCGGTCAGATTTGGTCAAAATCTGCTGAGCTGTTTTTGAAAAGACGTTATTCAATATTTTGTCTATTTTTAGCAACACAGCAGCCATATTTGATGGTAGATCGGTGTAATTTGTACAAAATTAAAAGCCCTTCATGACAGGATTTCTTTCAAATTTGTCAAAATATGAAGAGTGGTTTTAGAGAATAAATCATTTAAAGGTTTTTATGTGGGCATATTTGATAACAAATCAGCATCATTTGTACCAACTTTTACGGCTTTCGTGCCATAATGCATTCCGGCAAAGTTAGTGAAATTCAGCAACGCAGTTTCTAAGAGGTAGTGTACAGCTTTTATATTATTATTTTTAGCCATTTTTTTATGATAGATTGGCATCGTTTGTAAAAAAAAAAAAAAAAAATTGAAAGGACGTTATACCAGAATGCCTTCTGTCAAATTTGGTCAAATTCTCATCAGTTTTTGAGAAGAAGTTGTTGAAGGATTTGTGTATTTTTAAGAACCGCGGCCATATTGATCGAAGATCGGCATCATTTGTTCATAACGGAAAACCTTCTACGTCTGAATGTTCTCTGTCAAATTTGGTCAAATTCTGTTTAGCGGTTTTTGAAAAGAAGACGTTTCAAAGTTTATCTGCTTTTATTAACGGCGGTCATATTTAATAGCGGATCGGTATAATTTGTAATAACTTCAAAGGCCTTTATGCCAGAATGCTGTCGAGCTAGGTTGAAATTAGGTTAGTGGCTGTTGAGAATATGTTGAAAATATCAATTGTTGAAGGACGTACAACGCACGACGGGCGCAGGGACATATCATAAGCCCACTTAGCGTTATGGCCGGGTGAACTAAAAATTGTGGATGCTCAAGGGTTGATAAGTTAATGAAATGTGTAATATTATCAATACGTCCAACGTCTGCTAATTATCAAACCCGTATGAAACCTTATTAAGCTGAAGTTTACAGTACATTTGATTAAATGGAACGCTAATGTTCACAAGAAACTGAAATGCCCACAAATCATTGAGCTGTATATATTATGGACAATAAATTGACTGCAACCTATACTTCAATACTAATATAGTTATCAACAACAGCTATGTTGCAGATTCTCTTGTTGTCTGAAACAAGCCATTGACATTGTAACTGCATATTTCTGATTTGAAGGGGTGCCAAAGATTATGTTTTGACGAGATCTGGGCAGGATACTTGTGCACTGCTTAGAAATAAACCGCATTGGTCCATATATAGCAAACTGTAGATGCACCGTCAATGGATTGGCACACTTGTGTACTTTTCAGACTGTTGGATGGACGAATTTTGTCAGTAAACAAGTCCCAAGAAATATTTTAAAAATATTATGTAAGAACAAAATGCTAGTTCTTTATTAAATGACAGAATTGCAAGTCATTTCAACAAACAATAAGGAACGAGGAGGAGCCGTTACATTCTTATTATGTTGATCCTGCGCAGATAGTTCAAGTAAACAAACTCAGCCATTCAGATAAAAGATCATCTCATTAATATGAGTGGATCTCGCTCCCTATTAAAGCACTCCGAGATCTTGATGATAA
Source organism: Margaritifera margaritifera (assembly GCA_029931535.1). Lineage (NCBI taxonomy): Eukaryota > Metazoa > Mollusca > Bivalvia > Unionida > Margaritiferidae > Margaritifera > Margaritifera margaritifera. The sequence goes on from JAQPZY010001699.1 coordinate 22,993,439, forward strand.
AAGCTTATATTCCGAGATTGATAAAAATCAGACCCAAAATATGGCCACCAGACTGGTAACAACCTCAGCCAATCAGATATAAGATCACCTCATTAATATACATGGATCTCAAACATTATCCTAAATATCCGAGATCTTAATGGTATAAGCCCACATTCCAAGTTTGATCGCAATCAGACCAGAAATATGGGACTCCAGGCTGGTAATAAACTCAGCCAATCAGATGCAAGATCGCCTCATTCCTATTCCTTGATTTCGCTCATAATCGAGATCTTGATTATATAAACCTTTATTTCAAGTTTGCTTAAAATAGGACGAACAATATGGCTTTCATATTGGAAAAAAAGCAATTAGATACAAGATCATCTCATTCCTATGCGTGACTCTCGCTCATTATTGAAATTGTCCAAGATTTTGATAACATAGGCATATATTCCAAGTTTGATCACAATCGGATCAGACATATGGCCTCCAGAGTGGTAACAAACACGTGTGGACGGACGATGAACGCAGGGCCATACCATAAGCTCACTTGGCCTAACAGGCAGGTAAGCTAAAATGATACAAAAAGGAGGGATAGTAGGGCTTATTTCGCAAAGGTAGGATAAAATGGGGAGGTCATAATAGTGAGGAAAAAGTAGAATACGCAGGAAAAAGTAGGGCCCGTTGAAAGACTGAGAACGGTAACATGTTGGAACAGTTTGTCACGATAAGCTCTGCTCGGAAGTTCACATGATCTTATAGGTCAATTTAATCTACTTATCCCGAATTGGATTAGCTCTTGAAAAAAAAGACCCTACTTGACTCTACAAGATCACTTCATTAACATGCAAATATCTCGATTACTATCAAAGTTGTCCCAGAGCTTGATGATATAAATCTATATTTAACAATATCTGAGGAAAAATATGGCCTCTAGAGTGATAACAGGCTCAGCCGATGAAAAAGCTCACCTCATTAATATATGTGGATCTCTCTCTTCATCGACAGCATCTGAGATCTTGATGATATAAGCCCATATTTCAGATCTGACCTAAATTGGATCAGAAATATGTCCTCCAGAATGGTAACAAAGACAATCAGATACATCATCACCTGATTCCTATGTGTTGATCTCTCTTGTTATGGAACCCGTCCGAGATCTTGATAAGATAGGCCACCAGAGTGTTAACAAGCAAGTGTTGAGGGACGAACTAACAACGGACCCAGGATCATACGACAAGCTCATCTGGACTTACGATCAGGTGAGCTAAAAATGATACAAAAAAGTCGGGAGAGTAGGGGTTTTTTACATACAAAAGTAGGATAAAATAGGGAAGTCATAAAAAAGTGAAGAAAGTAAGTAGGAAAAAGTAGGGCCGCTTGAAGGACTGGGAATGGTAACTCTTTGGAACATTTAGCAGAAGATAAGCTCCACTGTGCGGTTGAAATGGTGTAATGGGTTCATTTACTTTACTTATCCCTATTTTTATTTGTTCTTTAAAAGAATTACCCCAACTGAATAGGCTTGCTTCATCTTCTTCAACAAGAAACCCAAGTAGACCTCAGATCGCTAACCAGGCTAACAGTAGCCAAATGCAAAGGCAGTGACCAGGTATTCTGAATTAGTATCGGCGGACACGTTAGATGGCGGATCGATATCACTTGTATATATTGGATTAAGCTTGATGCCAGGACCTCTGTCAAATTTGGTTGAATTCTCTTTTTGAGCTGTTTTTGAGAAAAGTATTCTTGTCAGATTTTCTATTTTTAGTAAGGGCGGTCATTTGATGCAAAATTGGCATAATTTGTATAAACCTGAAAGGCCATGATTTCAAGATGCCACCTGTCAGATTTATTCCAGTTCTAACGAACTATTTTGTAGATGATGTCGTTTAAAAGAGTTTTGTTTGTGGAATTTAAGGCACGATTTTATAGCAGACCAGCATTATTTGTAAAAATAGAAAGGGCGTGAAAAGTCTCAAAATATAATATAGTCGAAATCTATTTAGCTGTTGTTGAGAAGAGGTTATTTACATGATCTTTTTAGTTCTATTTTGGGCAACGATGGCCATATTTGCTGGTGTATCGGCATTATTGGTACGACACTGATGCTGGAATGCTGTCAAATTTTGTTGAATTTAGTTTAGTGATTTTTAAGAAGTCTTTTAAAGTCTTTTGTTGTTACTTTATAACCGATGACCATATCTGATGGCTAATCGGAATCATTTGTACAAAATTGTAAGATCTTGATGACAATCTGTGCTTTGTCAAATTCAGTTCGGTAATTTTTGAGAAGTCATTTTAAGGTTTTCTATTTTTAGTAACGGCTGCCATATTTCATGGAAGATCGACATCATGTGCAAAATTTTTACAGGAACTGATGCCAGAATGCCCCCTGTCAAATTTGGTTTAAATTAGTCCAACGGTGTTTGAGAAGTGCAAATAGCAAATGTTGGCCGACGAACAAATGATCGATGCAGAGCCACAAGCCCACTTGGCCTTACCGAGAGACGATGAAATAAAAGCAAAACGAAAATGACATAGAAGTTTAAATAAGGAATGCTCAGATCATATCAACACTACTCAGTATTTCATTACACAAATTTACACTGTAAGTAAAAATATATCAAGGAAACTGTGCGTATTGATGGTACGAATGTAAGTGAATGTGCAGTATTTATCTTTCACAAAATAAAAATGGTCAGTAAAAAAAAGACAACAAAAACACAACTCGTCGAAAAGTCGATCGCAGGTTATTCCGTCCATAGAGAAATCTTGAAAACTAATTGCAGACATCTGCTAGTGACAAACCTTAATTGTACGTAACGTTGCAAATATTGTATAACTATTTCTGGTTGTCAGTAAACATGGGCCTGCCGTAATTAGGCACATTTCGTCACGCTAATTGCTTACTCCTGCACCATTATTTGGATATCATGTACACATGGACTGAATACAAATTTCGTGACAGCTGTGGTTATGTACTTATATAAAGGTTGCTCCAATTTCAAAGTATGGATATAATCAACCACATGGCAATGGCAGGTGCCCTTGAACTATCAATGCTTCATTCTTTTTGCCTGAAGGTGATCTTATATCTGATTGGATGAAGTTGTTACCAATCTGGTGGCCACATTTTGGGTCTGATTTTTATTGAATAGTAAATAACTATTTGACTAATATTCCTAAGTAGTACGCTGATAATACTTATATATAATGACACAAATAAACTCAAACAGGTTAGAGAGTTATAAATTGTTCCAAGAAGGAACTGCAACAGCGCGCCGCAAGCAACGGGAGCCATCACCTACCTCTCATGTGCTAGACACCATATGAACTCTTCTGGTGAAAATCCTGTGTCGATATGACTTTCCGTTGTGGCGGGCATATTGGATGTCCTAGCGGCACCATTTTCATTTTCATTTAGGACAAACTAGACGTAGGTGATGAATGTGTATTTAAAGTTTCATGGCAATCCTCCAAGGAGTTTAGGAGGAGCAGCGATAACAAACTCGTGCTAACGGACGGACGACAGACGACGGACATCAGGCCATACCGTAACCTGTTCTGGCCCATGACCAGTCGAGCTAGTAAAAAATCAGTTTATCTACTTTTTTAAATTGTATCAAATTTAAGGTAACCTGATTCAGCTTTATGACTGAGAAACTTTTTTTCTAAAGTTTGATGACATATTTTACTTACTTACATTTAAGAGAGCGTAGACAGAGGAAGGTACTGATATGACATAAATTTCAAAAGTACTTGAAAACTGTTTGCATGTAATGAGTAGATGTGAAGAAACATTTATGGCATCAAATTCAATTTTAGTGTTCTTCTTGATCCATTTTATAAATTCTGAGAATAATAGTTTTTTTAAATTCTATTTAGGCCATTGATCAATACAAAATAAAAATGTAAAAAAAAAAAGAAAATACGCTGAAACTAGTTTAAAATGCTAAAGAAGCAATTCTGTGTGAAATCAACTTCAAGATTTGGAACCATGAAAGCAACGTGTTAATGTTGAAGCAATCTGGCAAGGTGACAATTGAGTTATCGAACCTGGTATTACTAGGTCAGATCTTATACCTTTCAGATTGAGTCGAGATCGGTACAGGCGTACATTAATTGCACATTCATTAAAAACTGTTTACCACTACCAAGCACCTAATTTCCATGATAGTATTCCTGTGCAATATGTGTATATGCGTATAACATTATCTTGGGAGGTACTCGAATGTTGTTTGCTCTTGGACATTTTTTTTCCATGAGTTATTTTATTTCCACGTCCGCCCTCCCCGCCACTCCCCCCCCCCCCCCGAATTTTGTATTGGTTTAAATATTTAAATAATTTCGTGAATATGTAAAGCTCGTCCCACACGTTAAATTCTAAGCGTTTTGAATGTGAATTTCAAAGACCTGTGTACTATTTAAATACAAGGTGTCGCATAAAACCAAATGTTTTCGTGTGTCCAGGGTGTGCTATTACTTACCGGTAGTACTCGCGTATAAACCGGTTCCAACTGCAAACAACATAGACCCTGATCTGCCGTCGTATAATGCGCCGGCAGATCAGGGTCTATGTTGTTTGTTCTACTGAGTAGTCCTTACACACTGCATAGACCCAGATCTGCCGTCGCATAATGCGCCGGCAGATCTGGGTCTATGCAGTTTGCAGTTGGTATTGAATTATATGCGAGTACAGACGGTATATGCTGGACACTTCTGTCGGAAATGCTCCTACTTTCATTATTTCGAACATAGCGTAACTATCTACTTCTGATAAAATAAAATGAAAATGTAAGAATAAAATGAAAAGTCTAATATTTTCTGTTGAAAATGAAAGTCACTTTTTCCATGCCACCGACTAAATACGACTAAATTGTCCAACAAATCTGCTCAGATGAATGAGTTGCCGATTTTAGTCAAACTACAGGATGTCAGTGAACTTATTAGATTTGGTTTGCTACGTACTGGTAATTTGGACTGATTTTATTACTTAAAGTAAAATATTACTTCCTTACTGGACTGTCTTTCTTAACATAATACAAGGCAATCTGACTAAAATAGCAGAATGGTGTACCCGAAACACACGATATGAAGAGAACAGTGTGCCAGATAATATATTTTTCAGCTACCATCAAGAAAAAGGTTGACTATAATAGGAGAATGGTGTACCTGCAAGGGCAATGTAATGTGAGCAGTGTACACGACAATAATCTGTTTTTATTCTGATATCATGTCCCATCTTCGTTTCCAGTTCATGCATAGTTAAGGGAGGGAGGTGATCGGCGGAATATTGCAAGACAAGTTTTAAAACAAAATGCGTGATCTTAAAAGAAAATACCAATAATCTGCTTCAAATAATTGATCTTATTGGCTCCTTGGACATCCTTCTTAAGGGGTATGGGGGGGGGGGGAGTGTGGTACATCCATATATCACTTATTGTACGCAATAAGTGAAAAGTTATAAATTATTAACTTAAAACAACTGTCATTTAATTGTACAGGTACAATCTGTTTTGCGGAGAAGATATTTATAAGAGCTAAAATAGGCACTTTGATGTTGCATTTCACGCGCAATAGATCAACGCATTGAGCTAATATTGAGCTATTGCATTGTAATTATCGTGTTGCATGAAGACTAAGCAAGATTCAAACAGCGTTACATTTTTCATATACACTGAGCCTTGCGTACAATGCATATGGCAAACGTCACGATGCCATGTAATGGGGGCTGCCATATTAGTCTTCTTTCAGTCAACCCGGTCCCATGACTGACAGTCATATTACAAGCATACCTGTAACCCGATGGCTATCGACTTTCCATATTGAAAGTACAGTTGTGATCGGTACTGTTAACAGCGAAGAAAATTCCTAAACATTCCTGAAATACATACTATGAAATTACTTATTTGCTTCTTTAGATTTTACTTCTTTTCCTCTCCTCTTTCACTGCATGTAGTTCTGCAAATATTAATCCGCCGAAGTTTATATCATCTGGTATTATCAGTCCTTCGATCTTAATACCCGTCTAAAGATAATGAAAAGTTCTTGACATTAAATAATTATTCTAAATAAACCTTATATGTATGCATAAATAGGATATATATTGAATTTGCTTGTAAGTATGAGAACTATTGTAGCTGTGGTATGTGTTTCCGTTAGAGTGTGAGAAGGAATTTCCCGTAAAGCTAGTGTTGTGGTTCAAATTTAGAAAAAGACAAATTTTAACAAAATTACAAACTGATCAGGTAAGATATAGGAGCAGTTGTATGCTTTAGAAGAAGGCCCTTCGTTCAATTCTGTTGGATGTTACGATTGTCAATAATCGTGAATTTTAAACTAAGTATAGCGAAACATGCTTAGTGACGGTGAAAATGACATGCATGCATGTATATATCGATGTGATTTTCTACATTGGATTATACAGTGTGTCGAGTAAGTCACGTGTATATACAGAAAAACATGTGAAGGGAGAATATGAACATATTCCAGACTGTTCATTTTGGGGATCATCATAATGTTTGGGACTGAAAGTTGTCATTATTATTATGACAAAAATACATTACAATTATGTCATTGTCTTCATCATAAAATGCTGCTTATGGCCAGTACAGGCCTCTCTACCTTTTTTTAGGAACTACTGTCAAGGTTGTTCAGGATTGACAAAAGTACATTTTATTTGCAAACAGTATGTGCAGATAAACATATCATATTCAATTTCTGCAAGTTTTATACAAAATCCACTTCTTGCCACTAAATGGATTATTCATAAATGCCAGTGACATTGCTTTTTCACTGCATACAGACTCCATATTGCTGTACACTGCATCAAAGTATGTGGACAAAAAGGTATTGAATTGTTTTTATTATAAGTTATTCTTTCACACACTCACAGCTAAATGTTATAGGATACTTAATTGGAATAAATGGGACATCACTATTACCATAATTTGCAGCCATTTTTCCACAATCAGAGTACCATGCCCCACACACCTGTACTGAATTGTGCATTACCAATAGCCCTTAATTAAGTCAGACCTGGATTGTATAATGCCCGAGCAGATTAATCGGACACTTGTTAGGCTTAACAGGACAGGGGGTTAGCAGCTAACATTAGGGTCGATACGTTAATATAATTGTTTCAAAGTATATTGTAGTTAGATATATCCAGCGATCATAGTACGCCAGACACTCTTAGGTGCGAACAGTGTAGATAGATTGAACTACATTGTATCGTATGTGGCAGCTCCAAATGAACGCGGATCAATACTACTGAGTCATCGCTCAATAGGTACTACTATCGGCAAAAGTAGGTCACAGTGATCTACTTTTTAAGGTTAAGTGAGCACAGAAACTTTTGTATATACAGTTTTAAATCATCACAAGTTGAATTTACATGTAGGTGGAAGTGACATAAGTACTTTTCGTGCTTCACTGAATATTATCATTCTTTGCATTGACGTGTGGTTTAGGTAACCTTGACACTGTTGCATGTATGGTCATGAAACTTGAAGTCTGCATTCACCTTTATCCCTTATGTTAGCATTCATACAAATTAAATTGTCTTTGTAATGACCTACTTTTTTTGCTAAACTGGCTATGCTAAGGTTTTGGATTATGTAACTTCTAACCAGGCTTGACATAGCAGTAACATAATTTCCAGTTGATTCATTCTTAGAAAATAGCTTCAAACTTGTATCAATTATATGTGTGAAAGAAGAGAAAAATATTTAATTTGGATTGCTTTTATGGATGGAAATACAGAAACAACACTATTTCATGCAATATTTCACTCGCGTCCTCTCTTGGCACTCTTCTAAAGTACCAATGTTATTCTTGTATTCTTACGACCGATCTATTGCCTTTCATCGTTTCGTACGTATGGCAATAATACTGTGATTTCGTAGACATCCTCGTGCTATTTTTGCTAATGTAGAATCTCTCGTGGTAAATTAGCCACCCACCTTCCCAATTGTTCGACACGCGACGCTAATTAGGCCAATAATCCAAAATGCGGTTAGCCTCTGATGTTGTAATGCGGTTCAAAAGAGAATAGCCCACGTGCACTTTCTGTCGATGTATCTGACAAGTTTCAAACTGCTCCCAGATGTCTTTGCTAAAGTACACTATCTGCACCAAATGTCTGATCTAGGGGCAAGCTTCGTTTCAAATTGTTAGTGCCATTTTTGCGTCCAATTTCGACGAAAACAGTGAATACATTCAGAGACAAAGCTTAATTTTCCTACTCAAGTAAAGCGATTTTGATACTTTCTGTTCCTTTTATGAGAACTACTTTAAAAACATAGTAAAAACAAGAATGGGTATTTTTGTGAAATTCCTGTGGTGTCTGTGACGTTTCGACAAACAAGAGCAAGAAAGAAATCTTGGGAGCAGTTAAAGCGAGTTTCCAAACTGCTCCCAAAGTGGCGCTCTTGCTTTTATTGAAACACCACTACCACCAGTTATTGTTTCCTGCAAGACTCTTGCAGAAACGGGTTTTTCGCTTTTACCTTGTTTTTCAGGAAGCATCAAGAATGCAACGTAAAGTATTGAATATTTAAGGTCAGAGTCAGAAAATACAGTTTTATTCCCCTTTTTCGTCGAAACTGAACAAAGCATTACACTATTGACGAATATAAATGTGGCAATCCTGAGGCCTATTTTGTGCAAGCCATCCTGGAAACAGTTTGAAGTTTCTCCCCAAAAAGAACATCTTAGGAAAGCTCTTATGTTTTACACTGAGGGAACAAAGAATGACCTAGATCCGATTGAAGTGTACCCCATCTACCTGCAGTCGAAAAACACTGTAAAAAAATCAACGTTAGAGAGGATATAATTGGGTAAAAAAAAATCAGAAAACTGTATAATTTCAATATTAGTCATTAAGAATCATGGGCAGCAATATTTTAATAAATTTGCATGATATCATCAACAAATTTCGGCACACTAGGAATGCTTTTCATCTTTGGAAAGATTTACACGAAAAGAAAAGCATTTATATAATTTCTCAATCGCAAACAAGAAACAATCCAACATATTAAAAATCTATTTCAAAAATACTTTACCTACATCGCATGGACAAAATTGAGAAACGATAATCATTACTGTTTCCTCTAACCATTTCGTAATTAAGCACAGAGACGGTGTAATTCTGACTGTCCGTGCCCAGTCCGGGAATTTTTGGGAGGGCTTTTGGGTTCAAGCCCCATAGCCCGCTGCCATTAAGAAAAATAAAAGTCCTATTTATTTGACCATGACTGGTTTGGGTGCGTGGCTGATGCGTTAGTAATTGCATTAATGCAATGTCAACGAAACGCACACACAAACACAAAATAAACGTAAAAACCTAACCAAGGTGTGATAGACGGACGGACGTACGGACGGATAAAGGTAACACTGTCACTATGGGACAAATAAATAAATAAATAAATAAATAAATAAATAAATAAATAAATAAAATACCCAAGCATGAACTTTGATGATACTTAAGTTCACCTGCAGACGCAAACAATGATGCCACTGATTTTGACGTGGGGGATAAACGTAACATCGAGTTGATTTATTAGATGGAGAGAGTGGGTAATAGATAGTTTATGAGAAATAGTTGCCACTTATTTTACCACTAGAAAGGATCTGAGCTAAGGAAGATGTACATACTGCCAAGAATGACATACATCTCCACATGAAATACTTGACTCTAGGTACATGTTAATTTTACTTAAATATCTACTAAACTGTAACAAAATCTACTTGAACTAATCTCTATGATAACATTATTTGTTCTCTCTACGTAAGTCAAGTTGATCCTAGAGATAGACTTCATTTCACACCAGATCTTTGCACTGATTCACCTTCCGCCAAATCAGCTGTTTTCAAAATCATGTGGTGTTGGTATGTTTACAGAACCAGCTACAGTTTCACAGTTTACCTTACTAAGGCGGACTATTACTTACCAATGCAACTTTCAGCTCCATCCATTTATATGCTACATGTTTCTGATTACAATGAGCAATAAAAAAAAGTAAGACACGAATTCGCAACAATCCTTTTGTTTTACCCGACTCGTGAAACGACCATGAATTTTCTGAAAGTCTCAAAATACATAGTTTACAAAGAGGTCTAATATTTTATAATTTGAAATTAAAGCCTTAAAATTTTATTGTATAACGACAAATGTTCTCTAAATATTTCAAGTAATGTTTCAAAAGAATGTTTGCTATTATTAACATGTTATAACTTTACGCTTGCTGTATCTCTTTTGGACATTTCACAAACAAATATCAAATTGTTCATTAATTTAACTTCTGTCTATTGTAGACACGGTGAACAAAATTCAAAGATTGGTTTTGTCCTCTTACCAGATGTTTGCGTCAAAGTTATGCCTATACAAGTATGATCTTTAGAAGATGATTACAGAGAATTCTCCAGCGCCTGCGTTAAACCAGTGTTTATCTAGCAGCGTGGCAAGAATTATCATGTATGCTCTGTAGGGATGCCGTGTACAAGTGAACACTACTACAAATTTAGCAATGTTCTCAAAGAGCTCATGCGATTTTTTTCTTCCAGCAAAAGGAAAAAGACCTTAAGCAATGTGGAAACGAAATATCAAATATTTGTATTTGAAACCACATGAATATCATATGCTGTCGATCGTGGCGAATATATTGAAACTGAATATAGAATATTTATCGAGTGAATAACGGATATATTTCGTCGAGTGGGTGAAAACACGGGAACTCCTCACCCACGAGATGAAATATATTCGTTATTCACTCGAAACTTGCAAATTTTCGTTTTATTTTGTGCTCAAACGTATTCGCTGACGATATTTAAAACAGATTAAAGTAGCAGATTTTTTTGCTACTTCCCGCGCAATAATGTCAGCTTTTTACCGTTTATATTTGGCTGTGTTTTTGAGTATATTTGCACAGAAAATATCAGTAGTAACATAATTCTTTTTCCTAATTCAAGGCAAAAAAGCACATAAAGAAATAAATTGGAAAAAAAAAAATTAATAAGCATGGTGTGGGATTTTATCCTGATGCTCTTGCGTGACAGATGGCCATAGCTCTAGACAAAGCAAGTGACGAAATGGCCAATAAAAGTTCTTGGTCATAATGTTATTGATGTCTATTGAGCGCAGTGTCAAAATATTTGTCATCATTCACTCCAGTGAATTATCAAAATTATTTCTATTATACAATTCACTAATTTACGGGCTAGCATAAAATAAATTCCTAGAATCATTATTAATTCCCGTGCAGAAGATAGAGCACGTTATTTTAGTGAGACTGACGGGCTGACATCGGTATCTCACTAATATGCTCCGCTTTTGTTTCCGAGTAACAAATGATATAAACAAAATTCCAGTACAAATCATCGGTTCCTCGTCAAATGATTTGGTCACAATGATCTACAACTAACTGCAACATTGGAGAAATATTCAATTTCATCAAAGAATAATCAGACTTCTTTTCAAATTAATTTAAAACATAAAACTTCATTATTATAAATAATGTTTGTCAAACAATCGCAAAATTGTCATCAGTGAAGTGAAAACAATACGAAAGTTACAGAAAAATCGCATATTGAGAAAAATATTTGGAAATATGACTTGAACCATGGAACTTTTGGACAATAAACGTGTTTATGTAGGTGCATAACTGACGGTGCACAGCGCAAATAATGTGTGCATTTTGTAATCTTTGGTCTTACGGGCAGCACATTTAATTGTGTTATCTAACAAGGACATTTAACATTGATTCAAAATATACCAAAAGATCTGCTTTATTTGTGGCGATACGTCTGATTGCTTTTTTTCACCTTTTGGAATGTGTAAAGATTAAGCCGAGGCTGGTTGTTGATGTTTACCTAGCGCTGCAGGCAAAGGGTTGAAGATAAAGAGTGGGAGATCACATTACACATACATCAAAACCATCATCTATTGCCGAGGAGAATGGAAGCAATATTGTACCAACACTACGGAATACTGCACAAAGCTACGAAGTTTTAGCCGATGAGAAATGTACCCATTTGAGATAAATCTCTCGCTGTGTATAGGTCTACGACAGTCGTATGCTCTTAAAAAAAAAAAATCCCAAAAAAATCACGAAATAGGTACTTATTTATTTACTTGATATTGTTTGCTCGTTCGCTTTTGCTCATACACCCATTCAGTGAGTCCTATATTAATTCTGCCATTCATCCATTCAATTATTCTTTTGTCCATTACTTTATTAAACTATTAATGTACTCATTAAATTTTATAATGATTACATTGATTGATTGAGCGATTGATTTTTGTGTCTCTGTTTTGTACATCAAGTGAAGAATATCCTGCTTCATGGCTTGCTTCTACTGGCTTCATTACGTGGGTTGTAAATTTAGCTTTTAAAACCTACCGTTTTTGGAAAGGCGAAATCAGAGGATTGTTAAATGGATAAAGTGCTCTGTGAATGTGATATAGGATTGAGAAAATGTGTATACATATGTCAAGTCCAAATATTTTATTTTTACTTATGAAACGAAAGATATGACGGCAAGTTATCGCAATTGTTAATAAATCATATGCCTTCTAGCAAAAACGCTAAGACATTAACTTCTTCCAATTTCCGAGACAAATTGTATAATGTTAGGACTCGGAATTTCGAACTCTGTATGTTGATGACTTATTTAATGTTTCTTCCATATGATAATTAACTTCAGCTTTATTCGAAAACCTGATCATAGTTCCTTATGAATTCTAAATTACTGAAGGCCTGCACCGGTTGCCGCGCTTAACTGGTTGCTTATTCTTGATTCTGTGGAGTGTTTTGTTATTTGCAGAGAAAACGGTTTCTTACATGAAAGACTTATTTACGTCTATGCTAATAACATAAATATTGTGCACTATTAAGAATAAGTAATAATCGTGCAGCAACTGGTTGAGTGTGTCAGCTGGTGCAGATCTCAAGATGAAGCCTCATGAAGACATGTAAAGCGAAGCGGAAGAATGCTCGCTCAACACCTGTGCGGACTCTAGTTCGATCTCCCAAACCATATAAGGTCTGTAGAACCTCTGAGATATTTTATTTCCTTCACTTAAATGACCATCGCACACCAGCTACCAAGAAAAAGAGAATACTCAACAGGCGCTGTTCCAACCTGTTGTACAATCGATGTAAAATAGCGATGTCCCTGGTTTGGTTTTGCTTTGCATAGCAATGAAAGCCGAAGCAGGTCCGGTAACTCATGGTAGCCGTAAAAATAAACAAGGTATACAGCTTTAATGACACATGATACACTTCTAATTGACGACAAATTCAAACAAAGTACAATAAACGCCATCTAAAACACAGGCATTAGCGTAAATATGTTGTCTGGTCTTTAAAATGAAAGAAACCAGAATGGCTGGAAAGATTTACTGACCTGGATGAACGATCACTTATCTGTGCATTTGCTAGCACCAAGCACAGAGTGGATGAGTCGAAATTTTTTTTACATTGACCCGTGCGCAGAGAGTGTCTTTCACAAATAATTGTAAATAACGTTAGAGAAAAATAAATAGCACTCCATATTTCAAAAAAAAAAAACATTCAATCTTAATCGATGCAAAATTGAGCAAACACTCACACTTAAGTGCACTTGCTTCAGTACAAAATCGAAGAAACCCTCATATATCAGAACAATCTCAGACAAACACTCATATATCAGAACAAACTCGGACAAACACTCATATATCAGAACAAACACGGACAAACATTCATACGCGAGTACACATAAGTCTCAATCACTTCTGGAATATTTTCCATCAGTATATATAACCACAAATCTTCTCTGAAATTTATAATGTAATCATTACCTCATCAATGTCTTTCAACCAATCAGATACCGCTAGTTGTATTTGCTTCTTTATTGGGAGACTTCAACACATCTTTGTTCTTTTGACTTTGATGATGAATTAAAACCTTCGGAATAGCCATTTTCGGTTTAGGACCAAAAGAAGATATCGCAAATAGAATGCTGACAACTATTTCCACGATTTTTCAAGGTAATTTTATAGAAATTTTAAGACTGAAGCATCTTTTAATTTTTAAAAAGGATGAACGCTAGGACTGGAGATAAGCCAAATGTTTTTACCAACCTGAAACGGGGTTCTAGACTGTATATTGATATTATGGATAGCTGCATTTTATTGAATCATGCAGCAGGCATAGATGACTCAAGAGAAAATTTGCATTTCGGAGGGGATGTAAGTAAAGGTAGACATAAATAACTCTTTTTATTATACGATCAACATATTGACAGAGTCTGTGAGGCATGTTATAAACATGGTTCCAGAAGGCTGGTTTAAAAAATTACAGTTTTGGAAGTGAAAACACTATGTGGATAGAATCATTCTTTCAGGAGATTTTTAACACGGTTGTCATGGCAGCCATGGCTGATGCCAGGTTCGATGCATGTTCATGTAGGACCATCTGCTTTATCATAAGAAGTCGTTTACGGAAAACTCATGTCAATATGATCATCCATTCAGGAGGAGTAGCGACAACAATAATTTTATGATGGCTGCTTTGGCGACGATGTTGGAAGTCAGATCAGCACCATTTTCACTAAAAATGGACAAGGTACGTTGGTCAATGGAGACCGGGTTGCGTACGCAGAACCATTGCATAATTGAATTCGGTGTACAACCCACTGAACTGACCAGAAGACCAGGACCTGCATGTCAAGGCAATGATCAAAGCATTGGTGTAAGATGTGTGACCATGACCCAAAGGTAAAAAGAGGAGAGCGTGCATGTCACATAAAGAATAGTCTTAGCTTCATAATGATTTATCCAAAGCATCAAAAAACATTTTTTTTAAAAATCCATCAAGAGGTTTGGGAAATATAAGGAAATAAAACAAATATAAAAGTTAACCCAATCTCACAGCATATTTTCTATGATTGTGACCTTGACCCAATGATCACAGGGATAAGAGCGTGTGTCGCAGAATGAATTGTCTTAGCTTCGTAATGATTCATCCCAAGAATGAAGAAAAGCCATCAAGGAGTTTAGGAAATATATGCAAAAATATTTTTAAAAACAAAAACCTTAACGCAAATCCTATATGAATGTGACCTTGATCCCAAGGTGATAGAGGCCAACAAACGTACAGTAGAATGAATTGATTTAACTTCATAATGAATAATGACAAGTATAAGGAGAGTTCATCAAGGGGTTTAGGAAAAATTTGCAAATTGGAAAACTTTAACCAAAACCTTAATGCAAATGTTCTATGACTAGGACCTTGACCCCAATGTAAAACGGGAGAGTGGGTAAATCGTAGAAATACTTGTCTTAGCTTCATAATGATTCATGCTAAGTATGATGAGACTCTATCAAAGAGTTTCGCAAAAATAAGCAAATTAGGAACTTTATCTAAAACCTTCACTGTTTACAACGCCGCCATCGAAGTGGATGCTTAATTTCGCTTCCCGCAAACGTGGTCTCAACAATAATGACTCAAACAGAACAGTGATTATCCAGAGAGATACATGCATTAAATGTAACATATTTTTAATAATGCCTTCGAGCTGACACACTTGGCTATTATGAAGAATTACAACATGGAAGAGACATGTATCTGCTAACATATACCTCACTGTATGCCATTATTATTGAACTTACTTGCCTTGTGAAAAAGTGGTGAACAAAAATGACAGGCTGGATGTATGTAGATAAATTCACAAACTACCCAATTATTGCGAACAGGACTTGTAAACTACCCAATTATTGCGGACAGGCCTTGTAAACTACCCAATTATTGCGGACAAGCCTTGTAAACTACCTAATTATTGCGGACAAGCCTTGTAAACTACCCAATTATTGCGGACAGGCCTTGTAAACTACCCAATTATTGCGGACAAGCCTTGTAAACTACCCAATTATTGTGAGAAAGGATGCATGTAGACAGATTCACAAACTACCCAATTATTGTGGACAGGCCTTGTAAACTACCCAATTATTGCGGACAGGCCCTGTATTCAAGAAAAACTGCAACTGGAATGTGCAACTCAAAGTGAAATGATGTTATTTTGGTCAAGTTCACAAACTGAATAACTTGTTTTTGCAAAAGAACCCACCATCAATATTAAAAAAGGGGGAGGGGTACAACGTTTGCAGATTTTTTATTGTTAGTTATTGTTTTCATTATGAAATATCCAAATGTTGAGCGCACATTCAAGTTGAGGAGCAGTGTAAATATTGGAGAAAAGGTGGACAGTGCGTAATAAGCTGGAAGAAACTAATCGTAATGAAGATCAGATTAAAAAGAGAAACTTTGACCACAGTAAGTAACAATAATTATTGTCAGACACATTTACTATGCAAAGTCTTGTGTTCTGAAAAGGGTGACAATGTAAGAGGAATGGTGTATTTTATTGATAAAATGGGAATATACTGATGTAGTTTTCAGTAATTGCACATAACTGAAACTGTTCACATATTATGTAAAACAACCCAAGAATGGTTGTCTCGTATTTCGCGCATAGCTAGGATAGGCTAGCTTAAAATCTACCAGCAGACTGTAAAAACAAAACACCCCCCCCCCCCAAAAAAAATAAAAAATTAAGAACACAAATTCTGTAGAATGTTGCATTTCGTTTGCAAGAAAAGTAGATTAATGTGACTGAAACAGCATATCATTCAGGCGATTAATATTCCTAATATAAATACAATGATCAGATTTCATATATGTATGGGCAACAGTGTCCCAGGAACAAGGCTAAATGCAAAAAAAACAAAACAAAAAAAAACGTAATCGCATGAACGTGAAAAGTGGATCACCGTGACACACTTTTGCCCACTGTAAGTAGTACCCTTCAAAAGGAGCACACCGAATAAGTTTCATGACTGTACATGCAGAGAAACTGAACTAAATGCAAAAACTTAAAGTAGTCGCTGGAGGGGGAAAAGTAGGTCACCATGACCTATTTTTGCCTGAAGCAAGTAGTGCCATCCAAGATTAATACGCCTATCAAGTTTCAAGACTGTACATACAAAGGTGTCAGAGAAACTGGGCTAAATACAACAACTTAATGTCGACGCATATGACAGCAACAACAATAATAACACATTAGTACAATTATGCAAGTGTGGCGCTGAGCAATATGGACTTATAAATACATTTTTTAAGCTCCCATGGCGCAGCCTAAAATGAACAGATTTTGTCTCCAAAAGAATTGGACTGTCATCTCAAAAACAGGCTGATCACATGTACGCATTTTTCCACATTATTCAGAGTTAAGGTCATTGTTGCGGATATGTAAGTGGATAATGCCTAAGTGAGGATCTATTTTCTTCAGGATTGAAATTAACCACTTCTTTCAATTTCCTGCTTCTACTCCTTGATTTTCTTTTCATAACATCCCTTGTATTTGAAATGTCGAAGACAGGACAAATCTCTGATAGCAAAATACAATGAAAATGGCAAATATCTCCAATGTCTGTGCTACGTCTGCTGTTTTTCTTATTGCTATCCTTCAAATTTATATTTAATTCCTTAAATGCGGATACAAAGTAAGGATATTTTGCCAAATCTGTGTTATAGCACTGAAAATTATGAAGACATTCGCTGATTCGTCCTTTTTGCGTTTATGAGTCTCTGTCACACACACACACACACAGAGTAAATCATGCTATTTTAAATTTGTCTGTCAATAAAATGGAAATCGTACTGTAATCACATGCACGTCTTCATTCCACACGTACAACAGTAGATTTTTTCAAAACTAATTCATTTACTATACGTAAATAATAAAAGTGTTAATTGCAAATCGTGACTTTTCAAAAGACATCACATGCTTTACCCTGCACGAGGACATGCACCCGCTAAGACACGAAAATGGAGATTGATTTATGTTCTTCTTTTGTATATAATTTGTGCTTGTTGTTTAATTGGAGAAATTGTGCGCACATTGCAAAATCATGCGCATGGCCGGACGTTGCAATAGTACCAATGTGTGCCTCCACGTACTCTCTCTCTCTCTCTCTCTCTCTCTCTCTCTCTCTCTCTCTCTCTCTCTCAGTTTCGTCTTTGTATTTGGTATTTGCCTGATGAGTCGCTTGGATTATGTTCTGTTGTGCTAGCATGCAGGCTTCGTTTTGCTCCCGTGTCCGATCAGCTGACATTTGTATTCTCTAATAGTTAAATTGACACTTCTCCAGCGTTTACAAACAATGTTGCTTTTCACGCACTGAAGAGCTCCAAGGGTTAGAGGTTATTCAGAGTAAAACGATCTTTGTTTAGAAGGAATTTCGACAATTACACGCAGAAATGAGGCAGATTTTACGTATGTTATATGAAAGTTTAAACCAACTGTAAACTGAGGCCGAATTATTGCATTATTTGCGCTTAAATAATGTTTATGATGAATCTGAATTAATACCTTACTGCGCACAACATATTGTTTTTACCTCGATTGACTTCTGACCGTATGCAAAGGGATGTCACTCGTATCTACCCCTCAGTTTTAGTTAACACATTGATTTTGATGAAGTTTTTTAAGTTCAGCAAGACAATTTGAACACTGCACGTATAAATTAGCGGAGACTTAAGACGAAGTGTTAGTTAGTACCCACGCTGATCCATCGCTGCCATGAGTGGTCTACCCCACCCACCGCGGCCATGCATCAATCGTAGCGTTCTCCAAGTTGCATTGACTCTGGTCCCTACCAATGTGTGTATTGAATAGATAGATGTACATATATGTGCTTTACTGTGTGGACATTGAATGGATAGATGTACATGGACATGCTTTACTGTGTGGACATTGAATAGATAGATGTACATAAACATGCTTTACTGTGTGGACATTGAATAGATAGATGTACATGGACATGCTTTACTGTGTAGACATTGAATAGATAGATGTACATGGACATGCTTTACTGCGTGGACATTGAATAGGTACATGGACATGCTTTACTGTGTAGACATTGAATAGATGTACATGGACATGCTTTACTGTGTAGACATTGAATAGATGTACATGGACATGCTTTACTGTGTAGACATTGAATAGATAGATGTACATGGACATGCTTTACTGTGTGGACATTGAATAGATAGATGTACATGGACATGCTTTACTGTGTGGACATTGAATAGATAGATGTACATGGACATGCTTTACTGTGTGGACATTGAATAGATGTACATGGACATGCTTTACTGTGTAGACATTGAATAGATAGATGTACATGGACATGCTTTACTGTGTGGACATTGAATAGATGTACATGGACATGCTTTACTGTGTAGACATTGAATAGGTACATGTACATGCTTTACTGTGTAGACATTGAATAGATAGATGTACATGGACATGCTTTACTGTGTGGACATTGAATAGATAGATGTACATGGACATGCTTTACTGTGTAGACATTGAATAGATAGATGTACATGGACATGCTTTACTGTGTAGACATTGAATAGATAGATGTACATGGACATGCTTTACTGTGTAGACATTGAATAGATAGATGTACATGTACATGCTTTACTGTGTAGACATTGAATAGATAGATGTACATGTACATGCTTTACTGTGTAGACATTGAATAGATAGATGTACATGGACATGCTTTACTGTGTAGACATTGAATAGATAGATGTACATGGACATGCTTTACTGTGTGGACATTGAATAGATAGATGTACATGGACATGCTTTACTGTGTAGACATTGAATAGATAGATGTACATGGACATGCTTTACTGTGTAGACATTGATGGTTGCACTAACCCTTTTCATGCATGTATCACACCTGTATTACACGCACAACGAATGTACTGTAAGGGACCAACCATATTTTTTCGAAGTAGGGTGGAAGGTGGGTGGGTCTGGGATTTTTTAAAGAAACAAACTTTCCGGCCCTAAGACAGCTTGAAAAAAAAAAACTCTTCTTCTGATTTGTAGAAAAATAAAAAATAATTCTATCCGTTATATTAGTTGCAAAAATTTCTTCAAAAATCATGAGATAAAGAAAAACAAAAGATCCTGATAAGAAAGAAAATCCCAGCAACCCCACCACCAGAAAATTAAATGGCTGGTCCCTAAGGAAAGTGTTGTTGGACCCAATGTAGCATGAAAACAGTTATGGAGTCCAGTTCATGCATGAAAATACTTTTTATTTTATTTCATATCCATGGAGGGGGATTACCGCCATAATTATATGCATGCATTTTCGATTAGTATATGCTGTATATTCTATTCTGCATTATTATATTTTGCATTTTCTATGTGCGTAGGATGTACGTTCTAGATTGCATCTTTACATGTAAAATATAATAATGCAGAATAGAACATATAGCATTCACTAATAAAAAAAATACACGCATAGACTTATGGCGGTAATCTCCCTCTTACTCATTAGCATGGTGCAAGCTTAGATATACCACTGTATTCTTGTATGATTCCGATGAACAGCATGTGAGGGATCATCTATGACTATAGCATACAGGTCAAAATTGTCTTCTCGGGCAGTTGGAAACATTCGGTGAATTCGCACCTTATCCCAATTCCAATGTTAGAACATTAAACTCCGGTAATTACCATGTGTTTTTCGACAGATAAAGCAGGGAAAATGTGGGGAATTAATTTCAGTATGCTATAAAGTGATACGTATTCTCATAAAACAAAATGTGTTCAGTTTAATGCTGTATATACTGACAGAAATCATATGGACAAATGCCGAGACAATCGACACCTGTAAAAATGAAGGAAAAGTGCCTATAATAGCTTAATACCCAGGGTAACGTATACTAGCTTAATACCCAGGGTAACGTATAATAGTTTAATACCCAGGGTACGTATAATAACTTAATACCCAGGGTAACGTTTAATAGCTTAATACCCAGGGTACGTATAATAACTTAATACCCAGGGTAACGTATAATAGCTTAATACCCAGGGTACGTATAATAACTTAATACCCAGGGTAACGTTTAATAGCTTAATACCCAGGGTAACGTATAGTGGCTTAATACTCAGGGTACGTATAATAGCTTAATACCCAGGGTAACGTATAATAGCTTAATACCCAGGGTAACGTATAATAGCTTAATACCCAGGGTAACGTTTAATAGCTTAATACCCAGGGTAACGTATAATAGCTTAATACCCAGGGTAACGTATAATAGCTTAATACCCAGGGTAACGTATAATAGCTTAATACCCAGGGTAACGTATAATAGCTTAATACCCAGGGTAAGGTATAATAGCTTAATATCCAGGGTAACGTCGATGGAAAATTATAGTAAAGAGCTGGCAGATGCTTAATCCAAAGTATTCCGAATGAGAACACTAGTGTGCTTGTACCAACAATTTTCAGTTCTAAATCCAAAATATTAATTCCAGGTCAAAGTGGCTTGCTTCTTATAACTGTTGTATTAGTAGTAACACAGACCTGTACAAGAACCCACAGATAGCAGTAAGTAGATGTGTAACATGTCGGCATAGCAAGGGACCAACCTTTTAATTTTCGAGGTGGGGAGGGAAAAAGATTATGGGATTTTCTTTGCAATCATATTTTTTTGTCTTTTGTCTCAAGATAAAAATTAAAGAATTTAAGCTAATTTCATAGACAGAATTAGTTCTTTTTCTCTGCAAATCAGAGCAGGGTAATTCTTTTCAAGCTATTAGGGGGCCGGACTTTTTTTCCTCAAAAATACCCCCCCCCCCCCGGTGAAATTTATTAATTGATCAGTCCCTAATAAAGCATTGTTCACACCATCAACCGTAATAATGTTTGGGTTTTTATAGAAGCCTTTTCTTCTGGGATGTAGCAGTCCTTAAAGCCCGATGTCACAATAACTTTTATGAACGAAGGCTTCTCAGAATGTTGTACTTCTTGCTACAAAGTAAGAATGCGTACAACATAAAAGTGCAAATCATTCATGTCTTGGAAAAGTAGCTAGAGCAATCAATGACGATTTCCTGGACCCTAGTCTATTCTCAAAAGTTACTAAAAAGTGACTTTTAGTGGAATAAAACTTTCAAAAGGGTTTTATTATGACACCTAAAAGGCATATTAGATTCTAACATCCATGACCGTGACATTTATGTTCATGATGTTGACTATCGAAAGGTCAAATGCAAGCACAGTGAATCTACTTTTTCCATTAGGTACTAATGTTTGTGGATTTCATGCATGCTTACAAGCCACGAATTTAAAGGAATTGTACTTTTTATGTGGAAATAACAGGTTGTCTTTCCGTATGCAAGAAAGTTTGGGTCAATAAAAATGTAATTGCTCGCAAAACACCAAAAACTGAAACCATGAAAATAAACGAGTTCAGAGGACCTTCAGTGTTTAAGTTTATTAGAACGTCAAGAAGCTACCACACTTTCTCTGATGATCAAACCAGAGAGCCGGATTTTAATATTAAAAAACAATAGAAAAACAAGTGGAGAATGGGCTCATTTTCGTGTACGGCCTTGTCATATTATAGTCATATCGTCGAAAACTCGATGCAATAAACCGCGCATCACCATCCATTACGTACCAGGCAATGGAAGTAGAGCGAGAGCAATTCCGGTAAAACACGTCATTTAACTTTGATATGAAATATCTCCACCATAGAAAATATTCAGTGCACACAGCACTTTTTATTTAAAATAAAATCATGTAGCACAAGTTCCCAATTCGTGGTCGGGAAAATACAAACGGAACACCTCGTGTCTTTTCTACCACAAATCATAGGTGGAAAATGCTCTAGAGTCTTGTTCCAACTGTAGGAAAGTAGCGGTAGCCGATCAATTAATCGACTTTTTCTGGAGAATATTTATTTTAAATAAGGACCCAGCCTTACTATTAGAAATCATGTCGCATCTTTAAATTGTAAAATATTATGATTTCGGGACATTTATTCAAGATGGTGTCGAGTTGTTGCTCTTCATGCGCATCATATTGATATAGGCGAATGCTTTGTTCGCAATTATTTTTTCCTGCAAACATTCATGTGGAATTTATTATAATTTTAATCTGTTAGCTAGTAATAAACAGTATGTCACACACATCTGATGCATGAGACATGCTCCTAACAAGTCGGAGACAGCGGCCTGGTTACCTTCCAGGACGGCGAGTAAACACAGCCGTAAGAAATGACCATGAGACTATTGAGCACGGTACAAAAAGGCCGCTAGATGGCACTCAAGCTTTAACATCTGGTGAAAACAAGCAATGACATTAGACGTGAGGCTTGTGAAGACACTCAATGGGTGGAGGGTGGGTGGGGTGAGTAGGTAGGTGGATGGAAAAAAAAAGATTTTATGTTTCACACCGTAAGCAAAACAGACATGTCATCTTGCTATCATTTTCTTCAGATTTACAACAAATGGCGGAAACTCATTATAAAAATTAATTTACGGCTGCAAAAAGAATATTGGCAATCGAGAGCCAAAAACATCTTCCACTAGCTGGTAAGGTAACTGTTGTAAAAGAAACTCTTATTTTGCCTATACTCTTACATCTTTTTCAGCACATACAAATCCAACTGCAAATGTATAAACAGAATCTAATCGCACTTTATCTCAGTATGTATGGGGCGGTCAAACCGAAAAATTAAAACGTAACACGCAAGTATTTTCAGCAATGAAGGAGGACTAAATATGACTCGCATTTATTCTTTAAGTAGGTACATTACAGATTTCTGGAAAATAAAAATGGGTTGTGTCAAAATTAAATCAATTTAACTATATTTGAAAATAAATTGTGTCCCTTCTAGACTATTCTGTTCATACAAATCATATACAGAAGCTGGCATTGAAATTCCTGATGACTTAACAGACGACCAGGGTAATTTATTACCGTTTAAAATGATTTTTACAAAAATTAAATGCAATGATTTTTTGAAATACATCTCCTTAATATCCCAAATCCCAAAATCATGGAAAAATGGTATCAACAACTATTTATTACAAAATCATTTTGATAAGCAGGACGATAAAGTAATGAACTTGCAAAAACAAAATTTACCGAAATTTATTTATAATGATCTCATTCTAAAAAAGGTAAACAAATAGCGTACTTCTAAGCAAGAAACTTGGGTCCAAATATTAAATACTAATAAAATATGCGAGGGGTGGTCTGAAATTTATAGTCTGGCGAAAATGTGTACGAAAGTTACCAAGTTGATCTCTTTTAATTTTAAATTAATTCATAGAATAATCGTTACTAATCATTTTTGAAAAGAATTAACATATTAGATGATGATAAATGTATTTTTTGTAATAGTGAGAATGAAAGTATTGAACATCTATTCTATGATTATTTTTGGCACCGTCTTATTAAACATTTTAAACCTTACCGTCCAAATATTGCATACTTGTCCAAGAAAAAAAGTACTTTTATAAAGTGAACAATTGGATATTTTATGTAATATTTATTGCTTATTTTGGATAAATTTTATATTTAAACTTGCAGATTCAATATGCAAAATCCTTCCATGAATGCTTTTAAACAGATCAGTGAAAGATACAAAGGGAAAATTTCTTCAAAAATGGAAAAGATAACTCGTAAGAAATCCTTTTTTTTTTTTTTTACTTTTTCTACTTGATATTGGATTTTTTTTTCTTCATATTTGTGTCTGATTGAAGAAAAACAGGAACAAAACATTGTAATATAAGAAAAGTCTATACCATCCAGACAGACTTTGTATATCTGAGTTTGTGTATCTAAATTGTGTACCGAATGAGAGTGCATGTTGTATGTGTGTATCCGTGTGAGTGTGTTCTTTCTTTTTTCTTATATATATATATATATATATATATATATATATATATATATATATATATATATATATATATATATATATATATATATATATATAATATTTTACTGTTTCTAGATTATCTGATAACTCAAAGTGTTTGATAATAAGTTGGCAATGGGATGTTACGCGACACAAGGGTCAACCTATTACGGGAACAAAAATAGACGTGCCGCGAAGGGAATATGGCAAACTTCTTCGCAACCGTTCCTCAACGTGTAAAATGCCCAGGCTTGAAATACACGTTCTTGCTTCATAGTACATTGGAATTATGCAGTGATGGACCAGGCATACAATTCTCAAGATTTCTGTTTTAGAACATCGCGAAATCTGTAATAACAATCATTCCTATACAGTACGCCTGCGGAGCATACATGTTTATTTTTCTCGGCACACATCTAAATAAACACTCAAACACCGCTGGTACAAGAATTCTCGAAGGTTGTTATCAAGAAGCTAAAGTTGTTTAGTCATAACTTTGGTGCAAACATCTGATAAAGATATATGAAACTATGTAAATTCTCCCTATTTGCCAATAAAAATACAAATTTAAATGTATCTACCAACTTTGTCTTATTTGTGTTTGAAAACTCCCGTGATAACAGTACTGTATGTTGGTGGCTTCATTTGTGCCAAACTTAGCTAACAATCTTGCATGACAACACCTAAAAACACATTGAAAGATTTAATCGTGTTAAAATCTAAAAAAATAAGCTAATATTACTATGATTGCAAATCTGACTGTTATAAGTCTCTTTAGATTCGAAATTCTATTTTAATTTTTTTACCTCTTCATGTCAAATACCTAATTTAGGCTATATTCGTCCAATTGGCAGTTGCATTCAAGTTAAATTATTAAATACTTTCAAATGAGTCTACTACAGATCTCAAAAATCATAGTTTCTAACTGGAGGAAAATAGTGTTCTTTGTATGTAGTTTCCAAGATTTGCATATGAAATAAAATTTTCAGTAGAACCTGTTACAAATGAAAGTTAGATGAAACCATTATTTTTGACATTGTACGGCTGAGTTCGCTTTAAGAAAAAGAATGCGTTTTGTACTATATAATCAATGAGTTTTTCAACTGGATATGCAGAAAAGTTGTTACCTCTGGTTTCTAGCATTCTTGTTTGTTTACTTGTTTGTTTTTAAAGTATCATCTTTTGGATATTTAAAACATTTCCCTCCGAATTTATGAAGCCAAGCTCCAGTTTATAAAAGAGATAACTGGAGAGAATGTTGCGTTCATCTCAAGTTTATGCTTGATAAATGAACAAGGAAAAAGTAACCGATAGAAAGGGAGGTGAATTAGGTCATTACAGATGTCCTTTTACTATTATATACACGCAAGTACAAAAAACATAACAAAAACTATACAACACATTTTTAACACATGATGATCTACGTTGCATATAAATCTGCGGGTAAATCTCTAAACTTGTGTTCATGGGTTTGCAAAGAACCAAGGAGACTTCATACTGGCGAAGACTGTCTGACAATGTCCTAAGATTGCTCAACCTTGTTTTATTTTTTAAATCATGTATACTTCAAGTTATACTCTGTGTTAGTATTTCTTGCTGCATTTTCTTTAACAAATGGGCTGCACAGTATTTGAGTTTTCTCTGAACTTTCCCCACTACTCTTAGGTATTTGGACAGTTATTTTGGGGTGGGAGGTTAGAGCACATCTCCTATCGAAAAGTTGGAATTTGCCGAAACCGCGTTGTAGCTGCATAGGATGGTCATTTTACGCAGCGGCTTCCAAAAATAAGCGACATTATATCGAGATTCGAACTCTATCTGCCTGACATAGATTTTCAGAATATTTAGCTTCTTAAAACATAATATTTCGAACATAATTTGTTACTTTACTAAGTCAGTACATAAGCCAATTATCGGTATTGAGCATACTGTATTCTGCAATGCTGCATTTTCTCAGTCACATGATACCCGAATCTCGTGGCCTACTTATTCGAACACAGTCGAAATACCATTGGTACTTTTCCCTTCATAGGTTGTTTGTATCACGTGATCGTTTTACTTCGTCATGACGCCAAGGAATATGCTGTCCGCACGATTTTGAATCACGTGAGCAAGCAATGGCCAAGTACGAGGTCCAGTTTGTAAAGACTATTTTGGGTTCTAGTGGGGGCTTATTAAAGATTCGAAATATGTTTTAATTGTTATGTCTGATAACATAAACCATATTCCTATCGATATCGTGTAGGTAGAGCTCGATGTAATGTCGATTAACTTTGCAAGGCCCGGTAGTAAACGGCTAATTTATGCCGCTATCGCTCAGTTTCGGCGAATTCCAACTTTCCAAAAGTGCATACGCTCTGACCTTCCAACCAAATATAACCCTCCAAATATTTTAAACGGGGTTGGAGAAAGCTCAGACTAACTGCATAGCAACATGTTGCGCCTATTGGGTGACATCATTCATTTGGAAGAAATGGCAAGAACGTGTTTTAAATTCATTATATTATATAATTTTGACTGAAATAATAATTATTCTAATTTTTGTTGTGACTGAGAGAAATAAGTCTGGAGAGAGGTAGAAACATATGTGTACATATACATCAAATAGTTCAAAGCGTTACTAAGGAAACAATATTGTCAATCGTATTGATTGGTGGTGTGATTATATATCATTTGATAAAATTCCTCCCCTGTGGTATAACACTTGTTATTTTGATAAAGCGGTATTTTTAAGCGGTATTTTTTAAATCGGGAAGAATATATACAAAATGGAAATATGGATTTTACCAAGTCATTTTTATTTAAATGGGGCGTGCAGTTGGAAAAAAATGCTCAATGTCGTATAGATTTATTGGTAATGTTCAAAGTTTTATTGGCTGAAAGAATGAATTCTCTGGACAATAAGTTAGCAATTCACCATCAATAAGGATGAGAGTTCGTGCACGATTCAATAGTTATTACTATCATACACATACATGTTGCTAGGCTGAGGCTATCATGTTCATCCATGCACTTTGAGTGGCACTAGAAAAGAAACGTAACTTACCTTTGCCACCTCTAAAGGAAAGTTTCCACCCCCTTGTAGACGGAATCCCCAAGGTGCGCCCCCGGTGAGGGTAATGGTCACCCGGTTTCCACTATCCATGCTCACCGTTTCCGAAAAGACCAAGATAAGCTACTCTCACTAACCTTCCTCCGCCTTACAGGCGAACACGCGACTTGGGAAGAATGGATTCACATAGTTAGCGTCCCTGCAATAGAGGTAGAAAGCTTGTCTACACCAGGCGGTATCATACGTATACATCTAACATATACCATGCCTACATATTGTAAACAATGTATATGTAACTCCCTTCAGCAGACTGTATAGGTACTGTATGTTTGCTGCTGAGGATTCTGAAGGTTCGTACCTTTCACCCTTTGTTATCTGTTAGGCTGAAGACTTGGGGGAAGACAAAAAAGACATATTTCGGCATGTCAAGATTGGAGAGTTTTTAAGATCTAACTGACAAGATTAGGAACTTGTTTTCTTAAATAAAGTTTTCATCGATAGAGCCACTATCAGCTACTCATGTCAAAAGGTACAAAAACCTACTGCAAGTATCATACTCAGGAACGAAAAAGTCACTAGTAATTCAAGTTAAAAACAAATAATAGAGCATTAAACCAAGTAAGTAAGTACGTACGTATGCATGAATATATATATGCTAATATGTATGGATGGATGGATGTTATATGCATGCATGTTGGTGGGTAAGTTTGTCCACTTGACTTTGATTTTTAAAAAAAATGCAAACTATGATGACATTCATGGAGACAGCAAATACATGTCACACGACATTTGAATATGACAACTTTGATCACAGATTGAAAGGTCAATGCAGCATGAACCAACATAATGCTGTACCTAAGACAGAACCGTACATCCGGGCATGTCGGGCATAGGCTTTATATATTGCTATACACTTTGTGACTTCTAGTCTTTGGCCAATAGGCCTACAGGAAGAAGTGTATCGTCTTTGGCCAATAGGCCTACTGGAAGAAGTGTATCGTCTTTGGCCAATAGGCCTACAGGAAGAAGTGTATCGTCTTTGGCCAATAGGCCTACAGGAAGAAGTGTATCGTCTTTGGCTAATAGGCCTACAGGAAGAAGTGTATCGTCTTTGGCCAATAGGCCTACAGGAAGAAGTGTATCGTCTTTGGCCAATAGGCCTACAGGAAGAGGTGTATCGTCTTTGCTTCATCATGAGACATTCAAAACGGTATGAAAGAATCAATCAAAGGGTGAAGGAAATATAAACAAATGAAAAAAATTAATCAAAAACCTTAATGCAGTTTTATTTGATATTGTGACCTTGACCTTAAGGTTAAGTGAGTGGGCGAGTGTGTCTCAGAATGAATGGAATTTGCTGTATAATGAGACATCCCAACTCTAAATAGAATCCATCAAGGGGTTAGGAAATATAAGCAAATAAGAAGCTATAACGAACATTTCAAGCAAAACTTGTTTTACTGTTGCCTTGACCCCAAGGTCAAAAGAAGGAGGGATTATTCACGAAGACCATCCATATGTTAGTGTATGGTTGCTGAAAATAAACGCGCAGACTGACGCGTTTGTTTAGAAGGGATAGTCCCAATCATGAACTGTAGTGATTTATTACTTTTGGCATAACGACGGTGGAGAGAGAGAGAGAGAGAGAGAGAGAGAGAGAGAGAGAGAGAGAGAGAGAGAGAGAGAGAGAGAGAGACTGACACACATATATGACACGATAGATAGATAGATACGAAACAGTCAAAATCAGAAGTACCGTGTTTTAGTGCCTGGTCTCTAATGATAGCTTTCCACCCCAACCCCCCTAAAAATGGTATTTTCCCTGGGGACAAAACTACTCTAGAGTCTATTTTCTCCCTTGGAAAAGTCGCTTTACGATGATTAGTTTTGCCCCTGGAGCAGAATTTCTCCCCCAGGGTAAATTTGATTCAACCGCCGTCCCCTTCCTCACCGACCCAATTTTGTCCTCGAAATATATCAACCAGTTGTCATAAAAATGGCGAGGAAAGATAGTGCAAGTACATTTGTGCGCGCTGACGTATGTATCTAATGCTGTAATGTTTGGCCTTAATCTCACTGTACAATACATATTTTCCTACTACGCATCATTATATATCAATTAAATGTTGCATGGGGAAAAATTATCTCAAAGCAACTTTTCCCCGTGGAAAAATAGACTCCAGGATAGTTTAGTGAACAAATTACTCCAGCAGTTGAAATTCTAGGTTTGGGAAGGCTATTCTAAGGACATTTTTCGACAGGTAGGTGGCGGTGGGATGGAAATCGGACTGTATTTTAACATATTGGAGGAAATTGTCTCTAGATTAGTTTTTTTCCCCCGGAGAAAAACGGCCTTAGGTTAGAGGGTAAATATTGCTAAGGATAATTCCTTCGTCACCCACACTCCCAAATCCACCTGTGGGTGGGGTGAAAGGGGGGGGGGGGCGGGATTCACCCTCTGACACCGGCTTATATAGGGCCCACCATACAAAATCATTCATCTGTTTTATACTTGGTCTCGAACTCTACATGTGCGCAGCTAGTATCCTTCGAAAAGAAATACGGAAAACACGCAAAGGACGTGTTGCGTAATAGCAAGTACAGACTGTTCATTTTATGAGGTATTTTTTCGAACAACGTTTATCTCGGCATGTCGTTCAATTATAAGTAGCTGTTGAACAAAGCTCTTCCACCATAAAGCGTGAGGGAGGTTAAGGTAGCAACGAATCATTACCATGATTAATTAGAGAGTAATACTTTCCATATGCTAGTCGATGATTCGAATAACACTTGCATACTCACGATTTTAAAAAAAATCCTGTTTTATTATTAAACGTAATTAGAAGAAGTAGATGGTTCGTTCGTTCGTTCGTTTGATTAACGACGTGTGCGGCCATTCGGCCATTTACGTCGAAGAAGTAGATGGCATAACTCCTTTCATTATATACGCATTCTTTTCAATAGAATAAGTTATGTACATTCTTATAGATACAGCATTCTTTTCAATAGAACAAGTTATGTACATTCTTATAGATACATCATTCTTTTCAATAGAACAAGTTATGTACATTCTTATAGATACAGCATTCTTTTCAATAGAACAAGTTATGTACATTCTTATAGATACGGCATTCGTTTCAATATAGAACAAGTTATGTACATTCTTATAGATACAGCATTCTTTTCAATATAGAACAAGTTATGTACATTCTTAGAGATACAGCATTCTTTTCAATAGAACAAGTTATGTACATTCTTAGAGATACAGCATTCGTTTCAATAGAACAAGTTATGTACATTCTTATAGATACAGCATTCGTTTCAATATAGAACAAGTTATGTACATTCTTATAGATACGGCATTCTTTTTAATAGAACAAGTTATTTACATTCTTAGAGATACAGCATTCTTTTTAATAGAACAAGTTATGTACATTCTTAGAGATACAGCATTCGTTTCAATATAGAACAAGTTATGTACATTCTTATAGATACAGCATTCTTTTCAATAGAACAAGTTATGTACATTCTTAGAGATACAGCATTCTTTTCAATAGAACAAGTTATGTACATTCTTCTAGATACAGCTTTCTTTTTAATAGAACAAGTTATGTACATTCCTAGAGATACAGCATTCGTTTCAATATAGAATAAGTTATGTACATTCTTACAGATACAGCATTCTTTTTAATAGAACAAGTTATGTACATTCTTATAGATACAGCATTCGTTTCAATATAGAACAAGTTATGTACATACTTATAGATACATCATTCTTTTTCAGTAGAACAAGTTATGTGCATTCTTAGAGATACAGCATTCTTTTCAATAGAACAAGTTATGTACATTCTTAGAGATACAGCATTCTTTTCAATAGAACAAGTTATGTACATTCTTATAGATACAGCATTTCAATAGAACAAGTTATGTACATTCTTATAGATACAGCATTCTTTTCAATATAGAACAAGTTATGTACATTCTTATAGATACAGCATTCTTTTCAATATAGAACAAGTTATGTACATTCTTAGAGATACAGCATTCTTTTCAATAGAACAAGTTATGTACATTCTTAGAGATACAGCATTCGTTTCAATAGAACAAGTTATGTACATTCTTATAGATACAGCATTCGTTTCAATATAGAACAAGTTATGTACATTCTTATAGATACGGCATTCTTTTTAATAGAACAAGTTATTTACATTCTTAGAGATACAGCATTCTTTTTAATAGAACAAGTTATGTACATTCTTAGAGATACAGCATTCGTTTCAATATAGAACAAGTTATGTACATTCTTATAGATACAGCATTCTTTTCAATAGAACAAGTTATGTACATTCTTAGAGATACATCATTCTTTTCAATAGAACAAGTTATGTACATTCTTAGAGATACAGCATTCTTTTCAATAGAACAAGTTATGTACATTCTTCTAGATACAGCTTTCTTTTTAATAGAACAAGTTATGTACATTCCTAGAGATACAGCATTCGTTTCAATATAGAATAAGTTATGTACATTCTTACAGATACAGCATTCTTTTTAATAGAACAAGTTATGTACATTCTTATAGATACAGCATTCGTTTCAATATAGAACAAGTTATGTACATACTTATAGATACATCATTCTTTTTCAGTAGAACAAGTTATGTGCATTCTTAGAGATACAGCATTCTTTTCAATAGAACAAGTTATGTACATTCTTAGAGATACAGCATTCTTTTCAATAGAACAAGTTATGTACATTCTTATAGATACAGCATTCGTTTCAATATAGAACAAGTTATGTACATTCTTAGAGATACAGCATTCTTTTCAATAGAACAAGTTATGTACATTCTTAGAGATACAGCATTCTTTTCAATAGAACAAGTTATGTACATTCTTATAGATACAGCATTTCAATAGAACAAGTTATGTACATTCTTATAGATACAGCATTCTTTTCAATATAGAACAAGTTATGTACATTCTTAGAGATACAGCATTCTTTTCAATAGAACAAGTTATGTACATTCTTAGAGATACAGCATTCTTTTTCAGTAGAACAAGTTATGTACATTCTTAGAGATACAGCATTCTTTTCAATAGAACAAGTTATGTACATTCTTATAGATACAGCATTCTTTTCAATAGAACAAGTTATGTACATTCTTAGAGATATAGCATTCTTTTTCAGTAGAACAAGTTATGTACATTCTTAGAGATACAGCATTCTTTTCAATAGAACAAGTTATGTACATTCTTAGAGATACAGCATTCTTTTTCAGTAGAACAAGTTATGTACATTCTTATAGATACAGCATTCTTTTCAATAGAACAAGTTATGTACATTCTTAGAGATACAGCATTCTTTTCAATAGAACAAGTTATGTACATTCTTATAGATACAGCATTCTTTTCAATAGAACAAGTTATGTACATTCTTAGAGATACAGCATTCTTTTCAATAGAACAAGTTATGTACATTCTTATAGATACAGCATTCTTTTCAATAGAACAAGTCATGTACATTCTTAGAGATACAGCATTCTTTTCAATAGAACAAGTTATGTACATTCTTAGAGATACAGCATTCTTTTTCAGTAGAACAAGTTATGTACATTCTTAGAGATACAGCATTCTTTTCAATAGAACAAGTTATGTACATTCTTAGAGATACAGCATTCTTTTTCAGTAGAACAAGTTATGTACATTCTTAGAGATACCGCATTCTTTTCAATAGAACAAATTATGTACATTCTTAGAGATACAGCATTCTTTTCAATAGAACAAGTTATTTACATTCTTATAGATACAGCATTTCAATAGAACAAGTTATGTACATTCTTATAGATACAGCATTCGCTTCAATATAGAACAAGTTATGTATATTCTTAGAGATACAGCATTCTTTTCAATAGAACAAGCTATGTACATTCTTATAGATACAGCATTCTTTTTAATAGAACAAGTTATGTACATTCTTATAGATACAGCATTCTTTTCAATAGAACAAGTTATGTACATTCTTATAGATACAGCATTCTTTTCAATAGAACAAGCTATGTACATTCTTATAGATACAGCATTCTTTTCAATAGAACAAGTTATGTACATTCTTATAGATACAGCATTCTTTTCAATAGAACAAGTTATGTACATTCTTAGAGATACAGCATTCTTTTCAATAGAACAAGTTATGTACATTCTTAGAGATACAGCATTCTTTTCAATAGTACAAGTTATGTACATTCTTATAGATACAGCATTCTTTTCAATAGAACAAGTTATGTACATTCTTATAGATACAGCATTCTTTTCAATAGAACAAGTTATGTACATTCTTATAGATACAGCATAATTTGATAGTTCCCAAACATCTATGCAAATCAACCAGTTTTCCAGTCTCGGAAAAAAACATCATCCTGAAAATTCCGACTTATTCGATTTCGGTCCAAACGGAAGTGATTATATTATGATATTATGAACCTTACAACAACAGCAGCTACAACAACAACAACAACAAAAAAAACAACAAGAACAATAATAATAATATAAAAAGACAACAATAACAACAAGAAGTAAGCAAAAGCCTGCATGTGTGTTGCAGAATGAATAGTCTTGCTAAATAATTATTCATCACAAGTAAGAACAGAACCTATGAATGGATTTAGAAAGTATAAGCAAATGAAAAACTTTAACCAAAACCTTAATGTAAATTTTCTATAACTATGACATTGACCCACAAGATCAAAGGGCTAGCAAGCGTGTCGCTGAATGACATTTTCATAGCTTCACAATGATTCATCCAAATATGAATAATATACATTAAGGGGTTTATTAAATAAAAGCAAATGAAACTGGTTTAAAACCAAACCCTAACAAAAATGTTATATTACTATGACCTTGACTCAAAAGTCAAAGGAGCAAGTGAGCGTATCACAGAATGAATTATTTTAACGTCATAATGATTCGAGCCAAGCTTGATGTGAACCCATCAAGGAGTTAATGAAATATATACACATGAAACTCTCTCTCTCTCTCTCCCTCGCACTTATAATATGTATATATATATATATATATATATATATATATATATATATATATATATATATATATATATATATATATATACATATCCTTAAAAGGGGCATGTAACTATTCTAAGAAAATATTACTTTTTGCGTATAAGAACGTTGATATCGGCAACATGACCGTCAATCGAATAGTCTTTTAGAGAATAAGTGAGTCACAAATGGAGAAACCTGATATGACAGTCAGTTATGATTAAGTATAGTATACGATAACAAGGAAGAATATGATATGAGAAACAGTTATAATTAAGTATAGTATACGATAACATGGAGGAACATGATATGAGAGACAGTTATAATTAAGTATAGTATACGATAACATGGAGGAATATGATATGAGAGACAGTTATAATTAAGTATAGTATACGATAACATGGAAGAATATGAGATGAGAGACAGTTATAATTAAGTATAGTATACGATAACATGGAGGAATATGATATGAGAGACAGTTATAATTAAGTATAGTATACGATAACATGGAGGAATATGAGATGAGAGACAGTTATGATTAAGTATAGTATACATAACATGGAGGAATATGATATGAGAGACAGTTATGAATAAGTATAGTATACGAGGAATATGATATGAGAGACAGTTATGATTAAGTATAATATACGAGGAATATGATATGAGAGACAGTTATGAATAAGTATAATATACGAGGAATATGATATGAGAGACAGTTATGATTAAGTATAATATACGAGGAATATGATATGAGAGACAGTTATGAATAAGTATAATATACGAGGAATATGATATGAGAGACAGTTATGAATAAGTATAATATACGAGGAATATGATATTAGAGACAGTTATGATTAAGTATAATATACGATAACATATTCATTCTTTAAACAAAACACCCGGACGACGTTTCTGTTACGGGGTTGACAGATCATGGCTGCTTTGAAGTCTTGATAAATTCACTCAAAGAGAATTAATTAAAGTTTTCCACTTGACATTTTGCTAGGTATAATGGAAATTTACCTCCAAGGGGTTTAAAAAATTAAAACACATGTATACATGTAAAAATTTACCTCCATGGAGTTCAAAGTATGTCAACACATGTAAAATGTATAAATGTACCCCCGTGACGTTAAAAGTAGTCAAACAAAGGTGTGTATATATATATATATATATATATATATATATATATATATATATATATATATATATATATATATATATATATATATATATATATATATAACTCATTTGAACGCACCGGCATTTTGGTCGCTTAATTTGGCAGTAGTTTTTATCTGAGGTAAAAATTGAGCAACTCTTTTTCATATCCAGCAAATTAAAAGTAAATAAGCTAATAAAAACACACATATAAATGTGTCTGCGTGTTCTCCATACTGTATTCTCATTAGTCAAACTGAAATGAAATGAAAACTCATGAAAAACAGATGTAACACAGCAAGACGAGGGGCATAAACGTATCCGTATACGTGCCATGTTCTCGGGAGACTTTGTCTTCGGATAGAGTATGATATTTTTTGTCCCAGAACATTGTTTTTAGTGTTATTGTATCTGCACAGTACTATGTTACGACCAAGTTTTAGTAACGGTATGCATCGTTCAAATGTATATTTTTCGTGACGCCTGTTAATTTGTTTCTTTAAAAAAAAAAAAACCTGACCGACATTTGTTAATTTAGGAAGGTGGAAGGATAAATGTGTGTGGGTGGTACAAGTCTATTAGCGCAAAATCTTGTATATCAATCAATTCTATGAAAAGTCTTCCATGAAGACTGCAGATTGAATACTGAATTACAGCCACACCATAAGCATCACCTTCCGATTCTAATCCCTACAACTCTGGATTGTAAGGCACGTCGTTTTGAGTTTATGATATTCAGGGACAAAGTTGTTAACGTTTGAAAAATAACAGCAACTGGTACATAGGCATGATTCACTCGCCGATATGGCATTGTTGATAGGGTTTATAACTCGGGACCAAGAGATCCCAGTGGGACTCAGATCTCTCACCTGGTCTGGCATCCGTAAGCCAATTGAAAGAACATTTGGCAAATTAATCTGGGTTAGTAAGATACTTTATGTCAGAATTTCTTCAAACTGACTTGATTGATTACGATTAAATTTTTTGAGGGTGTTTCTATTTTTTCCTTCCTGCAACCATATGCGTTATCGAACCAGCGCCATTTTGTGAAAACTTGAAAGGCCTTCAGACAAGATAACTTCCTTTAAATTTTGTCAATGTCTGTTGAGGGATTTTTGGGACGAAGACATTTAAAAGTTTGTTTATCTTTTATTAACGGTTGCCATATTTGACGGTGAATCGGTATGATTTTGTATAAATTTTAAAGGACTTTATGCGAGGATGCTTTTTGTAAACTTGATCAAATTATGAAGACCTGTTTTTAAACATAAATCGTTTGAATGTTTGTTTATTGTAAGTACCGGCCGCCATATTTGACAGCGGATCGGTATAATTTGTACAAAATTAGAAAGCGTGTAGTCCAATATGCTTTTATTAAAATAATAGTCAAATTCGGTTTTTAATGAGAAGTCAGTTGTAGGTGTATATATTTTTAGCAACGGTACCCAGATCGGATAGCGGATACGTATCATTTGTACAAATTTGAAAGGCTTTTTATGCCTAGATTCACGCATCATATTAAGCCAAGTCTCGTACATTTTATGCCCTTGATGCCACTGGAAAGTGTACAGTAGACCTCCTTGACATAAACTAATACAAATATTAATGTAACTGACGAGCCGTGTCACGAAAGAAGACTCACTGAAATAGAAAGTGTGGTTACGCATATAACTGCGATCAGCGTAGACCCTAGCCTGGAAATCAAAAAGTCTTGAGCTTGAGTGTTTAATTCAACCAATCACATATTACGTTACTTTGGAAGGTCGTTTCTATTGGCTGATAATGGAAACTCAAGCGCAAACTCAAGGCCATAGTTTTATAGTCTCCAGGCCTTATCTGCCATCGCATACCAACAGATCAGTGTATACGCTGTTTGTTTTAGTTGTTATTCCAAGCAAATAGCAGAGACCCAGATCTGCCAAAGTATAATGCGACAACAGATCATAGTCTATGCTGATCGCAGTTGGGTGCGATTTTTTTACGGCTAAATACGGCATCTATAAATCTCCAGCTTTCTGGGTTATATGTATTCCATCTGCTTCTGCCCAACGCGCACTTTCACCAGTACCACATTCCACTCTCCGGCTTAACACCCCCTGGGGTGGATCTAAATTCTATGTGTGCATATCGTCGAGCCATTCCCAAACGTATTATGAATCTTTACCTGAGGCTGGATGAGTTTCATGATATTTGGTACACACGTTTGCACGCACAGAATCACACACGCTTGGATGGACAGGATCACCGAATCTCCACTTTTTCTTCGAAATATCGTGAGAAAATTTTATCTCAGTTTCAAATCATGTATTGAAGTGTGCTTTCTTGCTCGAGGTGAGGGTAATATCAGAAACAAAAGTAAGATGCTGAGAAAGGCGGAAAGGTTTTATGCAAGCCTGTTCAATCTATTGAGAAAAGAGCAATGGCATTTATCAGTGGAAACCATAAATGTATATCAGTATCTGGTTGCTGAAGATTAAGCTAAAAGCTTATACTGCCTTGAGAAGGGCTACTCCCAGTCATGAAACACAACGATACCATTGATGTCTGGTACAATAGCCAGTTTTGATTCCCTGACCCCGTCGTCATGAAGCGTTCCAAACACCAAAACTTAACCCAGACTCAAAGTGTGAAGCTTAATAGTATTCCTCAGATTAAAAACATTATCAAAAAACGTTTCAAATTAGTTCAGTACAAACTGATGTCACAAGACTAACAGCTCCAGATCCAGGAAGGAGATGGGTTTGCTTCGGGACTTGAATCCCATCAGTTGGGCTGTCAAGTGTTTTATTTTTGTTTTTTCGTAATGCGAACCATGCCTTTAAAGTGTTAAGCCCCACCAGCTTCGATCAGTCTGCATCTGTGGCTGTCAACGCTTAGGTAGTAAAAAAATGGCCTGTAAAGACAAGTGGCTGTCAATTATGTCATAGGCAGCCACGTTTAGGTAGTGAAAAATGTCCTATAAAGACAAGTGGCTGTCAATTATGTCATAGGCAGCCACGCTTAGGTAGTAAAAAAATGGCCTATAAAGACAAGTGGCTGTCAATTATGTCATAGGCAGCCACGTTTAGGAAGTGAAAAATTGCATTTTAAGACAAGTGGCCATTCAGAAAAGGTTAATCTCTGCAAAATATTTGGTGTGAGAGACGTTGAAAAAGTTGCTGTAAGAGGCCATCTTTACTGCAGTTTTGACTATCGCTTTTTAGTTTTGGGGTTTTGACGATGGGACCAGACACAAAGGTTACAAACAGTTCTCAGCTGGAAAATACTTTTGAATTTTTTTTTTCATCGACATAGGTTGAGATAGGTGATGGGTCAGAGAGCCATCCTATCCCAGCCGTACAAACGAAGTAACAGGATATATGACACGAATAAAGTGTCATATACATAAATACATGATAAACATAACATATAAAAACGATTTCTCTCTACAGGGATAATGAGAGAGAGAGAGAGAGAGAGAGAGAGAGAGAGAGAGAGAGAGAGAGAGAGAGAGAGAGAGAGAGAGAGAAATGCTCCAACATACTGAAAACATAGCGTAGCCAAAAATTAGGATCCGATAATAAATTTGAGTACAAAATTGAATTGTTTACGATGATGAATATATAAATGATGTTGCTCTGTTTTACACCTGAATATTCATTAATTTGCATCTGAATATGCATTAATTTGCATCCGAATATGTATTACTTTGCACCAGAATATGTATAACTTTGCACCTGAATATGTATTACTTTGCACCAGAATATGTATTACTTTGCACCCGAATATGTATTACTTTGCACCTGAATATGTATTACTTTGCACCAGAATATGTATTACTTTGCACCTGAATATGTATTACTTTGCACCTGTATATGTATTACTTTGCATCTGAATGTGTATTACTTTGCACCAGAATATGTATTACTTTGCACCTGAATATGTATTACTTTGCACCAGAATATGTATTACTTTGTACACAGTAAAATAAAATTCAAGGTCAAGTTTGCTTTTCTAGAATCTAATATTTCAAGTAGTATTTCTTCACAGATCAAACTTAGGTAATGTATATGTGTACACTTGGTCTTTATACACCGAAAACTATCATTCCAACAGGAGGTCACAACTGGACAAAGCCAAACAAATGCGGGAGGATTTCAGGATCTGTTTTACAAAAGGAGCTCTTAATATTTTCAGAGATACCAGTTTTAATCTGAAATGTATTTATAGACTAAATGCCACGTCAAATTCTAATTTGTAACCATTGAATGTTTGTAGACACGGTAAGCACTCATGGTAACCTAAAGACAGTTTTTAATATTTCATTATCTATAAATCCCATTTGCTTTTGAAGAAGGAAATTCTTTCTTTTCTATCAACAATAAATGTATATTTCTACATCCGTATTTACCTTTAGAAGATATTTCACATCCCTGGAATATATGAAATGTCTAAAATGTATCGATCAGTGTGTAATTGGCGTGTTCCAAAAAGTCGTTTGACTGCCAAAATGAATCCATTATAGACTAGAAAATTTACATTTATTTTAAATATTTATGTGGAATGCTGATAGGATAGATGTTCACAGTTTTCATTCATTAAATCAGTGATAATAAAAAAACCTGCATCAAATATTTAAACAAAAATATATTTTGTAACTAACTTTAATCTTATCGTTGAACTACAGAGGTTCTTTAAGTAACTCAGTAACTGATATTTGCTCTGAACATTTTACAGGAAAACGAATCAGATTCTTAAGCACAGTATGCAGCAAAAAATTAATCGATGCAAATTCATTTTAACAAAATCTACACTGAACTTTGTAAATTGAACGTAGTCTGGCAATTAGCAAGTTTACCCATTTTTGCTTTTCAAGTTTTCAACATTTTCTAATCCATGAAATTTTTAACCCATCTTCAAAAGAGTATATATCAATCATGCGTTGTCCACCATAGGAATAACCTTTTACAAAATTGTCTTCTTAATTCTATCGTTTGAACAATTCCAAACAAACTTAAACAAGAGGGACTTGAGCTTCTTTAATATTTCTTGTAGAGGACTGGGTAAAGACAACAATAGATAATTAAATTTTGATATTGCAAACGTTTTTAAAACGGTAATTTTCCCAAAAGGTGTTCGATTTATTTTAGACCATTGCACGCGCAAATTCCTAATATCTATTAACTTAGAATTGTAATTAATTTTAACAATTTCTTGAAGGTTGTGAAGAAATTAAGCCCTAATACTGTGAACTGACCTTGATCCCAGTTAAGATTCATTTCGTGACAAACTCCTAAACTACTGCTAGGGTGGTCATTGACGGCACTCAAGAATAGCGGACACTCCTTTGCACAAACGCAAAAATGAGTACGTTAAGAAGGGAACAGGCCAGCTGAAAACCGGACTGTCCAGTATAAAACCGGACGAATGGCCACCCTAATTACTGCCTTTCATACTACCTAATCAGATCACTCTGGTTTTGTCAATATTCATATGCAATTCAGAAAACTTTGCAAAATAAATTATTAAATTTAAGATTTGGGGCGGCTTCCAACATAAGGAATGTATCATCTGTATAATGTAATAGGAGATATTCACTATTGTTTATCTTAACACCTTTTACATGCTGATTTTTCCTTATAAGACGTGCAAGTATTTCAACACAGAGAATGAAGATATAGGGGGAAAGGGGATAGCCCTGACGGCATCCAAGACCAAGACTGAACCCCTATGATGTATGGCCATTTACACTGACGCAAAGACTTAATATTTGTATCAAGGATTGAAAACCAATTTCTATTTGAATTACCAAAATTGAAACAAATT
The DNA here is from genome assembly GCA_029931535.1 of Margaritifera margaritifera. Lineage (NCBI taxonomy): Eukaryota > Metazoa > Mollusca > Bivalvia > Unionida > Margaritiferidae > Margaritifera > Margaritifera margaritifera. Next base: position 23,035,284 of record JAQPZY010001699.1, read on the forward strand.
CTATGAATAAAAATATAAAGGTAAGGAATCGAAAGCTTTTTCAAACTTTATCGAGAATGTCAACGATGGAATTTAATTATTTTCCGTATTCATCACTTCCTACATAACTCTTCTGCATATTTTCCAGACAGAAAACCAGTCTCATGATTATTTATCAGTTTAGGTAATACAGATTTCAACCTATTGCGATACACGCAGATGCAGTTTTGTTTGATACAATCAATAAGAGATTGGCCTCCAGTTGTTTAAAAACTGTTTCGATTTATGTATTTTAGGAATACAAGTAATGATACCTTTTTTGTCATGAAGAAAGACCCCCTGAAAGATAACCACAGTTATTGATCTGACATAACTGTTCCGTATCTTTCCACAAAAAAATACTCCGCCGTGAAACCATCAGAACTATATATTGGCATATGTTAATGGCTTATAGAGCCTCAGAATGTGCAATTAAACTTTCTACTTTAGATTTTTGTAACTATCGTTTAATTTTGGAATGCCACTGAACGAAAGAATGTCATTTAACACAACCTGATCTACTTGTGTATATTTGTATAATTCTTCATAAAACCTCTGCGTTTCCTTGACTACATCCTCTTTTTTGGATATTACTGTGCCATTATCCAGCAGTAACTAGGGCATCGTTTTACCTATAAAGTACATATTTTCTAAATTACAGAAGTAATGACTGGCCTTTTCTCCTTTTTCATCCATCCCGCTCCTTCTATTTTTTTTTTTTATATTTTTTTTTGACTGATTTCCAACAACTCCATTTGTTTTTCTTTAAATATTTGATCATTACTTACATCAGAATTAGTGCACTAATTTCTTTGTGTGAAAAATCAGAACGTAATTAGCCTTATGCAAAAAACCCCCAAACCAACAGACCTCCGATGTAATTCAACGTCATTTTGAACTATATTAAGAGCTACTTTCATTCACATAGTACAATACTGAAGCGGATGGAGATATATTGACAACCGGAACACCGTCACATTTTTTGTGATACAATCCGACGGAGGCGAATCTCCCCAAAACCATCAAATTTATCTGTATTCCTACAACAAGTATACTTTACAAAAAGGCTTGCCTACCATTAGCATTTATTTCAGTGGTTTGCACATTGGACTGAGCAAAATATGCATTTACATAGATAAAGCAAAGAAGTTATAATTACTTTCCTAGTTACAGTTCTTGCTAAAGTTTCGTGTTTGTAAGATCTAATGATTTGAAATCTAACATACGTCTCTTCAGAGTTGTAGTCCATGCATACAAACGACCGATCGTTCCCTTCATATTATCGTAAAATATTTCAGATTGATAATTAGTACAATCAAGTGTATCCGTATACATTAATTTCATGTTTTTCATGCACTTAGGCTTCAAAATATCATACCAGAATCGGTACATCATAAGTGTGCTTAGTCACAATGTAGTGAAGCCAATATATATCGGCTTGCTCGACACAATTTTTGAGATGTTTTTTTTTTTAAATTGTTTTTTCATGATGTTGTTGTGAACTAACACAATATTATCACCAATACAATTAACTAGCTTAATATCTGCGTTGCTTTCTAATCTCTCGAATGATTTAAAATTCTTAATAACTCGTAAATCTGTTTGTTTTCTGACATTCTCTGTGGAATAACTGAATACTGCATTGTTCATCAGCTTGAACTGTCTTTTCAAAGTCATTAGTTAGTATTCAAAGTGATCTATTTATCTAGCCAGCCAATGTTTCTGATATAATATGATTACCCCTGTTAATCCTTATGAGTTTCACACCAAACCTCGTGTACAATTTTAGGTTTGTATAGTGAATCACAAAGTACACATCACCGTTTTCATTTTTGATAACTTTCCTTTCCCATCTGATGCTAACTTTTTTTTGAAGGTCAAACATTTCTTCATGAGGTGTTACCATCTTTTCAGGCGCTAACTGGTCGTCCATGGAGAATTCATGCAACTCTTTCGATATCTCCCTATCAACATCAAATATAAAACCCATTTGACAATTATAATGCCCTCTTTTAACGTTTGGTTTAACATATTATTTGTAATTTCTTCATCACTTGGCTATTTAAAATCTCCGTATGGTACGTCCTGTGGTATTGCCCTGTCATATAGATTATTGGTATCAGGTTAATCTATCAATGAATCCTTTTTACTCAGATCATTAGCCTTTGCGTAACTTATGAAAGACATGCTAATACCTCCTCTGATTCGACTCTCATTCATCAAGTAGAATTCTCTATCCAATATAGTTTCCAACTCTGCTTCAGTTATCTTAGACCAGTAGTTCCCAACCTTTTTGAGTATGAGGACCCCTTTTAACCTCAAAAAATTGCACGGACCCCCACATGCTAATAGTTGTACTTTTAGGCTGTGGCGGGGATAAACCTTGAGCAGCTTGGCGCGCTAAATTCGAACATGCCTTGCTCGCAGCGGCGGGGATAACAGAGGAAAGCAAGAGCTGACAGGAGGACCAATACTTGCTGCGAAGCTATGTGGATTCGCGGACCCCGGGGAATAATCCCGTGGCCCGCCGGGGGTCCGCGGCCCACAGGTTGGGAACCACTGTCTTAGACAATCATCATACGCGTATCCTGGAGTAGTATAATAATAGCACGGATCTAACTCGTACTTTTTTTCATAGCGGACAAGATTAAAGTGTCCTTCATAACACAGTAATCATGAAGCTTGCACAATGTTTTTAAATCGAAGTGTTCCATTATATCCTTAGCGTGTTGAAATTCTTCTTATGAAATATTTTATTTTCTTCTGTTCAATGCTGAATAAATTTCTGAATTGGTGGTAAGCTAGTTTCATTAAGCTTTTCAAAACTATCAATGTACTCGTACTTTGTTCTCAAATATTTTTGTTTTATGACTTCAGCATGTTTTATCGTCTAATAGAACTTGTCGTTAGGTAACTTGTTTGCTAGTACTTTAGGAGGTCTTTAAAAGAAATGATTGCAGCTGAGCCTAGCTGGTCTACATGTTGAAAACAGATAACCAACATATTATGAAGTGCGTATTATTCCTTTATCCAGGGTCTATATCCAAGCTTGAAATTAACGCCTTGAAGAAGATGAGCCAAGACATAATTAAAAATGGCATGTTCGTATGTGCTTTTGTTTTGTAAACACCGCTATCACACGGATGTTGAGTGGGACATAGAACACACTTGATCAGTGAATAGATCCAATTAATTTGATTAAGCTAAAACGTGTGCCTTATCTTCTTGAATGCTTCTCTTCTGCATTTTTAACTTCCACGGCTAATTTCTTGGCTCGATTGCTTGCATATTCTCACGCATTACCGTCGCAATCGATGCAAGTTTTTTCTTCATTGGCATGTAATTAGGTGATGTATTGAAAGAATTTAATTTCACAAAAGTTAATTTCTGAGTAGATGTTAAATGCAATAACCAAGGATAAAGTTGAGATATTGTTATAATTTTTGAAGAAAGAAAAAAAATAAAAACATGCGCTTTGCTCCCACTCTCACCCTCTTTCCGAAACATACAGAAACAATTTTGTTACAGTAAATGTAGTTTCCTTAAAGCTATCCAGTTATATTTTTTATTTCTTTTTAATCTGCTACAGCCTTTCAAAGATATATTACCAATTGTGACTTTGACCGTCATCAGTGTATTGCTTGCCTATCCTCATGTGACGTTGAGAGCAGATTTGATGACCATCGGTCAGTGAAAACTGGAGATGCCACTGTACTTATATGAAATCACATAAACGATTGACTTTTGCAGCATTTACATGGGTCGCTCACACTCATAACTCACCCTGTTTAATACAGAGTTTCAATGCAGTCTGTATGTAGTAGTTATACTGGACATGCCCTGGCACAAAATCGCTACTATCGACGAATCTTTTTAGATCATCACCCTACACCCCCACCCCTAAAAGAATTTAAAACTTCTTCTCCGGCCACAGCAACCACAAAAATGTTTTTACAAAATTTTCCGACCACTAAAACCCTATCCCATCAAACCATCAAAAATAAGTTTCTTAAAAAAAATACATAAAACAAAACAACTATCTATCCTTCACCAGAAAAAATAATAGCTTTTAAGCACAACACCCTACCACCACCAAAAAATATTCCTGGCCACAGAACCCTACACAGTACCATTTGTTTTTGATTAAGACCCTACCCAACAAAATAAAATGTTTAAAAACAACACACTACCCACCAATAATATTATACATTTGTCTGTCCATCTTCCCACCAATAATAAAAAATATAAAATATTTCTCGGTTTGTCTTAATATAAAATATTTGTCTGTTCATCTACATACAAATATTATAAAATATTAGTCTGTTTTTCTTCCAAAAAATAAAAAAATTATAAATATATGTCTGTTCATCTTCACACTTATAATAAATTATAAACAATTAATGCTAAATTATATTCCAAAATATACAAACAAGTTAAAATATAAATTATTTACTCTGACCAACTTGCCGCCAGTACAATTTTCATTATACATTATCTTTAACATTTTTATTGTGAATCAACAGAGATATCAAGTACAAGTGACCTAGTTTTAATCCAGTGCTACTATTGCCTCGAGCTCGGTTAGCCCTTGATCTGCCACGGAAACACTAATAGCTTATGAACTATAATTAATACGATACATTTTGATGATATAATTTGAGAAATATTAACTTTCATACTCTATGCTCATTTTGTAATGAAGCATACTTGGCGTGACTTATACAATTATCATAACATTACGGGATCAACACCCCATGCTATTGCACCTAAAATGAAATAAAAATTTACGACCAGAAATATAAACTCTGACTAATGAACCGTGACCATAGATAGGTAGCCTTTTGTAAATATAGACGTATATTTTGAAATCCGAATTTACGTAAGAGATTTTTAATATCAGACAAGTGATTTGAGGTGACCCTGCCATATTTAATCTGGAAGACTTAAATGGAGAAAACATTGAGGGAATATTTGACGGGGAATATACGACAAGCAAGACAGCCTGCTTAAAGAAGAAAGAATTTTGAAGAAGAATAATATAAACGCCAAAAAGTATGTGATAGTAAAATGGAACGGCTATAAGGGTTTTTTCAATAGTTGCTTGCCAAAAGAAAATATTGCGTCACCAACATAACTGCGTGCAATATTCATGTGTAAAAAAAATGGTGTTATAAATTAAAAGATATTTCAATTGTGGTGAAAGATAAAACTTGTTAACCAGAAGGAACATCGAAACACACTGCGCAAAGGATTACAAAATCTGCAAATTTTATTAAATCGAATTGGAATCATAATGGAGAAAGTGACAAAATCAGATAATACAACCCAAAAGTAATTACTTGTGAGTGCGGGGAAATTGTATAAGGAAACTCTATACTGATTTTGTTTTAATTGAGAAAAAAAGTACTATAATGAATGGTTACAATTTTAGTTATTACAAAAATACCAAAAAGAAGTAAAAAAAAATATTAAGCAAGCTAAAAATAGTATTATTAACAGAAAGCTCCTTGATTTTTTTTAATAGAGATTGAAATGAATATAGATTTGAAGTTGGAAATAATCAGATTAGCGACGAAGGAATTAATTAGGATTTGCCTTTTTGTGAAGAAGAAGTTGAAACATACGTAAAGAAGATAATATGTAGAAAAATGAAATAGTTTCAGTTTAACTGAAGGTGTATGCCTTGTTGAACATGAGTTAATTGATAGCATGTTCCATGCAATCTATTATCATCTGTATTTCTACAACCCAGTCATACACAATGGTGATTAGTGTAAAAATTATTAACGCTTAAATTGCTGAGTTAGAAATATTTTGTTACTTCTGAAAACTTTTGCTTCATTTTACCCCCTCCCCCCACCCCCGTGAACAAAACATCATGGGTAATCCTTCCACATTAATCATTATATTTTCCATTGCTGAATTAAAATACTTTTCAGGATCATCTTCTTTGTCTTTTTTACACAGTATCCAGAAGCCTTTAAAACTTATTCACGCTGGTAAAAATTATTAAGTTTAGGTTGTCTAGTTTCTCTAAAATGCACCTGGATGAGCAAAAGAATCGTGATCAAAATCATCATCCAGATTATTCAGCATCTGAGTAATCAAACTCTGTTCTCTCAATCTTTCATTCACGAAGTCGAGTGACTATTCCCCTTAAACTCATTAGTTTCTCCTGTAATTCTTACTGTCTTGCTGTTTTCTATTCAGCTCCATTGAACTGACAATTACTTCCAGTGACTGATAAAGCGGTAGAAATTGTCCTCCTCCGATTATTAATCCTGCTGTTGCCATACTATTTTATGTTACCAAATGTTGATACTGCTATCAGCTTTTTTATGCATGCTCATTTTCTGTACTTGGATCTTCATTAATCCAGCATACTACAATATGTTTCTTTTCCAGAAAATATGTAGGTGTTTGTTTTATACTGTAATGTTTAACATTTAAATATAAATCACCATCAGGTTATTTATTGAGCTTAAATAAGTAAGCAACACGTGTTTTCCCCACCAACAATCCAATTTAATATTTAGCATATTAGCAGGTAGAATCTAAACGTGTATAACGATTGTATATAAGCCTGATTGTTTTATTTGAATTGCATATTGCTGTATGGAATCTATTATGTCTAACTTGTATTCAGCAAAATGTGATGGAGCATAGTTAACTTCATAAGTAGCTATTGTCTTGGGTGTAATTTGAGCATGAAATATTTCCAAAAACCGTGTCTATCTATAAGCTTTCTATATACAAATGGAAAATAATTATTATTAGTTAAAATTTCATCCCGTACAATGCGAAAATCATAAAGCAACATGAATCCAGGTATTAGTTTTGCATCCAATTTTTCAACCTGTTTTTAATCTCCTCAGCTGTTGTATTTACTAAAAAAACTTTGTATACCCATTCCTGTGTTTAGGTAGGTTTTGATTTTTTTGTACGTTTCGTTCTATTTTTTACCTAACTGAATCTATTCTTCGCTTAATGCAAGAGTTTTATTTCCTTCAACTTTAAGGTGCATCTCCTTCTGTTTTAATATTTTGTTCCATATCATGAAATCTTTTCTTATTCGTTTCACCTTTCTATCTAATTTGTCAATACTTCCTTGTACCACTCTGATATTTTTAACTAGTTCATATCAGTACATTCTTTTTTCTGTTTGTGGTTTTTCTATTCCAGCAGTAAGCTCATTTTACAGAGTTGGTAAACTCTGATCATTTATCATTTTGATTTTCTGAATCAAATAAGTAATATATAAATCACAGGTTGTTCTCATAAATCCATACTTTCATTTACAGTTTTTTTTGCTATTATCTATCCTTTTGTTATTTCTCTTGAATCATTCTTCTTTTGTGACCATGACAATGCATTAGTGTTAGTAAATATCTTCTTTTCCAGTTTTATGTTTATTACAGCACTTTTGAAATCAATAATTAAGTTTATAATCTCTTGATCGTTTTGCTGATTCATTATTCAAGTCATTTTTTTTAACTGATCTAACTGTAGTTGTAAATTATTGCAGTTTTTGTAAAGATTTCTTCCTTTTCTTCAGTTTAACCTTTGTACAATGGGTTGTACGTACTGTTGAATGTTTACTATTTTATCTGCTCTTTCTTTCACGGCTTGCAAGGCTTTTGTAGCATTGAACATGATAATTAATCTCTGTTTAAACAAGTTCTGTCCATCCTAGATATTTTGCTTGTCTTCATCAATATGTTTTTGTAATTTTTAAATTTTAGTAGCTCTTTCAGTTCCATTCTGATCCACAACTATTAATTTATTATATATTTGTTCTCGGCTTGATTAATATCTTTCAAATTATTATCTATCCAAGGCTTAGGTATCTGAGCGTCAATACATTTTTGTATATAATATTTCCTAGCTGCATCATATTTTGTATCGAATCTGCTAAATTTGTAATATGACGGTTTTTTAAGCTTAAGTTCATCGCTCATTGATTGATCTAGTGCCGCATCGTCCGTCACACCTTTATCAGCTGTATATTGAAAACTAAAATAACAACGGCCTCTTAAAGATATTTCTTCCGTCAGATTATTTGTTTAAATTGAAAACCATACGTTACAAACTCACGGTGGAAATCAATTTACTTTACAATCTTCATCTTAAATGCTGATATTTATTCTGTTAATGGTAAATGTGTGTAATTGCTGGTAATGTACATTATCATTGTATGAAATAATGTCACTGTGAAAAACATTTTTAACAGGTAGAGACACAAATTAACTTAAATAGTGTCCGTTAGAGTAATTTTTTTGTGTTATTGATTTGGTCGAGGACAATGTATACATTTTTAGCTTTAAAAATCCCGCCAACAATATCCGATTCAATAGAGATCTGTATACATGTCTGGCTATTAAATCACAGCAATTCAGAGTTGAACTTGGTTATATACACTGTGTAATTGTTTCTCTGAGTTAGTAAAACTTTTGAATCGTGTTTTAGGCACTCGAAATCAATGCTTTCTTCATTGTCATCATTAGCACTCATTCTCTCTTTGACTTTGTTAATGTAAATTTCAGGGCTACAGAAACCAACATGAATTAAAACAATTTTTGTTTCATTCTTATGGTTCATGTAATAAAATTATTTTTCTCGTTCTAACTATTGTAATATCCGACGAAAAAATATAGTCTATGTAATGTAATGGATAATTTAACATCTGTTATAAACAGGATTTGTAAAATAGGTTTCGTTTTCAGGTTGCCCTTCTAATGTAATATAACTAACTTTCCATTTAAGTACCGTAAATTAAATTAGTTAAAATTTAAAACAACCAACTGATACATATATTCTATTCACGGTGTATCCTCTTACTTCGTTGTGACTTTAAGCTTCTTTCAAATTTCTTTCTTCGTTATTTTCTTTCTCTCCTCTAAATAAAGTGTTCTTTAACTTTTCATTATCTTGGCTTTCTGTATTACCAACCTTTTCCTTATTGCATTTTTATCTCATTTTATGTGTTGTATTCGGGAGATATCAAATAAAATTCCTCATGACTTATTCATTATCGTCTATTGCCTTACTGATCATATCGTCAATGTTGTTCAGTTTACTTATGGCCGAGGTTACTATCTCATCGTATTTTTGTAAGCTTTAACAACAAATCCTAGTAAAGTTGCACCAAACCCGCTAAAGCCAAGGGATTGTAAATCCTGCTGCTATTCACGCGAGTCCTAAACCAGCAGCCGCAACACCCGTTCCACCTGAAGCAGTAGTCATGCTCACCTCTACCCAGTTAAAACAACAATTATGCTGTTTTGTACTTTTTCTTTTCTTCTGACACCTCTGTAATATTCGATCTCTTTAACAAAATCATTATTAATTTCGTTGATTTTCATTAACCTGAAATTAATGCTAATGTCGGTAGCCAATATTTGATACACTGGTCGTTCACTTGGAAGTTTCTGTCCAATTTAGATGTAAGAGACAGACAGCTCAGACGTAGGAGTTGTTTCAGGTTTATCAGTCTTTTTGTTCGTTTCTCTCACTGCTTGTTTAAATTTGCTCACAAACTTGCTCACTTCCTTCGGTTGTTTTTTTTTAACATTCAAATTTAATTATCCTTAGGTACACTAGCACTCATTTTTGACTTACCCTATTTAATTACTTAATTACTTACCTATTTATTTTTCTGGTAGTATTCCTTGATAGTCAATCGTAAACTGACTCGAATAAATCGGAATAATAAACTCTATGACTTCATTAAATTCCAGTTTGCTGTTGAATCTCTCGACATTTTAAACATCTTCATTAAAAGAATGCTGTCACTGACTGTAAAAGCTCAGTTTAATGTTGCATGGTAACAGTATTAATTATGTTGTTGTCTCACTTGCCATTTATTACTGGAAAAAATCTGCTTTATCACAGCATTTCTGGAAATGGATTTGCTCGTTCTGTAACTAATTTAACTGGTTCTTTGTAGCAGTTTTAAAATACATCATTTAACACCTAATCCTAATACACTCATTACATCAGCTAGCAAGTAATAGCTTTTATTTCAGCTACTTGTATAACCTTGAGTTCTCTCACTCACACGCTTAGTTTTATCTTGCTTTTGTTTAAGCTTTTTTTGTTCTGGTTTTTGAAAATCCTGTTAACGTTTTTTAAGTTGTTTTCCATGTTCAACTGTACGTGGATCCTTCTTCTTTTGTAAAGTTACTTTTTCTGAGTATTTGTCAACTTGGGATATCGTCTATCATCACCATCGATTTACTTTGCAACAAAATTAATAGTTAGTTGCAAATTATTTAACACAATGTTCTACTAAGCTTAAACTCGTCTTACAATTATGCTGAAAGATAAGAGTTGTAAAATTTTTGCTGTACAAAATAATTTAAAATAAATAGTACAAACTAAATTGAAATAAAAAAGTACGTAACTGAATTTAACAAAAGCAGTTATTACTACAAATCGTGTATGAAGCGATACCACAAAAACTAAAGGAAACAAAATAAGGACCACAGCAAAACTTGGAGGGAACAAAACGGAGAATATTGGAAATGAACACCAAAAAGAGTACAACAGGAAATGGAAAGAAGAACATAAAGAAATATTACAATATATACATGAAACGGCATAAGAATCAACGCCACCATAATGATCAATAAGCTGGCAAATTCACATCACAAGAGCTAGAATGTTTCAGGCGATGAAACAAAATATAAAGTCAGAAACCACGTTAAAAACCCTTGCTGTTACATCAATGGAATTCTACAGGAAATGGCAAAACCAGATCAATCAGTTGATGAAAGATATCTCGATATAGATCACTTATTCCTTGTGCCTCTTTTGACCTATCTGATTGAAATCAAACAAAAATAAAAAAGCTTTCACTGGTCAAACACTAGATACAATGAAAGCTAGTGTTAATGAGTCTAAATATGATAAATTGTCATCCAAGAAAGAAAAATTTAAAAAAATTTTAAAAACCCTCTAGATCACAACATAAAATTGAAGCTTTTAAAACTGTTCACTTTTTCATTTATGAAATTTTAATCACAATCCTTAAACTGTTTTAGTTTTTGTCTAAAAGAGTAAACTACGTAATAAATAGATAGTCCTGTGATAACAACAGTTGTTACACCTTGGCAATTGGAAACAAATGCATCGATTACAAAGCATCCATTAAATATTTATTTAGCATTAATTTCAGTGGTATGATTTGCAACATTTTCGTCTACGTGTTTTTGTTTTCTTCTTCCGTTGTTGACTTTTTAAAATGTACGTGTTTATATTTTATAAAAGTTGCACTCAATGCAGAAATAGGCAATCATAACCCAATTGATAAAAAAACACAGTAAAGTATCTAACTCCGTTTGTTGTCATTGTAGTCTTCGTTTAACTCTGTCTGTAATTCGTTCAGATTATAATCAATTGATAACAATTGGTTCCTTACAGCTGTTGCTCTGAGTAGTACTACATCTGACAATGATTTTGATAATTTTGCTGGTCTTGCATTTACAAAAATTTCATTTGTTTTCCTAATTTACTTTCCGTTCATTTTTCCAACTCCTTGTCAGTTAAAGGCGTAATAGCTAATTTATGTATGTCTCATTTGCTGTACTAATTTTTAATTCATGTTTATATTCTTCTTCTTCAATGCTTTTGTCGCTATTTTTTTTAACTTCTACAAAACCCAATTATATTTCATTTTGTTTTTGATCCATTGATATAGTGTAGTAATGGCGGAAGGTAGTTAAAGCGATTTTGAAGATTTGAATAATCCTAATTAAGATGAAGATGAATACGAGGAACAAACTTATGATGCAACAACCGAAGATCCTTTCACATAATTTTTTTTTTAGCTAATTAGGGATTTAAAACTCCTCAACAACCTAACCTTTCAAATAGTAACCCTATTGAAACATTAGAAAAACTATAACATTAGTGACGCAGTCATTAGCAAGTATAATAAAACTGCGTACCAAGTTAAAGATGGTGATGAAGGTTTAAAAAATGTAAGCCGCAAAGGGCAAACATTGTGTTAACTCTGTGTATGTAGACAGTGAAATGATTCCTGCCTTTCGAGAAACACAATGTAAACAGCCACTAGAACCAACAGTTATCATCAGGCAGCCAATAGAAATTTCAGAGGAAATGCAAGTAATTAACACTGATGAACTATTTAACCTGGTAAGAAGAGCAGAGATTAAAATAGGTGTTTACCACGAAACAATTAAGAGCACAGAACTTCCACCTGTTAGATTTTATACGCTGCAAGAAAGAAGAGAATTTAGAGTTTGTGTTAATGCTCTTGAAGTAGTTAAATTAAAATTAGGTTATATGAAATCAGACGTTGAAATGTATATCAAAGAGATAAAAGACATAAAGACTTCAGAAACATATGCAATTTAAAAGGATAAATGGAAAGAAGATTTGCAAGACGTTCAAAATAAAATAACAGAATTGGTTAGGCATTTAACAGATTTATAAACTTTAGAGAACATATTACAAACATAAATCTAAAAGTTAAAGAAAAGTTATCATTTGGCGAAGGTTAAAACAAATGTTCAAAGAGGAATGTGTGACAACTGCTAGGTTTTTACAGCTATCTGTATGATATAAGCAACTCTTGATCTAAAGATAGTAATTCTGTAAAAGTATTGATAGGTTGTAGTGGAAGAACTAGGTTGGTGGCGGAGGAGGCGATGGTAAACGTAGTTTCTTCGTTGACAAGTTAAACAAGGAATAAACAAATATTGCCAACTATTTGTTTCAGTCTATTAATTGAACTTGTGCAACGACAGACATTCTAGTAGCCGTAAGACTTTTAACCAAGTCAAGGTTAACTGACTGTATATGTCACTGAAATTTCATCTCACAGGATGAGTGTATATTTGGTGTGAGGAATGATTTATCAGATGCTACGAAGTCTTACCGCTGACAAAATTCTACTGACTTGGTACAACATTAATATGAAACTAAATATGCACGAGACAAGAATGTTGACAGATTTGTGGGTACGACTGATGCTAAGATAAGTAGCGCCAAAACTTGACAAGTGTTCGACGTGGACTTTTTTCCACACATTTTCGTATATATTAGTTCATGATTATCAAGCATACTACTACTACTACTACTACTAATAATAATAATAATACCATCGTCGTCGTTGTTAATTCTTTCACAATCGCTTGAGTTTGTATACTTTGACAACTTTAAATGGTTTTGAAGAGACTTTAAAACATATATTATTACGATAAAGTATAGCTCGACACCCTGAATCACCGACCCACACAAACAAGCCATCTATCCATCCATCCATCCGTTCATACATATATACATACACACACACATACATATATACATACATACATACATACATACATACATACATACATACATACATACATACATACATACATACATACATACATACATACATACATACATACATACATACATACATACATACATACATACATATGATATTATCGGGTTGGGGTGTTTGGGTGTGATAATGCCATAAGCATTGGGTCTTGACCGGTGTATGTGTTGAAATACTGGAAATAAATGTTGAATATTTAACTTGTCTGTCTCAAAAATAGCGGACATGCATAGCAAGCTTTGCATATATGATGCCGTCATGTACATATACCAGCCCATGGTGCGTGTATGCAGTATAGGTAATGACTGTTATATGCATCAACACTCTAAATCTTATCTGATGAGCATGGTATGATATTGTGTGGGGTTTAACGCCAGCCCCCAGCACATGATAGGTTATACATGGCGGCCAGTATATTTGGTGGAGGAAGAATCCAAGAAGACCCCGGGAAGAATCATTGACCCACGGGAAGCTAATGGCAAGCTTTCTCACATACCCACGTTGGTCGAGTAGATACCTTTTTGATAACAAAATCTCGTCCTTATCATGTCTGATAATATTAAAATGTATAAAACGAGATATATATAGGAAATAAGAAAGAGAATAAATAAGTGTAGTTTTCGTGGTAAGTTTAAAGAGCAACCGTTAGTGTATGAATGTTATGTATCTCATATGCTAAGAGAAAATGAACACGATTTCAAGAGGATGAGAAACTGTACATATGCTTTCTTTTGAAAACAAAAAGTGTTATATAAGCGAAATCAGCAACCTTTACATTATTTTCTTTTAATGCTCTATTGGGTTTATTTTAAGTAAGGAAATATCCCAAGTTAATAACCACAACATTCGGTGGATCCTTTCTGGAAATACATTAATAATGTCGAAAAAAACATATTTGTTGGCATCATTATGTAGGAAACACTTCTTACTTATATTCTCATTAAATCGAATAGATTTAAAATATGTGGGATTAATCTAATCAGTGTATGCACTCTGCAGACGACTATCCATTATGGTAATCAAAATTATTAGAGGGTCTTATCTGCATACTTTTAGAAACCTTGTGCTCAAGATTGCCAGCATAAAAATAGGTTGGTTGGTTGGTTGGTGTTTTACGGCAAAGCAACACAAGTAGGTCATTTAGTGCCAAGGCAATTGGGTAAAGTGCCTTGCCGAAGGACATACCACGGTAGCCAACTCGGGCTGACCAATTGTAGCGTTAGAACCGCACCCTTTTGGTTACTAGTTCATCGTCATGCTAACCAGTGAATCTCCGCAGCTCCTGTCTCCATTAATCGCCTGTTATCCCTCTTCCTATTCTACATTCTCGAATCCGCAAAATAGGGGTGGGGGAGCCAACATAAGATAGGTCTTTTTGTAATTTTTGCGGATATCAGAGAAAGAAAGACAGACAGCAACACAGGCAGTCAGATAGAATGAGTGTATGTATGTATGTATGTATGTATGTATGTATGTATGTATGTATGTATGTATGTATGTATGTATGTATGTGTGTGTGTGTCTGTCTGTCTGTCTGTCTGTCTGTATGTATGTATGTATGTATGTATGTATGTATGTATGTATGTATGTATGTATGTATGTATGTATGTATGTATGTGTGTGTGTATGTATGTATGTATGTATGTATGTATGTATGTATGTATGTATGTATGTATGTATGTATGTATGTATGTATGTATGTATGTACGGAGTTCAACGACATTTCAGCACAATGATGTACTGATATAGTGCCGATTAAAATTTACGTTCCAAAAAGGTAAAGGGTAAAGGTAAGATTTCAAAACGAATAGAGGAAGATAAACCCTTTCAAATAATAGTAAACATGCACTTCTAAAAGATACAAGATTACAGCTAATAATGTTAAAAAATTTTGTTTAATGTATATAAAAAAAGATAATTTTAAAAAAATCATCAAAATATAGGGTCAAAATATTTTCTACAAACCGCATTCTTTTAAAAAGAGTAAGATTTTCTCAAAAAAGTTTCTTAGCTGAGTTAATATTTAAAAAACAAAAATCTGCATCACTAGGTGAAGTCGATACACTCGACAAGAATGTATGTCAGTGGGCACTCGGGTCGAGGTTCACCCTTCAGGAGGTAGGCCTATACATGAACCAGGTATGTATGTCCTGTACGCGAGCGGCACAATACCACCTCATCTATGCCATATGTGCCGCATGCGGGATGCCGCTCTTAAATGAAGGGTTTGATGTTCCGAAGCTTGTTTGTGGAGCTTTTATTCCACATATTTTGTGAAGTACATATAACATGACGATTTATATAATACTGGAAATCACTATATGGAATCTTCCATTCAGAAACAGGTAACTGCAGGGCAGTTTTAGCTTATTTAGTTGCACTTTCACTACCCTTAATGTAAATAGGCAGCCAACAATGCGCAATACATATTCCAGATTTTATGAGCAAATCGTGTTTCTGTAAGATTAGTGATAGTAACGGGTTGTCAAATTTAAGAGTATGCAAGGCTTTCAATGTGGAAGGTGAATCAAAAAGATGATGATTTTTTGTCGTTGTTGTTATTGTTGAGATTTTGATGAAGTTCAAAGATTGGAGTAAGGCTGCAATATATGCTGTAAAAATGCTTTATCCGGTAAATTAGAAAATGCAGCAAAGCACCTAAAATAATAAGTTCTTGCATAAATGACACAAGTGTCCGTATATCTTAAGTTAATATTTAAAAAACAAAATTCTGCATCACTAGGTGAAGTCGATACACTCGACAAGAATGTATGTCAGTGTGCACTTGGGTCGAGGTTCACCCTTCAGGAGGTAGGCCTATACATGAACCAGGTATGTATGTCCTGTACGCGAGCGGCACAATACCACCTCATCTATGCCATATATGCCGCATGCGGGATGCCGCTCTTAAATGAAGGGTTTGATGTTCCGAAGCTTGTTTGTGGAGCTTTTATTCCACATATTTTATGAAGTACATATAACATGACGATTTATATAATACTGGAAATCACTATATGGAATCTTCCATTCAGAAACAGGTAACTGCAGGGCAGTTTTAGCTTATTTAGTTGCACTTTCACTACCCTTAATGTAAATAGGCAGCCAACAATGCGCAATACATATTCCAGATTTTATGAGCAAATCGTGTTTCTGTAAGATTAGTGATAGTAACGGGTTGTCAAATTTAAGAGTATGCAAGGCTTTCAATGTGGAAGGTGAATCAAAAAGGTGATGATTTTTTGTCGTTGTTGTTATTGTTGAGATTTTGATGAAGTTCAAAGATTGGAGTAAGGCTGCAATATATGCTGTAAAAATGCTTTATCCGGTAAATTAGAAAATGCAGCAAAGCACCTAAAATAATAAGTTCTTGCATAAATGATACAAGTGTCCGTATATCCGCTTTGAAAGCGTATATATATATATATATATATATATATATATATATATATATATATATATATATATATATATATATATATATATATATATATATATATATATATATATGATTCAGGTTTAAATTGCTTAGTTTCCACAAATGAAATATAGTTCATGTGGCTTTTTCTGCATATCAGAGAAACCTTGAACATACATGACTACTGCTCCAGACATACTGTAATGTTCCTTTCAATATTCGGCGTTTTCCAAAATTATCGCCCCACATTGAAAAAAAAGATGATCAAGTAGCTCACGAGTTGAACGCGAAATGATATTTTTAAAAATGTATACTGAAGCGACTTACCTCTATCGGAATTTATCCTTCCGCGAACTTTTTTCTGGATAACCGGGCTGTACGTCAACGGTGAAGGTGAATCTCTGAAATGATGTACTTTTTATAGAGAAAGCACTGGTGCTGATTTGGAAACATGAGAGGGGGTGAAGTTATTAATAGATATTTCCGCAGCGGCTGTGGCGGTTATGAGATGAAAGCGGCTATCTCGCAGACAATCGGAATATGCGCAGTCCTGAACAAAGCTCAGTTCAAGCATTATGTCAGCATTTTGGTTGCATTCGAGGAGTATTTTGTAGGAAAGGAGCTGCAAATAATTTGGTGGTCGATGATGATTTTATTTCAGCTAAGACAAAGGCAAGTGCAGACATAACGCCAGCCTTTCGGAAATCATATAAAAGTTACCAAAATTTAAGTAAAAAACATATTTTATTATTGCATTCCAAAATTTGTTAAAACTGGGACGTGCAATCATATTTCTCCTTTTAAATTTATTTCTGGTATATATGAATCGAACCATGTTTTTAAAAAAAATCCTTTGTTCTTGTAGGAAAGGCTGTCATCAACTACAGTGTTTATTCTAATATACCTTCCCTCTCAAATAAATGCATTCCCCACTCAAAACTACTGGAAAAAAAGAGATATTAAAAAAAAAAATCTCGCTCCTCTTACTCTCCATGGTGAAATGATATTTACTTAAAACCTATTAAGCATCCAAATTTGCACTATCTAATTTGAAACAGCCGATCTCTTCTGTCTACACTGATAAGTGAAGCTTAATCAGGAACCCGGATTGAATACAAAATAAAATTTGTCCTCTAAACAGCAGAAACAAGAAAGAAATTTCAGAAAAAGAGTAATTATTATCGAGGTGTTCCAAAAGAGTTACTATGTGTGAATCTAGACCAAGGCTGAAGAAATCTGCCAGAAAATGAAGAAAACCATATCTCGACAAGCAGAAGAAAAAAAAAAACAAAAAAAAATAAAACAAACAAACATCGAAAATATTAAAGTCATGTGCTTTTAGCAAACACTCTAAACTTTCTCCTTATTGAAAACCTTCTAAGTCAGAAAATCAGCCTAAAGTCCTTTATTCATTTTACCTGATGAAAAAATGCAGATTTATCATGATTATATACTTGAAGATAGTGAACTTTTATTTGACTAACTTAATAGATTTATAAGTAATGACGACATTTCTAAAGCGATTAAGCAATTAAACATGGGAAAATATACTTGAATTGTTTTGTAATATATGGTTTAACAGGATTGTTGCCTTATTTACAATTTGTATTTATTGTTATTTTATACCGGTATTTTTCAACAGTTATGGTCAGAACGTTATATCATACCCTTACAAAAAATAAAAACAAAAAAAGGGCCCGGTTAGTGACGCTGAAAACTACAGAGGAATTACTTTATTCATTGTAACAGGGTGAAAACTACAGAGGAGTTACTTTATTCATTGTAACAGGGTGAAGACTACAGAGGAATTACTTTAGTCAGTCTAATAGGGTGATTCAGTGTAATAGGGTGAAAACTACAGAGGAATTACTTTAGTCAGTCTAATAGGGTGATTCAATGTAATAGAGCGAAAACTACAGAGGAATTACTTTATTCAGTGTAATAGGGTGAAAACTACAGAGGAATTACTTTATTCAGTGTAATAGAGTGAAAACTACAGAGGAATTACTTTATTCAGTGTAATAGGGTGAAAACTACAGAGGAATTACTTTAGTCAGTCTAATAGGGTGATTCAATGTAATAGGGTGAAAACTACAGAGGAATTACTTTATTCAGTGTAATAGGGTGAAAACTACAGAGGAATTACTTTATTCAGGGACTAATTACACATCTAATTAATTTAGGTAAAAAAAATATTTAGTGCATTTATTGATTTTATTAAGGCGTTCGGTTATACTGTATCAGAATTGTTATGATGTTGTTAAAATTGGTATTAGACGTAGAATATTCAATATAATGAAATCCATGTACAATGCTGTGTATTCAATATAATGAAATCCATGTACAATACTATGCATTCAATATAATGAAATTCATGTACAATACTGTGGTAGGAAATTTTTAAAAATTAATTATCTTTCAAACGAATTTTATTGTAAAACTGGTCTACGACGAGGGGAATGTTTATAACCATTTTTATTTTCAGTGTTTATTAATATGATGTAGAGAAATTGTTTTATTGAAAAGTGTATTGATGGTATTTACATTGGTATGATAAGGATTTGGTGTTAAACAGCCAACACAGAAGGACACTGTATATGGTGAATTGGAAACTCTTAGAATGCTTAAAATCTGTAGCATTATTTAATATTGATTAAAAATTTTAAATTGTGGCTGCAGAAAATATACAAAAGTTGTGTATGACATTTTATATGTAGAATTTAAAGTAAACCCAAGCACAATTTCATGGGTAGTACGAATTTATGATTTTTTTTTATAAACACTTGTTTTCGGATACGTATAGTTCCAACAAGGTGAAGTTAATGTTGATGTATTGTTACAAGTAGTAAAACAACGATCGAAAGACAATATTTTTTCAAATTTGGAATTCTAGGTTTGACTCTTCAAGTAGAGTACGGCTATATATTCATCTTTCAAAATAGTTTTTCATATAAAGAATACTTTTTTTAAATTGAAGTTAAGAATTTTATAATTGCACTATCTAACTTGGGAACATCATCTCATGGACTCCGTGTTGAAACAGGTAGATGGGCTAACCCACAAGCGATCTCATATGAAAATAGAACATATCGTTATCGTAATATGATAGAAGACTAATTTCATTTTGTATTATAATGTCAGTGTTACATGGAATATGGACCCAATTATATAACTAAATATTATTGGCCAAATGTATCGATCTTCTTTCAAGTAATAATCAGAAGGTTATACGAAATACAAGCAATTGTATTTTAGATCTTTTAAACTTAAGAATGAATTATTGAAGTCAGAACCATAACCTTTCAATGAATTAATTAAACTTTACTTTCAGTACACTTTGTAAACCAGCCTCAGTCAATTATTATTAGAAGATGATAATCATATATTTTACATTTGTTGCTTTAACAGCTTCAGTTGCTTTTAACGTACTCACTTGTGATTGTTTGTATTTTTTGTTTCTGTTTGTGTGTGTGTGTGTGTGTGTCTTCTCCAGATTGTTAGTTAGTTAGTTAGTTAGTTCTTTTGTAGTAATTAATATAAACTCAAGAATAATAATGATTTTGATTATGATTCATGCTATTTCATTGTCAGTTACAGTGTGTGCTTTGAAGATACTGATTTATATTGCATTTTGTTAATACGTGCCTGCCAATACTTCCTGTTGGTAATAACTAATTTTGTATATTGATAAGTAAACAAAAGACCGATAGTCTAATATACGATAAAGATTATTCTAATAGACGCGCCTGGCGAGTTTATTCGAATAAATACGGTACCCGTAATTCTACCGAACTGTCTCTCTCCAATGGTAAGTCTGCAAGTAGGTAGGTACATATTCATATAAACAGGTAGATAACAAGAATAAACATGCATGAATTTTAGTGTGCGTGTGTGTGTGTGTGTGTGTGTGTGTGTGTGTGTGTGTGTGTGTGTGAGAGAGAGAGAGAGAGAGAGAGAGAGAGAGAGAGAGAGAAATTCCTTTGGAAAATGGATCCATATGGAGTTCATCTGGACCAAATATCTGGGTGTTAATTTGATAATCATCAAAGTCATTACGCTCCAGTTCGGCGCTACTAACATCAATCGATAGCCGTGGAACAAGTTCTGCCAATGGCTCATGATTTCTGATAGGAAACAAATGCTATTATTTTGTATAGGACACAAAATTTTGCATGGTCAAAATCAAATTAGAATGTTCATTTTTCAAATAAATGTAGAATCGAACATCAGTGTTCAATTAATCTCAAATTTTTGACACAAACAGAATAGGCCGACAATGAAAATTATTCAAGAAAATTAATTGATATGAATGGAACAAAGATACTAGATTCCATTTAGGATGTTCAAAAAAACGTTTAAAAACTGTACTTGTTTTCGTAAAGTTCAGTCGGACGCTTCTAACCCTATTGACATTCACCTAATATGACGTCATGATTTTACGACGCGACGATCTTACATTGTATGTTCAATATCAACTTCAAATGTGTTCATTGAAGCCGAACGCCCCGCTACCCATCATTTGCAATATATGAATTCTCTGTCAAATTAGCTTACAAATAAAAACTTAATCAAAGTCAATGACGCGTAAAGTGTACGTCATAGTCACCAGATTTCGGTAGGAGAGTTTTGCACTGCAACGGGTTAATCAACAGGCCGTGTGTGTGTGTGTGTGTGTGTGTGTGTGTGTGTGTGTGTGTGGAAGGAATCCAACACGTATATCTTGGCATTGTCAATCTGGGCTTTTGTTTATTTGCAATAATGTCCTACACGTTTTCAATAAAGATCTCAAAAATGGACATAACAGAGTTTAAGTTAATAATGAGTACAGCCATTCTAATAATTATAACATGCACATAAATTATAATAATGAGGACAAACTTTGAAAATATCTTCCTAATTTTGTTTAATTTTTTTAAAAACAAAATATACAGAAAAACTCTCACGAAGGAAAAATTACAGTAATGCCACAGAAAGTAGAACTTAATATACAATATTTGTATATGAAAAGTTAGAAAAAGTTACAGTAAGGCCACAGAAAGTAGAATTTAATATACAATATTTGTATATGAAAAGTTATATCGATTATCAAACCTTTCAAGTTAAGGTTTGTATGTGGAGTAGCTGTACGCTTTAATGTGGGTTTGCTATGCTCTGTGTGTTTGTGTGTGTGTGTGTTTGTGTGTTCACATTTGTCAATATACAGACGACATGATGTTGCGTGTATACATGTCATGCTACGAAAAACTAAGAATAGCATCGAAGACACCGTTCTAGAGTCGTTATAATGTATGGACTCTTCACTAAACAGATTTGGTTTGGAGTTAACACATCATCACAAGCAACGGAAGACAATCCGCCTCGCTCCATTATCACCCATGGCTGCCCGTGCGGAGATTTTCCTCGTTTTTCACGAGTTCGCATAAAGAAAATATGTCATCGCGGATCGGAATTATTGTATAAGTCTTAAACTCATCGCGTCTGGAAGTTTTCTGTCAAATATGGTCAAATTCTGTTAACCGATTTTTAAGAGGAAGTTATTTAAAGGATTTTTGTATTTTTATACCATAGAAGCGGGGATATATAGCAATCCTTGTGTCCGTCCGTATGTCTGTCCTTCTGTCCGGCATTCGTTAGCTCAACTAGTCCAACAGCTTTTGATGGATAGCCATGAAATTTGGTAAATATTATATTCATCACCTGATGATGCGCATATAGACAATTCACTTTGCTCCTGCCCATTTTGTCTTGCAGTAGCGTATGATACAATCTGGTACACGCAATCAGTCCCGCAGTTTTTGAATGATTGCCATGAATCATAGTAAATATTATGGCCATGACCTGAAGATGCGCCAAATCACTTTGCTTCCGCAATTTTTGTTGGATTAATTGCACTTTTTGTCTTGTAGCATCGTATAATACAATCTTGTTAGCGCACCTAGTCCTGCAGTATTTGATGGATTGCCATTAAACTTGCTAATAGTATGTTCATCACCTGAAGATGCACATATCGACAAATCACGTTGATCCCGCAATTCTTGTTAGAGTTATTGCTCTTTTGTGTTGTAGCTTAATGCAGTGTAGAACATAATTTTGTTACCTTAACTAGTCCCGCAGTTTTTCGTTTACTGCCATGAAACCTCGTAAATATTACTGCCATTACTTGAAGTCGCTCATATTGAGACAAATCTATTTGCTCCCACAATTTTATTTTACAGTTATTGCCCTTTTTATGTGTAGCTTAATGCAGTGCAAGACACAGTCTCGTTATTGCAACAAGTTTCGCAGTTTTTCGTGCAGTTTTTTGTTGTTGTGGATTGCTGTGAAACATGGTACATATTATGGTCATCATCCAAAAATGCACATACTGACAAATCTTTGTGCTCCCAAAATTTGTGTAAAAATTAATGCCCTTGTGACGAACAGGCGGATGCAATGTATGACATCATTTTGTGAATGCAACTACATGTGCAGCTTTTAGCGGATTGTTATGAAAATGAGTATATTTTATGGTCATCATCAGAAGATATGCATGTTGACGAATCATTGTACTCGCACTATTTCAGAAGAGTTATGCGCTGTTTTTGCTTTTAGATTCATGTCTATCATAGGGTAGGGGTGAAAGGCAGGGGTATATATATATATATATATATATATATATCTGAGCGAACTGCTCACCATTCTTCTAGTTAATGACGGCGACCATATCTGACGGCGGAGCGGCATCTGCTCTATAAATTTGAAAGCCCTTCATGCCGACATTCTTTCCGTACAAATCCTTTTAAGCGGTTTGTGCTAAGAAGTCGTTTAAAGTTGTTTTGTTATATTCATTTTTAGTAACGGCGGCCATATTTGATAGTGGATCGGCATTATTTGTAAACACTTAAGAGAGACTGACAATAAAATGCCACCTGTGAAATTTGGTTGAATTCTGTTGAGCAGTTTTGGAAAAGAAGCTGAGAGTGTTGTAGGACGACGCATGACGCACGACGGACGAAGGCGTAAGACCATGTGACCTAAAATTAACCTTTCCATATTGATTTTTATGTGCGTATCACCATTTAGGTGGACATTTTGAAACGTTTTTTGACGTGTTTTTCGGTGCGAATGTCTTATTGGGTCAGTACTATGAGGTTCAGTACGATTACTTCACTTGTGCTGCATTAAATACTTTGTATAACTTTAACCGAGTACAATTGTACCAAGAACATTATGGGGAGGTAATTCCTATAATTCCATTCAATTGACTTTACTATACCTGCCCCAAGTGTCTGTGACTCATCCATGTTGTGATTTAAAAAAACCAGGAACGATCTATTTTACAGCTAGGTAAGCCAGCTCAAATTCAGTTTCTTGATAATAAACACACGAAGTTGACATATTTTAACGCAATAGCTGCCACCGCTACCAATGTTAAACCACAGATCATATGTCGAAAAAAAGTTCTCTTCTGCTTTTGCAAATCTACATCGAAAACATGTTGACTCAGCAACATTTATTGAAGAATAAAAAAAGTATTTGAAAATTGTTTTTAAAATTGATGATTATAGCTGCACTCACCTGTGGCTGTGTCTTCTCCAATGTTCTCGCAAGTTTACATTTATCGTTCCTTGCCAGTCTCTCTTCGCAAATCTAGTCCAAGTTCGGTCTCTATTTTAGCCATGAACGCGCGTAGTCATGCCAATCATGCGGAATCGGGTCAGGCTCGTGCACATTGGCGTCAAAAAATTTTAAACACAGATCACTGTATATATAATATACCCTTACATATATCTTGACGCCTAAACTATGTGCGTGTCAATTTAACACTATTTTAAAAAACAAATGCGTGACATAGGGAATGCTAGTTTTACTATGTATATAGATACACGTAGGACAATCCAGGTATTACATTTTTTAATCTAGAAATTCCCAGTTGCGATAATTGACGGTCGACCACAGTTGTTGCTGTTCAGTGGTGATAATTTATAAATCACGAAAAACCCTGGTATATGTAATGAAAATGGTCAGCCCATCGACGTTCATGCGGATATATAAAAGGCGACCTATCGCTGGGGATATCTGGTAAGCATTTTGATTTAACAAGAGGCCTAACCATTGTCTGTCGGTTACTATTGTCTTGATGTGTAATGGTTGCGCATGTAAAATTGTCACTTTCTGAATGAACTTTAATTGTATGAAAACTTAAACCATATTCATGCCACTTTTCGTGTGTATATTCTAACCTGAATGCTAACAACGTTATAAATTTTCGGTGTTATATTCCCAATTAGGTTATTCTTAAGATCGCTAGTTTATTTGATCACTAGATATATTTATTTAGTATAACTGTAAAAGGTGATGTATTTAAATATACAATATCAATTCAAAGAACACAGAAAAGAGAGGATTTGACAACAAAATAAAGACGCTGATTATAAGACTTGGCACTCTATGGGGTTTAACAAAGGTTGTTTTACGGAGCAATGTATTATGTAGAAAAACTGCTCACTACAGCAAGTACTACATAAAGGGGTATATATGCTTTGTTTACCATAAAGTGAAAGGTTTATTATTGTTATTTACTGGTAATCATTTTCTTTATCGATTTTAAACAGGCTGGGTTCACAAGTACAACTTTTACTGCCTTGGAACATGGATAGAGTTTCAAGTGAAGTTCAACCCTCAATTATTGTGGATTGATATAGTTTCTCTTTGTCAATTACAATAAAGGCGGCCATTTAAAAGGTATTTAATGATTATTGTGGCAAATAATGGATTATTGTCTTCTTCTTATGGCTCTATTCCGCCCCACAAAAGCAACTGCACCCCCACCACCACCCTAATTTTTATTTTCTTTAAATCAAACACTAACGTAGAAAGATAGCTGTTCTGTCACCAAAGTGAGGCATTGCTTACAGTAGTTATATATGTTAAGGTATTAAATAAATGTTTGTTGGGATTTTTTTTAAAGAAGGAATACAAAATTCCTTAAAAAATGTTGCGATGTATTAACTTCTCTTACGGATAAACGAAAATGAATTCAAAGCTAATATCTAATTTATGGATTCGATGTTAACACAAAAATTTAAACAGGCAAAACAATATAAATGTTTTCACATTCGTATGAAGCGTATAAATAAATGCAAAACTGTAGTATTCCGTTTTTATGGTCACTTTCACTTCCAAGATGTTCGCACTTTGCACGGGATTTTAGTACGCTCACACCAGTTGATTATTTGGATGTAGTTTTCTTGCGTTTGTTTCATACCGTGTACCGGTCTCTTGTTCCATTTCGCCAAGGAATAAAAGGGACAGACCATTTAATTGTTATTATTTATTTATTTATTTATTTATTTTTTTTTTTGGGGGGGGGACTGTTGGGATTTTCTTTCGAATCAGAATTCCAGAATATTCCTTTTTTCTTTTACCTCAAGATAATGTATTTTTTTCAACTGATATAACGGATATAATAAGTTCTTTTTTCTGCAAGTTAGAGCAAGAATATTTTTTTCAAGCTATTTTGGGGCCGAAATTTTTTTCTCCAACAATTTCCAGCCCCCCCCCCCCCCCCGCCCCCCAATTAAAAGGTCGGTCCCTAACAATAAATAAGGTGATGAGGGAGAGTATCTTTATCCTCGGGTGCATGTACTTCCTGTTAAAGAATAAGACTAATATAAGTTTATTCGGATCCTGTACGGTTTGTATGAGCATGAATAAAGGGCTAGAGCCGGAGGATTCCAAATGATACTGAATGCTTCAGCATACGTTTTCACATAGCAAACCTTGTATTGTTGTTATAAGCATGCTGTTTTTTTTATGTCTCATTATGTACAAAAAACGTTTAAAAAATATGTAAAATATAATCAAATTGTGTTCTATTACATAAATATATGAGACAAATTTAAAAACAGAACCGTAAGGATATATATACACATAGTCAATGTTAAATTTAAAAATCGTAAGCATCAGTTCATATACATGCATGAGTTATATATTAAACAACTGCAGTAGTTAAAAAAGATTATATACGATACACATATCCAGTGTCTGTCACCTAGACATCAAGATTAAAAGAAAAGAGGATATAAGAGAAATTTGCATTAAAACAGACTTGACATAGAAACTAGCAGTTAAGACTTAATTTAAGTAATATAGTCTATACTTGCTATATAAATTAAGTATTATATTTATTAAAATATTATTGTAGACTTGGGCTGTGAGTTTTACTATATCAGCATAGCATACAATAAAACACATTCTGTCAATATCACACAGCGACTCGAAATAATATCATGCAAGTAAGGCTGTTTGGTACAACTCGTACAAGTAAGGCTGTTTGGTACAACTCGTGTATTATTTCATCATAGACAGGACAGTATGTTCTTCCTCTTCGATATTGCAAGCAAATTACATACAAAATACCTGCACATTTTTTAAAACACGAAAATCCGACTCCAAACTTACAAAACTGTCAGAGCACGAAAACATAACTTAATATGAAACTCAAAGACTTTATATTTAGCAGTTCGGGGTTTCATCCCCTCCCACCCCATTTTGTCTCGCCTGCTTCAGCAAAGGGGTCACTCATTCCGACGGAGGCGTCAACATTTGTTGAGGCTTTGGTTAAAGCGATTATGTATGGTCATAAGTCCCTAACCCTTTGATGAACTGATTTCATACTTCAACCATATTATCACCAAGCAATGGTTTGTCACCTCCACATATCATCACTCATCACCTTCCGGGTACCTCTCCAGACAAGGACAAGGTCATTTGAAAATCTTGGTTAGACTTTTTGTTCAATTTTTTATTTTTATTTTTATTTTTTAATTTTTTATTTATGGTCGCAAGTCCAAACCCCTTGAAGGGATTGCTGTCATACGTGGACAGTATAATTACTGAGCATTGCCGTTTTAACTCCATGCACATCCATCCTCCCTCTATCCATGAGGCAAGGTAAAGATCATTTGAAAATCTTGGTTCATTTTTTCGTTAATGTTTTATTGTATGATCATAAGTCCCACACTCTGGGAGGGTCAGCTGTCAAACTAGGACTTCTACATCAGGAGGTTCCCTTCTTTCATGTCCTTGCACCCTGCATTAACTCCGAAATGTTTCATCCAGTTTCATTGAAATTTTTACAACTTACTTAAATGAATCATGTCAATCACCGTTATATTTTCAGACAGAAAAACGCCAGTTTCAAATAAATAACTATGCTAAAATCTGACAGGTCAAATGCATTACGAGCTGATGGATGCTTGTGGTAACATCAAATGCATCAGAAAAATAAATAATCAAGGATTGCCTCAGGGCAATTTAATCTAGTAATTTTTTTATAATTAATGATTAAGAGCGATGTCAGTGATCATACCTAACACATGATGAAAAAGAACAAGATGAGATTGGTCTACTCAGTGGCGGCGTGAGGGGTGGGGGCTATTGCCCCTGAGCGCCGTGGGAGTGGGACAGAACGCCGTCAGGAGCTCTTTTTTGCAGCTATAACTTGGGCGTAGATGACGAGGGAGGGGGTTGGAGGTTGGCAACTGACATAAAACTGTTCTCTGTATCAAAGTAGTGGCGCAACTAAAAAACATTGCCCCCATGCGCCTCGGTAGGGGCGCCACTAAAGAACATTGCCCACGGGCGCCTCGAACCCTCACGCCGCCACCGGGTCTACTGTAAAGATAATAGTAAACGTTTCACTCATTAAATTGTTTTTTTTCAAATCGTGTTATTAATAATCTGCAAAACTCTTGGTCCATAAACATTGCAACATTATATATTTATATATTCATCAGTGTATTCAAAAATCTTCAGGGAATACTCTCACTAACAATCAATATTTTCCAGTTAGAAAGTAATGTTCAGCAGGGCCTTTGTCAAGGAAAAATATACAGGCACAATCTACATACCAATTAGGTCAAATTTTATCTTCATGATCTTGAAAACTTGATATGCAACACATTATGTGTAAGAGTAACACGGCTAACTTACAAAGTAATATTGTCCCACTGGAGCCCATCGCAACCATGGAATTAAGGACGCGGAAATGATATCCCCATACACGCGCACATTCAGTGAGCAATAACGTGGAGAATTTACAGTGGCTTCCGGTCTCTGCGTATGTGTCGGTGACAAATATAATTAGAAAATATTGAAATAAGTACTCAGTCCATGGATATACATACTTCACACTTAATTTATGTAGTGTTGCCCATGTGAAACAAATCATCGCTTGAAAAGCGTTTATCATGAATACAGTAATTGTGGTTGTCGCGGTTGTATGGATGTGCACAGGGGGCCGAGTATGGGGAAAAGTCGTACAAAATGATGACGGGTCTGGAGTGATAAGTTTCCAAACTCCGACTTTGAATGACGAGGAGTACCATAGTCTTCAGATGCCACCACATCTTAAATGTGATGCATGCAATGGGTTATCTTACCAGGTAAGTAAGTGATCTTTCTTTCTTTTTTCTTAAACAAAACTCTGCTTTACTTCCTTCCTTCCCATATATTGTACTTTTTATTCGAGACAGTTTTAATCTTAAGTTCAGGCAAATTGTAGCAAGTATAATCGAGGAACTTTCAGTTTGTTGACAACTAAAGATGTGCTCATGGGAAGGGGGTCGGGGTTGCTAAATGCATATTTGTGTGAGATAATTGCAAAATCATGCATCTTGTGTAGATGTTTTCATTGAACACACCATCATAAAACAATAGGCCTAAGTGTGCCTGATATGGCTTAGCTTATTTCAACTTGTGAATGCAAATTCTCACATGTATATTGGGTAAAGAAAAACTTATAAGCACATAGAACTTTGCTACATTGTGTGATAATGTTGGTGTCATTTATTTTCTTTTCAAGACCATATATATATATATATATATATATATATATATATATATATATATATATATATATATATATATATATATATATGGGATCACTTTCTCGGCATAAAAAAGACAAGTCATTTATACAACCAGCATTGTCCCCTGGATCTGTCCCTGTCCATGGGGACTAGGCCTTGATTCATAACTTAAAAACTCTTCGTAGCCCCACCCTTAAAGTATACACTTGCTTGGCATTACAATGGTAGTTAATCTGAGCAGTCTGCATGGATTCCTGGGTCTGTATTTACCCCTCTGGGGCCGTGCTCCTGGAGTAATCCGCACCCAAGGGAGCTGCGGTGACTCAGTGGTTAAGGTGTCGAACTCGTGACCAGAAAGTTGTGGGTTCAGTTCCCACCTTATGATCAGTCTGGATCAAGTACCAAATTTGTCAGAATTTTTTTTTATATATCATATATTTCTTTGCTTTTAGTAAAAATACATTAAAAATAATTTGTGAGTAATGGTACTTAATATATGAAATGCTTTAAATAATGCACAATACATGCAAAAACATACAAACAACATATGTTTCAGTCACTTTAATATGGCAATATTAGCAACTGTTAATCTCGATTTCACCAAACATATCAAACATGTTTAAGAATTTCAAATGTGGTCAAGTTTTTAGCAATAATTCTCTGCAAATAAATTCATAGCTTGGATATATTCTTTTACGAGAACTATGTTCTTCTTAAAGCAAAACCTTTTTCTTGCACGTAATTAAATATGTAAAGAAATTCTGATACCTAGATGAATTTATTCGTGTGCATCAGTCACTGTTATCCATTCCGCCTAGAATCCAATATGATTTAAATCGAGACCTACTCATCATATATTATGTCAGAGACCTTGATTTGCCCAGAGGTTACATTCAAACAGCAATGTTTTCTTCGTAAAAAAAAGTATTGGTGTGCATCAGATATGCACAGCATTTCTGGTTTGGTTGGACAAAAATTCTAGATATTTTACAAACTAGTCTTATAAATATATTTCTATTATTAAATTATTATACATACTTAGAGCGTTACTTGTTGTATAGCTATTTTATATTTTTCTTCAGTTTAAATTAAAAATCATTAATTACAATAACTAATGTGGATTATTTTGTCATTTTTAAATCTTATTTTATTGAACTCTATGCATCTTGTATTTTAAAATTAATACTTAAATCTTACTCTGCAATAGGAAGAACTCTGCATAATTCCAAACCTAAGTTGGAACATGCTCAGGCCTTTGCACCGATGATTGGAAAACACTTCTGGAATACTATAATAGCCGCTTTTGCATATACATGTACCTTGTTTACCAGATGACATCGTGTATGCCACACACCATCAAAACGTTCATTATGGCAACTCCGTTGAAATGACATATTCTTAGCCAAAACATTACCCAATTTTTTTTTTCAACATGAACTCACTAGAGAACTATTCTTTTACGGCACTTCTGCCAATAATTTCACAAAAGTATCATGCTTTTGACATGGTTCTTCCTTGTTTTGCATACTTTAGTATGTGACTGAATTTTCCGCCATTTCATGGCGGTTTCTCGCTTTTTATTCCGTATCACTGCATCAGTGTATATCCGAGATAAAATTTGGTACAAATTCACGAGGTGTTCCGATTGTCACAAACCTGTGATACTATAAAGCCCGTATCCTAAGTTACTTCCCTTGCTTTCCACAAATAACAAGCTCAGCCAATTAGATGCAAGATCACCTCATTCATATGCATGTATCTCGCTCATTATTGAACTCGTCAGAGATCTTGGTGATTTAAGCATTATGCATATATTCCAAGTTTAATCAAAATCTGATTTTAAAAAATGCGGCATCTAGGGTGATACAAATCTCAGCCCATCAGATGCAATCCCTCTTCATTCATATGCATAAATCTCGATCTTTACTGAATTCACCCAAGATCTTAATAAAAAAGCGTACATTCCAAGTTTTATTGAAATCGGTTTAAAAATATAGCGTCCAGAGTGTTAACAAGCTCAGCCAATCAGATGCATGATCATCTCATAATTATGCATGAATCTCATTCATTATCAACGTCATCCAATATATTTATGATATAAGCATATATTTCAAGTTTGATCAAATTCTGATCAGAAATATGGCCTCTAGACTGATAAGAAGTCAGTCAATCAGATGCAAGATCACCTCATTAATGTGACTGGGTCTCGCTCATTATCGAACTCGTCCAGGATTTTAATAAAACAAGGATATATTCCAAATTAATTTTAAATAAGATAGAAAGGTATGGAGTCCTGATTGGTAACAAGCACTTGTTGACGGATAGACGACACACGACACAGGGCCATACCATAAGCTTATTTTACTTTATGGCCAGGTTAACTAAAATATAGATCTTTCTAACCTGATTGCTTTTATCACTGGCATTATTGTCTACCTGAAGCTCTTTATTGATCTGTCTCTATCAAATAAGCTTGCAATGCAGTGTTCAGATGTAGAGAAAGATAAGTATTGGGTATTGATGCATATATTATGCTGTAACATATCATCTTTCCAGAATTGTGTTATTAATGGAAATAGTTTTCGTTTTCACTGAATTGATATTTATCATATTACTAATAGGGCATGTTGCACAAAAATAGATACATTTCACCATTGTCACATCATGATACCCAAACTACATGTAGGTCACTGTGGCGTGTCTTCTAAATTTTGTTATTGTACTCATGTTTTGTATTGAAAACAGTTTCTTGTGTTTCTGGTGCCAACTGGAATTGTTATTATTATTATTTTGCAGTTTTTCCTAAAGTTTGCCAAACTCCATAAAAAGAGGCCTTCCCTAGCTAAATTACCAGAGGCAGACATTGTGGAAGGTGCAGAACAAGTCTGTGATGACAAATTTGAAAAGTAAGTCCTTTCATCCCTAAGTTTGTAATGCAAGAAAAACTAGAGTAGTGTGTGCGTCGCAAAGTGCCCTGCTCTGTACAGTTTGCTTGGCAGGATATTAAACAGAAGAACTTGTTGGAAAACCAAACATTGGAGAAGACGGTCATTCTGGGGCTATAATTCTTTTAAATGATGATGTGGAATACTGGAAATCCAACTCATTCAAGGTTTCAACAATATAAAGGTGCATATAGGTGTCATAGTTCTTTTGAATAATAAAATGAAACACTTTATATTAAACTACAGGCTCTCATCCAACAAAGCTTAGTAAAGTTATGCTGCAGAAACAAAATTCAGGAGGATGGCCAATTAAAGTCCATAATTCCTGTAAATGATAGCATGGAATGCTGGAAATCAAACTAACTCATGTATGTTCTCATCAATCTAAAGCCACATGGCAAATTTGGTTGAATCAAACAAATTTTGGTTAATTTATCTGTCAGAAACAAAAGTCAGGCGGTTGAACACTGAAGGGGATATAACTCGTTTAAACCAGATTTAGTCCATGTAAACCACATGCCAGTCTGTCATATAATGTTCATACCAATATTGCATTAGAAATATGTTGAATAGTTCTTGAGGTATGCCAGCTCCAAACAACATTCCATGAAGTTAGTTGGCGAGGTTGATGACACTATTCAAAATGGAGTTGACAAGACCAAACCCTTAAAAGGCATACTGAGGTCTTGAGACAGTAGATACAACAGATGCATATGTTCCCGAGCTATTTTGGTTACAAGGATCTGCTGTAGTGGAGATATAATATTGATGGAAAAAGGTCAATAACTCAAAATTGGACCTGAAAAATACGAAAGCTGTAAATGGCACATCTTCCCGTAATTGGTAATTCACCTACCAAATGGCATTCAATAATATGTAAAGGTTGAATCACGACGGTTATAGGCAACATCCCATATGAGATATGACGTTAACTGTCAAGGGCCATAGCTCCATTAAAATGTAGGTGACTGGACAAAACGCAGAAAAGGCACATCTCAGTCTAGGGCTGTGAACCAATGTACACACTAAATTTTTAATAAATGGT
This sequence comes from Margaritifera margaritifera, assembly GCA_029931535.1. Lineage (NCBI taxonomy): Eukaryota > Metazoa > Mollusca > Bivalvia > Unionida > Margaritiferidae > Margaritifera > Margaritifera margaritifera. Next base: position 23,068,912 of record JAQPZY010001699.1, read on the forward strand.
TTTTGTGCTATGCTGGTTACAAGGATCTGGTGAAGATATAATACTGATGGAAAAGAACAATAACTCTCTTATATAATTACACCTGAAAAGACGAAATCTTTAAAGGCAGACCTGAATGTTCTATATTACAAATGGTAATATTAATTTCTTAGACATTCCACGTGCACTACGAAGACTTGACGAACATTCATTTACTTGATCAGGAGATATGGCTATTTAATTAGCACCAAAATGCGACCTCTACGGAAATAACCGAGCGACTTTTCATGAACAGTCCGAAACGCACGTGCGAGCTTGTGACGTCAGTGGGACGTATGCAGAGTATGCATAATAGTCAATGGAGTACCAATAACTCTTGCTTTTTGTTTTGTAACACTTTTTAAATGATGTGTATATTTCCATTAAGTACGGTTAACTACCCCTGACATTCGTTTTCATGAAAAAGTTTCGCTCATGTTTATATTTAGTACTGACTTGCGTGTCAAAATCTTGCCAGAATCCCCCAAAAGGACAATTATATCTTTCTTAACCATTTTCTCCAGAAAAGAGACGTGCGAAGCTCTTATACAGTAGTATTAGCCGGATACCAAATGAAGAATCATCGTCTTTATGTCGATTAGACATTTGGACAATTATATATATATATATATATATATATATATATATATATATATATATATATAATATATATATATATATATATATATATATATATAATGCAAGAGTCTTATATATTCAGTACATGCGTGTTTAGAAAAGGTTGGTTTGCTTCTATGCACGACTTATATTTGCGGTTATTGCCGATCTAAAAAATGTAAGTGCATTCCCAATTTAGTTTAAACAATGTAGTATAACAATTTTACAGCATGATCAGTGGAAAGTAGATATCACTGACACTGACACTTCTAGGAATTTTACGTTTTCAGTTTATCCAAAGAAATCTGAACTAACTTAAGTACTGACTTGACGAGATGCACATATTTCTCTCAAACGATATACATTTATCCCATTGTTACGATGGAAACGTAATCCGATGAGATATGGACAGTTACATTCCAGATGACAACCATTGCTATTTAAAATAAAGAAAAGAACACAAAATACACCGAATTTACACAGAAACGCGAATCACGTACTTTGTCCTTAAGCAGTAATGGCGGTATATACTGTCAACAACAGCACGTGTTCCCGAGGTTGCATAATACAAAACTTTTGGCTAGTTATGTTTTGACGCAATAGGGCACACAGCAGGTGTAGTTTTGTGTACTGTAACAGGGACCGGACAGGCTGTCAATTTCAGATCCCAGCTTGGGAAAGGTGTAATTTATATTACACGAAGCCATATGACTTGGAGCGTCATATTTAACAGCCTCAATTTTAGCCCAGCAATGGACAGCGGAAGTTTGATAACTGGACAATTAACAATTGATAATTTCAGATTCCGGCTTGAGAAAGGTGTCGTTTATATCACACGAAACCATCTGAGTTGGAGCATCATATTTAACAGCCCCAATTGTATCCCAGCAATTAACAGTGCCAGTTTGATAATTGTTGATTATTGTTAAAAACTGAATTAAATTTATTGTTGAAATGAATAATAATGTCGGAAAATTGTCATGATTCCAAGATGAATCTTTCTCCCTCTCTCTCGGTCCAGGGTCGGGGGGGGGGGGTACCCAAGACCTGAAATTGTCAGCGATTATCGGGGTAAGGTGGGGAAAGGGGAGGGGGACTTTTCGCTCACCTATTCGTTTATCCCCTGACTTTAATCCTACTCTTTATTATGTGTTCCATCCTTCTCTCTGTTATTCTTGCGGTTTAATTTTACATCTTTTTCCAGTAATGGTTAATTTGAAATAACCAGAATCAGAAAACAATGTAGAGAAACTTCACACTTGACAACATTAAAACAATGGCGATTCGCATTGTGGCCGAGTTATGGAAACTGATAAAGTTGTACATGACCTAGGGGAAATATTCATGACGTGTACATTTAGACTAAAACATCTCGCTAACCGACATTTTTAGATATTGCATAAATCATCATACTGAATAATTTAGAGGTATTTGATATGGGGGACTCAGATGTCTTTCAGTTACGTAAGTAGCAGTCTGGCGACCAGGGGAATTTTGATGTACTAATATTTCTAGTCATGTTATAACATTTTATTCAGACATATTTGCTCTTCAGTTGGGGCGACAACTGTTACAAAGGTACCAAACTTACACTGACTTGACCTCGGCTTTTTTCCCCAAAATCGTGTTTTGGTCTAGATCGAAAACACTGGCAGACTATTGCAACCCTAAAAGAATTCATCGTTTGTAATGTAGAAAAAAAGAAGAAAAACAAAATCATTAACATAGTATATTACAAAAGGTGACTCAGTGTACTTTATTTTTGTTTTTGCAGTTGTAGATTTTACTTCTTTTACTATGGCTGCCCTATTTGTTTTGCTTGATAAACATATTGGCATAAAAGTACATCGAAGTTGTGTATCATACACTTTGGATAGAATTTTATGAAAAATCCACAGAGAGAGAGAGAGAGGAAGAGAGAGAGAGAGAGAGAGAGAGAGAGAGAGAGAGAGAGAGAGAGAGAGAGAGAGAGTGGGGGGGGGGAATTTTTACATGGAAACGGTACTAGCTTCAATGTAACATAGTTTTCTACCAGGGGCATTTACTTACTGTTGCACTCGAAACAAAGACATATCCAACATTGATATATATATATATATATATATATATATATATATATATATATATATATATATATATATATATATCTGTGTGTGTGTGTGTGTGTGTGTGTCAGATTGAGACTCGCCTGTGAAATTATTGCTTTCTGACCATTTATACAACCGTTTATTCAAAATAGATGCATTTATTAGAAAAATTTCCCCTATAATTGCTTGGTTCGAACATATTACCATTCTTCAATATCGGACATATTCAACTCTTTGACCACACCTTTCGGAAATTCACCAGTTTCAAAGACTTTATAGAAAAGAACATTAAAAAATGAAACAATGTATGGTCAAGTCCATTGGTAACAAATGACCGGAATCTTGTCAGGGCCTGTAGTTTATTTTTCAAAGAGCGAACGCTGTACATTTTTAATATGTAATTGGTTTATTAAATTCCAAATTGTCATTCTCATTCTCGCAGTACGTTCCTCGTCATCCATATTTTAAAAATCTCTATTAGACATTGTTAAGGAACGAAAATAGTCTAACCAGTCATCCTCAATAGACCGGGAAATGGGAGGATTCGTCTCTGTCATCACTACCGAAGTTTGATATAGCCTAAAGGGAAATAAAATAATCCATTTGTCACTGTGTGTGTTTGTGTGTATGTGTGTGTGTCTGTGTGTGTGTGAAACACAGAGAGAGAGAGAGAGAGAGAGAGAGAGAGAGAGAGAAAAGTAAAAAAAATAATTTTTTCATTATGTATATATATTAAAATACTATTTTTATTTTAATATTTGTATACGGTTCTTCGTTTTTTTTTTGTTTTTTTTTGTGTGCGTGCAAGTTTTTAAAATGGCAAAACTAAAACAACATAGACGAGAGAGACTGTGAATTTTAAAGAGTTCGAGTTTCAGGTCTCAGCAAAGAAAAGTGGTTACATTTATTACGGACTTAGTGGAGTTTATGTTTATTTGGATTGAAATGACAGTGTTGGACCGAAGCAATAGGCAGTTTCTCGTCCGTGAGAAAAGTTATTTAGCAAACTATGATTTCAAATGCCCACGGTATGGATACGCCTTATTCTGTAAGCATCATTTTATATGTGTGCACCAGTGAAATTCTTGATTGTAGTTTGAAATTGTAAATTTGTAACGAGTGTCATTTGTTTTTTAGCCTTCCCTGGTGATGTAAACAAAATATTCCGCCTCACAATAAGGAACTGACATGGTCATACGCAAGCGATAATTCATTTAGTTGAAAAAAGATTTTAGCGGTAGAAAAAATATCCGAAATAACTTGAATATCACGTTCTACAATTCATAAACATTTGAAAAGGTTTCAAAAAAGAGGTCTATAGAAATTGAGAAATAAGCGGGAGATAAAAATCGTGAGCAAAAGGGGTGATCGTGTATTTTCTCGTTTTGTTCATTGCAGTTTGTTACAATTGTAGACAATCTTTGCAGGACTTGAATGGAGAGCACTGCCACCCAGAGAGAGAGAGAGAGAGAGAGAGAGAGAGAGAGAGAGAGAGAGAGAGAGAGAGAGTAAAAAAAATCAAGACATAGAGACACTTACGTTTTCCTTGGGTTCTGATTTTTTTAATTTACAATTTTAGCCCCCCAAAATGAGTAAAATACAAAAATTTTACAAGTTGTTGGATCTGTTTCACTGCAAACAAACAAACAAAAAAACACACACACACACATACAAAATGTGTAGATCTGTGTGGGGTATAACGGAAACTAAACATTACGCTGTTGTTAGTCCATAGGTTTAACATGTGGGGGTCTGTATAGGGTCAAGCGGGAAATATAATGTTAAAACTGCATCTACTATGCACCACTCGGTTATCGATTATTCAGCACCCAGTTATCTATAATCCAACACTCAGTTATCTACGATGTAGCACCCATATTTACCATTTAACCACACCATTTGGAGTGACCATCACCCAGTTATTTACTATTCAACACCCAGTCATCACCCTGTTATCTACTATCCAACACGCCGTTTAGAGTGACCATCACCCAGTTATCACTATCCAGCACCCAGTAATCTACTATCCAAAATCCACACTATACTATTAACATACCATTCGAAGTGACCATCAGCCAGTTATCTATTATCCAGCACCCAGCTATCTATTATCCAACACACACGATATACAACCGGATCAAACCCCTCCATTATAAAATTTGTGTGTTTGCATGTGTGTATGTTTAAATATCTTATCTATACTTATAAAGCAAATCAAAACATAGAGACACGTACTTTTTTGGTATATTCTCGTGAATAAGAATCACAATGAAATTTCTAAACAGATCACAAAAGTCAATTTTACTTCTTTTACTTTCTCTTTTGAATTTCGTCACTGGAATGTGTCTTTCTGCTTGTCTTGCTTTAAATGTCTTTGCTAGAATGGGTTCCTCTTCTATTTCTTATTCTGCTTCTGAAATATCCTCCTTTTTCTCTTTCTTTCACTTTAGTGTGACAATCTGTAGACCAGTGTCCCTTTTCTTGACAATGATAACAGGTATCTTTACGTTTGTCTCTCTTTTCTTTTTACCTGTCTTAGAGGTTCCTTTTCTTGATGTTGTGGACATTCTGAAACTAAATGCTTTTTTTTCTCTCGACAGACATAACACGTATTTTGACTTTTATCTTGAGAGAATGAATCTGGAATTTCTCCAGAAAGCTTGTTGAAAGTGGTTTTTTCAAATGACCCTTTGAAACTCTCTGACTAAACTAAAGTGTCATCTATTGTGACTCTTCCATTTTCACAGATTTAAACTACATGAGTGTATGCTCTGATGTCGAGGGAGTCTCTCTCTCTCTCTCTCTCTCTATATATATATATATATATATAGGGAGAGAGATTGTTCATTTTTATTCTTTCATGGTACAACATATTTACATTTAAAGAAAAACAAAGTTCATGTTTTTTGTATTATGCTGCAACATATTCACATTTCAGAAAACACAGATTGTTTTTTCTTTCACAGTGCAAAAAACTTACATTAAAAAACACAAAGATTGTGTTTTCTTTCTTTTATCAGTCAGACAGTCTTTTGTATAATCAGCCATTTCTTCTTTCAAAGTGTCGAATCTAAGACCTTTTCAGTCACATACATTTTTCCAGTCGTAAATTTATTGGTGTATCCAACTAGCTATACACACTTCTTGGTAAGCATGAAGAGTACATAAAATGTGATGAATATCTTCCTCACACTGGAGTAATTTGGTGCCACACTAATTGCAGAAGTCGTCGCATAGAGAACCCATATCAACATAGAGTTTTGTGTCGCATAGAGAACCCATATCAACATAGAGTTTTGTGTCGCATAGAGAACCCATATCAACATAGTTTTGTGTCGCATAGAGAACCCATATCAACATAGAGTTTTGTGCCACATAGAGAACCCATATCAACATTGAGTTTTGTGTCTGTCATAGTCTTTTCTAAGAATGAGTCTTCTTTACTATTCAGACAGCAACAGTTTGTAAATGGTGAAATCATTTGTCTTTTGTGTTTTACTTGAATCTGTACAAAATACTTATAAATGTGTTCTTGCAATTCCAAAGGTAAATTCTGAATGTGCTCTTCTAAACTATCCATTTACAGGAATGTCAGGAAATGTATAATATTCTTTGATTTGTGATTCTCGATGAGTTTGGTTTTGTGAGTGCATGGATGAGATCCATAGAGAGGGCCACGAATTACATCGCTTTTGACAGTAGAGCGGCAACGTTGTGCTGTATCGCTCATGTGACAGAGTGCAACATCGCTCTGATCGCAGGACACAGCATCACTCTAGTTCCATGGCATGGCATCACATTTATCGTCGTTTAACTTTTGGTAGGGTAGGTCATATTTTTTGTGTAGAATTCATCTTTCTCGGTCAACATATGTTGATACTTCTGTCTTGGAACTTTTTTATATTGGAGAATGTTACTGTATCAAAAACAAACAAGCTCGACGTAAAGCTGTGTTCTTTTTTTTTAATTCAAAGTAAGAAGTTCCATAATTTATTTTCAAACTGTAAAAACTAAACTACATCGAAGTTATGCATCGTACATGGAATGTTTTGTACTTGTTAAGAAAATAATTTTTTCTGTCTGTAAAAATGCCTATCACACACAAGCAAGGGTAGGGGTGCATACACACACTATACCCACACACATACTAATATACTATCACACAAGAGGGGTAAGTGGTTTAAGTTTTAGTTTTTTGTGGAAGACATGCATACACAAACTCAAAACACATAGATGATCAATGATTGAATAGTATCACTCTTTCTAAAAGAACTGAGTAGCCTTGAAAAGGACCATTGGGTTTTTGAAAAAAAAGTATGGACTTGACAACATCAATTGTAACTGCTGTACACCTTTTCCAAGTCTAAGTCCTATTCCTGCGGTATGAGTAGTAACGGTAGTGGTTCCCACTGCTGCTGATATTGGTGTAGTGGAGGGATTAGGTGTAGGTGTAGGTCTTTGTCTTAGGTTTCTCCAAAGATTTTTGGTATATTTTTTGCAAGTGTGTTAACTCTGCCAAAATGTCTTGTATCACACAAACAGTTGTGTTTTCATACTCTTCCTTCTGTTCATTGTTAAAGTTTTCATCTTCTATTTTTTCTTTCTCTTTTCCTCTTTTTGCTGTTGAACAAATGTCTGCTCTTCTTCTTTTTGGCGTTGCAAAAGGATCTCTAACTCTTCCTTCTGTTTCTTTCTGAAATCATCATAGACTAGTAATAATAGAGAAGGAGATGGAGGTTGTACTACCAGCAAAAATTATGGCGAAGAAGATAAGGAATCGCACAAGCCAAATTGAAATGATCCTCCTCAGGAAGAATACTCACTACATCAGCAGCAGCAGTAGTCATGCTATCTCTCTCAGTATAAGATGTATCCACTGCAGGTGCAGCCCAACACAAAGTCAAAGTCTTTATATTTTGGGACTAAAATTGTAAATTCAAAAAAAGGAGTAAAAAAAAAAAAAGCAAGTGGATCATAATTCTCCGTATATATATATATCCCCTATTGCATTGTTTTTTTTTAAAAAGATGTCTGCTATGTATACTAAACACAAACTTCACTGAAATGAGATCCTTTGACCTAGAAAAGGTGCTTCAGGGACCTGGGACCTTGAGGTCACGGAGTACCTCAGAAGTTCTTTCATTTTCACTATAATTGATTACTTACAATTCCATAAATTTTGCACTGTATTTTTTCAGCTATGGGATAAAAGAAGTGAACAAAGTTAAGAGATTATCTGGACCAGGATTAGAGACCAAAGATTTTCCTGGAGTGATGGAGGCGGGAGGAAAGTGGCCAGAGAGGTTTGTTATCCAAAGTGTATGTACCATACCACCAACCCCAGCATTATAATGCTGCCCATGGAAGCCATAGTGAGACTGCCTTATAATAAAATATATGATGGGTATAATGTTAGTACAGCTTATTGAAATGGGATCTATGACAATACCCCCTTTATAACAAGAACCATTTTATAATAAAGGACCTTTTAGTGAGCATGTGCATGTATGTACCATATCTCAAAATTACTGGTATTGACTTGCACTTTTTATATTTTATCTTTAAATTTTAAAGACAATTTTTCTGTTGACATTCTGTTTCGACTTTTTAAAATATTTTCATCACATTTTCTGTGCATTTTTTAAATGAAATATATTAGTTGCATGGAACTGAGGGCAGAAACGAAAATGCCTACTGGACTTGTTGAATCAAAGTTTTATTTATATATACCACAAGCCAAATCATAGCCAATTTTGCCTAAAGGTATAGTGGCAGGCATTGTTTCTGCATGATTGATTCTTACGGATTAGATTTTTGTTCTTATGGTATACATACTCACCATTGTGGTGATCTGTCTGATATACAGTGCTCTGATAAATATTCCAATCAAATGTCAAACTGCCAGGCAATAACTGTTCTTCTTAAGCCAGTGGCCAGCAAATTCTGCTATTATGATTTTTCCAATAGTTATATTTCGTTCTACTGGTCATAGACCAGAAGAGCCAATGGGATGGACTGTTGTCCGTCGTCCGATATCCATCTGTCCCTTATCACAAGTTTGTTATCGCTAACCATCCTAAACTACTTAAAAGATAGCCATGAAACTTAACACACAAACATTCCAGGGTCTAGTTGTCATAAAAGAAAATTGTGCTGCTCAAACATCCAGTATGACCACAGCAGCCATCTTGAAAATCTTGTTATTGCTGCTTCTTCTGAATGGATGGTCATATCAACATGGAGTTTTCACTTAAAGATTTCTTTTGATGTCTAGTTGGTTTTAAATGAAAATGGTATTGATCTAACGTTGTTATTGCTACTCCTCCGGAACGGAAAGTCATATTGACATGGAGTCGTCACCAGAAGACTTTTTGCAGTATCTAGTTGGACCTAAATGAAAATTGTTCTGTTCAGGCATTCAATATTGCCACAACAGCATTCATCTTGAAAATCTTGTTATTGCTACTCCTCCTGAATTGGTGGTAATATCAACATGGGGTTTTTACTAAAAGACTTGGTCGTAAATGAAAATGGTGCTGATTTGACATCCAATATGACTGCCCCAGCAACCATCTTGAAAATCTTTTTAGTGCTTCTCCTTCTGAACAGAAAGTCATACAGACATGGGGTTTTCACCAGAAGACTTCTTATGCTGTCTAGTTGGTCCTAAATGAAAATGGTTCTGCTTGAACATCCAATAAAATCGCCAGAGCAGATATCTAGAAAATCTTGCTATCACTACTCCTCCTGAATCAATGATGATATCAACATGGGATTTTCAACTAAAGACTTCTTATGATGTCTGGTTGGTCGTAAATGAAAATGGTGCCAATCTGACAACCAATATGGCCACCACAGCAGCCATCTTGAAAATGTTGTTATTGTTACTTCTCCTGAATGGAATTTCATATTAGCATGGGGTTTTCACTGGAAGACTTTTTATGCTGTTATGTTGGTCTTGTATTAAAATTGTGCTGATCTGATATCCAATGCGGCCACCACAGTGACCATCTTAAAAATGATATCACTACTCCTCCTAGATGGAAAGTTCTATCAACATTGGGTTTTTACCAGAATACTTCTTATGATGTCTAGTTGGTACTAAATGAAAATGGTGCCAATTTGACAATCCAGTATGACCATCATGGCAGCCATCTTAAATATCTTGTTATTGCTACTTCTCCTAAATGGGAAGTCGTATTGACATGTGGTTTTCACCAGAAGACTATTTATATCTATTCGGTCCTGAATGAATATGGTGCCAATCAGACCTCAAATATGGCTGCCACAATGAACATATTGAAAATCTTGTCACCAATTCTCCTGAATGGATGGTCATATCAACATGGGGCTTTGACCTGAAGTCTTCTAATTGTTTCTGGTTTGTCCTAAATAAAAATACTACCGATATTGCATCCAATATGGCTGCGAAAGTGGTTTATTTGAAAATGTTATATTTCAAGAAGATCAGAGATCGTTTCAACACTCAGCTGTTAAAAAAGAAGAAATGATCTTATCTTGTATTCTTGAAAATATTTTTGGACAGTAGAACATCACTCATTTCAAGAGACTCTTGTTTACAATAAAAATCTATTATCTCTAAAATATTGTTCTTTTCTTCTGCCTATTTGTAACAGTTTTGAGAGTTAATGAAAACACTGGTCACTTTGGGGAGGCTACATTAAGACAAGTTGTTTCGGTTTTACCTGTGATAAAATTAATGATAAGCCAGGTACAGCAATCGATGTGATTATCATTAATTTTATCATTATTTTAAAATTATCATTACCCTGCATCAACCCAGTGTCAAGTTTTCAGTCAAAGTTCCCATAATGGCTATCTCCTGTTTTGCTTTGGCAGATTATTTTAAGACTTATCACATAGATTCATCGGGCAATCTGGAACTCAATCAAAAGGCCAGCTTCTTAACTGTCAAGGCCACACTGGGACAACAATTTAGACTGTAGATCAATTAGTCAAAACGTGTAATCTCAGTGTCATAGGAGTACAACATTTGTAATTAGTGATTACATGTAATTGGTCACATTGCCAAATGTCAAAGTAACAGGGAACAACATTTGTGATCAATGGGCAGAAATGCCAGACGTCATGGTCAAAGAGGGACAACATTTGTTGATTGTGATTATTGGGTCAAAATGTCAAATGTCAAGGCTACAGGGGACAGCCTTAGTGGATCATGATCAATTGACAAAAGTGTCAAATATCAAGGTCATGAAGAGTATCCTGATCAAAGGATACAAATATTAAATGTCAAGGTCGCAGGGGTATGAGAGTTGTGGCTGGTATTTAAATGTTGAACTTTATATTACAGGATGAAGGCAATGTGCTACCAATACTTGGAGGAATTCGGAGATGAGGTCATATACCAGGAGTATTTAAAGCATAAAAATCTGCGCCAATTATTCTGCAAGAGTAATAAAAAACCTGGCCTCACAGATGTTTGCCTGAGTGAATATGAAAAGACCAAAAATAAAACTGCTGAAGGAAACACCAAAGGAGATCAGATGAAAGATGAACTTTAATGGAAACAAACTAACACAATACAATATCACTTATCTGGACCCCCATTATTCCATACAATGCCACTTATCTGGACCCCCATTATTCCACCTTCTAATTTATAAAGTGTATGCTTTCCAGTTAAATTTGTATCCAACTGCAAGAAAAGAAAAAGAAGACTTAATTTGACCTTACAGTTTTACTTAGTTAGAATGATACAGTAGAAATCTCCATAGCTACATAGGTACAAAGTAAATGAGTTTTTGAGAATAGAAGAGGCATCCCACACATATTAAAATGCCATTGTCTCATGTCTGATACAGAACTTTATCATGTGTTGATCAAGTACTTTTTAACCCCATTTCAGAAAATGATCTTCAACATTTCACTTATATTACTTTCAACTGTGGCCTTCTCATCCAAAATGAATACTTAAGAAAATAATGTTTTAATGTTCATATTGTTTTTACAAAATTTAGGTATTTTATATTGTGACAAAGGCCATGATTGCAAGAGTAAGGGTCCACTTTTATACATGTTTAATTAATTTATGCATGTTTTATGGTTTCTGTTGTGTTCATGCACAAAACTTCCAAGTTTTAATTACTCTATTTCTTAATGTTTTGTAGTGTCTTTGTTTTTTCAAAACATTAAACATTTACCACAGTATTGTTCAAGCACTAGATACCGTTATACTTGCGTATAATCCTGGTCCAACTGCAAACAACACAGACCCTGATCTGCCATCGCATAATGCGCCAGCAGATCAGGGTCTATGTTGCTTGTTCTACTGATTAGTCCTTCCAAACTGCATAGACCCAGATCTGCTGGCACATTATGCGATGGCAGATCTGGGTCTATGCAGTTTGCAGTTGGTATCAGATAATACGTGAGTACATATGGTAGTTTGTGCAGAAAGTGTTTAAATATTCAAGCTGATATTTGCAATCAAACCAGTAATGTTTTTCTTTGGGTACAGATAATGAGAAAATATAAGTGGCATTTTGTATCAAAAAGATAGGCATGAACTTACATGTTTGTAATATCTTACCAAAAGAAAAGAACATCCTGTTCTGGAATAATTTGATGGTATGCATACTTTGGTGCAAATAGAAAGGGTATGATGCAAGACAAGATATTTTTTTTCACAAAATTTTATGTAAATAGTACAGTCATTCATGTGTTTTAGAATCAAGCCATGACAATATCCCAAATTAGAAATGTGTCCATACAACATGGATATCCAATATGATGCAACTGTAGGGCAAAGTTCTAAGTCAATCAGGGCCATAACTGTAATATTTTCTAGGAAACCAATAAAAGTTATACTTGACCTAGGTCTCTTTAATAGAAAGCCTTGTCCCAAATCTGGTTACAGTCCATGAAGTTCTTCAAAAGTTACTAAGTGGAATGTTAAGGGTTAAGTTCTAAGTCAAGACATAACTCCATAAAACTTTGCTGGAAAACCATAAAAATCAAATTTGACCTAGGTCTTCTTTATGTAAAGCTACGTACCAAATTTGATTTAAATTCATTAGGTCCTTCAAATGTTAATGAGCAAAAAATGAAACTGAAGGGCAAAATTCTGAGTTAAACAGGGGCCATAACTCCATACAGTTTAGCTAGAAAATGGTGACAATCAAACTTGACCTTGGTCTTCTTAACATAAAGCCTCCCACACATTTCCAGGAAATCCTTCAGAACTTACTGAGTGGAAATGGAATTGCTGATGTTACATGATGTGACAGAAATACGGTCATGGGTAACGCCGTATGTCTACTTCACAGGTATGCCTATCCAATGATATTCTTTGTTTACTTCACATGTATGCCTATCCAATGATATTCTCCACAGAAATAATTTTCTTGTCACCAAATAAATGTTGGTTCAAGCATTCAACATTTAACAAGAAAAATATAATTTGCATTAATTTGAATGGCCATTCAAGTTTTCTTTTGTGTGTTGTATGTCTCTCTTTATATTTATATTTATTTTAATCTGTTCTCTATGAAGAGCTTAATTGTGTTTCCTTGGGTAATACTCATTTTAAATCCATGTTACATATAATCTTCCTTCAATGTTTTATTACCATATATACTCGCTTATAAGCGAAGTCCAACTGCAAACTGCATAGACCCAGATCTGACATCGCATAATATGCCTGCAGATCTGGGTCTATGCAGTTTGTTAGGAGTAATCAGTAGAACAAACAACATAGACCCTAATTTGCAGGCACATTATGGGAAGGCAGATCAGGGTCTATGTTGTTTGCAGTAGGACTTGACTTGTATACGAGTATATATGGCAAACTGCTTAATTTTAAACTTGTTAAGCATTCCATGTTGGTGTGTTTGTGTGTTTTGGTGGGTTTGGTAATCACATCCATGGAATTTCAAAGAGAATTTTATATACAAATTTTACACTTGTACAGACATTTTTACTTTTATATATTTGTGTGTTTAATAAAATTGGAAACAGTATCAGCCTTTCTCTTTTCTTTTATTTAGGTCTCATGCAGATAAGAATTAGATACTTGGAACAGTGATTTCAAATTTTATTTAACATTATCATGATTTAAAAGGGACTTTTCATTCACTGAACACATTAATGTCACTGAAATCTTATTATATGTAAGGTGGACATTTTTTTATTTTTTCTTACAATTTATTGGGTTGCTGCTTGAATATCAGTCTCATTTTCTATATATTTGGAAGTTGCACAGGTAGAACAACATAATACATTTTATTCTGATTTTCAAGGAGTTTAATTGACACATGCAACTGATATTCAAGCTCTCTTTTCATGCATGTATGTGCAAACAATTTTTTACATTTTCTTTAGTTTGGAAAAATGTTTTGAGCCAGACTGATTACTGATGTCATCTAAATGTGATTTGTAACTTGGAACAAGAGGCCCAAGTTTGTGCTATTTTTAGTAATGGCAGTCATATTTGATGACAGATCAGCATCATTCAAAAGCCCTTCATTACGCTGTCTGCCAAATTTGGTCAATAGTTATCGAGTGGTTTTGAGAAGTTGAAAAAATAGCAATTGTTGACAGATGCAGGGTCATGCCAATCTTATGGCCAGGTGAACTAAAAATGTATGAAGCAAATATTTGTTGTACAGCCATTTAGTTCATAAAATTATACTAAAATGTACAAATTGGAAAACACCATTACTTTTAGTCTATGGAAAAAGAAATAGCCAAGTTATAGGCAAACATTTTAGCAACTGTAGTTTTAATCATGCTTGTATAATGGGACATAATTTGATCAGAGACACTAGAAAACTACAAAGGAAGCCTGCTTACGTCGCAGTAATCTTAATGTGATAAAAAAAAATGTTACCAACATGAGGAGACAAATGTTACATAAGAGTAGACATAAATGAAATGGTGTCAAATTCTCGTTATATACAAAAAGTTTTGGTAAAAATGCTCTGGGCTAATATTACTTCTTCATACAGTATTTGCCTACTCTGGACTACACACAGAATCACATTACTAAAAAGTTTATAATTAAGTAGAAGCTACTTACCTGTTTCGTCTAAAGAAAACTGAGGCAACAAATCTTATGAAGAGTTATGTTTTAATATAAATCAGAAGAAATACTGAAATATATATATATATATAAAACAATACTGACACCAAATTACTTCAAAATCTGTCCCAGAAGACTGGTCTTAAAGAGCACATGTTAAACAGAGGACCAGACCACAAAGCTATCTGTGCAGAGTATCACTTTTTATTATTATCTTAAGGATTGGTCACAGCTTGACCTTGGAGTTTAGAAGATCACATAATGTTTGTTGAACAGCTATGGCAGATTCAATACAGCCATCAAAATTGGAGTGTGTGAAGGCATCTCCTGCTAGAATCACAGGAGGGTTTTCACTTAGCAGTACACATCCGGGACTTCCTGGGTATGAATTCAGAACCTGCAAAAAATAATCTCTCTACAGTAAAGATTATGATTCCCATCCCCCACTCCACCCCCACCCTCCAAAAAAGAAAGTAAAGATGGACATGGTATGTAACCAGAATGAAACACTAAAATTGTGTCCAACTGAAAATAATGTTCTTTCCAAAAGTGGGGTAACGCTCTTTAAAACTACATCCAACTGTAACCACAGAACAATAACTAAATATGCAGATCACTACCGTTACCTCTAACATATTTTAAGTTAAAACATTGAAGCAGTGAGAATAGTTACAAAAAAAAGATTTTGCAATGAACAGATAGATATGACTACCATAATTAAAAATTTACCAGTAAGATCTGGACCTAGCTGTGTATAGCATATTCCCAAACCCCAAGTATGATGTGGACCTAGCTGTGTACAGCTTATTCCCAAACCCCAAGTATGATGTGGACCTAGCTGTGTATAGCTTATTCCCAAACCCCAAGTATGATGTGGACCTAGCTGTGTACAGCTTATTCCCAAACCCCAAGTATGATGTGGACCTAGCTATGTACAGCTTATTCCCAAACCCCAAGTATGATGTGGACCTAGCTGTGTACAGCTTATTCCCAAACCCCAAGTATGATGTGGACCTAGCTATGTACAGCTTATTCCCAAACCCCAAGTATGATGTGGACCTAGCTGTGTATAGCTTATTCCCAAACCCCAAGTATGATGTGCACCTAGCTGTGTACAGCTTATTCCCAAACCCCAAATATGATGTGGACCTAGCTGTGTACAGCTTATTCCCAAACCCCAAGTACATTGTGGACCTAGCTGTGTACAGGTTATTCCCAAACCCCAAGTATGATGTGGACCTAGCTGTGTAAAGCTTATTCCCAAACCCCAAGTATGATGTGGACCTAGCTGTGTACAGCTTATTCCCAAACCCCAAGTATGATGTGGACCTAGCTGTGTACAGTTTATTCCCAAACCCCAAGTATGATGTGGACCTAGCTGTGTACAGCTTATTCCCAAACCCCAAGTATGATGTGGACCTAGCTGTGTACAGCTTATTCCCAAACCCCAAGTATGATGTGGACCTAGCTGTGTACAGCTTATTCCCAAACCCCAAGTACGATATGGACCTAGCTGTGTACAGCTTATTCCCAAATCCCAAGTATGATGTTGACCTAGCTGTGTACAGCTTATTCCCAAATCCAAAGTATGATGTGGACCTAGCTGTGTACAGCTTATTCCCAAATCCCAAGTATGATGTGGACCTAGCTGTGTACAGCTTATTCCCAAATCCAAAGTATGATGTGGACCTAGCTGTGTACAGCTTATTCCCAAATCCAAAGTATGATGTGGACCTAGCTGTGTACAGCTTATTCCCAAATCCAAAGTATGATGTGGACCTAGCTGTGTACAGCTTATTCCCAAATCCAAAGTATGATGTGGACCTAGCTGTGTACAGCTTAGTCTCAAACTTATCAATTAAATTCTTTGCCATAATATTTGGGAGGCAATTTATATCCTAAGGCTACCAACAAAATTTTTAGATCTTCCTTTGTGCTATGAAAACTCCAGTATGTTCCTTCAACTGTAATTCATTACCTGTGAGTACCTCCACTTGTGACTTTTGACCTCGATGGGGTCAGGGAGGTCAGGTAAAACCTCTTTAAGGTGCTCAATTATAACTGTTTTAACCTTCTCTTTGTCCTCTTCCACATTTTGGATTCCAAAGGGAACACTAGTGTGGGCACATATCGAGGGACCAATGTGCAGGCTCTCTGAAACAAAATCAAATGAAGCATCAAAGCAAAGAGAAAAAAATAGTTTAACTATAGGCTGATTGGCAGTGTTAGTGTGTGTGTGTGTGTGTGTCTGTTGTACAGTCTTTGGGTTACAATCCCGGGGTTTTAGTAGGAAATGGGGGGTGGGATGGAAATGGATAGGGTCGAATATAATGCTGTTTGAAGCGATATCAAGCCAACATAACTGCTCTTTTTATGATTGTAATTAATCACACCAACCAACTCAACACCCAATAATCCAAACCAAATCAATATCATTTGCCAAAACAATTTATTTCTGAAATCCCTTAAAACAGTTAGCATATAAAAAAACAATAAAGCCATAAAAAGTAAAACATTTTTATAATAAGAGGTGATCTCACATAAGTGCTCATTTAATTAATTAACAAGCAATAGATTCCAATTATTATATCGGTTTCTTCAATATTACATCAATATGTATGCATTATGAATTTAACAGCATGTCAGCACAATAATGGTTATATGGTGCCAATAAAAAGTAAAGGTCTAAAATTTAAAACTAAAGAATTGCACCAAAAACTTTAGGAAGATAAAAAACTTCCAAATAAATGTAAATATGAAGAACAGATATGCACATGTAAGATTCTGTTAATCATGAGACTAATTAAATGCTCTTACTCAACAAAAAAACATAAAGTGTAATCAAAAGACTTTTAAGCATTTTTGGATCTTCAGCAGTGGGAGACAATCCCATTTTTGACCCACTAGCCCAGCAAGGATGGTGTGAGGAAAATAGCTTTTGAAATTTAATTTTTTTTCTTTTTCTATGTCAAAATTGGGCTACCTACATGAAACTTCACTAGTCCAAAAATGATTTTTAGTTGCACCAGGTAGTTGGGCTATGGAATTGACATCCTCATCTCTGGCGTCAAGCCGTAGCTTTGCTATGATTTTATGTATAGATTATTACCTGATGTAAGATACATTTGACATTAATATTATGTTATGGGTTTATGAAATGACATGTGATATTAGTTCATGTGTTACAAGGATTTCTGAATTGTTTACAAGGCGAATAATGGCAAAATTTTAATTGCTTAAAAAGTAGAATATACTAACTGTAAAAAAATCTGATTTAGTGATGATCATAATCATACAAATTAACATGAAAGTCTTTGCTTTAAAATCTTAGAACTCTTACCAGCTCCTCTTTTTCTGTTGTCAATTGAAACAAAACGAATGCAGGAATTGTCTGTCACATATTTAACACTCCATGGGTAGTTCAACTCAACTCCTGGTTGGTAGAACATCCCTAAGGCAAATCTAGATGAGTAGGTTACATTTTCCAAATTCTGCTTCACTTCTTTCTGAGATGCTAAAAATCAGAAAATACAGTGGCCCCTCACTATAAGGAACCTCAGTATAACACTGTCTTTTTTAGAAGGCAGATATTGCCATAGATCCTATTACACTGTGTAATAGTAGCACTATGTATAATGTACCCTAGTTTAAGATGACCTCACATATAACACAGTACATTTAAAGCTCCCATGAATAGTATTATAGTGAGGGTGTACTGTACCAGTGTAAGTGTTCTTATTTAGGCAAGCAATGTAGCAAAAGGCAGAATGATTCAAACAACTAATGTCTAATGCAATCATAATATCACAACACTGCCAGGTGATTGACAGTCATTCCCACAGTGTGCAAACTCTATAATCTGTTTCAAATAGGACCCAAGGGATTGCCAATATATCCAAGGAAACAAATAACTTGCATTGTATAAGGTCAAGGGGGAGTGAAAAAAATATTAACAATACAATTTTACAATTTTCAATGAAATCAAGCAACATAAAATACAGAAATCTGAGTGTGTCTAGTAATTGTGTGCCATACAGTTAAGGGTTACATTTTGAAACAGACAATACTGCACAACACTGTGCAAATGAATTTTGATCACCAGTACATTAACTGTAAATACATTAGTTGTCTGAAGCATTTTTACTTTGGTTAAATAAACAAAGCTGAAAATCTGAGAATAAACACTTATTCGAGGACTTGAAATTGAAAATGACATCTCTCAGGAAATTTTATATATGACCATTCTCTACATTTATACCCTTATGGATTTCCAGATTGTATTTTATCATCTCTTCCCATTAAAAAATGCTAAGTGATATTTCTGCCAGTTGACTCTTTTAAGTATCATATAAACTGCTTCCTTTTCTATAAAGAAATTATCTCCCCATATTAGCTATCAAGTAATTACCTCCCCATAGTAGTCGTTTTGCTAAACAATACATACCGGTAGTGAAAACATAAGAAATCTTTATTCATTTTTAGCTGATAACAGTTATATATATATAATGTTCTTTATTTGATACAAAAACAAATTTTTTTCAACTGATTGACAACTATTTCTTTAAATCATTTTAAACTTAGAAAAATGTCCTTTTAGCTAGATACTGTATAGTAAATACCCCCTCTAGAAAGGTAATCCCTTGCTGGAAAAGGAGGTAACTTGTACTATACATATATAGGGAGTTGTTCTATTGGGAGTCATTCCCCATAACAATTATTCCTTTCTGCCCAATCCTACAATCAGATTTCCATGTAATTTACATAAAAGACAACATCTTCCTTTTCAAGGATTCTAAGCAGACATTATGAAACAAAATGCTGATGTTACACTGTTGATATGCAGTTTGTTCTAACTGAAAAATTCTATTGGAACCCAAGAGCTATGAGTTTATGAAACTATATAAGATCAAAGTATTAAAAACAACAGTGGTTACAACAATTATTTAGGACATTCAAAGATGTTTGCCTATTAATAGAGTTGACAACATTGTTACACTATTATTTCAAAGCAATAATGCCATTATTACATCAAAACAGCTTAGTACAATGAACTGTGGACAATACAATGAAACGTTTCTGAAAAGGCACCTCAAGAACCTGGCTGCCTCTGCAGATTTGCCACATACTTTGGTCCTGACAGGGCCATTCTTATACTAAACAAACCTCTTTATACTGACTACCTCTATTAAGTAGCCAATTTTTTTTTTTCCAACAATGTCCATTTTAGCAAAGTTTTACTGTCTTTGTATTGGATGCAACTTTTATGTCATTACAATTTCAGGTCCTTGAAATTTCCATTTCCCTTTTCTTGGGGTAAGCTAGTTTTAGCATGAGAAACCTAATATTCAGATACAGATGAACTGAAGAGAAAGGTGAAATCTAATAGTCAAACCTGTGTTCAGCGGTTACCCATGGGAAAGGGCCAAAGTGGCCTTTCAAGACAGGTGACCTCTGAAGGCAGGTCCAGCTCTCAAATTTGGTTCATAACAAATACATGTACTATGCACCGAATAGCATTAGCGTTATTATTATTATTAGTAGTAGCAGTATGCTATCAATATACAGATATTTAGTTTAGCTAATTAGCAAAAAGAAAAATAACAAAATAATACAATAAAAAGTTTCACTTTAATCCATCATGTACATTAAATCATCACTTATCAGTAGAAACGGCATCTAAATAAAATTACTAATTGACAGCTAACCTGTGATTGTCAAACACAGGACCAACTTTTTGTTAGGTCAGCTGGTATAATTAGGCATGAAAACAGATGTTCACACTTCAATCAATTGAAGGATTAAGCAGTTGCTCAAACTCACTGAGATCATAAGACAGTCGGCTTTTGCATGAGATCTTTGATGATTAGGGAATGAAAAGAAGCTTCCTGCGGCTATTGTTAGTAGCATATAAACTGTAAGGGATATCACAAGTGCAGTGTACATGTATCTCTACTCATTTGGTGTGATTGTATGTAATCTCTTACACTCCAGATTAACGTTGTTCTCAAAATCGGCCATAATATCTTGCTTATGCTTAATAATCCCTTGGATCTGAGTTTGCCCGACTCCCATTTCTAATGCAACTACACGACTACTTTGTCCACTATACAGGAAACGAATTGCTTCAATTCTCTCATGTAAGGACAAAAACCGCTTTGCTTTCGAAACCGACATGTTGACACCTTTAAGCTTGACTGACAGTGTGATTGGAGTATGGTAAGTACAATCGAGATATGAAATGCTTAAACATTGATTCACGTGATATACCTTTATCTAAACAATCCCTGCTCATCAAACAAAAGAGGTGTTTAATTTGGATACATGGAGCGGTCACTGCTGATATGCTCCAGTGACCGCTTAAGGATGGGTGAAACCATGGTTTGGTTAAGAAACACCTGGCTGCTGACTACTGAATGCAGGTGACCATTAAATACAGGGCATTTATATAGGAAATTTGCCAGGGGGAAATTAGAATGACCACTGAACACAGGTGACCGCTGAACACAGGTGACTGCTAGGACAGGTTTGACTGTACTTCCTGTAACAATGCAATATTCAGATGCAGATGAACGGCAGAGAAAGGTGAAATCAAATACTTCCTGTAACACTGTAAAATATTTATGCAGGGAAAGTGAAATCTAATACTTCCTGTAATATTGTAACATGTTTACGCAGGGAAAGTGAAAATTTCATGAGGCAAATGAAAGTCTGAAATTCCCTTTTCTGTTGGTGAGTACACTGTCAAAAAAAAATGTGAAGGTCTCAACTTTGTTCTGCCCTGAAATAATGCCATACAAACACTTTCATTATTAAATACTTGTAAATCACAACAGTAGCAGTAAACGAAAACAATCAATGAAACCTTCAATGATTATTACATAATGTACATCAGCTCCTGTTCCAATCTCAATAAAAGTTGTAACAGAGAGAAAATTTCATATAATTTTTCTGTAAATTTGATGGATTTCTAAATACAGTGACCCCTCACAATAACACTTTTCAATGGAGACATTAAAGTGTAACATGTTATAGATGAGGTTGCCTTATACTGGGCAAGGGTAGAAAAATTCACTGCCCAGGAGCCCTTGAGAACTAAAAATTAATGCTGTTTGTAAATCAGCTGGTGGAAAATCTATTCTCTACAAAGTACAATTTGGATTGAAGTACTATGTTCAAGGAACTTAACAATACTCTACATTCACAGGAGTTTACCTGGGATTATTAATATTTTGGATTTAGAACTGAAAAATCATAGGTATATCAGAACATTCCAGACCCATTCATTCGGAACAATCTTTCATTCGGAACATTCATTAACTGCGAACATTCATTAATTCGGAATACTTTGGATTAACTTCTGGATTATTGAAGTGTATAGGACAATTTAGGACTAATTAAGGAAATTCTAAACTGTAAGTTATTTTTAATTCTTTCACTTTGTTTGTTTAAAATATTTTATATTTTAGGAAATTAAATTTGTATTTGAGAAATTGTGAAAGCTTGTTTGAGTAGTTCTTTCTTTTGTTACATTCAACCCCTAGCTGTAACAGATATAAACACAGATAAACATAAAATATGGATAAGTTTGTGGTTAGGGTTGGCCAACTAGTAAAAGCTGATGGACAAGTCAGTATAAAAAAAAAAAAAACGGAAATTCTTCGATTATCTTTTATTTGCTGATCTTAAATAGATTAAATAAGTGTGTAAACTTGTGTGACACCTTCCATTACCAGGACTGATGGTGAATTAAAAGTACTGTGTACAATTAGGACTAAATATGTATATGACAATATTTATTGAATAATTTTGATTAGAGCAATCTTGGGGTCAACTGCAGTAATTTACCAGGCAATCAGAAAAATCTGCTGGGCAACTAATTTTCGAAGCTGGTTGCCCAGAGATAACCATGGATTATCAAACATTTTCTACCCATGCTGGGGTACATTATACATAGTAGTAATATTACAAAATGTAATGGGATTCAAGGCCATACCTGCCTTATAAAAGGTAATGTGTTATAGGTGAGGTCATCATATACTGAGGTATATTAGACATAGTAGTACTATTACATAATGTAATGGAATCCATGACCATACCTGCCTTATACTGGGTTACATTATACTGAGGTATATTATACTTAGTAGTACTATTACATAATGTAATGGGA
This sequence comes from Margaritifera margaritifera, assembly GCA_029931535.1. NCBI lineage: Eukaryota > Metazoa > Mollusca > Bivalvia > Unionida > Margaritiferidae > Margaritifera > Margaritifera margaritifera. The sequence continues at coordinate 23,091,863 of JAQPZY010001699.1, forward strand.
TCCATGACCATACCTGCCTTATACTGGGTTACATTATACTGAGGTATATTATACATAGTAGTACTATTACATAATGTAATGGGATCCAAGACAGTTCCCACCATATACAATAAACCACATTATACCGTGGTACCTTATAGTGAGGGAACACTGTACACATTTGGTTTCAATTTCATGGACTTAATAACAGAAATACATTTTTTGTGTTGTGGATAAATTAGACTCTAAATTATACAAAGATATTCATTTTTACAAGCAAACAAAAAAATTAAGCACTCTGATATTTCACCAGTGATCATGTTGAACCTCACAAACTATGCCATGAATTAAATCAACAGTAATCAAAGCTATGAATAAAGAAATAATGCATGCAAAACTGTAATGAAAGAGTTACCTATCAGATGTTGTATACTGCCCTGCAGCTGCAATACCTGTGGTACTGGCACAGTCAAAACAAGAGCAGAGAACTCTTGACAAGAACCAGTCCGAGTGGTGACATAAATCTTTGATGCAGAACCAGACTCAATATCAACCTTTTGTATGTGATGGTCTAGACATAGTTCTGGATCTGTAAAAGGAAGTTTGACATGTTTTATCAACAACTTTAGTTTAGTGATTACGTCATTTGCAAATTACCAAAAACCATGGCTCAGACCTATAAAAGTATACCGAAAGTTTCAGTTTTTCACTTTTAATAAATGCTTTCACTTTATTCATACAGGATGTCTAGCCAACATACAAAATATTGGTCATATTAACAACTTTCTTCTCAATGTTAATAACTGTGGACTTGGAAATGAATCCCCAAATTATTTTATAAGTGCATGATACAGTAATTACAACAAAACTGAAGAGAAAGCTTTCTTTTTGGCTAAATATTTATATATCCATTACTTCAGCTAGTTCTAGACAAGAAAGCCAGGGCCTGCATGTCAAGCCCACATTGAAAGCATTACTATCAAATGTGTGACCTTGACCCCAAGGTCAAACGAGCTGAGCAAGCATTGCACAGAATAAATTGTCTTAGCTCCATAATAATTCATCTAATGTATGAACAAAATCCATGAGGGGTTTTAGAAATCATAAACAAATAAAAAAAACTTTAACCAAAACCTTAATGCACATTTTCTATAACTGTGACCTTTACCCCAAGATCAAAGAAATGAGAGTAAGTGTTGTGGAATGAATTGTATTAGCTACATAATGATTTATTCCAAGTATGAAGAAAATCCATCCAGGGATTTAGGGAAAAAAAGCAAATCTTTAACCAAAACCTTCACACAAATTTTCTATAACTATGACCTTGATCTCAAGGTCAAAGGGGCATGCATGCATGTCACCAAACAAACTGCCTTAATTTTCTAATGATTCATCCCAAATATGACGAAAATCAATGAAGGAGTTTAGGAAATATAAGCAAATAAAGAAACTTGAACCAAATTTTCTATGACTGTGACCTTGATCACAAGGTCAAAGCAGCAAGTGTGCACGTCACCAAATAAATTGTCTAAGTTTCGTAATGATTCATCCAAAGTATGAAGACAAACCATCAAGGGGTTTAGGAAATAAAAGCAAATTAACATTTTGTAACTAATGCCCTAATGCAAATTTTCAATGACTGTGACACTGACCCTATGGTAAAAGGAACAAGAGTGTGTGTCACAGAAATAATTGTCGTAGCTTCATAATTATCCATACCAAGCATCAAGAAAATCCATGAAGGGGTTTAGGAAATACAAGCAAATGAAAAAACGTTAACCAAAACCTTAACACATTTTCTCCATGGCTGTGACCTTGTCCCCAAGGAAAATAGGGTGAGTGAGCATGCTGTTGAATGAATTGTCTTAGCTTCATACTGATTCATGCCAAGTATGATGAGAATCTATCAAGGGATTTAGGAAATATGCACAAATAAAAACTTCAACAAAAACATTAACTGTTGATGCTGACACTGCCACTGTCATTGAAAAAGTGATATGTCTCGTTTCCTACTAAAGTGTATTCGACAAAAACTTTAAATTCTATAAGAAGCCAAAACACTCTAAAAAAATTTCTTCAATTCATTTGTAACCAGGACAGGAAATGTGGTAACTTCTGTTTTTGGAATCAATGTAAAAAACTCAGAAACATTTTTGTGTTTGATTAATTCTCATGCACATCCTCTACGAGACATAACAGGCCTTACTTAGTCCATATTGTAAACATGAATTGAATGATGACTGAATATTGACATTGCTATTAAATTTCTATCAAGACAGAAAAACTCAGATTAAAATATGATATCAAAGTTGAATTATAATATAATTCATTTAATCTTTTGTTTATTAAAAAAACTTCTTCTTTTCAGAGTATGCATAATTATATGTAAAAATAATAATTATTTTGGAGAACTCACCGTTTATAAAAAAATAAAGGGATCAGACCCAAAAAAGATCTATGTGACCTATGATACCTGCCAACTGTACTGACGTAAAATAAACTGGTACAATTGTTGTCCTTTTGTGCTCATCAAGCCAGTATTCCTTATGATAACAGATGTTTTTGAGTAGTTAGCAATAAATTATGAATGATTAATAACTAAGAAAACTCTGTGCATTGCAGACAGATACTTGCTCTGTTCAACAACATGTGATTAAGGTGGCCAAAGTTACATGCAACTTATATTCTTACAGCAACATTAACCTCATGAATTGAATTACAATAAAAAATAAAAGAACTTGAAATGGTTTTTATTGTTATTAGTGACTGCACATATGTGCATGTATGTGTGTTTGTGTATGTGAGAGATATATTGAGAGAGTGAGATGGATTAAACAATAACGTTGTATTAATGTGTAATATTCAGAGTGGTATTTTTTGTAGCTGTTATGGTGTGTTATGTTGGCAATGTGATTAAGATGGTAGAAGTTACATGCAACTTATATTTTTACAGCAACATTAACCTCATTAAATACAAATAACAGAAAAAAATGGTTGTTATTAATGAATCTGTGTGGGTGGGTGTGAGACAGAGGGATGGATGAAACAAAGACAGAGGGATGGATGAAACAAAGACAGAGAGATGGATGAAACAACACTGTGTTGGTGTGTAAGATCATGTGTATTCAGAGTGGTCTTTCTTTTTTAACTGTTGGAGATAGAGACACATTATGTGGCATTGTAATCTTAACTGTTGGAGAGAGACAGGTCATGTGGCAATGTAATCTTAACTGTTGGAGAGACAGGTCACATGGCATTGTAATCTTAACTGTTGGAGAGAGAGACAGGTCACATGGCAATGTAATCTTAACTGTTGGAGAGAGATTCAGGTCATGTGGCATTGTAATCTTAACTGTTCACTTACCTGATGATTGTGATATTTGTCAGGCACATCAGCACTACTATATTACATTGTCAATTCAAACCTCTGAATAAAGAGTTCATTCTTGTTTCAATTACAATGGCCATTGTCACAGTACATCAAAAACCACAAAGCTATGCAGAGTTATTTCATGATTATTAAATATGCTTTGAGTTTTAACCGACACCAAGAAATTTATCAATGAATCTGTTGGGGAATTAGCATATGAATTGCCAAATTAACTAAGGTAATATTTATTTATCCTGTCCATCAGTTAACTCACATGTCCATAAATTTCAGATTTACTTCAAATGTAGCATAAGAATTGCACAGTTAGCTATGATAGCACTTACTCATCCTGTGTATGAATTCGTGGTTTTTATCAGGCTTTGGGGAGATATGGAATATGTATGTACCAATGAATCAAATCAAACAACAGAATTAACCCATCCAGAAGCAAAATAAATTTACTGAGGGACAAAAGCCAAAGATTTAATTCACCAATGACATAAAGAGGTTAATTTGATAAACAAAAGGTGTAACAGGCTGCACTATGGTGAACAGATGATGGCTTGGTGTGTGGCTTTTAATAACTGTAACATAAAAAAGCAACAAACAACACAAACCTTTTGCAATGACAATTGAATCCAGAAAATTAAAATCACTTATCAAACACAAAGACCTCATTCACCCCAGGCATTATGGATCAACTCCAAAGGCAAATGACATACTTGACCGCTACAGTGAAGCCCTTTAAGAAGATTTCTCATTATGAAATTATTGCCATTGTGTGGTTTTTCACAAAAGATAAAGAAACAAATTATGAACCTTTGAACTGACTGCTTATTTGAAGAAGGAATGGTTAATCATAAATGGCATTTACATGACTTCGGCACTTCAATGGCAGTTAGCGACATGTACTTTAGTCTGGTTTACAGTCTGTAGCATATGACACTACCTGCATGACCTGTAGATTTTAGGACACCAGTAGCTACACTCAGCTTTTTTTTTTGTTTAGAACAAACCCTTCTAAGCAGTCATGTTTACAAAGGATTAAATAAAGGTTATCTGTTTTTGCAATGTGGTTGTTCAAAGCAGTGTTGTTTAGAATAATCCGCACTTTGCAGACCCTTTTAAACAATCATGGTTATAAAGGATTCAATACATGTCACTGGTGTTTATCTCTGTTACTGTGATGCAGTCGTTCATGGCAGTGTTGTTTAGAACAATCTGTACTTTGCCTGGAGATCCTCCTAAGTGATTGTGGTTACAAAGGATTAAATAAAGGTCAGAGGTGTTTATCTCTGCTTTTGTGATGTGGTTGTTCATAGCAGTGTCAAAACGCATATTTTGCCTAAGAATCAAGGTTGCTGGTCACATTTTGCAAGTGGTCCCTCACATAATAATTCAATCTATGCATGACAATTGTGGTCATAAATGACAGGTAGTCGTTCATAGCCGAGGTTACTCAAGATAGGTTTTATTGTATAATGAAACAATATGACTACTTGACCAATGATCTATGTTCTTCACTCTAGCATGTCTGATATATAATTTGTATTGGATAAGAAAACATCAAATGGCTTCCGAACTCATTTTAAAACATGCATGGTGCTTTGTGACTGTGACCGACTTAATAAAGGGCACTTATTAATGATATTGTTTAAGGATTGTGTGCTGTACAGGCCATTGTTTGAATGTTACTGAACAGCAGTAGATATTGTAATTACAATAAAAAATCACATGCATCAATCATTATTTGTTCTCGCCAATAAAAATAACGCTAGAGTGGATTGAGGAATCGGGTAGATTCTCAATTAACAAAACAATTACTCTTTCAAAACAAGATGATCAAAGGCCTTTTTCAGTATTGTTAATGGTGATTATTTCTTTTATTTCCTAATCTCCCGTTTCATTATTCAATGCCTAAATCAAATACTTAACCAAAATTAACAAATATTTTTTCATGAGATTTGATCAAACATATAATTATTATGCTATAAATTGGTTGTGTGACATTTCTAAATCGTACAAGGATATTTATTTTTTTCAAAGCCATTATAAACATGAACTTCTCTTCTTGATTCCAATATAAAATATCAAAATACGAGGTTACAAAATAATAAATAAAACTGTCAAACAAAACCTTCATTGTACATGATTTTAATCCCTTATTCTTTTCATAAAAAGTTGGCAATATATATGAATTTCTTTTTGCCATATGTAAAGCTTCTCATTTTTAAAACAAGAATTTGATGACAAATATGAAGTTTTATGTAAAAAATAATATGATACATTTAATTATGATTTTTATGGATAAATGGTGTACAGAAAATTAGAGAGTATGTAAAATTATGTTACAGTATTCACATAATAATCCAGCATACCAGCTTTGTGTAAGTAATGCTTGACAAGGGAGCTAACCCCCTTTGGAGTAACATAGTGTTTCATGTCCTTGGTTCCATCCTTTTGACCCTCTATCACTGAAGTCATCGGTTTTAGTAATCCTGCAGCTATTAATTCCTTATAGTGACTGGAAAAAAAAAAGTAAAAGATCTCTACATACATGCCATAATATATAGGAGTCATTTTATCTGTTTTTAAAAACACTGATCCTGAATCTGTTAATTCACTGCATACCTGCAATCATAATTCACCTCAAAGACACTAGCATATTCCTTTTATTTCATTACATTGCAAACTTGTGATCAAAGACTTTTTAACATAATTTTTGTTGAAGATATTAACACAGTTTAAATGTGTATACCATCATAACCACTATATGATCAAAAAGATTTGTAAATTGCTCTCCAGCAAGCTTGGGAATTGTTGACAACAACAGCAACTCTCTCTCTCTCTCTCTCTCTCTCTCTCTCTCTCTCTCTCTCTCTCTCTCTCACACACACACACACACACAAATGCATAGTCCAATAAATCAGCAATCAAACCCATTCTTTCATGATTCTGCTATTGGTTTGGGATGATTTATTTGACTAACACACACACCTTTGCACACTCATATGCACACAGAACCAGTCACTGCCATTATAGAAATTAACAGGATTAACACTTTTGTATATATTCCACAATGATTTTTATTCAGCACATTTTTGACGTATGAAATAAACACATTTACATATAACATTGATAATTGGTGATCCAGATAATAAAAGTTTAGTGAAAAAAGTAAAACTGTGAATGGAAGTATCTCAATTAATAGGCATTGCTTGTGCAGCCTCTGAGAGTTGATTTTCAACGAGTTTATAAGGCCTTCCAGAAGTTTTCAAGGAGTAATTTTTCTTATGGAAATTTAACTTTCTTTATATGTTACTTTGTTTATCACTGCATAAATAGGTACAAAAGTAGAACATAACAAGAGTCCCTTGAAGTGACTGATGCTCTACTACCTGAAAAGAATTTAGAGGAATTCAAGATAAGACCATTTCTTCCTTTTAACTGCTGAGTACTGAAACCATCTCTGATATTCTTGAATAAGATTTGTAAATTAGCCACTGTGCATTGGATGTAAGACTGGCACCATTTTTATTTCGAACAAATTAGCCACTGTGCATTGGATGTAAGACTGGCACCATTTTTATTTAGAACAAATTAGACACTGTGCATTGGATGTAAGACTGGCACCATTTTTATTTCGAACAAATTAGCCACTGTGCATTGGATGTAAGACTGGCACCATTTTTATTTAGAACAAATTAGCCACTGTGCATTGGATGTAAGACTGGCACCATTTTTATTTAGAACAAATTAGCCACTGTGCATTGGATGTAAGACTGGCACCATTTTTATTTAGAACAAATTAGACACTGTGCATTGGATGTAAGACTGGCACCATTTTTATTTAGAACAAATTAGACACTGTACATTGGATGTAAGACTGGCACCATTTTTATTTAGAACAAATTAGACACTGTGCATTGGATGTAAGACTGGCACCATTTTTATTTAGAACAAATTAGCCACTGTACATTGGATGTAAGACTGGCACCATTTTTTTTTAGAACAAATTAGACACTGTACATTGGATGTAAGACTGGCACCATTTTTATTTAGAACAAATTAGCCACTGTACATTGGATGTAAGACTGGCACCATTTTTATTTAGAACAAATTAGACACCATTTAGAAGACTTTTGGTGAAAACCCCATGAAAATATGGCCATCTATTCTGGAGAATTAGTGACAAGATTTTCAGTATGTTCATTGTGGCAGTCATATTATATGTCTGTGAAGCACCATTTTCAATTAGAACCAACTAAATATCATTAGAAGTCTTTGGTGAAAACCCTAAGTCAATATGACCATCAATTCTGGAGGAGCAGAAATAACAAGATTTTCAGGCCACCATGGTGGACATATTAGATGTCAGACTGGCAACATTTTCATTCAGGACCAACTAGACACTATAATAGGCCTTCTGATGAAAACCCCATGTCGATATGAATTTCCATTTAGGAGGAGTATCAATAACACGATTTTAATTTAAGAACAACTAGACCCCATAAAAAGTCTTCTGGTAAAAACCACATGCAGATATGACTTTCCATTCAGGAGAAGTAGCAATAACAATATCAACTGCTGTGGTGGCCATATTGGATGGCAGATCGACCCTTTTATCATTCAGGACCAACCAGGCATCATAAGAAGAATTTTAGTGAAAACCCCATGATGAGATGACCATCCAATCAGGTGGAGTAGCAATAACAGGATTTTCAAGATGTCTGCTGTGGTGGCTATACTGGCTCTCCAAGCAAAACCATTTTCATTTAGGACCAACTGGACATCATAAGAAGTCTTATGGTGAAAACTCCATGTTGATATGACCATCCATTCAGAAGAAGTAGCAATAACAAGATTTTCAAGATGGTTGCTGTGCTGGCCAAATTGGATTTCTGAGTTGCACCATTTTCATTTAGAACCAACTAAACCTTGGGATGAATGCATGTGTACAGTTTCATGGCAATCCTTCAAGTAGTTTAAGAGGAGTAGCAATAACAAATTTGTGCTAACAGACGGATAGAAGTCAGGTGATATACAATAGATGATGGACAACAGGCTATCCCATAAGCTCTTCTGGTCTATGTCAAGTAGAGCTAAAAACACAGAACTAATGTGCCACTATAGCAAAGGGAATTCTTCTGGTAACTACTCATATCAAGTGTTTTTTGATCCACCCAAATTTATCCGATTTTATTTATTTATTCATTGTCTCTAATTTGAGGCAACTACATCTTAACTTTTGCATGGTTCAAAGTGATGACATCTCAATTTTTTAATTTTTTCCCTCTTCATCAAATTAAGAAGATTTGTGCACTAATTAAGTCTAAAAATCATCATGACTTTAATGAAGATACGCTGTGATACCAAAAATGCTTACTATATCTCAAGTGTGGATTTCTTTAGCTAATGTAACAAGCTAATGCATGCGTATCAGTCTGTTTACAAATTCTTGCTCAACTGTTTCTGTAAGGGTAGAGTACTTAGCAATATCTCCTAATCCAATGACTGGACATGCAGTTTTGTAGTTTCTCACAATTACCAGGAACAGCCCGAATTCCCGACATTTCAAGCATAAATTAATTAAGTTGTTTAAAACATTCAATCGTCTTGCTCCAAATTACTTACTAGATGTAACTGGACCTTTTGTTGTTAACAATGAGATCTACACCACTCAATCATCAAATACTATTCAGCCCACTTTGTGCAGACCTACACTGTATCAAAATTTATTTCTGCCGTTTACAATGTAACTGTGAAACACGTTACCAAAAGAAATAATAAGTAGCCCATAGATTCAAATTTTTTTTTTATATAACTAGATCAAGTCCAGCATACGTGATTGAGAACCAAATGTAGTAGTTTAAATAATGATTTATTCTTAAATCATGCTCCAACAACAGGTACTGTACATGCAGACATATCAAAACAGCAGAACACTTTCTATTAGAATGTCAAAAATATACAGCTCTAAAACACTTTTCACAATACTGTATTGACTTACAATTAAGAGATTATTATTCGGCAATTCCATGTACTCGGATGAAATTAATATGCATATATTTATGGCAGTGCAAACCTTCAAAAAATTGTCAAAACATTTTTCAGATTAATCCATTGAGCACAACCACACACATATGTATTCTAATTTTTTTCTCACTATTATGTGATCTCTGCAATAATTACATACACTAGAACTGACAATGTATATATTTACCGATACATTGTATATGATCAATCTACTCTAAGACAGTAGACAAATATTAATTGTTAGAATTTCTTTGTAATAGGGCAGTTTTAAATAAGGTTCCAGCTTTCTACTGAATCCCCAGATAATGCATTGTTTGGAATTATATGTGAAGATGCTTTTTTTAATTAATATTGTTTAAACTAAACTATTTCTTGTTAAAATTGGTGCAGTTGTCTTACACAGGTATAAATCAGCAGTTCTTAACCTCAGGTGGCAACCCAAATCAGGGATGCAGGGGGTCCTCAGTAGGGTCATTAAGGGTCATCAGAACAAAATTCTTTTGTGCTTTTTTAATTCTGAAAAGTGCCCTGAGGGTCGGGAGATCCTGTTATTGGCCAATTTAGGGTCGCAGCAGAAAAAAGGTTGGGAACCACTGGAATAAATAGTATTCAGCCAGGCTGAGCAGATACAAGAGAAATGAAAGAGATTAGTGTACTCTTTGAAGTCCGCTGCCCAGTAAGGTTATGAAATATACATCTTTAGTGTCAATCACACAGCCACTTTGAACTCTGAGGTCCAGCACACGTTCTTCTAGCAAGACGCTGGCAGTGATTCTTTTGTGTGCTGGTGACAGCAGATTGGCTGGCAGGAAATTAACATAATTTTTATGGACAATTTGCTAAGATATGCCTAAATCAATGGCTAACACCTCTGGCTCAGTGACACCCTAATCAATGTCTATACCAGGTTCACATGGTAATGGTGACTACTCAGAAAATGACACATGAGTCAGCATTGTTGTCTTTGTTGGCTCATGTAAATTAACCGTGTCTAGTAGAGATAGGTTGCATTTCAGAATGGTTGAGATGACAGGGTTAATTATTTGGGCATATAGGTCGAAGATAGTTAATTCTCTTGGCTGTCCAGTGGTATAATTCTGAACATCCTGGAGAAGATAGGGGCATAATATGTTAGGGAGTCTGTTAATGGAAACCCTGTTTACCTTTTCATTTTCTAAAAACATACACATTTCATGACAAAATGTACCAAATTTTTCATTACAGATTATCAAGAACTAGTCCTGAAATCAGACTTCATCACTATAAATGGTACTATTGTCCTATATGGAAAATTGTCTCCAATTATGAATTTAGCATGATAGAGGAATTGCACTTAATCTAATTATTAAAATGCAGAAATAGCACCTGGCATGTTTTTGTGAGTAATCTGATGTAGCAGATATGTACTGGGCTCCAAGGTCTACTGTGCACTTTCCATCCTTACTGCAACGACTGGTGGACATGCGACCTCCTGAAAAATAAACAAACCAAAGTTCATATTATACAGTCAATAAATAGCAAAATTTATTATATCTTCTACCAAATCTTTCAAGGGTGGAAACATATAGCCTGACTTGACTCAATTTTGATGCTTTTAATTCCAGTCTGTGTATTTTTCAGACACACCTAATTTGCAACCCAAAGTAAAAACCTTTTATCAAGTATGTTGGCTACATACATAAGTTTACACATAAGTGATTGACAGGTGCAATAAATTTAGTTCAGCTTATGCAAAAGGCAGAGGCTATTCACACGGCTACCATGGACCTCAACTGGGGAAGACTATTTGCATGGCTAATATGGAAAGAATATTTGCATGGCCACTGTGTACATAATTTAAGTAATGTTATTTATACGGTTGCATCTACCTGATGTGAGAAGGCTATTCACACGGCTGCCATGGACCTTAACTGGGGAAGACTATTTGCACGGCTAATATGGAAAGAATATTCGCATGGCCACTGTGTACATAATTTACGTAATGATATTAATTCACCCCACACCCATTCCATATCTATTAACCGATATTTTTTATCTCACTTGTAACAAGGCCCTGTGTTTACGGGATGATTGGATGCTAGATCATTCACAGTATTTCAGACTTGTGCAGCATCCATGTGAATAGTCTCTGTGCGGCATCCGTGTGAATAGTCTCTGTAAAACTGAGTAAATGGCTGCTGTACGAATAGACATTTTCTATGCAAAATTGAGAACGTGGGTGGAGTTTATCAACTGGATAACAGATTACCCGGTAGTGTAAGTGATCAGCATGTTTAAATTGTCTTGACATGGAAATTGCTCTCAAGAAAGGCTAATTAGTGAGTCCTTAAATTTATATGCCAATATGATTAAACTGTAAAACAAGTTTATAATTTAATTTAATTTAGGTTATCAGATTAAGAGTGATTGTAGTAAAACTGACAAACTGATAACTATTCAGAGTTACAAACTGACAACAAACAAAAATGGTGGACCTTGACTTAAGTCTGAAAATGAAAAGCAGGTTAGAGTTTTATTTTTTATTTATAATATATATTGGTAAAGAAAACATGAAGTAATGGTTTATTTATAAGTGTAATTAGACTTCATTTAATTTCATAAACGATTAGTCTAATCAAGGGAGTTGTGGTAGTTCAGTGGGTAGAGCATCAGATTTGTAATCCAAGGGTCAAGAATTTGATACCCACCCAGGCCAGTCTAGGTTGACTGCATTGGCGTGTCATTGGGAAAGGTAGTTAGCTTCCATTTCCTCAGCATGATATATCGAATAATGTGTTAAAAATGCTGTTAAAACCAACAAAATAAATCTAATGAAAGTTGCAAACTGACAAGGAACATTTATTGTCTGTGTACAACATCTGAATGGATTAAATATTGCATACATTAACTTTTGTGTGAAATATGGCACCAAGGAACATTGTATCTTTTCTTTCCAACAAGCATCCCTATGACAATGACATTGATGTTGTGAACACCCCCCAAAAATAAAGTGAACAGTGATAATCAATAATTTGTGAATGATGACAATTCACTGAAGGTTGTTAGAAAATTTGAAGAGAAGTGGAAAACTGAACATCCATAGGTGATATGTGGTGAAAAGGACAATGAAATAGTTTGTTATATCTGAGTGATACAGAGAGGTTGAGAAAACAAATCCATTTGCCACTGATGGCAGAATTAACTTGCAGAAAAGTGCCTTAAATAGGCATGAGAAAAATACATAACAGACTGTAGTTGATGTTGTTGAAAAGAACATTGAAAACATATCAGATGAGGCTCACAATTAAACAATTGTACAATTTAGGACTCTGTACTACAGGATCATAGAGAACTGTTCACCACCTCTAGACAACCAGAATGACCTGAATGAGCTACAGAAATGGAATGGTTGCCCAAGCCTGCAGAACAGTGTCACATTCTACACAGTGGTCATGGCACATAATAAAATAACTGACTTAATGGATCAGGATATTCAGGATTCAATAATGAATGATATTCAATTCAGTGATTTTGTTGGAATCATAATTGACAGGACCACTGATATTGCAACTCACAAAAAATTGAATGTGTACTCTTCAGGTCTTTTAAAGCAGGAACACCTGTGAACCATTTAATTGATTGGGCATCCATTCCAAACAGAAATGTTGAAACCATAGTGTGTGAAATTGAAAAGTTGTGTGTTGGAATTGGATTGGATATGATTAAGGCAATATCTGTGGTGAGTGATGGTGCATCAGTGATGATTGGAGGAAAATTGGTGTTGCCCATCATTAGCTTTATGTGGTGGGCCTGCATGCAGAGATGCTGAATCATTTTCAGATTACCACTTAACTGTAACAAACGTGTACAGGTAGTTTCATAATTCTGCAATATGTTATAATGAATTAAGTGAGATGTTGAAAGGTGAGGAAACTAGGCATATTACATTCAAAAAAGCTGGCAAGTTTTAGATTATGGTTACTTGAGAGCGCAGCAAAGGCAATTTATAATGTGTGTCCAACACTGAGGAATACTCTGGAAAATCAGGCAGCAAATGGATGCCCTGAAACAAAAGGAATGTTTAAAAAAGTCAGGCAGTCATCCTTTATTATTCATACAGTATTTCTGAATGATGTATTTTCTGTGGTCAACAAATTATGTAAAAGTCTTTCAAAAAGATGAATTAGATATTGAGGTTCTGAATAAAATGGTAAAATCAAGTGGATGCTTTGGAAAATCTGAAAGTGAAGAATGGTGAAGAACTTTTACATATGTATTACACGATTTTAGAGATAATAAATATGAAGGTGTTCAAGTTATTATTGACACCAAACATAACAGAATTGGATTCCAAAACTCATCTAATGGATACAATGACAAGCTCAAGGATAATCTAGGATAAATTAACAAGCTTCAAACTCCAACAAAGTTCTAAACCCTATGTACCTGCCTATCACCTCACCAGGACTTTCATCCTATCGACAGGCAGAATTGGACTTAATGTGTGATTGGCTTGGCCATATGGTGACAAAGTTGGCCCTGTAAACATAAAAAATTATGAAACAGCACTTCCTACAGTCCAAATTTGTACTGAAAATCTTTCACTGAATGAGTCTGAAATGTATATACCAGGAAGTGATAGAAGAGTATAGTGATATGTTCCTAGACTATAACATATTGACCAAAAATGTACTTAAGTGTTGCTTGTGAGAGAGGATTTTCTAGCCAAAATAAGCTTAAAACAAAGGTCATATCTAGAATGGAACATGAATAATTAGCAAAGACGCAAAGAAATGTCAACAAATTTGAATAAAGTAAAATTAGAAGTTAGAAATCTGTGTTGTCAACATTGAGCACATGGAGAAAGTTTGTATGCTATTCAGAACAACAGAGGATTAGCATTTTGTTTTGCTATTCATGACAACAGAGAATTAGCATTTTGTATGCCATTCATGATAACAGAGAATTAGCATTTTGTATGCTATTCATGACAACAGAGGATTAGCATTTTGTATGCTATTCATGACAACAGAGAATTAGCATTTTGTATGATATTCATGACAACAGAGAATTAGCATTTTGTATGCTATTCATGACAACAGATTCGCATTCTGTATGCCATTCATTACAACATAGGATTAACATTTTGTATACTATTCATGGAAAGAGGAATTGCATTTTGTATGTTATTCATGACAATATTGTAATGTACTGTTCATAATGTTATTAGTTTTTAATTTATAATAATAAAAATATCTGCTTTTATCATAATCCAGAAAAAGTTGAATAAAATGAAAATAATAAAAAAGTTTCTTTTACACTGTTCTTTATTTATATAATTTCCTGTTATTTCAAACAGTAATATAATAATATTAAGAATATAACAATATTAAACACATACAGTGTAGATATTATGCACCATTTTAGATAACCGACTCCTGAAAAAAGATGTATGACTCTTTAAAATTATTTTATTTTTGACTCCTTAGATTTTGGGACAAGGGTCAAACTGACTATTCACTCTAAAATTCTACTGAAGCTGTGAAGTTTAAAGTTTCATATTCAAATGGTATTTTTGCCTTCTTGGGGCTACTAACTTTAAGCTGGGTACCAGGTTCTATTTTTGGTAGCCCAGTGGTTCAGTGTCTGGTAGCTCAGCAGAATACCATTTAATTTTACATTTGTCAAATGTTAAATGTAGCTACCATTATGCAAATATGAATATGCCCACACATGATCCAAAGAATGGTGCAATAATTTAGAGTTTACCGATCGAAACCTAACAACTTTAGAATAAGGCATATGTACACATTGTAAGTACCCCAGCTACACCTCTGGAACTGCATGTGTGGATATATGGCCTAGATGTTGGCAATCCAGACTCTGGAATGATCTAATGGTTTTGAGTTCAAGACCTGCTGTAGCCATTGTGTCAATGAGGAAGGTGTATAAACTTAACTGCATCAGTGATCAATGTTTTAAATACTTAATGACAATACAAGGAGGTTACTCGATAATCATCTGCTGCAAGTTGTGTACCCTTTGCTGCCTGATAACCAGAAAACCAGACAATGAAGTAAAAAAACAAAAAAAAAAAAACAAGAGTCTCATGATGGGACTGATGCTCTACTTTCTGAATAGAAATTTCTAGGAATTGAAGATGAGACCATTTCTTCTTGTTAACTGCTGAGTGTTGAAACCGTCTCTGATATTCTTGAGTAATAAGATTTTCAAATTAGCTGCTGTGGCAGCCATATTGGATACAAGATTGGCACCATTTTCAGTAAGTGCAAACTATACACCATTAGAAGACTTTTGATGAAAACCCCATGCCAATATGACCATCAATTCTGGAGGAGTAGTGATATCAAGATTTGTAAGATGGTTACCATGGTGACCATGTTGGATTTCAAATCAGCATCATTTTCATTCAGGACCAACTAGACATCATTTGAAGTCTTCTGGTGAAAACCCCATGCTGATATGACTTTTCATTCAGAAGAAGTAGTGACCATAAGATTTTCAAGATGGCTGCTATATTGGCCATACCTGAGGTCAGACTGGCACCATTTTGATTCAAGACTAACTATATATCATAATTACAGTTAGTCTTCTGGTGAAACTCCATGTCGATACAACTTTCATTTAGGAGGAGTTGTGACAAAAGATTTTCAGCATGACTGCCATGGTCTCCATATCTGAGGTTAAAGAGGCACCATTTTCTTTCAGGAACAATCTGATATTGCAAAAAAGAAATGTTTCCTTTGTGTTTTTTTATGTTGGTATAGCCATCCATTTAGGAGAATCAGCTGTTACAAGATTTTAAAATTTTGTGGGGTCCCATTGGCATAATTTTTCATTTCGGAACAACTACACATAGCAAGGAGTGATTGAGTGAAAATCAAATGTCAATATGATGATCCCTGCAACATGAGTAGTAATAACAAGATTTTCAAGATGGCCACCATTGATCAGCACCATTTTTATTTAGGTTTGGTTTGGTGTTTTACTGAACAGCAACACAAGTAGGTTATTAAATGCCGAGGCAATTGGAGTAAAGTGCTTTGCCCAAGGACACACCATGGTAGAAAACCTGGGCTGATCTGATGGCACACTAACCACTGAACCACTGCAGCTCTCCTTAGGACCAACAAGATATCATACAAAGTCTTTTAGTGAAAACCCTATCTCTATATGACCATCTGTTCAGAAGTAGTATCTATCACAAGATTTTCAAGATGGCTAACATGGTGGCCATACTGGAGGTCAGATCAGTGCTGTTTTCATTTAGAACCAACTACATATCAAAAAAAGACTGGTAATAAAAACCTTATGTTGATATAGCATTAACAAAATTTTAAGATGGCCTGCTATGTTCAATATTGGATGTCAGATCAGCACAAGTTTTTAATTTAGGACCTACTAGACATCATAACAAGTCTTTTAGTGAAAAATCCATGTCAATCATCCATTCAGTAGGAGTAGTGATAAGATTTTCCAGATGGCTGCTGTGGTGGCCATATTGGATGTCTGAGAAGCACTATTATCAGTCAGTACAAAGTAGATATCATAAGAAGTCTTTTAGTGAGTACATTTCTTAATCTACTAGTCCTTCTGGCTACAAAGAAATTTGTTGAATTATAGGTCTGCAATATGACCATTCATTTAGGAGGAGTAGCTATAACATTTTAACGTTGGCCAATGTAGTGATCATATTGAAGGTCAGCACCATTTTCATTCAGAAGCAACCAGACGTCATAAGAAATCTTTTTTAGTGAAACCCCCATTTTGATATAACCATCTGATCAGAAGAAGTAATGATAACAAGATTTTCAAGATGGCCACTTTGGTGGTCATACTGGATGTCAGATTGGTACTATTTTCATTTAGGACCAACTATACACCATACGAAGCCTTTTAGTGAAAACCTCATGTCAATATGACCATCCATTCAGGAGGAGTAGTGATAACAAGATTTGCAAGATGGCCACCATTGGTGGATATACTGGATATCAGATCGACACCATTTTCAATGTGAACAAACAAGACATTACAAGAAGTCATTTAGTAAAACCCCATGCAAAATAATATTTTCAAGGTGGCCACCATGGCTGCCATATTGGATATCTGAAGGAGTACCTTCACATATGTTTGCTTAAGATGAAAATGCTGTTCAACAGAGTGATTATACTTGGTAATAAGTGCTAGATAATTATATGTACTTGTCATGGCCATCTTATAGAGACAATAAAGAGCACTGACTGGTGTTAAAATTGGTTTGTTTGCCTTTCACTAACCCACTTTAATTGACCTGGTCATGGCTTTGCCTACAAAGGGATGTTTTTCCAAAGGTCCTGTAAAAGAAGAAATAAAAAACTGCTGTGTACGCCCTTTGAAGACTGGGGTTCCAGGACTGAAAATTGGGTTTCCAGGATCTGGGGCCCTGCGTTACCGAGAGCTCTGCAAAGGACACCATTTTCATTTAAGACCAACTAGACCTTGAGATGAATGTATGTGTTAAGTTTCATGGCAATCCTCCCAGTAGTTTAGGAGAAATAGTGATAACAAATTTGCGCTAAAGGACAATGGACAGATGACAGGCAACAGGCCAGCATATAAGCTCTTCTGGTCTATGACCAGTACAGGTAAATCATATCATGCTAGAACTCAAACAAAACTCAAATGCCTGATGTCTAATTGTCTGATTGGTTATGAAGTGCACAGACATTAGCCAATATTATCTGTCTAATTGTCTGATTGGTGTTATGTATGATGTTTATATAATATTATAAATATTTTAGGAAACTATAAATGTTTCTTGACTTTAATATTTGCTTAAACCTTAATATTAAGTATAATGTAGACATGTTTAGCTATTGTCCTTGAATTAGGCTGTTTACTTAGTATTTGAGTTCAAAGACAATTTTGGTAAACAAGTTGTTGATTCAATTTGAGGTCAGGATTGATTTTGTTTACAGATAAAACCAGAATTTCCTTAGAGTTATGTGTTAAAAGTCACACACACCATATAATCTAGAACATTCTGTCATGTGACGTCTTATATTTATACAGCATTTTGTAAACAAGATTCCATTCAAATTTTAAATCTTGTGTTGAAAAGATTCTTGTTTTTTTTTTTATTATCAGTCTTTTGGAATGATCTGATTGTTTGGAACCATAGTTGTTCTGTAATCTCGTAACCTTGTAGTACTGTAATGCCGTTATGCTGTATTGCTGTATACATAATTCAAAAGGAATTATTTATTGTAATATTCATTGGAGTTACCTAAAGTGCTTACAACAACCTTGTGATTTAAATACATAACTTTTGGATAGTTGTGGACATTCTCAAAGATGATCTGGATTACATTATTGGGGTGCATCAGGACATTCCAGACTACTCATTCATTCAGAACATTCTATATTTAGGTCTTGTGATTAGGACACTTAGGATTATTGGATTATTTGGATTTTAATTCAAGTTACTGTAAGTGTCTTTTGATTTTCATTTTTATTATCAAGAAATAAGTTGTTTGTTGATTTATCATACATTGTTGGTTCCACTTTCTTTCTGTAACATTTTTCTTAGACCATAGAGTTGTAACATTGGTCATGCAGTTCTTAGACATTAGCCAATATTACAATAGCTGTCTAATCATCTAATTGGTTATAAAGTGTTCACACATTACCCACTATTAGCTGTCTAATTGATTGGTCATGCAGTGCTCACACATTACCAATCAAAATCTGGAGTTGGGTCTGAGTTCAAGTATAAGAATGTTTTTATAACCTACAGGCCAAAATAAGCTCTATTCATATAAAGTATCTATGGATAAACTCATGTGCAGTGAGTGATATCAATAATGGGCTGTGATCTCTATTTTCAAACCAAATTTTAGCAACTGAAATCAAACACAAACTCAAACTTAGTTCTGAGATTTTGACACTATTAAATTTACTTGGACATCAAATGGAGACTCGGGGAGGGAGGGGGTATCCATAGTATTTTCGATAAGGATGTGCTGCCCAGGGTTCAAAAAAAAGTAAATTGTAATACCTATTCATGTGCTATATGGTAAGTCAGATAACTAGATAACATATTATGACCATATTATGTTAATCATTATGTAAACATATCAAAATTGAAGATGTGTAAAACTTCTAACCTTGCCACAAGGGTTTAATTGAATTTAAATAGTTTGAAGTAAGAAACCAGAGATTCCTAATTATGGACCCACTATTTGACTTTACTGAGAGGATAAATTTTGATCTTTTACCAGGCTTAAAAAATGCACCCAACAAATAGGTTTTTCATGCCATCAAGAGCTATTGTTTGTTGTCTCCCTTATGAGGCTGGACTTATTCAATGCTGTGAATGACTTGGTCTTTACCATTATATACACACCACAATTTTGACAGAGAATTCAAGTGTTGCACTTTGAGAGTGTATTTCAAACCTCACCCCCAAATGAAAGTTCTATTTTCTGGAATAATATCCCCCAAAGGAAACCCTCTTCCCAGGGAGATCTTTTCATTTCCAATGCACATAGAAAAAATGTTAAGGAAAGAAATGTCTCTTTATATATGATACAGAATCAGATGTCATGAAATAGGTGTTACATCTGTAAAACAAATGTTAGTATTTCAAGAAACAATAAACTAAACTTTAAGAGTTGTACTTATGTCAACTTATGTCAACATAAACTTTAAGAGTTGTACTTATGTCAATATAAACTTTAAGAGTTGTACTTATGTCAATATAAACTTGTACTTATGTCAATATAAACTTGTACTTATGTCATTCACAGTTAGCATGAGATAATAGACCTAGCAACATTTCTCCAAAGGTAGATATGAGTGACATCCCTTTGCACAAGGTCAGAAGTCAATTGGGGTAAAAATATGTTGTGCTCAGTAAGGTGTTAATTCAGATTCGTCATAAAATTATTTCAGCACAAAAAATGCAAGAATCTGATGTCAATTTACAATAGGCATAAACTTTTATATAACAAATGTTAATCTGCATTTATTTTGCATGTAAATGTTGAAATTCCTTCTAAATGGAGACCGTTTTACTCTGAATCACCACTAACCTTTTGGAAAACCTGCTATTTCTGCAAGACAAAAATATGCCTCAAATGTATGTCGGTGCAGTAATTAACAGAAAAATTAAACATTTTTAAATATTTCTATCACTGGATTGACCACTGGACAGACCAAGAAGATGCAAATGAAAAAATAGTTTGATGCATTAGCAACTTCTCAGTCAATCCTTGTTTTATAAATAGCCAAGGTAGTCCAAATGGGAGGTATCAGCATACATTCAAGGTATGATTTGACCTCAAATGTTGATTCATATTATGTTAAAACTTACTTTCCTCTCTTTGGGGGAGTCTGACTCTAGTTGCCAGTCTCTCAAGTGGCAAATACAATGGGACTTATATAAATGAAAGTAAGTCATATTTATGCATCACTTTTTTATTTGCAGTAACGAGTTCATGCATATAATGCTCATAATTCTGTCAATATATTTCAACTGAAGCCTTTTTCAGTCTGTCAAGAGTCCATGTGACAATGTTATCGATGTATCGAAAGTACTAAACAAATTTTAGAATAAAAATACTTTTTGGCCAATATATGAATTGGAAATTGATATTAAAATTATTCTGTTGAATCATTTACATGTGAACATGTCAACTTTTAGTGTGCATTGTCAGTTCTTCAATTTTGAGATGGCTCCTGCGATATGAAGCATTACTTAGTGACCATATATACACTATCTATAGTCCTGCAAAGATGGCAACCTGACAGTAGCCATGAACAAACCATGCAGCGCTGTATGGGAACACTTTAAATCATGTTCCCAAGACACAAAAAATGCACAATGTAAACTTTCTCAATTGACAGTGGTGATAGCCACTGTTCACACATTACTGCCATTGCTTGAAATTTCTTTGTTGTAAACTTTGAAAGTTTAAAATTGTTCAGCAAGTTCAGCTCATGAAGAATTTACCATTAGGGTCTTTTGTTTCTTTTCTTTAATACATGTACATCATGCATTTCTTTAGCAATCATATGAAAATAAGAGGAAGTTCAAAATCTTTTACTTGGTTTTCAAAACTAAATGGTGCATATCCAGGATGAGTCTTCTTTTTGCTCATTATTGAGTTTTGTTTAGAATTACCATGAAGACGGTAGTAATTTACAAATCTTATTCATTCATTTATGCCTATATCTAATTATTACAGCATTAATGCCAATTCTAAACAATCAAGGCTGTAATGGTTAAATACACCTTCTGAATTTAATAGTGCAGACTTGGAAAAGCTCACCCTATCAGGTCCAGCTTTCATGAAACTTCCCAACCTTGAGTACATACTTGACTCAATTTTTCATCCGTCATTTGGGGGGCCCTAAGGGGACGAGTGGTCTAAGGTGCTCGCCTTTATCGATCACTGCCATCTCACCTCTGTCTGTGTGGGTTCGAGTCTTGAGCACGGCCAATATGGATATGTGAGAAAGCTTGCCAGTAGCTTCCCGTGGGTTGGTGATTCTTCCCGGGGTTTGCCTGGGTTCTTCCTCCACCAGATAAACTGGCCGCCATGTATAGCCTATCAGGCTACATGTTTCACTGATGTAGGAAAATAGTTTTGAGAAAACAACTCAAACAGTTCTACAATGCATTCTTTATTTTCAGTGGCTGACAATAATTATGAAGATAAAACAGTTATGGCTTCCATTGGAATTAATGTGTCCATATTTCAGCAAAAGAAATCTATTTTTAAGTGTTTTTATAAAATGTTATCCACTCTGTGGAAGGGTTATGTAGCTTAGTAATTCTGCAACCTGGTAGACATTAAAAATCTATATGTCAGATGGGTCACAATTATTTACAGAATTTGGTAGCAATTCTGGTTTGGTGGCTTCTGATTCAACCCAAGTGGTCAATCAATATTTCATGATGACATCACTGATTATGCAAATACAGGCTTTCAATATTACCAGTACAAAAGTAAAATTGGGTATTCAGTTCAGCAAATTTCCTTTACCTATTATGGTATGGTCAGTACTACATAAAGGATCTTAAACTTGATGACTGCATAAATGACAAAGAACAAGTTTATACCACAGCAATATGAGGCATCACTTCACAGTATGTAAAAACTCTCCTACTGGGCAGTACACCCCTCAGACACTAGACTCGTACAGAGGAAGCCCTCCCCCCCCCCACATACACAATGGAAAGAGACCTTAACAATAAAACTAAACAAACCTAAAACAACTGCAATGGCGCGTTACTTAAAATATTTCAAATCAGAATAGTTTAGCTTTATTAAATGTTCGCCAATTAGGCAAAGTTGAGCATATCTATGACTAGACCAACATGTTGTTCTCCACCTTTTTTTTTTTTTTTTTTTTTGAGTGGTGGATACCAATCCCCCCCCCCCCCCCCCCCCACCAAAAAAAAAAAAAAAAAAAAAAGGTGGATAACAACTTGTTGGTCGAATCTATGACAACATTTGCAGTAGGCATACTGTTCAGTAAAATCATTTTCCTGTAATTAATGTGTATAATAGTTTTGCCAATTAAATTTACTGGGTACTGTAAATCACACATTTTATGCCAACATACAATTCATACAAATAAATCGAAACTTAATTCGCAAAACTTTTGTTCAGTCGAGGCATCGATGAACACGGCTCTCCAACATTTTGATACATCTACTCTACTGTTAGGCAAGCAGAAGGCCAATAATTATACAAAACAATACTGTTTGAAACTGAAACAAAAACAACGGAATGTAAATCATACAAGTACTGTTCGAATTAGTCCGAGTTTCTGACTTTTCCCACTTCGTTTTAATGTCGAAATATATTAATTAAAACGGGTGGAAAAGGTCAGTGGAAACTTGGACTATGTTGGAGTGTACACAATACCAGTTCCTTTGGCTTTATCCCATACTGTCAGTTTCAAAGTTTGTTTCAACTCCTCTTTTAGAAAAGAAGCCACCGAAGCACCGGTCATCCCGGCACCCACCACAAGTATATTGCCCACCATCCTCTTCAACATGTCAATATATCATAAGAATTAAGAGATGTAAACAAGGGTTGCATCATTCGGACTCCCTCTGATATTTATGCGAGAGAAAAAATATGCGTAGGCTGCATTATTGTAATAGGCACAAGGGTAAAAGCCAAAGCTATCCAAATGTATACTTTGTACGGACTATTATAACATTAGTGCATATATAAAGAAATAGAGACAAACAATTCTAGTTTCCCTTTAAATATGTATAATTGATTAAATATTGTACATTTATCATTTAAATAAGCCTATAAATAATCTTATAATTAAAACTTTGACATATAACAATATCCAAACGGCGATTCCAATATGTTTCATTTAATAGAAGTTCCATTTTCAGAACTAATTAGAATTACACTCGTCTGTACAAATATTGTACAAAGTTTTTGAGATTGCAAACTTTTATAATATCAGGCTTCACTGTAAGAAATATTATCTTTGAAACTATTTTGTATTAATTTGATAAACACATAATTTAAACGAAAGACCATAGAGAACGAAATACTTTTCTTAAATTGCAATTACCCTTTTATTGATATTTTTGTCAGTTTTCCACAAAAAATAAATACAATTATAAAAGTTCAGTTCCAGTGTCCGAGTTAAGCAATTGTCATTATATGTAAAGCAGTAGGGAAATAGAAATGACGAAATATTATGAATCTATCAATTAGCAAACTTTATATATAATCTTAGAATTTAAACCGTTTGGATAGATTTGATCCAGACTTTGGATCTAATATGTTTCTTTTACAGATTTTCCATTTCCGAATTAACAATATCAATTGGTATAAATGAACATTCTTGAAACTTATGGAAGCCGCCATTAAAGCGTGTGGCGACATGGAGATGAAAAAGTTGGTTCGATAAAGTTAATTATGTCAAATCCATGTTTGTTCGGGCATAAAGTTTGTATTAAGGAACAAATTACACAACTGCAACAGGACGTTGATGTAATGTTACAACTTACAATATTATCATCCTTTCGCGTTTGCTTATATACTTATTATTAAATGTTAAATATCATTACCACGTCAATAATTCTTTGAGAGTATGAGAATATTTCTGCTGTTTTCGTAACACGAATTTTGTAAAATGGTTAGTGTTTGCACTTTGATTTATTTAAAAACTGAGTTATAAATGAAGTGTGTATTAGTTATCACGATACCAGTGTATACCAGTGTCAAGTGATAAACAGGCTGACACCGTAGACATAGTATCTTTGAAGAGACTGACACCAGTCGTACTGGGTGATAAAACTGCCCTTAAAAACCTCAGTAATGATTAGCACCATAACCGTCGACCTTACCTTCACCATTGTCGGTGCCATCGTTATACTTCTCTCTCGCTCGTCTCTCTTTTTGGGGGAGGGGGGCACCTTTACCAAACCATCACAATTGCCGCCAATGTCATATGAGTAGTAATAAGAGGCACCATAGGATCAAAAGAGGCACTTGGGGGTCATACGGGAAATTAACATGGAGAGGCACTTGGGGGTCCAAAGTGTTTATATTGTCTAAAGTGTTTATAGGGTCTAAAGTGTTTATAGGGTCAAAAGTAGAAGTATTTTATGGGGACAGAATAGACACATAGACAAACAAACAAATAAACAAACAAACTAACATAGAAACACCTATGGCAAGTTTTGATTGCTTTTTTTCTAAGAGATGTGGGTGGCCCTGAAAATGGCCGTTTGTTTTTTTCTGTTACTTTTTCCTCCCTGATCACCATTTCTTCAGGTAGACTATGAGGTGAAACTTCTTCTTAGGTGGATCAGGGATCCAGTCAGGATGACCCAATCTCCTGAACTTTTCTTGGATCTTGATTCAGTTCTCGTTGAGGCGATGGAATTCTTGTTGTTTCTTCTTCTCTTCCTTTTCTTTTCTCTCCTTGTCCCAGGTAGCTTCACCACTTCTTGCTCCATGACGTTCCTGACAAGGTTCTTGGCTGTTTTAAGGGTTGCTTCTGCCACTACACTACTGAGATATGGGTAGCACCAATAGGCCTGTATCTGTTGGAGAAGATTTTCCACCCCCTCCAGCAAATCTACGGCTTCCTTCAATGTTCCTACTTTACATAGTGGAAATACTGAGGATGTCTTTATCTTCATCACTTCTTCTGCCATGATTTCTAGGACAAGACCTTTGGCTCTTGTAAGGGCTTCCATTTCCCTTCTCACAATGTGTAGAGTGGTCGGGTATTGCCATTCAGCCTCTATCTTTTCTACCAGATAATCTTCTCTCACCATGCAATCTACTGCTTCTTGCAAATCCCACACGGCTTCCATTCTTCTTCGATGAATGGCGCGAATTGTTTGTTTAGTTTAACTAGAGACGTATTCGGCCATTCGGCCATGTACGTCTATATACCGCCAGTGCGCGCACTGCGCGCATTTACGGGGGGTTCGTTTTGAGCACCGCACATTATTAATTATTCGTCAGGGGGCTGGCCGGGCTGCGAGCCCATCTGACGTTTTACTGGGTGCACTGCACGCTTGTTGACTAATGTCCGGGAGTGGCAAAGGAGGAAAAGGTCCAGGAGGAGGCGCCTCATCGTCCCCGGATGGCTCCAAGTGGTCCAGGATTGACTTTAGATTTGATTTAATTGCCAAAAATGAATGTTGTCGTCTTGCTTCCTATCGAATGTTAATTTTGTGATGAGATACTCTGTACTATTGGCTGATTGCCTACGTCGGTTAATTAAGGTTACTAGTATAGCAGCAGAGAAAAAAGAAGGAAATAGATGCATTCTGAGCCCGGTTTTGTTCAAAGAGTACAATTATAGGTTTGTCAGCACAGGCACTTACTATTATTGGGTTTTGTTGTTGTGTTCAATCGTTGCCACCTTGTGTGGCTGGGCCTGATGGTCTGGGATGTTACCACCTTAATTTGATTAATTTGTTTATATGTCCATAGTTTTCTCTTGGCGCCTGTGCTTAATCGTATATTTGGGTAAGTATTTTTGAGGTATTAGTTACCGCATTGTGCGGTGGGACCCTGATGGTCTGGACTTTGGACCACCTTATACTCTTAATTATGTTGGGGGTCAGTTATGCGGGGCCGCTAACAATTTTTGAATTTCCAATCAATGCTACTTTGTGCGTCTGGATCTGATGGTCTGGGCTTTTGACCACCTTATGCTAAGTTAATTTTAATTGAGGTTCAAGTTAAGTTATACATTACTCCTTGGTTCACCGGTGCTACCTAAAGAGTTTAATATAGACTAGTAGAAATAGATTATTTCTATGTTAATGTTAATGTGAGGTTACATGCTTTTGTTGTTAGTGACTTTGTTAAGTATTTAGTGTGTTCGGGATTGGAAAAACGTAGGGTTAATTTGAGGGTTAGGATGATGTAGTTAAAGGGGGGGGGGGGGTAAAACTGTATCGCTTTTTTTTTTTTTTTCGGAATTCTATGTATGAATCTTTTATACGCAACTATCCCTAGTTTATTTGAGTCATATATTAAAATTTGTATTTTTAGGAACGCCCTTTCTTGTCCCCTTAAAGGGGTGGAATTTCTCACGTCGTGGGGGCGGAGATAGACTCTCACCCTGAGAACCATTTAAGATGGTATGTCTATCTCTTCCCCTCGTACAGAGTCCCTCCTCCCCCGAGAGACGGTTAGGGCTTCTCTAACGCTTAGAGGTTTTTTTATTTTCCACGTTTTCAATTTTTCTTCTGGACCTACCATTTTATTCCTAACCAGGGATTATATCTTCCCTCTCTTCTTAATGTCGGTGATGAATCCCAGTATGTTGAGCACACCGAATTTATGTTAGTATTTCCTATTTTAAGGAAATCCGGGTAGCTATATGGGGTATTTAGTTTCTTCTGATTTTCCTGGACTTTTTCACTTTTTTATGACGCGAATTTGTTTGTTTTCTTGTATTAGAGACGTGTTCGGCCATTCGGCCATTTACGTCTATGTACCCCCAGAGCGCGCACTGCGCGCATTTCCGGGGGTGGGTGGGTAATACACACCATTCCCTCGTTGCATGGTTTCCCCACTAATGGGGTTCATTTAAGGCGCGATATGGGAGGGTGTGTAAATTTACTTCTACCTGTACATAGGATTAGAGCCACAATGTGTACAGGTTGCATGTACTTAGCTGGATGTCTGGAGTGGTGGGCAGCACAGGCTTAGCATGGGAGGCGCGAATCGTGACGAAGTATTGAAACGCCATGAACATAAATGATCAAATTCTGCCCAGTTAGCTAAGTCGGGCTGTCCCTATTACCAATTTTATGTTAGCCACCTTTGTAATTAGAATCAATCTATAAGGTTTAATACAATTTTCCTATTTTCTAACCATTTTAGGAATTTAGTGTACATAGTGTACTTTCAATTTTCCGAACTTACATAAAATAATTCCGGGTTAAAGTAGCCCTTTATTAAAATTGTGTGGTCTTAATTTGAAAACATTAAGTGATCGTTTTAGAACGGTTTACAATGGATCGTATTTGCGTGTTAATAGTAGTTTGTATCGAAATGAGTTTTCAATGCCGAACAGAAAACCCTAAGGCAACTGAGGCAACTCATTTTATTTTAGCCCTGAGAAGGGCTGAGGTGTAACTTCTGTTGATGACTCCAGGTATGGCCTCAGGTATTCGGGCGGCTCGAACTTCCGTCTGATGTGGCCCTTCATGCTGCCAGGGTCGATTATGTCAGCAACCACTAGCTCCTTCATCGGCGGCCATACGGTGACGATGTGTGACGACATCTTCCATGACTGCACTAATTCATTCAAAATAGTACAGCTAGCGGGATTGGGCACCCTCTATACGCCTCCCCAAGGGCTCGGATGTTTTCAGCTGCCTTGGCGAAGCCGGATGTCTGTTTCTTGTTTAGAAACCCGTCGCATTTTAATCTCTTGGAGCATGCCGAGACCGTCCTGAAGTCTTCTATATGCCGTTTCGCTACTTCCATATCCTCTACCAGCTCACCCAGTTCCATTTCCATGGCTTGGTCGTTGAGGTATGCCGACACTTGTTGTTTGGGCGATGACATCTGAGGTTGTTCCTGCTGGGTCTTTTATGCCCTTGCTCTCGTTTCCGGTTGCATTGGCGCTGGTCCCTGTTTTTTCGTCGCCGGCTGCGTCACTGCTAGTGTCTGGGCTTTTCTCCTCTCGGCCTCTAGTTTCCTTGTAACTTCTTGCGCCTCTTGCTTTCTTTATCTTCCTTTCTCTCATCCTCCCTTCCATGCCTTGCCCCCTGCTGAACTGGTGTCGATGTTTTTGGCAGTGGAGAATGCGTCCTAGCCTCGGGCAATTTCGAGGCTAGGGGTGGCATAGTTATTGGTGGTGGAGGTACTGCTGGCCTGGGTTCCACGGGGGTAATACTAGGTATCGGATGAGTCTGCTCTAGTCGCTGCTTCTGTTGATCCTGCGATTTTCCACCATGTCCCGGTCTTCTTGGGGGGCTACTTCTACTGTTTCAATTGTAGTCGGAATCCTCCTCCCATATAAGCAGAAGAGTGGTTCTTCTTGCCTGAGCCCGTAGGCTCCACCCTGATACAATCCTAAGACCTAAGACCTGGATGGCGCGAATGTTGTTGTTGTTTGAATTTAAGTCGTTTTCGCCCTTCGGGCATGTACGACTATATACCCCCACAGCGTGCGAAGCACGCTTAGGGGGATTCAATGTGTGATTGAACACACTATATTTTGGTCAGGTGTGTTATCAGTTCGTAATACACCTGACACTGTACTGAGTACACCCTTCCAGCGCAGCATGGTTCCCCACAATTAAGGGGGTTAAATTGAATGCGCGCTATTGGAGAGTGTGTACATTTAACACACCCCACCATCAATGCATGGTTTCCCCACAAAGGGGGTTCATTGAAGGCATGATATTGTGAGGTGAGTATTATACCTGTACATAGGACTAGAACCACAATGTTTACAGGTATATATGTGCGCGTTGTAGAGCACGTTGTTGATTAAATTGCTTCAAGGTCTCAGTCAGGAGTGGCACAGGCGGCACTGACTAGGCAAGCGAAAGCGCGAAGCGTGACGGAAGCTGAAACGCCAGGAACGTACATACATGACCAAATTCTGCCCAGTTAAACTAAGTCGGGCTGTCCCTAATACCAATAAAGTGTGAGCCACTTGTTCAATTATGGCAATACTACGAGTTACAACAATTTTTCCAATTAACGCGAATATTTCCAGTTGTAAAAATTTTGTGTACAAAGTGTACATATTATTTGCAAAAAAACGATACCAATCTTTGAGTAAGAATTACTCATATCATTTTCGTATCACGCACACTACAATCGTGAGTTGAAATTTTTTAGACGGTGGTTCGAAATTGATCAAATTTCTGTTTTAAAAGAGTATAATCAAAAGGGGTTTTATGGCGCGAATTGATTGATTGATGATTGGATTAAAGTCGTGTGCGCCCTTCGGGCATGTACGACTATATACCCCCACAGCGTGAGAAGCACGCTTAGGGGGATTCAATGTGTGATTTAACACACTATATTTTTGTCAGGTGTGTTAACAGTTCGCAACACACCTGACACTGTACTGAGTACATCCCTCCAGCGCAGCATGGTTCCCCACAATTAAGGGGTTTAAATTGAATGCGCGCTATTGGGGAGTGTGTACATTTAACACACCCCACCATCCATGCATGGTTTCCCCACAATTAAGGGGGTTCATTGAAGGCATGATATTGTGAGGTGAGTATTATACCTGTACATAGGACTAGAACCACAATGTTTAGAGGTATATATGTGCGCGTTGTAGCGTACGTTGTTGATTGAATTGCTTCAAGGATTTCAGTCTGGAGTGGCAGGCGGCACGGACTAGGCAAGCGAAAGCGCAAAGCGTGACGGAAGCTAAAACGCCAGGAACGTACATACATGATCAAATTCTCCCCAGTTAACTAAGTCGGGCTGTCCCTAATACCAATAAAGTGTAAGCCACTTGTTCAATTATGACAATTCTTTCGAGTTTCGAATTTTGTTTATTTTTAATTCCGAATAATTTTGAATTTTGCGTACATAGTGTACATAATTTGTCCAAAAAAATTACCAATAAACGAGTACAAGTCACTCATATCAATTTTGTATCACACACAGATAATAATTTGGAGATTATATTTTTGACGGTGGTTCGAAATAGATCAAATTTTGTGCCATAAAGAGTATAATCAAAAAGGGTTTTCAAAAAATCGAAAGGAAAACCCTATAACAGTCAGACAATTTTAATCAGTCTGCGGCGAAGAGGACGGCGAACTCGAGGTCCCAGTTTCCCTCCTCGGCAGGCTGACTTCCCCAGTCGTCGTTTGCAGCATACTGCATACAGTCATCAACTCGCTGTGTCGGGGTACTTCTCGAAGGAAAATCCCCAGTGTTCTATGTTATCACTGGGGCCACTCGTTTGTACTCCTCGACTGCACATTTTCTTCTTCGGCATGGTGGCGGGGTAGGTCGGTCTTCACTGTGTTGTTCTGCCTCGCATATATGTATTACATATTACATATACATGCAGGTACGCCCCTATCTTCCTTGGAACTATCATCAAGTAGTAGGCTGGTCATTCCCTGCACACGTGGCAGTCCATAAACTCACAGGTGGCCCCCTCCCCTACTCATCCAACAGCAAGTCGAGGCGTGATGTTGAATTCGCAAGATGTTTCTTATTCGACGGCTGGCTCCTGACTGGAATGGAATGATGGCGCGAATGGTGAACGCGTCGCTTTATATACTTGAAGCACGGACGTGAATGAAAACATCCCTCCAAAAATACAAAATCCTATGACACATAAAACACACCATTTTGCGCAGACCTAAAAGAAACACTTTTTAAAAATTTTGTACACAAGAGTAAGGGAGTGTTGATAGACACTTTATACAAACATACACCAAACACACTTTTTTTTGTGTGGAGGAAAGTGATTTTTTTGTTTTTTAAAAAGACATACACCAAACACACTCTATACAAACATACAAAATACATACAAATTATTTAGAAGGGAAAGGAATTTTGTTTGAGTGGGAAAGACAAAGACAGAAACAAACATACACCCAACATACAAGCACAATATTTTTTAGGCAAATACGATTTCGTTTCTTAGCAATTGGGGTGGCTCTGAAAAGGGGCATTTGGTTGTCAAGTTCACCTAGATATGCCCGCATCTCCCAGGTCGGGCGCCACAAGCCGCACACATTCCACTCCATCGATCTCCACGCCAGGGATTGCTTTAGATGGGAAAGGCAGAAGGCGGCTTGGTGGCTTCACTGTCCCAATCCTCAGTGGCAGGGACAGTGAATGTCTTCCTTCTCCTCCTATACACCCTTTGTGCTTGTGGATGCTGTTGTTGAGGTTGTTGGCGCTGCTGTGGCTGTGGCTGTGGCTGTGGCTGTGGTTGCAGCGGTGTCCTTACCATAGGCAGCACAGTACAGTTCTGGAGCATCATCAGATGAGGCCGCACCATCTTCTTCTTCTCCTCTACTTCTTCCTTCTTTTTCTGGTCCTCTACCTCTTCCTCCAGCGTGACGAGGACCAGTTCGTCGATCAAACGACGAACATGCTCCAGGTGAACTTGAATTTCTCTAAGCTCTTCCGTCCTACGGCTGCTCATTTGTTTTGGCTGTTGACAAGTCAATGGGGGTAGTCCGACTGGTGAACGCACCGCTTTATATACTTAAAGCACAGACGTGAAGGAAAACATCTCTCACACCAGAAAATACAACCCACACATACAGAAAAACACAAACACCAAGTACGCGTACCTAAAAGAAAACACTTTTTAACATAGGAAGGATAAGGGAGTATTTATAGACACACTCTATACAAACACACTCTACAAACACACAAGGGAAAGGGATTTTTTAGTTGGGGAAAAAAGACAACGACAGACACAAACATTCACTTAACATACAAAGACACCAATATTTTAGGCAATCATGGAGTAATCTTTTCTAAGAGATGTGGGTGGCCCTGAAAAGGACCGTTGGGGGTGTTTGGTGAGGAGTTTAACTTCTGGCAGGACGGCCAAATTTCACCATAGGTCTCACCGCCGCAGTACAAGGGCACTTCCTTGTGAAGGAGAAGGAAAACTCCTCACAGTCCATCGTACAGGACACTTCTCCTTCTTGTTGTTTCAGCTGCTGCAAGAGTTGTTGTTGTAGCTGTTGTTGTTGCTGCCTTTGTTCCTGCAGTCTTTGTCTCTCCTCCCATTCCTCTCTTTTCCTGATGATCTCTTGTTGTAGGACTTCTTCCGCCAGCTCCTGTGCCATTTGCAGGAAGATCATCGTCTTCTTCAGGATCGTCTGAATCAGGTAATGTGTAACCGTTGCATGTTCACCATCGCTTTGTTCAGTTTACTAATCTTCTCAGTCATGTTGAGGTGTTAACGAGTCAACGAGGGTTACCCGACTGGCAAACGCACCGCTTTATATGCTGGAAGCGAGGACGCGATGGAAAACATGACCCAGATTGATAGAGAGAAATGTGAAAGAGTAGGTACCTCAGACCGATAGAGAGAAATGTGAAAGAGTAGGTACCTCAGATCGATAGAGAGAGGGTGAAAGAGGATATACATTCCATTTTTCTTTCAATCCATAAACAACACGACACCATTTTAGAAAAAAAATCAACATTTTTCAATAAAGAAGAAGCTTCTCTAACACAAAATACAAACAAGCGTTTTTTTAAAACATGAACGTATTTACAACGTTGTGAAGTCAAACTGGACTTCCACTTTTGTAAGTCATTTTGCGCTCGATGCACACTACGTTTCTGAGCTAAAGACAAGAGATAACCATAATGTTCACAAAACCATCTTTCTACTTTAGCATCGTTTCTAGCGTACTCCCTATCATAACAAGTCACTAAATGTTCTAAGGGAAATCCAAGACTGCGTTGATGAAGAAAATACACACAATATTGTCCACACACCATGGAATCTGATCCTTGTAATCTCACATATTGAATCGAGTGGAGACAGCATTTCTTCTCAGAAAGTCAATGATGTCGTCTTCCAAAGGAGGTAATCCATAAGAATCAAAATATTACACACTGTGATCGTTGGGAAAGTACACTGCCACCCAATGGGTTCCTAGTCGATGACTGTCGTCGGTACTGATGACATAGGCTTGAACGTCTTTAGGTTTGCGATGTGGAAGTTCATCTTTAGCACATACCACAGGATTCCAAGAAGCGGTGTACGAACTGCGAGTCAACAGGTAATGAAGTTCCCAGGTATCCATTTGTTCTTTTTTCTTCACAGGTAATGATAAGTCATCAATTCACACCTGACTTTTGGCATGAATATGTCTGTCAAGTCGATGAACCACGGGTAGTGTCCGTACTCTGTTGCAAGAGAGCTTCTATGCGTTGGGTCTCCAGAGAAGTTAATGGAGGCGAGGAACGATCCTGCAAGTCTTTATACCACTTTCTCAACATCTTTTCTTCCAAGATCAGAGACCAAGCTTCCTACAGATACTCTTCCAATTTTTCTTCCTCACTCATCATCATACATTTGTCGTGTTGTTTCTGACTCGGATGATCGATTTGACATCCATGACAATAGACTCTGGTCAGGGCTGTAATTCTTTCAGCCAAATCCGTAGCAAAACAGGAGAATAAATGTTGTTCTTGTTCCGGCCATCTTGACATCATGACTGTAGTTGTGTCTTCTTTTGGTTCTAGGTCACAAAATGCCTCATCTTCTATATCCATTGGTTCTTTGTGTTGCATCTTTAATAGTCTAGAATCACTTCTCTCAAACTGTTGATTTCTAGAGTATTGTCAAATTATGCATACAAGATGACGTTTACTGCGTTCGCCAGAGCTGTGGCAAACTGAAGTTCCACACGAAGTTGGCCTGATTTTATAGGGTGGAATGTCCTTCGTCGCTGCCTTGGTCGGGAGTGAAATCAAATCCCCACAAAGCATATCCTCCGGCATAATCCTCTTACGAAATGCAGTGGCTGCTGTTGGTACCTAACTGTCCCGTGGCTTCAAACAGGCTCAAGTAAGATCGCAAGTAATTTTTCTGGCCAAAGTTAGGTTCAAAAGGTCTGGTACACAACGTCTGTCCATCTCGAGTGACTTCTATCTTGGAGACATTGAAGTGTTGAAAGTCCAAAGGATTTTGATCGATGACTCCGTTGAGGGCTGCATTACTGACGATGCCGATGAGCAAACGTTTGGGAGCTGTCCACTTGGCCTCTTCAGGTAACACTTCTACACGGCGCACGTAAAGTCTGGCTTCTTCGATGATGGTTTTGTACTCGTTTGCATTAGTCATCAAATGGAAGACGGTACTACTGCGATTCAGTCTCAGGTGTACATCCACTCCGTTTAACAAATACTTGTCTTGCAACCACATGTCCAAATGCAAACGATCCATCAGTTCTAAAGTGCGCCCTTGTTTGATTTTCTTTCGACGGTCGTTAAATCCCACATTGTGAGGATTGTCAGCTTTTGTCAACTCTGTGTCATTGAAGGCATCCAAGGTGTTAGGTTTCCATACCACGGAAGCATCCAGATTGGTGTTCTTGGCGTACGTCAATAGATTTTCCAAATAAGCACGGTAAAGGTAAGTATCCATGCTGCTGCTGACCAGTTTGTTATTCAAGTACAAATCCACTTCGCTGAACAACGAATGCATGAAATTATTGACGGGAACTACTCTGGCATCTGCCCCAGGATTGGTGTTGTCCGTTTTGATCACTTTGAGTTGCAGATACAAGTGACTGCTATTCAGATCGATGTAATCTTCGGTTTGTCCTTTGATTTCAAATTCGATAGGGGCTGAGGTCGTCAAAGACGACACATGATGAAATTCTATCCACTGAGATTCTTGCATCGTCATCATGGTAGGTGGCATGGCAAACAGATCCAGTTCTGACTTGGTACATTAACAAGAATCTCGGTGCATCATTTTTTTTGTCTCAGTTAGTGATCAAACACGTCTAATTCTCTGACAGATCTCCTTTTTTATTCTTTTTCTGAACACGGTGTTTATGAGTTCTGAATGGGTGTCGACGTCTCCTTCTGCCTTGTCCTTGCTGTGACGTTGCTAGGGCCAGAAGTGTGAAGCGAATTTATAGGGGTCTCTCGGAGATCCAAAAGATCTTTTCCAGTTTGCAGCAACACATTTTTCCTGCTCTCATAAAGTCTTCTTTAGGATTTTTTTTGTCGATGAGGACGTTTTGAAGAAATTCTTTTCCTTGCGTCAAAGCGGCATCTTTTAGGGCATGCAATCCTCGAGTCACCATGGGTTTCAAGATGGGGGCTACCGTACGAAAAGCGGGTTTTAACTTATCTCCTAAACCATGTCCTCGTTGTCGAGCAACTCCTCGGTACACAGGATACAGCTTGTGCTGCAAGTCACTGGAGAACCTTTTTCACCGTGACTTTTCCTTTAGTGAATAGAATATTTAGTCCCAGATCTCCTTTTATACTAATGTTGACACTGTCAAAATACCATTTACTGACAGGAAGATAATGAGGATGTACAAATTCACGGTGAACGTGATACGTGTTTCTACCTTCCTCGTACACAGCGACGGCAGAATCCGCTTTGAAACAAATGACTCTCAGTAACGGAGCGGCTGTGTTTCCCACCACGTTGTACTCCACCACATCGGAGTACACAAACAATAAATTCAGTCCTTCGTTCAGTTCGACAGGGTAGCGAAAATACTTGTAAATCGATCGCTGTTGTTGATGTCTTTGGTAGGAGCTAGTTTTGTGTTTCTACCTAACATATCAAACAACTCGGGAGAAAAAGTGATGGACAATATCTTGGCATCCGAAAAATGCATTTTAAGACTATGAGCAATGGCATGATACTCGATAAGGACACTTTTCTTGGTTTTGTCCAAGGCTTTGCCAAACTGGTCGTTGAAAATAACCGCAATGGTGTCCACCAGATGTCGAGCACTAAAATAATAACCTGCAGGAATTCTCATGTGATAGATATTTAATTGAGGATTGGCGGGTGCTTGTCTTTTGGATTCGTAAAAGACAGGATCATTTTTGTCCAAGAGTTCTTGCACTTGTTCGTTCAGGATTTCGACGACAAAAGTGGTTTGATCTCCAGACACATTCCAAACTTACGTAGGATGAATGATTTCTACCAAACCCACTTCCCAATGAGCTTCGTGATCAAATCGTATGGACTGAGGTAATCTGGCAGTGAAACAACATAAGGTGTTGTTGGGAAGCACATCCATAGAACTGTGACTAGGTAAAGTTAAATAAAATTGGTTATTCATAGATCGAGGGTTCTGGTGTTCCGAGGAGTCACTTGAGTTCAAAGGAGAATGATGTTCAAAATGTTCCAAAAGAGGGCTACTGTTGTTGTGACTGGAAGAAGGATGACTGGCGTTGGCAGCACCGTTGTGGTGGTTGTTGTTGTTGTTGTTACTGTCCGTCGTATATTTCAAGGAAGGACTAGGCAGAAGAAAACCAATGCAACTGCTGAGTAAAATCGTCCACAATTGTTTGTCACCTTTTTGCAAACTCAAATTGGCAATCGCTACTCCGATGACACAATACACCACAAAGATTTGGCAGAAAAAGACAATTTAATTTTTAGGCACACGTTCTCCGCACAACATCCACAAAAGTTGTTTTTGCAATTCTTGAAGAGAGGAACTCTGTGAAGAAGAGGTAGCTGCTGTGTTGAACGGCATGTTGGTTACTTCTTCTTTTTATAATCGACGACTTGGGAAGCGGCAATCCAAGAATAAAAACTAGGAGGATATCCTTTCCAACGCACTTTGACTTTTTACACTTGACGTTTACCCACTTTACGTGTTCTTCGTTCGAGAATGCTTTCGATATCGTACAAGTCGTCTTCATTTTTGGTCACTCGTTGTAACTCAGGCAAGTAAAAAGTTCCTGTTAACACTTCTCCGTGCATGTCTTCGAATTTTTAGACAGGAGGATCACGTCACGAACTTGTCCAGTGACACGAAACAATTCTGTAGTCCAGTTAGGTAAATGACCTTTGTCAAAAGTGCGTTTGGTTTTTCCAATGATAACCCATTCTCCCGTCTTGAGCACCACTGCTTTCTTGTGTCCAATCTTAGGTGTACCAAACAATCGATCAAACACCCTCACTTCGTTTTCAGGGGTGACATCTTAGGTGGCAAAGCCGATGCTACGATGGTACGATTGATTGTACGCTTTGACCAGACGTGGTAACGCGTCGATGTACTTGAGAGTGTGTTGATATGTGAAATATTTCCACATGCGTTCTTTCAAAATTCTTTGAAAACGTTCCACGACACTAGCTTTTGTTTCAGTATTTTCAGTCGTAAAAAAATGAATGTGTCGTTGTTTCAATTCTTTTTGAAAAGCTTGGTTTAAAAATTCGGTGCCTTTGTCGGTTTGCCATCGTAAAGGGTGATGACCACTTTGTTTCAACTCCAGTTTTAAAGCGCGTACTAACTCGGCACTGCTGTTAGAAGTCGAAGAAACGACTCAAGCGAATTTGGAAAACATGTCAATGACACAAAACAAATATTTTTAACCACGATTGTACGCTGACAAATGAGAGACATCAGCTAAATCTGCTTGCCATTGATGATCGATGCCAGCCACTTTGGTTTGACTTCTGGAACATTTTCGTCGAATGGGTTTGTGTAACGTGTACGTCGATTGTTCTTGTAACCATAGTCGTACTTCTGGCAAACGTACACTTTTCAATTTGCTTTTAGCAGCCCGATACAATTTTTGAACTCCTACGTAACCAGCAGCATGTGCAGGATTGTAGTAAATGCTGGCTAAAAGTGTGTCCATGTTTTTACTGCTCAATAAGTCACCCACTGTTCGATACTACTTTTGGAGTCGTGGTGTAGGGGAGGTTTAGACGAAGCTTGACGCGTCCGACGAGCCACAGCAACAGCAGTCGGTTGTGAAGTTGTGGGTTTTTTGTTGATGTCTTTTTCACTTCTGTCTTGCCTTCTTTCTTTTTTTTCTTCTGCTGAATAAGGGGTGGAAATCATCTTTTTAACCCAAGCTTTTATTTCTTCTCGTTGCGGCGTAGGAGAGGGTGTCAACAAGGAAGTTGTAATCTTACTAGGTATGGTGGGAGCAGACGGAGTTTGAAACACCTCTCGTATGTCGTCTTCTTCTGTTGACCCTGTTTAGGTGTCTGTTTTGGTAGTTTTAGGTTCACTTTTCATCATGCCCTTGGAATCTCTCAGATTGGATTTAGCTGTTTCGTCTAAAGCTTTCTGGTGAAAGAGTTGACGACGCTGCAATAGTTGACCGTACCGTTGCGATGTTTCTGCTTCTGACAAATAACTTCGATCCATTAACGATTGTAATTCTTGTTGTAACTGTGACATCTCGTTGAGATTAGGATTCGCAGGTAAATGAGGTATCCGTTGTTCGTACCAACGATGGAGTTCCATCCATCATTTGTAAGGAACTAAAGTCAGTTTTCGTCCTTCCATAAGATCGAAAGGTACAAGTGTGTTGTCTTTCCAGTGAAGGGTGTCCTTTTTATCCTCTTTTTCTTCTCGTCTTTATCTCATTACTCCTTCTAAAAGAGGTCTCGCAATAGATCCTAACAAAGGAGCCGCTATTTTTAACAACGGTCCTATCAGCATGGGTAGAAATCCTCCTCGTTCCACCAGCATTTTTTTCTTTTGACTGAGAGGTATTTTCTTTTTGACCATTTGGCGAAGAACGTTCCGATATTTTCCTAATTTTTGTTTCTGATTCTTGGACAAAGGTACCTTTTTTTCAACACATTCAAACAACATTGACATACGGTATCGATGATTTCTTTGAGGGCTGTTTAAATGAGTTGTTTTCGTATGGGAGGATTGGCTTTAGTCAGGATGGACAACACATCCCAATGTTTGGCGAGACGAAGTGTCCTTTTTGGTTTTGCCTTTCTTGGAGCGGCTATGGTGGTGTGCACTTTTTGGGGCCATCTTTGGTGTCAGGAGCAAAATAGAACTGAGGTCCCTCGGATGCCACACTTCTTTTTTATACTGGAACTCGTCTCTACTGATGGTCACCACGACGTATCAACTTGATGACAGGCATCACTCGATGATGAGGTCTTTTCAATGGACTAAATCGTGGCAGTTCTTGTTTGGATAAATCCAGTAAACTTTGTAACAAGCCTGTTTTGTCTTGGACTTTGGTTTTAGGTGAGGCCACTTTTTTAGCGGCAGCCGCAGTGACTAGAGCAACCGAAGTTGATGCCCCCGGAGTGGTGACTTTCGAAATGGGTTTCCATATTTGCATCAAATTGGAAACACGGGTTTTAAATGGTTTGTCAGGCATCATCACGAAGGGCGAAGAAGAAGAAGAAGTGGTCGGAGAAGGAGACACCCTCACTGCCTCTCGTGGCTCTCGGGAGTACGTGCGCGTCCTAGCAGCAGTAAATCTCTTTCTGGCAGCAGGAGATGTTGTTGGTTTTTTCCTGCAAGGGATTTTCTTTTTAGGGCTTTTCTTTTTCTTGTGTGTGGTGGTAGTATGTGCCTGTCTTTGAGGGGATTTAGTTTTTTCTTCTTGGTTTTAGCTTGGACATTAGGATCCCATTTCAAAAGAGAACGAATAATGACACCTCCTAAAGAACCACTACCACCAGGTGTAAAAATGATTTGTTTTTTAGTGTGTGGATCGATTCTTGGATCTGTCAGTTGTGACAAAGCTCTTTTATGTTTTTCAAAAAAAAAAAAAAACGTTTGGTTTGATGAGGGATGTGAATGATGCCTTGAAGTAATTGACGTGCTGTCAAAGTAAACCATTGTAAAACTTCTTTGAGACTAGCTTCTAACAAATGGGCACGGACTTGTACATTTTTTTCGCGACTGATGTCATACAGAGCACGAATCAATTTGGCAGGAGGATGAGATTGAAATGAAGTCATCTTGTAGACTGTGAGAAAGAAATGACGTGGTGGATATTTTTATAGTTTTTTCTTCTTTTAGATAGTCACCGAAGGGGACGTGTAAATGACAGGACCACCTTCTTGACACCAATGGTGAAACAATTGGGTACGAAATCTCAAATAGTCGGGAGTGGTGGGTTTTAAGTCGATGAGTAAATACGCATGAGGTGTCTGAGTGGCATCGTCGTACGCATAATTCAGCCAAGGAGTGCCCAACTGTTTGGCTAACACTTGCACTTGAGATTTGTCTCTGGGGCTTTTAAACAAGACCACCTAATGGGCATTGAGACTGATGGTACGATGGGCTTTCCTTTGTTGAAATAAATTTTGAGTAATGTAAATGATACTGGCATTCCGATGATGCCCTTTTCATGTAAACCAAAGTTTAATTTCTTCTTCGTCTTCTCCTAACATGTCATCGAAGATGATACGATGTGTTTGACTCAAGTCAGACACGATCCCATCGTCTTCGCGAGGAATGCCTTCGACAATCCAAAAGGCTTCTCATTGACTTTCTTGAATTAAGGTGTAAGACGATTGCCACTTTTTGCAACACCACACGATACGTAGAGGGGGACAATCAAACAATTAGTTTTGTGTTCGATCAAACGATTGACAAATTCGGTTTTGCCTGAACCACTGGGTCCAGCAATCAACATGTTAAAATGATGGCGCAGATACAAAGCTTCCCAACTTTGACGATCTAACTTTTCGTCAATCACTTTGACAACAGAAGACGAGGAAGAGGAGGATGCAGCCATGACTGAGGTATGGAGAATTTTGAGAGGAATTCGAAATACACAAGACATTTTATACACGTTTAATGTTTGTTTTTTCAAAAAGTGTCACCACAACAAAACATATTTCCATGTCATGAATTAAAACACGAAAAAACACATCAAGCAAAAAATGTCACTTTTGACTTTGGTTCTAAGTTCACTTTTTCTATTTTTTTTCTTGGATTATTAGTGACACGCAAGGTCTTTGGCATAGTGTGCCACTTCTTGTAGCCAAGCATCGAAACCAAAACTTTTCCAGTCATGTACATCTTTCCAATAAGTTGTTGGTGTAACCAACTAGCAATACACACTTCTTGGTAAGTATGAAGTGTAGATAAAGTTTGACAAATGTCTTCTTCACACGTAGGTACACAA
This sequence comes from Margaritifera margaritifera, assembly GCA_029931535.1. Classification (NCBI taxonomy): domain Eukaryota; kingdom Metazoa; phylum Mollusca; class Bivalvia; order Unionida; family Margaritiferidae; genus Margaritifera; species Margaritifera margaritifera. The sequence continues at coordinate 23,133,344 of JAQPZY010001699.1, forward strand.
CTTGTTTTCATCACGATTCTCAACACTTTGAGCACAATTTGTCTTTCGTGCACCGATAAAGTGTGCATGGTCATGTCTTTGTTGCATGTACCGTTCATAAATATTCCACATGGAATACTGTTCATCAAAAATAGTCCACAACGAATATCCTGGGAATCGAAATCCAAGAAAAGTAGTTACGAACACACACACACCACACATCGTCCAAAATTCAATGGAAACAGTTCGTGTATCAGTAGTCTGTAATCCTCTAAGGTCTGAACACTATCATTGACTTCCTTCCACGGAATTCGTTCCACGAGTGAAGACGACGGTCCTGGCATGGTCAGCTTTTATATTACTCCTTCACAGGCACGTCTTTCTTTTTGATGAAATAGTCACACAATTGCCAAATGGAATCGGATGGTAAAGAATATCCAAGACATTCAGTGATTACCTTTATACACATCAGACGGCGTGAATGCGTTTCGTCTTTAGGTGACACTTCTTTTAAAAGTTTTTGTATTCCTCTAAATTTGTTACTTTTTCCTGAACTTCGTTCCATTTAATTCTGTGTAACAGTGTTACATGGTAGGTTGTGCCATCCAAACTCTTAAAGGTGTCATCTAGTCCTTTATGAATGTCTGACAATTTGAATACTTTTAAACTAATCAGTACTTTTATACCATTCAGATATCAATGGTTAAAACGTATATGTCGTAAAGGATGCAATTGTTCTTTGCGTTTCACTTGTATCTGGACCAGCTCTTGGTAAATGCATTCTCGCAGCTCCGGAGGCAAACAATGAATGTGCTCTTCTAAAGTATCCGACATATTACTTCTTTGGACCGACCAAAGGCATGTACTAACAGCGCGGTGACCATCTGGCATGTTCCAAGTAAGCTGAGTCTGTATACTCCCATTCGTGAAGTGTCACACCACAGCTGAAATACTGAACTTTATCTCCTTCTAAAAAGTAGACAAATCCAGCTCTGGCTAATGCTTTGGGAGTAGGCCCTTCCAGATATTTAGGCCATTTATCTTTGAACGTCTGGAATCGACTTTCAAAGTGACAATAGCTGGGCAAAGTCAGAGGCAACGTGAATTCTTTGCCCATGTATGGATGGCATCCACAGGTAGGTACACGCTTAGCATCACATTGACCAATAAAGCAGAAAGGTCGTCGTGCTGTATCGCTTTCGCTAGTGGGGCGGTAAGGCACACGAACGGCATCGCTTTCGATGGTCCCAGAGGAGCGGTAAGCTGCATCGCTGATGTGAAGAGTGCGGCATCCGTCTCATCGAAGGCACCGCATCGCACTCGAGGTCGTGATCGAACATGGAGTTCATAGCAGACCCCTCACTCAGTGGCTGTATGGAATTAGCATTCATCTTCTTGCTCGGTCAACGTTTGTAGTCACAATGAATTGTTGGTCTTGGAAGTTATCCCTTTTTTATACTGGAGCTCAGCGTGTCCGTACGGCAAAGTGTTGTGGTCTGGAAGTCGCACTCATTTCTGGTACACAATTTGATAGACTTTTTCTAAAGGGCGACTGACGATTTGGTGGTTTGGCAAACGAACAAATTTTGTGGGATTCTAAAGTATTCACTCGAAAGTCTTGAGCTTTTCCAGACTGTAAAGCATTTTTCAAGACCTCCAAGTTCACCACTTGACTGGCTCGGTAATTCAGTGTCAGTCCTTTGACTTTGCATTTGGTATGGAGTTGGCTTTGTTGGTCTCGGTATCGGTAACCGTAATTATTAGGGCCACTGAGGATCGTCTCTTGGGGATGCTCGTCCGTCCATGCCCCTAAACAATCTCCTTCGATAGTGGGGTGTTGGCTACCAGTGCGATGGATGTACATACAACTGTCGGTGTCAAAGTACAGGACTCGGTCTCCCAGCACTTCTAAAGACTCATCGTACAATTTTAAGCGAGCATTAGCTGTCACGTAGGTTGCAATGACGACATTGCTAAAGTCGTCGGGGTGACCAAAATTGGTTTCTTCTTCGTAATTGACCAAGATCGAATTTTCACGGATGATTTCCACGTGTTTCATCAGTTTTCCTTTGTCGTCCACCAGTTGAAAGTAGCGACTGGGATCTGTCAAGTATTCCGTCTTGTGCAAGATCAGACGTTGTGCCATTTTTCCCACAAACAATTCAACATGACTTTGGCAAACGATCTTCTTCCTTAGTTCTTTTCTACGTCTTCCAAAGTGATACCTTCTTCAGAACGGTACTGTTCTTTGAATTTGACTTGGTCTTTGGGAGTCTGACACCAAGTGGGATAGCCACTGGCTTCTTGTTTCAGTTTCAGAAATTCGTTGACGTAGCTTGCGAAAATGCCTGGATTGGAGCCGTTGTTCTTTTTGGTATTGTTGGGTGGTAGGAAAGTGCCAAATTTCGTGTACTTTCAACAAGCGGTATCCCCGATCCAGAGCCCGAAACAATTCGACGCTGACCCACGTTCCTGTCAAAGCGCGCTCTTCCTCCCTGTGGTGGCAAGGTGATCTTGATTTCATGTTTCAGCACACGTACTGCATAAAGGAAACATCAGTTTTCCTTGGCAATGATGGGGTAAGACAGGAAGGTACAAGTTTGTCGGGGGTAAGACTTTGCATTTGATCAATACTTCGTATTGACGAATGTGTTCTCCCTCGATGTGTTCTGTCAGGATTTTAGGGTGTCCGGTAGGGAATCGCTTATATCTGCACACCCAAGGATACAACGAACACGCGTCGATGTATTTGATTTCTTCTCCTCGAGATTCGTCTACGTCATCTAGCAAGCGTGTAGCATTGGTTCGTCCTCCAAACAAACTGTGGCGTTGGTCTAAAGGTTCGATGTCAACCACGTCGTAACTTTCGGCAATGCCTCTGAATTCTGGATTGGTTTTGAAACGTCGATCGTACTCGCGCTCCCACATTCCTACAACTTGGTATCCTTGACTTTCTAACTTCAGGAGGCGCTGGTATGTGTGTTCGTATAACTCTTCCATGGTGAACTCTGAAAAAGGACTTTTCATGTTTCGTTGAGGAAAATAGGTAGGGCATCCGTGAAATAAGCAGCCCTGAAATTCGTACACCGTCTGAGGGTTTTCTCGCATGTTGTATCCATTTGTCTTCCTTTTCACACAAGTAATGCAACCAACGCAGAACTTTGGCAGAGTATTGACAGCTGACCGAGAGATAAGTGTTAGAGGCTATGATGCCTAGTTGGTTCTCGGGCATGAACTTTTTTATGTACACTAATCCACACGCTTTGGCTAGGGTACACGTTTTCTTCAAAGGATCGTCTTCTCCGTGATCTATAAATAATTGTCGAAACTTTCCACAGCAACGGTGTAAAATGTCAACATCGGATCGGCAATACTTCAGCATTTCTTCTGGAAAATCAAACGGGTCTGAAGCGTGAGCGTGGTACCAAGCGTAGAAGGCTTCTCGGTGTTCGGTGTGCATCCCATCGAGGTCGTAATAGTGAACGTCAGGCAAATGCGGGAGCACAACGTGTTGATTGGCTTCGTTATTGAAAAAGTGTGGAAAATACCCTTTGGGCATTTCTGTAATTCCAAATGTTTTAGGCATTCGACTCCAAGGCATGGGCAAATAACTCATGGAATCTTTAAATTGTACTTCCCCCACTTTCGTGTAGATGAATTTGTCTCCGTTCATGGTGACCGTGGGACATTCGGTGCCTTGTTCCGAATAAAAGTTTAGAAGAAACTGTCCATTGGATCCCGAGAAATTGTCAGCCATCACGTTAGCATATCGATGACAGTCCCCCTAACGTTGAATGTCTTCTTCGCTCCAAGTGTCGTCGATAGAATCTAAAATCCATTGGGCAAAATCGGCAAGAGTGTTGGGGCCACGAAAGATTTTTTCACGTCCTCCTGGAATCCTACTACAATGGGGACAGTGCAAATAGATAGGTTCTTGTATGCATTTCTCACAAGCCCGATGAGCGACACAGAAATTAGGGATGTGAATACCCGTCTCTTGCATACATTCAAAGTCGAAAAAGATAAAATCCACTTTGTCTTGTTCTTCTGCTGCTGCTGATTACCTTTTAATTCTTTCTCCAGTTCGTTGTCATATTTTTGAATGTAACATTGATGTTCAAAGTCTACGATTTGGTCACAAATACGACATTTTTTTTTCCGAGACAAACGAGTGCCTTGGGGTTATTGGTCTGAAGTGCCTCCGAGTTCATTACCGATTTGTGGGATTCTGTGTTTCAGAACTTGAAAGGACAATGCGGAGCCAAAGAGGACGATCGGTTGAGACTGTCCATCCATCACGACAGTTTGAAGTCGCCTGTCTGGATCGAGTTCAGCACCCCGGCAGAATTAACACCAACCAAAGTCATGACCAAAATTGAACACATTCAACAATCCAATGAAGAGTTTATGATCACCGATGGAAAGGTTACACTTCACATGACCCACGTATCTCCTCCTCGAGGTAGCGGACAAAGCAGGAAAGTGTTATTGATGGACGACCTTCGCAGTACCAAACACAGTGTCGTCCAAATCGACAATTCTCAAGATCAGATGTGCTTGGCCCGTGCCATCGTGGTGGGGCGAACGTATGCCGAATAGAACGAGACCGCAGTATGGAAAAGAGCCTGGAAGAACATTCGACGATCGGACAGACCCCAACAACGAAAAGAAGCAGAACTCCTGTTACGACAAGCAGTCATACCCATAGACACTGTGTGTGGCATTTCTCAAATGCAACAACTTCAAGACGTCTTGGCTCCTCGCTACACCTTGAAAGTACACCCTCAAGAAGTTCGCAGAGCTCTGCTGTTTCGAGGACCCGATTTCCCCGAAGGAAAATACATTCACATCTATCATCACCAAGAACATGTCGATGCCATCACCAGTATCACAGGATTTCTTGGATACTCTTACTACTGCGAGAAATGCGAGCAAGGATTTAACAGTCGGGAGAAACACATTCATTGCGGAGAGAGATGTCGGGGCTGTTTAGCTGCCAAACCATGCCTTCCTGAAACACACGTGCATTGCTCGACGTGTCGACGAAACTTTGTCAGCCCCTCTTGTTACGAACAACATCGCAGGACACAACCTCACCAGCAAAAAAGTGCTTGTGACTTACTGAGATTGTGCTCCACGTGTGGACACCTGATTCGAACCAACGACCCCAAGAATCACGTTTGTGCCGGAAAGAAAAGATGCGGCATTTGCAACCAGATCGTAGACTATCAACATCAATGTTATATTCAAAAGTACGACAATACACCAGAGAAAGAATTAAAGGGTGAACCCAACAAGAACAAGAACCAAGTGGATTTCATCTTTTTTTATTTTGAATGCATGCAAGAAACAGGCATTCACATTCCAAATTTCTGCGTTGCTCATCGAGCTTGTGAGATGTGGATCCAGGAACCTATCCATGTTCACTGTCCTCATTGTAATAGGATTCCAGGAGGACGTGAAAAAATCTTTCATGGCCCAACACTTTGCACGAGTTTGCTCAATGGATTTTAGACCCTACCGACGACACTTGGAGCGAAGAGGACATTCAACGTTACGGAACTTGTCATCGCCATGCTACCGTCATGGCTCACAATTTCTCGGGATACGATGGACAGTTTCTTCTAAAATATTATTCACAGCAAGGTACCGAATGCCCCAAAGTCACTATGAACGGAGCCAAACTAATCTACATGCAAGTGGGACAAGTGCAATTCAAAGATTCCATGAGTTATTCAGCCATGCCTTTTAGTCGAATGCCTAAAACATTTGGTATGACAGAAATGGCTAAAGGATATTTTCCACACTTCTTCAATACGGAAGTCGATCAACACGTTGTGCTACCGCATTTGCATGACGTTCATTATTACGACCCCGACGGAATGCACACCGAACACCGAGAAGCCTTTCACGCTTGGTATCACGCTCACGAGTCAGATCCGTTTGATTTTCAAGAAGAAATGCTCAAGTCTTGTCGATCCGATGTGGACATTTTACGTCGTTGCTGTGGAAAATTTCGACAATTATTTCTAGATCACGGAGAAGTCGATCCTTTGAAGGAAGCGTGCACCCTACCCAAAGCCTGTACCTTAGTGTACACCAAAAACTTCATGCCTGAGAACGAACTAGCGATCATAGACCCTAACACTTCTCTCTTTGCCAGTCGTCAGTACTCGGCCAAAGCCTTGCGTTGGTTACATTACTTGTGCCAAAAGGAAGACAAATGGTTACAACATGCCAGAAACAGAGGGGGAGAAAAGAAAATAGGCAGTCTTTCAATGGATGGCTGGGAATTAGAAAACCCTCAGACGGTGTACGAATTTCAGGGATGCTTGTTTCACGGATGCCCTACCTGTTTTCCTCAACGACACCTGAAAAGTCCTTTTTCAGATTCCACCATGGAAGAGTTGTACGAACGCATTTACCAACGACGTCTGAAGTTAGAAAGTCAAGGATACCATGTGGTAGAAATGTGGGAACACGAGTGTAACAAGATAACCGGGTTGGATTTCGGATTTATAACAGAACACTGTTGATGGTGATAAAAATGCTATATTTATTGATGAATGACTTGAATGGGAAGAAGGGTTATGATTAATACGTGCGTATGGGTCCAAATATTGGACAAATTAACATAATCCGCACGAACCTAATAATGTAACCCAAATATGAATACAAATAAATAAATACACAGTGCAATGATAAAGGCTAATGATTCATCTCATACGACGAAAGGAATGATGTGTTTTACTCAGATAGCAAAAATTATGTATTTTTACTCATATAGCAAAAATGTATACCCTCAAATAATGAAACATGAGGCACTTTATTCAAATAATAAAATGTGGTGCAAACAAATGGGATAGATATCATGCAAAATATCTTACACTCCCAAACCACTGGGTATCACAAAAACCCAAAATTAGCCCACGGCTAAAAGATTACATATATGGAGTGACTCAAAACCACTCCGTCACTAGCATACTTGGCTGCCAGTCGCACTGGTCAATCAAGCGATCCACGCCCACCAATGGGTCAACAACGCCCGATCACCTGGTATTCAAGCAACACACTCTCTATTCAGCTCCACGGCTGCTATGGTTAGCTTTACAGCTGCTATAGTCAACTTCTATTGTCCCCTCTTTAGCTGGGACCTCGTCGACTCTGATCTCTACAGCTGAAAATAAATCTAACACCGTGTATTATGATTTACACGGGCATATACGATAACACGTAATGACGTTACATACGGTAAGTTATACAAATTACATTATCGGCACAACATTACGAAGCAATAAACAAGTTCAGAAGTGAACCTACACGTGTCCGATAAGAATCTTATGGTACTAAACGTTTCCTAAAAATGCCACTTTATATTGCTAATATAAAGCTCTTATTAGGAACAAACAAGAATAGAAAATATACAAACAAGAATAGAAAATATACACCATAAATTAATCAATAATTTACGTACCTCTACAGTTGAAGACGTGCAAATCCTTAAGTAGACTGCTCACTGACAAGACGTTCCGTAATGTAAAGATTTAGTCTTACGGTGAGGCATTTATACACAGACGATGCAGCTCTACATCGTCCGTACGCTTGATGCATTCGGTTTTTCCCATCGAAAGCACTTCGCACGTGCGGCATGGGGTGAACCGAACTCACTGTTTCGAAATATTGTACAATATACATAACTCACTCTCGGGCATCGTTGTTATACTGAAAAACGAAACCCGAGTACATGTATTTAATAAAAGGGATTTATACAATTCCGTGACAACGAGTACGATCGACGTTTCAAAACCGATCTTGAATTTAAACGCATTGCCGAAAGTTACGACGTGGCCGACATAGAACCTTTAGACCCGCGCCACAGTTTGTTTGGAGGACGAACCAAAGCTACACGCTTGCTGTACGACGTAGACGAATCGAGAGGAGAAGAAATCAAATACATCGACGCGTGTTCGTTGTATCCTTGGGTATGCAAATACAAACGATTCCCTACCGGACACCCTGAAATCTTAACAGAACACATCGACGTGGAACACATTCGTCAATACGAAGGACTGATCAAATGCAAAGTCTTACCCCCGACCGACTTGTACCATCCTATCTTACCCCATCATTGCCAAGGAAAACTGATGTTTCCTTTATGCCGTACGTGTGCCGAAACATTTAATCAAGATCATCCATGTCATCACACGGAGGAAGAACGCGCTTTGACAGGAACGTGGGTCAGCGCCAAATTGTTTCCGGCTCTGGATTGGGGATACCGCTTGTTAAAAGTGTACGAGATCTGGCACTTTCCTACCACGGCACAATACCAAAAGGACGACCCCTCCAATCCAGGCATTTTCTCAGGCTACGTCAACCAATTTCTAAAACTCAAACAAGAAGCTAGCGGCTATCCCTCTTGGTGTCAGACTCCCGAAGACCAAGTCCAATTCAAAGAACAGTACCGTGCAGTAGAAGGCATCATTTTGGAAGACGTAGAAAGAATTAAGGAAGAAGATCGTTTGCCAAAGTCATGTTGAATTGCTTGTGGGGAAAAATGGCACAACGTACGATCTTGCCCAAGACGGAATACTTGGCAGATCCCAGTCGCTACTTTCAACTGGTGGACGACAAAAGTAAACTAGTCAAATACGTAGAAATCGTCCGTGAAGATTTGATCTTGATCAATTACGAAGAAGAAACCAAGTTTGTAAAACCCGACGACTTTAGCAATGTGGTCATTGCAGCCTACGTGACAGCCCATGCTCGTTTGAAATTGTGCGACGAAGCTTTAGAAGTGTTGGGAGATCGTGTCCTGTACTTTGACACTGACAGTTGCATGTACATCCATCGCCCTGGTTGCCCACACCTCACCATGGAAGTAGATCGGTTAGAGAGTGGACGAACGAGCACCCTCAAGAGACGATTCTGAGTTTTGCCAGCGGTTGCCCTAAAAATTACGGCTACTGATACCGAGACCGACAAGGCCAACTTCACACCAAATGCAAAGTCAAAAGATTAACCCTGAACTATCAAACCAGCCAAGTGGTGAACTTTGAGGTTTTGAAAAATGCTTGCTGTCTGGACAAGTTCAAGACTTTCGAGTGAAAACTTTTGAACCTCACAAGATCGTACGATTACCCAATCACCAAATCGTCAGTCGTCCTTCAGAAAAAGTGTACCAAATTGTGTACCAGAAACGAGTGAGACTTCCAGACCACACCACTTTGCCGTACGGACACACCGATCTTCAGTATAAAAAAGGGACCAGTCCCAAGACCAACCATTCATTAGGACTCCAAACGTTGACCGAGCAAGAAGAAGAAGATGAATACAATTACCACCCACCGACCGAGTGAGGAACTCACGGTGAACTTCAACGCAGAGACCAGTACACAGCCACCGATGCTCACGAGCTCGATACAGACACCGAGCGAGGAACCTACTGCTGTGGACTCCAAGTACGATCACGACCTAGAGTGCGATGTGGTGCCTTGCGACGAGACGGATGCCGTACGCTTTGACATCAGCGATGCCGTGCATGTGCCTTACCGCCGCACTAGCTATGCAGGACGCGATTTCTTCTTTATTGGGGATGCTAAGCGTATACCTACCTGCGGATGCAATCCCTACATGGGGCAAAGAATTGACGCTGCCTGTGACTTTCGCTGGCTATTCCGATTTTGAAAGTCAACTCCAGACGTTCAAAGATAAGTGGCCTAAATATCTGCAAGGACCTACTTCCAAAGCTTTAGCCAGAGCTGGATTTATCTACTTGGGAGAAGGAGATAAAGTTCAGTGTTTCAGTTGCGGTGTGACGCTTCACGAATGGGAGTATAAAGACTCCGCTTACTTGGAACATGCCAGATGGTCACCGCGCTGTTACTACCTACCTTTGGTCGGTCCTAAGCAGTAACCCATGTCGGATTCTTTACAAGAACACATTCGTGGCTTGCCTTTGGAGCTGCGAGAACGCATTTACAGAAAATTGGTCAAGATACAAGTGAAGCGCAAACTCAAAGTCATTCCTCGATTTTTAAACTATCGCTACTTCCACAGTATAAGAAGACTGATTCTGGGGAGAAACTATCACAGGTGTTGTGGAGCAGACTATCACAAAAGATACCAACTTTCCACGTCGGATACTTTACAAGAGCACATTCGTGGTTTGCCTTTGGAGCTGCGAGAACGCATTTACAGAGAGTTGGTCAAGATACAAGTGAAACGCAAACACAAAGTCATTCCTCGATTTCTAAACTATGCTAACTTCCAAAGTATGAGAGGACTTATTCAGGGGAGAGACTATCACAGGTGTTGTGGAGTAGACTATCACAAAAGATACCAACCGTGGGAACCTGGATATAAAAGCGAACCATGCCAGGACCGTTGTCTTCACTTGTGAAACGTATTCCGTGGAAGGAAGTCATCGATCGTGTTCAGACCTTACAGGATTATAAACACCTGATACAGGAACTGTTTCCATTGAAGTTTGGACACTATGCCGTGTGTGTGTGTTAGCGACTACTTTTCTTGGATTTCGTTTTCCATGACATTTGTTGTGGGCTATTTTCGAGGAACAGTGTTTGTGCTGGACTATTGTGATGAACTGTACATACAAAAAGACATGACCATTTACGCTTTATCGGCACACGAAAGACAAATTGTACTCAAAGTGTTGAGACTTATGATGAACACTAGTTGTGTACCTCCGTGTGAAGAAGACATTAGTCAAACTTTATCTACACTTCACACGTTCACACGTTTCAAGAAGTGTGCATCGCTAGTTGGTTACACCAACAATTTTACGATTGGAAAGATGTACGTGACTGGAAAAGTGTTGGTTTCGATGCTTGGCTACAAGAAGTGGCACTCTTTGCCAAGGACCTGGTGCGTCACTAATTTTCCAAGACAAAAAGAAGTGAACCACTTGAAACCCAAGTTCACCATGACACTCGAACCTCAAGAAGAAAAAGAAGACCCCACAGTCGTACCCTTAGAAACACCTGAGCAACAAACCACCCCTCCGTCAGAGGCATTTCATTCTTCCACCACCACAGAGACCAGAATACACCCAGTGCGTGTGCACTCCATTCGTAGGACACCTATTCATCCAGTGTGTTCTTGTTGTACATTGACTTGTTTATACAGAACTTTGATTCTTTTAGTGGTGGTCTTATTGTTGTACCTCACCATTTTTGATGTATGCGTTTTCGTACTTCATGACTTGAACATATGTTTTTGTTTGTTGTTTGTTTAAAACATTAAACGTGTATGAAACGTATAAAATGTCTTGTGTCTTTCGTGTTCTTCTCAAAATTCTTCCTACCTCAGTCATGGCTACATCTTCTTCCTCTGCCTCGTCTGCCTCTTCTTCTTCTTCTGTGGTCAAAGTGATCGACGAAAAGTTAGATCGTGCAAGCTGGGAAGCTTTGTATCTGCGACATCCCTTTAACATGTTGATTGCGAGACCCAGTGGTTCAGGCAAAACCGAATTTGTCAAACGTTTGATCGAACATAAATCTCATGTGTTGGATCGTCCTCCTCAACGCATCGTGTGATGTTACAAAGAGTGGCAATCGTCTTACACGTTACATCGTGAAAGTCAAGGAGAAACCATTTCGTTTGTCGAAGGCATTCCTCGCGAAGACGATGGGATCGTATCTGACGTGAGTCAAACGCATCTAGTCATCTTCGATGACATGTTAGAAGAAGACGAAGAAGAAATTAAACTTTGGTTTACACGAAAAGGACATCATCGGAATGCCTTCAACATTTATATTACTCAAAATTTATTTCAACAAAGTAAACCCCATCGTACCATCAGTCTCAACGCCAATTACGTGGTCTTGTTCAAAAGCCCCAGAGACAAATCTCAAGTGCAAGTGTTAGCCAAACAGTTAGGCACTCCTTGGCTGAATAATGCGTACGACGATGCCACTCAAACACCTCATGCGTAATTACTCATCGACTTAAAACCCACCACTCCCGACTATTTGAGATTTCGTACCCAATTGTTTCACCATTGGTGTCAAGAAGGAGGTCCCGTCATTTACACGTCCCCTTCGGCCACTCTCTGAAAGAAAAAAGTTATAAAAACATTCACCGCATCATTTCTTTCTCACAGTCTTCGAGATGACATCCTTTCAATCTCATCCTCCTGCCAAATTGATTCGTGCCTTGTATGGCATCAGTCGCAAAAAAAATGCACAAGTCCGTGCCCATTTGTTACAAGCTAGTCTCAAAGAAGTGTTACGATGGTTTACTTTGACAGCACGTCAATTACTTCAAGGCATCATTCACATCCCTCATCAAACCCAACTTTTTTTTAAAAAACATAAAGTGGCGCTGTCACAACTGGCCGATCCTAGAATCAATCTACGCACTAAAAAACAAATCATTTTAACCCCTGGTGGTAGTGATTCTTTAGGAGGGGTCATGATTCGTTCACTTTTGAAATGGGGTCCTAATGCCCAAGCCAAAACCAAAACCAAAAAGAAAAGCCCCAAGAAGAAAAGCCCTAAGAAGAAAACCCCTAAGAAGAAGAAAAATAAAAGCCCTTCCAAGAAAAAAACCAACCACATCTGCTACCCGAAAGAGAGGTACTGCGGCTAGGACGCAAACGTCTACCCGAAAACCACGAGAGGCAGTGACGGTATCTCCTTCTCCTCCGTCTTCCACATCTTCGTCTTCGCCCTTCGTCATGATGCCTGCCACCGGACTTAAAACAAGTGTTTCCTAATTTGACGCAAAAATGTAAACCCATTTCGAAAGTCACCACTCCGGGGCCAACGACTTCGGCTGATCTGGCCACTGCGGCTGCCGCTAAAAAAGTACCCTCCCCTAAAACCAAAGTCCAAGAGAGAACCGGCGTGTTACAAAGTTTAGTGGATTTATCCAAAGAAGAACTGAGACGATTTAGTCCGTTGAAAACACCTCAACGTCGAGTGATGCCTGTCATGAAGATGGTACGCCGTGCAGACAATCAGTGGAGACGTGTTCCAGTATAAAATAGAAGTGTGACCTCCCAGAGACCTCAGTTCTAATTTTGCTCCTGACATCCAAGATGACCCTCAAACGTGCACACCACCACCACCACCAAAAGAAGAAAAGCTAAACTAAAAAAGGACTTCCACCTCGTCGGGCTAAACATTGGGACGTCATGTCTGTCCCGGCCAAATCCAATCCTCCCATGCGAAAACAACTCATTCAGCCCCTAAAGAAATCATCGATACCGTGTGTGAATGTTGTTTGAAGGTCTTGAAAGGAACGGTACCTTTGTCTAAGATAAAGAAACAGAAATTAGGTAAACATTGGAACGTTCTTCGCCAAATGGTCAAAAAGAAAATACCTCTCAGTCAAAAGAAAAAAATGTTGGTGCAACGAGGAGAATTTCTACCCATGCTAATAGGACCATTGTTAAAAAAAAGAACGGCTCCTTTGTTAGGATCGAATGCAGGACCACTTTTAGGAGGAGTCATGCGATAAAGACGGGAAGAAAAAAGAAGGTAAAAAGGACAACCTTCTCTGGAAATACAACACATTTTGGATCTCATGGAAGGATAGAACTGACTTTAGTTCCTTACAAACGATGAATGGAATTCCATCGTTGGAACGAACAACGGATACCTCATTTACCTCCCAATTCGATCACAACAGCTACAACAAGAAATACAATCGCTGATGGATCGAAGCAATATGTCAGAAGCAGAAAAATCGCAACGGTACAGTCAACTCTTACAACGTCTTCAACTCTTTCACCAGAAAGCTTTAGACGAAACAGCTAAACCCACTCTGAGAGATTTCAAAGCCCTGATGAAAAGCGAACCTAAAGTCACCACCACCAAGACAGCAGACACTGCCACGGGGACAACAGAAGAAGACGAACCCCGAGAAGTGTTTCAAACTCCGTCTGCTCCCACCATACCTAGTAAGATTGCAGCTGCCTTGTTGACACCCTCTCCTACACCTCATCGAGAAGAAATGAAAGCTTGGGTTAAAAAGATGATGTCCAGTCCTTCTTCAGCAGAAGAAAAAGAGAAAGAAAGCAAGACTGAAGTGAAAAAGACACCACCAAGAAGAAACTTACCATCACCCCTTCTTCACAACTGACTCCTGTAGCTCTCCGAAAGCGTGAAGCCGCTTCATCCAAACCTCACGACACCCAAAGTAGTATCGAACAGTGGTTGACTTATTGAGAAGTCAAATCATGGAGAAACTTTTAGCTAGCCTATACTACAATCCTGCACATGCTGCTGGTTACGGAGGAGTTCAAAAATTGTATCGGGCTGCTAAAAGCAAATTGAAAAGTGTACGTTTGCCAGAAGGACGACGATGGTTACAAGAACAATCGACGTACACGTTACACAAACCCATTCGACGAAAATTTTCTAGAATTCAAACTAAAGTGGCTGGCATCGATCATCAATGGCAAGCAGATTTAGCGGACGTCTCTCATTTGTCAGCGTACAATCGTGGTTAAAAATATTTGCTTTGTGTCATCGACGTGTTTTCCAAATTCGCTTGGGTCGTGCCTTTGACTTCTAAAAGCAGTACCGAGTTGGTACTCGCCTTAAAACTGGTGTTGAAACAAAGTGGTCATCACCCTTTACGATGGCAAACCGACAAAGGCACCGAATTTCTAAACCAAGCTTTTCAAAAAGAATTGAAACAACGACACATTCATTTTTTTACCACCGAAAAACCTGAAGCCAAAGCTAGTGTCGTGGAACGTTTTCAAAGAACTTTGAAAGAACGCATGTGGAAATATTTAACACATCCACACACTCTCAAGTACATCGACGTGTTACCACGTTTGGTCGAAGCGTACAATCAATCGTACCATCGTAGCATCGGCTTTGCCACCTAAGATGTCACCCCTGAAAACGAAGTGAGGGTGTTTGATCGATTGTTTGGTACACCTAAGATTGGACACAAGAAAGCAGTGGTGCTCAAGACGGGAGAATGGGTTATCATTGGAAAAACCAAACGCACTTTTGACAAAGGTCATTTACCTAACTGGACTACAGAATTGTTTCGTGTCACTGGACAAGTTCGTGGACGTGATCCTCCTGTCTAAAAATTCGAAGACATGCACGGAGAAGTGTTAACAGGAACTTTTTACTTGCCTGAGTTACAACGAGTGACCAAAAATGAAGACGACTTGTACGATATCGAAAGCATTCTCGAACGAAGAACACGTAAAGTGGGTAAACGTCAAGTGTAAAAAGTCAAAGTGCGTTGGAAAGGATATCCTCCTAGTTTTTATTCTTGGATTGCCGCTTCCCAAGTCGTCGATTATAAAAAGAAGAAGTAACCAACATGCCGTTCCACACAGCAGCTACCTCTTCTTCCCTGAAAACGAAGTGATGGTGTTTGATAAATTATTTGGTACACCAAAGATGGAACACCAGAAAACCCTGGTGCTTAAGACGGGAGATTGGGTTCACATCGGAAAAACCAAACGTGCTTTTGACAAAGGTTATTTACCCAACTGGACCACCGAATTGTTTCGTGTCACTGGACCCGTGCGTGGACGCGATCCTCCCGTCTATAAATTGGAAGATATGCGCATAGAAGTGTTAACAGGAACTTTTTACTTGCCTGAGTTACAACGAGTGACCAAAAAAGAAGACGACTTGTACGACATCGAAAGCATTTTCGAACGAAGAACACGTAAAGTATGCAAACGTCGAGTAGAAGAAGTCAAAGTAGGTTGGAAAGGATATCCCCCTAGTTTTGATTCTTGGATTGCCGCTTTCCAAGTCGTCGACTATAAAAAGATGAAGTAACCAACATGCCGTTCAACACAGCAACTGCATCTACTCCTTCGCAGAGTTCCTCTCTTCAAGAATTACAAAAACAACCTTTGAGGGTGTGGTGCGGAGAACGTGTGCCTAAAGATTAAATCGTCTTTTTCTGCCAAATCTTTGTGGTGTATTGTGTCATCGGAGCAGCCATTGCCAATTTGAGTTTGCAACAAGGTGACAAACAATTGTGGACCATTTTACTCAGCAGTTGCATCGGTTATCTTTTACCCAGTCCCTCCTTGAAATTTACGACGGACATTCACAACAACAGCAACCACCGCAACGGTACGACCAACGCCAGTCCACCTTCTTCCAGTCACCACCACAATACCATCCCTCTTTTGGAACCGTTTGAACATCATTCTCCTTTGAACTCGAGAATTCCTGTGGGGTATTATTTTAGTTATCAACATTTGGTGGACACGATTGCGACTATCTTCAATGCCCAATTTGGTAAAGCCTTAGACAAAGCCAAGACATCGGTACAGATCGAGTACCATAATGTGGCACGCCGTCTCGTCTTGCAATTTTCGGACGACAAAATATTGTCCATAACTTTTTGTCCTGGGTTGTTTGTTTTTTTGGGTGGGTACACAAAACTGGTTCCCATGAAAAACATCCACAGCAACGACGGATACGGAAAGTTTTTTCGTTACCACATCGAATTGAAAGAAGGTTTGAATTTATTGTTTGTGTACTCCAATGTGGTGGAGTACAACGTGGTGGGAAACACAGCCGCTCCGTTACTGAGAGTCATTCCTTTCAAAGTGGATTCTGCTGTCGCCGCGTACGAGGAAGGTGGAAACATGTATCACGTTCACCGTGAATTTGTACATCCTCATTATCTTCCAGTCAGTAAATCGCATTTTGACAGTGTCAACATTAGTATAAACGGAGAATTGGGACAAAGTGTTCTATTCACTAAAGGAAAATCACGGTGAAACTACATTTTCGAAAAAGGTTCTCCAGCGAATTGTAACCTACCTAAAATGTATCCTGTGTACCGAGGAGTGGCTCGACAACGAGGACATGGTTTAGGAGATATGTTAAAATCTGCTTTTCGGACGGTAGCCCCCATTTTGAAACCCATGGTGACTCGAGGATTGCATGCCTTAAAAGATGCCGCTTTGACGCAAGGAAAAGAATTTCTTCAAAACGTCCTCATCGACAAACAAAATCCCAAAGAAGCCTTTATGAGAGCAGGAAAAAATGTGTTGCTGCAAACTGGAAAAGATCTTTTGGGTCGCCGAGAGACCCCTATAAATTCCCTTCACGCTTCTGGCCCTGGCATTACTTCTTCCTCCACTCCACAACAAGGACAAGGATGAAAGAGACGACGTCGACATCCCTTCAAAGCTCATAAGCCACACGGTGTTGAGAAAAAGAATAAGAAAAGAAGAACGGTCAGAGAATTAGACGTGTTTGATTACTAAGCCATTGACAATGATGCACCGAGATTCTTGCGAATGTACCAAGTCAGAACTGGATCTGTTTACCATGCCACCTACCATGATGACGATGCAAGAATCCCAATTTGTCGAATTTCATCCTGTATCGTCTTTGACGACTTCAGCTCCTATCGAATTTGAAACCAAAGGACAAACCGAAGATTACATCGATCTGAATAGCAGTCACTTGTACTTGAAACTCAAAGTGATCAAAACGGACAACACCAATCCTGATGCCGATGCCAGAGTCGCTCCCGTCAATAATTTCATGCATTCCTTGTTCAGCGAAGTAGATTTGTACTTGAATAGCAAACTGGCCAGCAGCAGCATGGATACTTACCCTTACCGTGCCTACTTGGAAAATCTCTTGACGTACGGAAAAGAAGCCAAGAACACCCATCTGGATGCTTCCGTGGTATGGAAACCTGACACCTTGGATACCTTCAACGATACAGCCGTGACTGCAGATGACAATCCTCACAATATGGGATTTAAAGACTGTCGAAAGAAAATCAAACAAGGGCGCACTTTAGAACTGATGGATCGTTTGCATTTGGACATGTGGTTGCAAGACAAGTATTTGTTGAACGGAGTGGATGTACGTCTGAGACTGAATCGCAGTAGTACCGTCTTCCATTTGATGGCCAATGCCAACGAGTACAAAACCATCATCGAAGAAGCCAGACTTTACGTGCGCCGTGTGGAAGTGTTACCTAAAGTATCCAACGACATCAGTCAAACGTTGAGCAGAACAACTGCCAAGTATCCTGTGCGAAGAGTGGAAGTGAAAATATTTACCATTGCCGCTGGACTCCGATCCAAAGTCGAAGATCACGTTTTCCAAGGACAGCTCCACAAACGTTTGTTGATCGGCATCGTCAGTAATGCAGCCCTCAACGGAGTCATCGATCAAAATCCTTTTGAGTTTCAACTCTTTAACGTCTCCAAGATAGAAGTCAGTCGAGATGGCCAGACGTTGTGTACCAGACCTTTTGAACCTAACTTTGCCCAGTGAAATTACTTGCGATCTTACTTGAGCCTGTTTGAAGCCACGGGACAGTTAGGTACCAACAGCAGCCACTGCATTTCGTAAGAGGATTATGCCGGAGGATATGCTTTGTGGGGATTTGATTTCACTCCCGACCAAGGCAGCGACGAAGGACATTTCCACCCTATAAAATCAGGCCAACTTCGTGTGGAACTTCAGTTTGCTACAGCTCTAGCCAACACTGTGAACGTCATCTTGTATGCAGAATTTGATAATACTCTAGAAATCAACAGTTTGAGAGAAGTGATTCTAGACTATTAGAAGAAAAAAAAAGATGCAACACGAAGAACCTATGGAGATATAGAAGATGAGGGATTTTGTGAAGCACAGCAGTCTCAAACCACCAGTGATGACGATGTGATTCATCCAGACCCAAAATAAGAAGAAGAAGAGACAAACAGTGTTCCGAAGTTTGCTGGATTTATGGCTTGTCGATGGTCAGAACAAGATGAACATTTAGTCTTCTGTTTTGCTACGGAAGTGGGTGCCAAAATTACAGACAGATCTAGAGAACATTGTCATGGATGTCAAATCAATCATCCAAGCCAGAAACAACACGACAAATGTTTGATGATGAGTGCAGAAGAAAAAATGGACGAATATTTGGAGGACGCATGGTCTCTGATCTCGGAAGAAAAGGTGTTGAGAAAGTGGTATAAAGACTTGCAGGATCGTTCCTCACCTCCACTCACTCCTCTGGAGATCCGACGCATCGAAGCTCTCTTGCAAAAGAGTATAGAGACTGTCCGTGATTCATCGACTTACTTGACAGATATATTCAAGCATAAAGTCAAGTGTGAATTGATGACTTATCGTTACCTGTGAAGCAAGAAAAAAAAAAGAATGGATACTTGGGAACTTCATTACCTGTTGACTCGCAGTTCGTTCACTTCTTCTTGGAATCCTGTGGTGTGTGCTAAAGATGATTTTCCCCATCGCAAACCAAAAGACATTCATGCCTATGTCATCAATACCGACGACAGTCATCGACCAGGAACCCATTGGGTGCCCGTGTACTTTCCCAACGATCACAGTGTGGAATATTTTGATTCTTATGGATTACCTCCTTTGGAAGACGACATCATTGACTTTATGAGAAGAAATGCAGTCTCCACTCGATTCAATAATGCCAGATTACAAGGTTCCGATTCTATAGTGTGTGGACAATATTGTGTAAATTTTCTTCATCAACGCAGTCTCGGATATTCCTTAGAACATTTAGTGACTTGTTTTGATAGGGAGTATGCTAGAAACGATGCTAAAGTAGAAAGATGGTTTTGTGAACATTATGGTTATCTCTTGTCTTTAGCTCAGAAACGTAGTGTGCATAGAGCACAGAATGATGTAAAACAGTGGAAGTTCAGTTTGTCTTCTCAACTTTGTCAGCCCTGTAAATACGTTCATGTTTAATCTTGTTAGTTGGTTGCATTTTTATGTTAGAGAAGCTTCTTCTTATTATGTATTAAAAAATGATGATTTTTGAAAAGAAATGGTGTTGTGTTGTTTATTGGATTTGAAAAAAATGAAATGAATATGCTTTATCTCTTTCTATCGATCTGAGGTCACCGACTCTGTCCCATTTTTCTCACTATCAATCTGAGACATGTTTTCCATCGCGTCCGCGCTTCCAGCATATAAACCGGTGCGCTGGCCAGTGCAGTCACTCTCGTTGACTCGTCAACAACACTTCAAGAAGATGGCAGCCAAGATTAGCAAGTTGAATGAAGCAATGGTGAATATGCTGCAGCGTGAGGCATCATTTGCTGGAGAAGAACCCAGAGAAGAAGACGATGATCTTTTTGCAAATGGCTCAAGATCCGGTGGAAGAAGTTTTGCGAGAAGAAATCATTAGTGACAGAGTGGAATGGGAGGAGAGACAAAGAGTGCAGCAAAGACAATAACAACAACAGCAGCAGCTACAACAACAACAACAACTCTTCCCTCAGCTGAAACAACCAAACGGAGAAGTCAGTTGCAGAATGGATTGTGAGGAGTTTGCCTTCTCTTTCACCAGAAAGAGACCTTGTCCTGCAGCCATGAGAGCTGTGGCGAGACGTGGCCGCCTTGCTGCTGCTACTAGAAGTTTGAAAAAAAACTTCTTACCCAAACGGCCCTGTTCAGGGCCAACCAGATCTCTAGAAAAGAAAACTCTCAGATTGCCTAAAACAAAAAATATATGTGTGTTTGTATGTTTGTGTTGGGTGATGTTTTTTAGGTAGGTGTGCGGGATATTTTCTTTCAGGTCCGTGCTTAAAGTATATAAAGCGACCCATTCCCCAGTCGAGCTAAGGGTTCTCAGGACGAGAGCTCTAACTTAAAAAAAAAAAAAATTAACAAAGAACACACGGCAGTTAGGAAACCAAGTACGTCCTCTACCCTTACGGAGGGGATACGTTTAAGCGCACTTGGCCGCACTGCAAGTGTTAAGACTTAGGAATAGATAAGCAGGGAGGAAACCAAGTAAGTCCCCAATCCTTACGGCGGGGGATACGCTTAAAGCGAACCTGGTCCCTCGCACTGCAAACAGCAAACATAACCAAACAATTAATAGGGCAGGCAAGCTAGCTCCACGAGGGTTCTCTGGATGCGAGCTCTAACTTTTAAAAAAAGTAACAAAGAACACACGGCAGGGAGGAAACCAAGTACGTCCTCTACCCTTACGGAGGGGATACGTTTAATCGAACTTGGTCCCTCGTACTGCAAGTGTTAAAACTTAGGAATATATAAGCAGGGAGGAAACCAAATAAGTCCCCAACCCTTACGATGGGGATACGTTTAAAGCGAACCTGGTCCCTCGCACTGCAAGCAGTAAAAAGAAAATTAAGATACACACACTTCACCCCGCCCTCTCACAACTATCTCTGCAACTAACCCAATGCACGACCACTAATATGAATGCATGAATGAAAGAATGGTTATCTACTTCAAAAAAAAAAAAAAAAGGAAGGAGGGAAAAAAATCAATTCTGTTTCCTCTAACGTGCACCTTCTCTTCTTTTCTTCTGAAACTCGGTGATGGTATTCGGTGAATTGTCCAAGGAGTAACAATATATTACCCGACCCTATAAATACTACTTAGCTGGTATAAGGTGGTCTCAACCCAGACCATCAGGCCCCAGCCACAAAACATACAATAAAGTAATCACAACCCCCGAACGTAGGGTCACCAAATTTACTCACTTAAGATTATAAGGTGGTCCCAAGCCCAGACCATCAGGGTCCTCCCCACAAAGTGGAAACGAAAAACCTTGCAAGTTAAATATCACCAAAATAACTCACTTAAGATTATAAGGTGGTCCCAAGCCCAGACCATCAGGGGCCCTCCGCACTAAGCGCAAACAAAAATAAAGAAAGAATTATATGTATATATATATATATATATATATATAGATATATATATATATATATATATATATATATATATATATATACGCATATGCACCAAGCGATTGGAAGCTGACACTCATCCCAACAACAAACAGAAAACTAAAGATGGTCAATAACACACCATCAGGACCAGCCGCACAAAGGGCAACGATTGGACACAAATAAAACTAAAAACAAACGTTCAAAGGTACATATGACTAATTAAAGAAAGAAAGGTTAGAACACTCCTTGGACTGAACCAAACTATATTCTTTCCCTTAACTAACCCGTAAACGCCACAAGTAAAGAGTTCAACATTCCAAAATTCAAGAACAACGTGCAAGACGACTAAAATATTTGGCACAAAATCAACCTGGATCGACGGAGCCATCCGGTGACGCTACACTCCTCCTATGCCATCTCCGACTCCGCCTTTGCCACCTCCAGACACGAACACCTCCAGACACGAATAATTAAATAGTGTGCCTTGCACACAGTAATGCGTTCAATGGGTTGCAGCCAGGTAACCCATTGACGACTAATTAAGAAGGGCGCTTTGCGCCCATTAACACGACGTAAATGGCCGAATGGCCGCACACGTCGTCAATCCAACTAACGAACGAACGAACAGTCGAGCTATCAGTCAGCAGCGAACATAGAAGTATCAATAAGTATTAAAAGCGTTAGCTATGGAAATACTAATCCCTGAACACGCCCTGAATGCTCTGAAAGGCTTAGGCCTGTCAGTTGCAATTGGGTGGAACCTTCGGGCTCAAGAGAAGAGGACAACTCATCTCCTTATTTGGGAGGAAGAAAGAAGTAACCCAATTGAGAGAAACACATGGGAAAGAAGAGGCCCTAATAGAAGACCGGGACAGGGAGGACGACCACAAGCACAGTGGGGGCGTTATAGGCAGACGCCTACGCACAGCAAAGCCAGTTCATTCCAGCTGCCCCTCCCATGGAACCCAAGAAAACAACGACTGAAACACCGCCACCTACCACGAAAACAACAACAACAACATCAACAACTCCAACTTCAACTGTTGCAGGTAGGAAAGAAACTCTAGAGGGAGACAAACCACAGGAAGCAAAAGGGACGAAACCTGCCCCCATAGTACGACCAATCTCCTCAACACTAAGGTCGACGACAAAAAAAAAAACAAACGGTTAAACAGACGGAAACACAGGCAGTGGCGGAAGCGTGCAAGTTACCCCCACCCACCCCACAACCGATCCCACCGCCGGAATTGAGTAAAGCCATGTTGAGGAAGCAGAGTGGGCAATATTTGTACGACCAATCGTACAAAATGGGGATGAATGATTTATGGCTCGATAAGAAAGAAGCCCAAAAGTTAATCGACGACTTCAGGATGGTCCTTCAAGCGAAGAATCGAACATTGCTTGGTGGCAGACAATCAAAAGTTAGCAGAGTACGGGCCAGAAAAGCAGCCGAAACTCTACAACAATGGGGGAAAGAGTTTGCCGACTGCCCATTACCATTAGCTGCGTTTATTGGTAACCACTTGATAGCGTACCACGGACTCGAGACCGCGATTGTTTCCTACGACACATCCATGAGAGAATTCGACATGGCAGACTTCATAGACCCGAGCAGTCCGAAAGAGCGTATTAGACGGACGATCATACAAGGCTTGCCGGACCACCTGAAGTCGTTTTTCCTGCAGCGGCTCCTAACGCAGCCCCTCTGTCCTTCTAAGGACTAAAAGATTTTGTAAATTGCCTATTGGTTTTCACTTTGGCTTGAAAACCTCTTCGAATATAACTAAATCTCAAAAAAAATATGATCAATTATCCACCGAATCAAATGATAACTTGATAATATCTGATTAAGATCACAAAAATTGAGTGGGTTACTCAAACCAAAATTTATTCATTGTTTTCGGAAAACATATGTACACTTTGTACACGAAATTTCAAAACTCATAGGATATTAGGAAAATTGATAAAACTTGATTAAATGTGACCGTAATTACAATATGTCGCTAACACACAATTGGTAATCGGGACAGCCCGACTTAGTTAACTGGGCAGAATTTGATCATGTACGTTTATGGCGTTCCAGTTCTCCGTCACGCTTCGCGCCTCCCTTGCCTAGTCCGTGCTGCCTGCCACTCCAGACATGAACAGATTAACTCCTTAAGTGCGCATCGTGCACACCAGCATACCAGTAAACATTGTGGTTCTAGTCCTATGTACAGGTATAAACAGGTGCAAACTAGCAACACACTTGACCACAAATAGTGTGCATTGCACACACTTTAACCCCCCCCCCCCTCCAGCACGATGTGGGGGTAAATAGACGTATATGGCCGAATGGCCGCACACGTCTCTAATTCAAATTCATTCATTCAGTCGAGCTACCCCCCGTTGACTTGTCAACAAAGAGAAATTAATAGCCGTCGAGCTGACAAACTGAGAGAGATTCAAGTTCACCTGGAGCATGTTCGTCGTTTAATGGACGAACTGGTCCTCATCACGTTCGAGGAAGAAGTGGAGGCTGAGAAGAAAAAGAAGGAAGAAGAAGAGGAAAAGAAGAAGATCATTGAGCCTCATCTGATGACATTGCCAAACTTTGCTGCTGTGAAGCCGATGGTGAGGACACCGCCGCCACCACCACAGCAGCAGAGACCCCAGCCACAGTCACAGCCACAACCACAGCAGTTCGACAGAGCTTCTCTACCGGGGACCACCTGCTGTTAACAATAGTCCTTTTAAGGGCTAATACATTGCCTGAATCAATGGGGTTTTCAATTTGGCAATTTTTCGAAAACCCCTTTTGATTATACTCTTTTAAAACACAAATTTGATCAATTTCGAACCACCGTCTAAAAATTACAACTCAAAATTGTAGTGTGCATGACACGAAAAAGATACGAGTAATTCTTACTCAAAGATTGGTATTGTTTTTGAAAATAATATGTACACTTTGTACACAAAATTTTTTTACAAACTGGAATAATCGCGTTAAATGGAAAATTCTTTGAAACTTGAAGTATTGTCATAATTGAACATGTGGCTAACACTTTATTGGTATTAGGGACAGCTCGACTTAGTTAACTGGGCAGAATTTTATCATGTACGTTCCTGGCGTTTCAGCTTCACGCTTCGCGCTTTCGCTTGCCTAGTCCGTGCTGCCTGCTACTCCAGACTGAGACCTTGAAGCAATTCTGAAAAACAAGTGCGCTATCGCGCACCTGTATACCTGTAAACATTGTGGTTCTAGTCCTATGTGCAGGTATAAACACACCTCCCAATATCATGCCTTCAATGAACCCCGTTTGTGGGGAAACCATGCATTGATGGTGGGGTGTGTTAAATGTTCACACTCTCCAATAGCGCGCATTCATTTTAACCCCCTTAATTGTGGGGAACCATGCTGCGCTGGAGGGGTGTACTTAATCAGTAAAGTGTCAGGTGTGTTGCAAACTGTAAACACACCTGACCATAATATTAGTGTGTTCAATCACACATTTAACCCCCCTATGCGTGCTTCGCACGCTGTGGAAGGTACATAGTCGTACATGCCCGAAGGGCGCACACGACTTTATTGCAAAAATCAATCAATCAATCAATCAGTTGCGCCATCATACATTCCAGTCAGGAGCCAGCTGTCCATTTAGTCAGATCGTCCCTGATACCGCCGACACCTGCTGTGGTAGGATGAAGGGGAGGGGGTCACCTGTGTTATGAGACGTGCTGCCACGTGCAAGTAATGACCAGCCTGCTACTGGTATACAGGAAGACAGGGGCATACTTGCTTAAAAGTGGCAGTGTGACACAGTGAGACCAACCTACCCCCACCACCAAAGCACCGCCACTTAGTGAGCCGTAGCCGAGTCGAGGAGTACAAAGGACTGTCCAACGACCTCCGGAAGTACCCCGACGCAGCAGGTGTAGCCTGCCAAGCCAGGAATTGAACACAAGAAGGGAGCAGGGAGGACGCAGAGCGCCCACCAGAGATAGGCGATACCAACAGCCCTTCTTCAGACGATTTGCTGTCGACAGCCGGAATCGAACCAGCCAGCTGTCAGAAGAGGGGGGGGGGAGCCTGAGAGCAGACCGAATATGGAAAGGCTCTCCCCACCAAGCAGACTGGTCAAAATTGTCTGACTGTTATAGGGTTTTCCTTTCGAATTTTTGAAAACCCTTTTTGATTATACTCTTTATATCACAAATTTGATCTATTTCGAACCACCGTCAAAAATATAATCTCTAAATTATTATCTGTGCGTGATACAAAAATGATATGAGTAACTTGTACTCGTTTATTGGTATTATTTTTTGGACAAAATATGTACACTATGTACGCAAAATTCAAAATTATACCGAATCAAATAAACAAAATTCGAAACTCGAAAGAATTGTCATAATTAAATATGTGGTTTACACATTATTGGCATTAGCGACGGCCCGACTTAGCTAACTGGGCAGAATTTGATCATGTACATTCCTGGCGTTTCAGTTCTCCGTCACGCTTCGTGCCTTCGCTTGCCTAGTCCGTGCTGCCTGCCACTCCAGACTGAATCCTTAAAACAATTACGTAAGTGACTTCGCGCACACCTGTATACCTGTAAACATTGTGGTTCTAGTCCTATGTACAGGTATAGAAACTGTATACACACCCCCCAATATCGTGCCGTCAATGAACCCACTTATGTGGGGCAACCATGCACTGATGGATGGGTGTGGAAAAAAAAACAGCGTTTTCTATAACGCTTTAATGTGTCAGGTGTGTTGCACACTCGCAAAACACGTGACCACAAATATAGTGTGTTCAGCACACATTTAAGCCCCCTATGCGTGCTTTGCAAGCTGTGGGGGTAAATAGTCGTACATACCCTAATGGGCGAAAACGACTGTAATTCAATAATGATCATCATCATCAGTTGCGTCATCACACAATCAGGAGCCAGCTGTCCAGCAAGTCACATCGTACCGCTTTCGTCGACACCTGCTGTGGTAGGATGAAGGGGAGGGGGTCACCGGTGTATAGATTCGGACTGCCACGTACACGTAATGACCAGCCTACTACTGATATACAGCCACAACTGCTATACAGGAAGTCAGGGGCATACGTGCAGATACGTGGCAGTACGGCACAGAAGATGGCCAACCTACCCCCACCACCAGAGCCGAAACCCCTTAAGAGCAGACGCCGAGTCGAGGAGTACAATGGACTGGCAACGACCCTCCGGAAGTACCCCGACGCAGCAGGTGCAGCCTGCCCAACCTTGAGCTGAAACTAGGAAGGAGCAGGGAGGATAACGCAGGAACCAGGGGAGCGAGCTACATGATGCAGTCCACGACGCAGACCCAGGTTAACCGTGCGCCCACCCGCAGAGACAGGCGACCTACATAGCTCCTTCCTCAGACGATTTGCTGTTAACAGCCGGAATCGAACCAGCCGGCTGTCAGAAAAGGGGAGAGCCTGAGAGCAGACCGAATATGGAATGGCTCTCCCATCAAGCAGACTGGTCAAAATTGCCTGACTATTGGGGTTTTCCTTTCGAATTTTTTGAAAACCCCTTTTGATTATACTCTTTATATCACAAATTTGATTTATTTTGAAGCACCGTCAAAAATACAATCTCTAATTTATTAATCTGTGCGTGATACAAAAATGATATGAGTAACTTGTACTCGTTTATTGGTATTATTTTTTGGAAAAATATGTACACTATGTACGCAAAATTCGAAATCAAATTGGAATTAAATAAACAAATTTGCAAACTTGAAAGAATTGCCAGAATTAAATATGTGGTTAACACATTATTGGTTTAGGGACAGCCCGACTTAGCTAACTGGGCAGAATTTGATCATGTACGTTCCTGGCGTTTCAGTTCTCCGTCACGCTACGCGCCTGCCTTGCCTAGCCCGTGCTGCCTGCCACTCCGGACATGAACAGCTTAACTCGATTACCTAAGTGCGCTTGCGCACACCTGTATACCTGTAAACATTGTGGTTCTAGTCCTATGTACAGGTATAAAACTTTTATACACACACCCCAATATCGTGCCGTCAATGAACCCCCTTAATTGTGGAGAAACCATGCACTGATGGAGGGGTGTGAAAAACAAATAGCGTTTTCTATAACGCTCTAACGTGTCAGGTGTGTTGTAAACTAGCAACACACTTGACCACAAATTAATAGTGTGCTCAGCACACATTGAATCCCCCACGGCGTGCTTCGCACGCTGTGGGGGTAAATAGTCGCACAAAGCCGAATGGCTGCACGCGACATTAATACAATTCATCATCATCATCAGTTGCGTCATGATTCCAGTCAGGAGCCAGCTGTCCAGCAAGTCACATATCAAATCTACATCATTCTCCCCAATCTGGAGATATACAAAGTCGGTAATGGTATCCCAGAACGAAGACAGGCGGCACAACTGAGGGTCACGGGCACTCGGTAGCCCATGGAAAATCACCTCCAAAGTAGGAGGCCCATGCCTCCACAAACATACAGCAGCATGGTATAAGTGAGAATGAATCACAAGAAACGATGCATCATGTAGTATTAAGAATTGTGCTTTCCTCAAGCACGAAAAGTCCGCGCTTTAAGCACGAGAAAGAAATAAACAAGATAGGGACAAACAGAACAAAAAAGGTAAGGCTCCAATGACCTGAGGGGTAGAGATAGCTCTCCAACTCCGAAAGGATACCGAACCAAGAAATGCAGAACACGCTTGCATAAAACAACAGTACCCTTTTTTTCTCTCTCTCTACTAAATCAAATAGTAAACTTGGTCTTAGTAAGATACTAATATAAAAAATAAAAATAAAATTCAAAATGAAAGAAGATACGAGGATGGAAGTTGAAAGGGAACAAAGAAAAAGTACAACAGCCAACCTGGTTAGACTAAGACCAAAATCCAGTGGACCTACAAAACAGATTAATTTCAATATTTTTTTGTCTACCATAAAAATCAATAACAACTCAAACAAAATCTGATCTATAAATGCTGTCCAAACACAAACACAAAATTATAGCATGACAAACAAAAATATAGCACCAATACATATAGTACACATTGGACAATAAGAGTCCCTAGCAAGGACTCACTTATATGGGGATATATGGTATGGAAACCAGCCGCAAGGTGTAATGCCTGAAGAGGGGGAGTACATACCATAAATTAAATACTCCTTTAGACCAAGGGGCAGAAAGAATGGGGACCTGGAAACGGGAACCTAAACAAGTACGTCTCATCCAAAATAGTTAATATCAGAGAAACTCTAATAAAAAATATATCTAAATAAATTTTTGTCTAAATTCAATTTGTTTTTTAATAAAATCCACAACAACAGACCTTTGGGGGAAACACAGATATAAAAAAAAACCTTTATACTCTTTTGGAACCAAGGGGGTCACCTCAAAGGCCTTTTAGCTGATATAACTATAGGTCCGAGAAGTGTCCACAAATAAAATTAAAAAAGTCACATCGTACCGTTTATCGTCGACACCTGCTGTGGTAAGATGAAGGGGAGGGGGTCACCTGTCGCTTTACACGGACTGCCACGTGCATGTAATGACCAGCCTACTACTGTAATACAGGAAGTCAGGGGCATACATGCAGATACGTGGCAGTACGGCACAGAAGATGGCCAACCTACCCCCACCACCAGAGCCGAAGCCCTTAAGAGCAGACGCCGAGTCGAGGAGTACAATGAACTGGCAACGACCCTCCGAAAGTACCCCGACGCAGCAAGTGTAGCCTGCCAAGCCATGAGCTGAAACCAGGAAGGAGCAGGGAGGATAACGCAGGAACCGGTGGAGCGAGCTACATTGACGCAGCCTACGACGCAGACCCAGGTTAACCGTGCGCCCACTCGCAGAGACAGGCGACCTACATAGCTCCTGCCTCAGACGATTTGCTGTTGACAGCCGGAATCGAGCCAGCCTGCCGATAGATACTGGGAGGGCTTGAGAGCAGACCATATATGGAGGGCTCTCCCACCCGAGCAGACTGGTCAAAATTGCCTGACTGTATGGGATTTTCCTTTTGAATTTTTTTAAAACCCCTTTTGATTAGACTCTTTATATCACAAATTTGATTTATTTGATCCACCGTCAAAAATACAACCTTTAATTTATCTGTGCGTGATACTAAAATGATATGAGTAACTTGTACTCGCTTATTGGTATTATCTTTTTGGAAAAATATGTACACTATGTACGCAAAATAAAAAACTGAATGCTTAAATAAATAAACAAATTTGCAACTTGAAAGAATTGTCCTAATTAAGTATGTGGTTAACACATTATTGGTTTTAGGGACAGCCCGACTTAGCTAACTGGGCAGAATTTGATCATGAACATTTATGACGTTTCAGTTCTCCGTCATGCTTCCCGCCTCCCTTGCCTAGTCCGTACTGCCTGCCACTCCAGATATGAACAGATTAACTTCTTAAGTGCGCTTAGCGCACACCAGCATACCTGTAAACATTGTGGTTCTAGTCCTACGTACAGGTATAAACATTTATACACCCCCCCCCCTAATATCGCGCCTTCAATGAACCCCCTTAATTGTGGGGAAACCATGCAGCGATGGAGGGGTGTGACAATAGCGTTGTTAACGCCTTAACGTGTCAGGTGTGTTGCAAACTAGCAACACACTTGACCACAAATAAATAGTGTGCATTGCACATACTTTAACCCCCCACGGAGTGCTTCGCACGCTGTGGGGGTAAATAGACGTACATGGTCGAATGACCGAACACGTCCAAATTCTCTCTCTCTCTCTCTCAGTTGCGCCATTCAGCTTCAACTGAACAAGAAGACCAGAATGACAACCGTTGAGAATCTGCAGGAAGCCTGGGATGTGATGGTGGGGGTGGAGTCCCTGCTAGAAAGGATGGCAATATATTGGCGATACCCAACCACTCTAGCCTATGTCACCACCCAAGTGGCAGCCCTAACAACAGCGAGGAGTCTGGTGTATGATGTGATGGTAGAAGAATCCCAAAAGATTAATACCTCCTCTACCATTTCACCCTGTCGAGTGGGGCTATTAAAGAAAGCTGTCGATTTGCTGGAAGGGGTGGAGTACCTCCTAAACCAGGTACAAGAAGACTTGTGGATCTATCCACCCCTTAGCAGTGTCAGAAGAGACGCGGCTGCCCTGCTCACAGCCAAGGGTCTTATAAGACAAGTTATAGAGAAGGAGGTGGCCAGCATCAAGAAGGCTTGGGCCGAGGAGAAAATGAAGAAGGAGCAGCACAAAGAGAGAAAGGGACTTCAATCGCCTGAACGAGAACTAGATGAAGGTCCAGGAGAAGTTCAGGCGATTGGGTCATCCTGACTGGCTCCCTGAAAAGAAGAAGAATAAGAACATCCTAGGCTTTCTGCCACCCCAAGTGCCCTGTATCATTTATTATATTGTCACCCAAGTACCCCCTCTCCGAGAACAACTGAGCTCCGCGAAGCGCGGAGTGACGTCAGACGCGCGGCATCCGGGTTCCGGGTTGATGGTAATACTATACAAGCGCACTTACTAGATCCCATTCATGACGTCACTCTGTAGAGACCCCACCATGTTCATTTCCCGTTTGGGTCTGTAGAGGCCCTAATGTTAATTTCCCGTTTGGGTCTGTAGAGGCCCCCGCCTGTCTCCATGTTAAATAGTGCCCCCCTCCATGTTAAATTCCCGTATGGGTCTATAGTGCCCCCCTTGGGTCTTTTTACCCCCGCCCCCCATTAATACTACCGTTATGACTCTTTACTCATGCTTGATAAACTTGGGATTTCTGTATGACAATTACATATTGTCGTAGTTGCACTTACTTAGCGACAATCGAGTGAAAAATAAACTTTCTTAGTTATTCACAATAGCATTGTAATATGAATTTTATGAGATTATATTATATTGTGCTTCTTTCTGATTTCTGTTACTCTGTTCTATGTTGGCGTCGTGATTTGCATATTAGTTTCATATATAGATAAATTCGGGGGATACGGCAGTAATCGACAGTCCGCTAGGTAATCGACGTTGAACTGTACTTTTTCTCCAGATCGTCATCTATAACTATTTCTTTTTTATTTTATTGTTGTAGAATACGTACAGCAACCTTTGTGATAACTTTTGTTCTGTAAATCAACCAAAGATCGGTTTGATTAATTTGATCTTTTGTTTATCAAGCTAACTGGCACCAAATCTTCGTCAATTATTGTTTTGTTCACGAATGAAATATCCTTTTGATATTTTGGGTATTTCTTTCCCTATGTACATATCTTCATATGTTTACCGAATACAGCGTTATTCATTAATTGTTATTAAAAAGCATTGCTCAAAATCATTATTATCTTTTTGTCTGATACTACTTCTGAGCTATATGTAACGTTGCTGTTCAAACAAGTCAACTGTTTTTTTTTTGTTTTTTTTTGTTTTTTTAAGTGTTAAACCTATTTGTGCATAAAGCATTAATTTTCCGTAATATATCACATAATAATTTTGGTACAGTTGATTTTGTACCTTTGTGATCATCAATCAATTTCTTCTGCAAGGGAAATAAATAAGTTTTGTCAGGTACACATTTTTCAGTTGCTAGAGGGTAGTCCTTAAAATTATAGTGAAAATGTAATTGAATCTCTAAATACGCATCTGATATGCATCCAGTATCACTGTATTCAGGTATTTCAAACAGATATAATTAAATCTCTAAATACACATCTAATATGCATCCGGTATCACTGTTATCAGGTATTTCAAACAAATGTAATTGAATCTCTAAATACACATCTAATATGCATCCGGTATCACTGTTATCAGGTATTTCAAACAAATGTAATTGAATCTCTAAATACACATCTAATATGCATCCGGTATCACTGTTATCAGGTATTTCAAGCAAATGTAATTGAATCTCTAAATACACATCTAATATGCATCCGGTATCACTGTTATCAGGTATTTCAAACAAATGTAATTGAATCTCTAAATACACATCAAATATGCATCCGGTATCACTGTTATCAGGTATTTCAAACAAATGTAATTGAATCTCTAAATACACATCTAATATGCATCCAGTATCACTGTTATCAGGTATTTCAAGCAGATTTTCTTCTATCGATCTGACCTGTTTGTCATTTGCCAAACTGAAATTATTTATCTGCACGTATTGGCTCATCCCCTACTCATATATGGTTTTGGTCTTGTCTCATCAAACTCTCTATCCTTTTTATTTTTCCTTCATCGTCCGCATATAATTCGTGGTTGGCTGTGGGATGCCTATGCGGTATCATACTGATGCCACTTCTGATTCAATTACCAAAAATATGTCATAGTCCATTAAAAATTAAAGTTCACACCGAATATCTGTAAACTAGCATCATCATGAGATAACGTAGGTGCGCTGTACTTGTGCACAGGCCTAACTTATAGTTTCCCATATAAACATTTCTAAATTCTTTAAAAAATGTCACACAACATTAAAGTATTTTTTTCATGTAATAGTCGTGCAAACATTTAAGCGTTTTCGGATTCCAGTGTGACGTCTTTAAAATATTGGTATTATTTTTTCTGGCCTGTAGGAAAAATTCAAGCATTTTTTACAGATATTTTTCTGTCCGTCATGTTTGATTATTTGCGACAACACCAATTCTGATAAATCGTACGCAATTGTACATTCTATCTTTGTAGTCGTTTCCCGAGGAATGATACAAATACTATATTTTCACAATCCTTTGCATGCACAACACTTTTTCTCAAAATTACATGGATTGACTTAAAATTTGTCAGACTATATTATCATAATCTAATAATAAATACACATTGAAGGCCTGACGAGATTTAGCTTAGTTATACCCACCCACCCCCTTCTTTAAACTGCTATTGGCTAGAGAATCCGTCATCCGAGTCGTATGGACACATTGAAGTAACAATGGCTAAAGTCATAATAGTTTCTATTTTCAACAAGTGCGATCCTAATAATACTGAAAATTATTGTGGTATTATTTAATTGGAGTTTTTTTGGCTATATTTTCTATCGTTTTGAATGAGAGGCTGAAAAGTTATGTTGAAAATAATGATATCATGAACAAGTTTCAGTTTGGTTTTCAGTATAAGGATAGTAATAAAAATATATATGCTGATACTATTGATATGCATCACATTAATCTTTTTCTTGCATTATTTGCCCATATATTGATTTTAAAGTCACCTGAAGGTTTACAATGCTTGCTGTATAAATTGAAGAATCATTGTGAAAATTGGGGCTTTGAGGTCAGAAGTAAAAAAAACAAAACAAAGTAATGCTTTTTAGATATGGATATCAATGTCTAAATATGTCATTTTTATGGCGATCAACCTTTATCATTGGTAAACGAGCTTACACTTTTATGTGTTGCTCCGAGTTATAATGGCAAATTTAATGTCGCACAAAAGAAATTGGCAAACCAAGCCACAAAGGCAATTATCTGATAATGCAAGTATAAAAACTGAGCAAAAGTTATCTTTATTTGACTTGATGGTTTTGCCAATACTTACAAATAGTTGTGAGATATGGGGATTTTATAATGTAAGGACGTCGAAAAGGTCCATATGAATGGTGTTTAAACAACAACCATATCACTAGCACAACCACAACTATGGCCACTACCACCACAGCTGTCGATGAATAATAATAATAATAATAATAATAATAATAATAATAATAATAATAATAATAATAATAATAATAAAAATAACAATAATAATAATAATAGCAGCAGCAACAACAATTAATTATGAGTATTTATGAAAAGGACAGAGAAAATTGCAATATATAAACTCAAATAAGATGAAGCATACGTGATGGTCAGCTTACTCCGTTGAAAAGTAATCTTGTTGGCACTGAAATGGAAATCGTTGTACATTTCAGGTCATTTATCAAGATTGCGTGCAGTCAGATGTTTTTTAACAGACCCAACGAATTTCTATAATGATGTGACTTGGGAGTGATATAGTTTTCTGATCTCGAGGTTGAATAACGTATGATTGAAACTGAAACAGTCAACAACATCAATAAAACAGCCAAAAACTGAAGTTTGATTTATCTACATACTCGTTTAACACTTTTATTTCTACTCGGACACCTTTGCTCCCGTGGTCTAAATAACACTATCGTACAGATTTCAATGAAGATAAAATCCTTTTCATGCATCTTTCATTTGAGGACGAAACGTCTCTTAATCTTCGACTTAAGTACTGTCGATTCTGATTCTGATTCGCGAAAGTCCAGTGAATTGTTGAAATAGCAATGAATGAAAGGCATGACTTTCAAGACAAACAATTTTAATGAACAATGGATCAATATCGAAACAGAACTAATACATATAATACATAATTCAAAAAAGCCTCCTGAAAGTTTTTTTCTTCTTTTTTTACATCTAGATTTGTGTGATAATAAAATTCCAACGAGAAGCAACTATCTGCGACACAGCGTACTTCAAATGAGAACGTATTTTGAAATAGTCACTGCTCTGTAAAACTATGACATTAATTTTTAGTTTAGAAATAATGGGAATCTTTCATTTTTTTAAAAAAGTTAATTAAGTTTCATCATAGTCTGATTTTAATAATTTTCCATAAGCTATCGTCTTTCAAAATTGCAATTATAGGCCCATTTTTTCCATAAGCTATCATCTTTCAAAATTGCAATTATAGGCCCATTTTTTCCATAAGCTATCGTCTTTCAAAATTGCAATTATAGGCCCATTTTTTCCATAAGCTATCGTCTTTCAAAATTGCAATTATAGGCCCATTTTTTCCATAAGCTATCATCTTTCAAAATTGCAATTATAGGCCCATTTTTTCCATAAGCTATCATCTTTCAAAATTGCAATTATAGGCCCATTTTTTCCATAAGCTATCATCTTTCAAAATTGCAATTATAGGCCCATTTTTTCCATAAGCTATCATCTTTCAAAATTGCAATTATAGGCCCATTTTTTCCATAAGCTATCATCTTTCAAAATTGCAATTATAGGCCCATTTTTTCCATAAGCTATCATCTTTCAAAATTGCAATTATAGGCCCATTTTTTCCATAAGCTATCATCTTTCAAAATTGCAATTATAGGCCCATTTTTTCCATAAGCTATCATCTTTCAAAATTATAGTTTGAAGAAAAAAAAAATGTAGACGACAAATTAATCTTCGAAACGTCTAGCTAAACACTGTAGCACTATCAGCATTATTTAAGAAAGGAACTACAAAAAAGTCCACTTCATTATATTGTGCTTCAAATATATATATATATTTATATATATATATATATATATATATATATATATATATATATATATATATATATATATTTATATATATATATATATATATATATATATATATATATATGCAAATAAGGAACCAGCCAAAATATTTCATTCGAATATATAGGGCGGTGTGCATGAGGTGCTCATTACATGTTAGTGTGGGACAAACATTACCAATTCCACATGTGTCCACTTTATTCATATTATAATTTTTTAAAATCTGTAACCCACGAATACAATTTTCTTGTTATTATTAATTTAACATTCGCAAAACTACAATGATGTAAAAATAGAATCCACATTACAAATTCATGTATTAAGCGAAGTTTAGCACTTGGAAACATTTGAAAATACACATTTAAATAGTTTAGTATTTCGGAAGTTGAAAAAGAAAGCTTATAGCTTTTGAGTTTGCAGAACTGACCCGTCAGATAGTCAACACACTTTATTTAATCAGTATTTTTGATGTATATAAAGGTTATTTTTGTTAATGTTCCCTATTCTAGCCCATGCCTTCGATAAAAGTGAGGAATCCATGAATGGGAGATAACCAGGTCTACTGTTTAGCATACCACTTTCTATAAACTAATTTTTTTGTTCATAGTGAAAATTTAACGGAAACTGATGAAAGATAGTATCGTTGTAACAGTTTGGGTTTGTACATATTTTATGGTGAAATTGGCCAAGGTATTAGAACATCGGTAAAAAAAAACTCTGCTAGTCATGATGTGCTATTTCCATGGATAAAAGTGGAGCTGGTATCGATGTCTGGCTTTATTTCTGTATAAACCCCCTTCAATCATTAGGTTATGTGGATAAAATTAAGATAACATTGCAGGATGGGAAATAAATAGCACCCCCCCCCAAAAAAAAAAAAAAAAAAAAAAAAAAACAACAAACAACCATATTCATTGCAAAGACCACAAACTTTCAATACTTCATCCTATTGACAGGCTGAAAAAATCAATCCGAACAGTATTTTTATACTCTCATCACAAATTGTCAAAAATGGACACCACACTGAACACTTTTTCAAACCAGCTGATAAACATAAGAACCTTATTTAAACCAGTTTTTACCGAAAATACAACTTAATTCAGAACATTCCTTTTAGCCAGCATTAAGAACCTTCATGATACCCGACATTAAAAAAAGTTACAGGATTTATCTAACGTCTTATGACACAGACCAAAACCTCAGATAGATGATGATATATCTAAACAAGAAAATCGCACCGACCTCTTTAAATGCAAAAAAAGGGAAAACATTGAACAAATACATGTCATCTTTACCTTCCATTCAGATGGCCCTAAAGAAGGTTGATTCGTTCAAAATCGTGCCAAACCCTGAAGACCTCTCTGGAGAAAAAATGAAATCACCTACAAACCAAATATCAAATGGCCGAACTTAAATCTGTTACTACAAAATTATAAATATGAGAACATATGTTGAAAACAAACGACTTTTCCAGTGTTATGAAGAACTGAAGAAAACCTTGTCATCCACAACAACACCATAAATTACAGAACAGAACATGTCATCTATCTAAAATTCAAATTCAGGGGTTGTTTCGTAGTGTCGAAGAGCCAGGAAAACTTACTAAAATAATGAATCCCCACATCCGACTGGAATACTTGTTATATTTTTTTTATATCTAAAACCAAGAATAATTCATTTCCAAGGTAGGTCAGTAAGTGATAATCACCTGTCACTTCGAAAGCATATTTTATCCAAAGTTATAAATATATATATTGAACTTTACGCGATATTTTTGATTATATGGGACTTAAATAACACAGGGATACGAAAATCGTTACCTGAACTAACAATTATGGTACACGGATGGCTCTTTGTGGTAGCGGCAGGCTAAGTGACAATATATAATTTGTAATTCATACTACCGGTGCTCCTTTCTTTAATAATAAACAACAATTACTATACCGTTTAATTTGCAAATAATACTAGATAGCATTTACATAATACATTATGACCACTGTCCACGTACATCTCAAAGTTCCTATGGAGGTTCCAATCTCTCCACTGCAGTTGTCGACACTGTCTTGGTCGTAATTAAGTACTGCGTCTCTATACTTATATGCTAGTTGGAAGATTGCATGCAAAAGGTTAAACTTCTTATGTATTAATTTATACATTACCAAAATTGTCTATGCACATATGACAAATAATTGATGGTGATCAGATATTATGAATGAGGGACAATTAGTAGACATTAAAAAAGTTATACATATTCGTGAGGAAGACTTTGAGAACAAATTACAATGCGTAGAAATTGCACGATAACGATTCTGATTGTGATCATTTTCATAACACATTAAATTTGAACAGGAGTTTTTTTAGCAGTAATATTTTTGGTTTAAGTAAAGTAATGACACATCTTCAATATGTCTTTTTAAATTCTCTTTATAAGGGTGTCATGCCCATCATAATTTGTATTCAGGTTTTGGATATTTTTGTCAACTATGCGAAGCTGTCCTTGCTGGTATGCCCAATATAGCTTGCTTTCCAGTCACTGCGCTGTCGTCATTACTGGGCCAAGGCACCGAACTCGGCTTAATACGGTACTCACCGTTCCACCACTTTTTTCAGGAACTATGAAAACGATGCAAATGACCAAAGATTTCGAGGACTACAAAATGTATTGTATATGTCGCACGACATCACGATACCTACCGAGAAGAAGTTTTAAGTCATTGGATCAACTGACCCTGGAGCATACACTCACAAATGAAACAATAGTCATTGATGGCATCATGGCAGTATAAATATCATATTCTATTCACAAAATGCACTTGATCAATTGCAAATATCGAGTATAATACTATTACGTGCAGAAAATAGTAGTGACGAAGTAATGTAACACATACAACCACAGTATATAAATGAAACACAAGTCATAATATTACAATGACTCATTTAGAGCACGAGAAAGAAACTATATATTCATCCGATATTTCATTATATATGTTGAAATAGGATCCTATTTATGAACGTTTTATAGAAAACAAAATATATTTTTTCTTACATTTAAAAGTACGCACTTACTTCAGAAACTAAAAAGAAATTGGACACTGTCTATAAATGACAACATCTGTAAGTTTACATGTGGGACATATATATGTTTAAGCCAAAGTCTTGTACTGTCGACAAATTTTCGACGTGGTACAAAATTGAAACCCGGGAGGGAAATCTACTGTCTTTTACTAGACATTCAGACGATATGGTCTGTTTCAAAATTTCAGTGAAGTACATCACTGCATACGATATTTGTAAATATTAACGGATATTGGGATATCTTGATGTTCATTCCTTTGAGAAAGATGAGAATTCATAATTATTGCAGAAATCAAACTTCAGTGTAATTTCCGGAGATCCCAGTGGATAAAGTTTTAAACAGACCATATAATTTTGTAAGCCACGTCAATGAATGTAGATATCTTATCTTGTCTCGATATAATGGTTTCTTCAGGTATTGTAAGTTTACATTATAACTTTTAGAAAAAGTACCTCTTCCTCGTTGCAACTCAATTAGTCATTTGGTCGAATCACTACCATCCATTCGGAACTACCTCGGCTATTTCTGCAAGATACAAATATGCCTCATATGTATGTCGGCGCAGTAATTTACAGAAAAATCACATTTTGTTCGCCGGAAATTTGTCCGCAAAAAAGTAATCCCAATCTATTCGGACCACTTTGGCTATTTCTTCAACTTGATTGATGTAGGATTGACCGAGAAGTTAGGAATACAAAAAAATATTTCCATGCATTCGTAACTTCTCGGTCAACTTCTCGTAAATAGCCGAGGTGGTTCGCATATCAGCTATCAACATACATTCGAGGTATGATCCGTAGGATTGACCTCGAAGTTGCGAATGCACTACCATCCTCCCAGCGATTTCTTTGCTTCACTGCAATAAGAGATACGGTGTTCATTGACCTATTTTCGAAATTTAGGATCACCCTTATTTTGTCTGTAATTCGGAGGAAAAACCCCATTTTTGTGTAAATATATAAACTGTTTTGTTTTGTTCTTCTTGGTTTTAACGGCACTTTAACACATTTTTAGTATTATCATGTTGTGGAAATGGGAGTTAAGTGCCTCTCCTGGGATGGCCTGCGCGTGTATCGAACCTGCGACCATTGGATTACGAGTCCGACGCTCAACCAAGTGTGCTACTGCGGCTCCAAATACACACCCTCTGCCTTTTTTCTTAAAGGTTTTTCAAAGATAATCCGAGAAATTATAACTTTGTGATCTGCATAAATACAAACGATCGATGAAAAAAGAAAGTATTTGTTTCCTATCAATGCATTATTGAGTTCGCGTACTTGTGTGTTTGCCTTCTATCACGTGCTTGTATATGAAGTACTTATCTATGATCTACAAATTACTAACTCTACGTGAACTGTGTTACCGAACTTACGTGTTCTATCATCTAAACTTGCTCACTTGACAATTTTCAATTTTTCTAGCTGATATACTATACTTTGAGGGCAAATGCGTAATTGATCACAGAACTCTACTATGGTGATTACACGATCACTCCCAGGGATAATGTACACCTATAATTCTTGGTTTAGGTGCGAACGCCATTCAAAATGCATGTAAATAAACAAAGAAACGTTTGTGTGTATTAGGAAAAGCCAAATTGTTTAAAGGTTACATGTATGGAAAAATATATGAAAATGTATTTTTAAAGGGATCCCACACGGTTGTATGGCATATCTGTGGTAAAACAAATACAGATAAATTAGACAAACTCCAGTGTAGGGCTCAAAAAATTTTATACAATGATTTTGATATTACTTATTCAAAAAGGCAAATACACCTACCTTACACTTACGCAGGTTGAGGAAATTGGCTCTAGAAACAGGTTATATTAAAGATTTTTTTAAACAGACATTCGGCAAGTACTTTTCAGATACTGAAATATGCTCGGCAAACCAAAAATCCGGACAAAGTATGGTATAAACAGTTATAGCAGCTAAGCTGTGGAACTCCCTACCAGATGAATGTATTATGTAACATATTTATAGGGTTTAACGGCACGTCAGCACCATGCTGGCTATAAAGTGCCGATTAAAAGTTTAGTTCTAAAAATATTAAGGGAAAACAAACCCTTTCAAATAAACGTACGTATGAAACGCTTTAAGATATAATGCAAAGATCTTTATAAGGTTGGAAAAATACAAAGATTAAAAAATTGTTTAAATCATAAGGAAGATTAACCCTTACTAATAAAAGTACATATATTTTCGAAGACGGGTTTTTTGCTTGATCGAGTTGACAACATAACATTTATGTCTCACAGTTAAGTCGATATACTCGATAATAATGTGCTTCCCCTGTCAGTGGACATTAACATGGAAAGAATTTCTGTCGAAGTTTACCTTTCAGGATGTATGCAATGGTCAAGTATATGTGTCCTATATGAGAGCACATATGTAAGTAGGTAACGAGGACGGAATAAGGCCCGTTGGAAACATACATTACTAGACATTTGGGACGGTAAGGGGTTCTTTGGGAATTTAACATTAGCGGTTTTAGGCCTGTATGGGGATCTATTTGCGACGGTATATTGACCAATTGGATTAAACTTTAGCGATTTGGGGCCGGTATGGTATCCCACTGGGATTGACAATACTGGGACACTATAGGACATTACGAGTGTTTAACATTCATGTTTTGGGGCCGGTATGTGGCCCTGCGGGAATTACCATTACGTAGCACCATGGGGCCCTACCGGAATTGAACATGGAAGGGAAGCTTTGGGTCACTATGAGAATTGATTTTAGGGGTTTATTGCTCCTTGCGGGAATTCAACATTAGGATGACACTTTAGAATTTAGACGTACTAAAGCAGACGAACGTCATTGGATAGGAAAAACACATATATTGTAACAGACCAACATTGTGACAGACCCACTGTTGTTTTGACTGATAAACACCCTACCTAATTAAAGGACAATGACTAAGTATTTAAGGTAGGCGATGATAGGCTTGCTCATATACTTAGACTTACTATCCAACATACCATCACACATACAAAGGTAAGGGGGAGGGGGTACAATCCAACATGCCATCGCACGTACACAAAGGTAGGGGTTATTTTCTTTAATACATACACACAAACACAAGCACACACACCACCACACGTACCAAGGAAGTGGGGTAGGGTTTATTTTGTTGTTTTACAGATATACTTTTACAGACATGCATAAATGAGATGACTATATCAAACCTCTTTGGCCAAGCCTAAGAGGAAAAGACTTACGTCTCCAAAAAAGTCCAAGTCATCAGCAACAGCTGGAGAAAATACAACTACAACAAAGACGACAATGCCAGCGGCGGTGGAACTCAGACGAAGGAAAGGATTAAGGCAGTTACAACTCATGATGGAAAGTCTATGCTTTGTTTGTTGTTTTGGGGTTTTTTTTTTTGTTTTTTTTTGTTGACCATTTTCAACCAGGCCTTTTCGGGTTACCCATATCTCTCAAAAAAGAGATACTTATATATTATTACCAAATCAAATCAAAAGAAAACCCGTAAGAAAATAAAGAAAAAGTGTGTGTGTGTATGCATGTATTTAAGAACCTTTATTTTATCACTGTCGGAATTATAGCGTACTCACGAGTGGACGAGAAAAGATATGGGGTGGACCCAACACTCATTCCGATTTCGTTAAGTGGATCTTGGACCCCACTGATGACTGGGAGGAAGAAGATTTAGATCGTTACGGCAACTGTCACACCTACGCTAAATCGCACACTATATGTCTGGGTACGACGGTCAGTTTCTTTGAAACATTTTGCATAAAAGCGAACAGAATACTCACAAGTGAGCATGAATGGAGCTACAATCAATAACATAAAAAAAATAACAGTACAGTTTAAAGATTTCATGTGTTACTTGGCTATGCTTTTGAGTAAGGTGCCTAAAACGTTTGGAATGACTGAAATGGCTAAAGGATATTTCTCAAATTTTTTTTAACACCAAGAGCAATCAAGACGTTTTGCTAGCTCATATAATGATACTATGACCCTGAAAATTAGCGAGTCGAGCAACGGAAGGCTTTCTGCACATGGTACCAGACTTACTCTTCTGACCTTCTTGACTTTCAAAAAGAAATGCTCAACTATTGTCAGTTTGTTGTGGACATTTTACGAATTTGTTGTGAAATGCATGATAAACATATACAACATGCTGGAAACGGTGGAGAAAAGAAGATTGGTCCTTACTCTGTCGATGGTTATGATTTGGAAAACCCACAGATCGTGCAGGAGTTTCATTGATGTCTATGGCACATATGTGTCACATGTTATCCTGAACGAAAACTGAAAAATCCATACACTTAGTTTGCGATGGAAGATCTGTACGAAATAGCTCACCGACGATGCCAGAATTCAGAAGCCCTTGGATACCGCGTACTGCAAATGTGGGAGCACTATTACGACCTACGTAGAATGTCGACGCGTCGTCGAAGAATGTGATGTCCTAGACATTGAACCTTTGATGCCTATTGTATGATGCAAACGAAGCTCAAGGAGAATAAATCAACTATATCGACGTGGTTTGTTGTACCCTTGGGTTTGTAAATATTCTCGATTCCCGAACGGCCACTATGAAATTTGGGCAGAACACGTTAACATAAAACACATTCGTCAATATGAAGACCTAATCAAATGCAACGTTCTTCCACCTACAGCCTTGTATCATCCCGTGTTACCCCATCTTTGCAACGGATAACTCGTGTTTCCATTATGTCACACGTGTGCTGAAATGTGTTATCAACACGAACCATGCCGTCACGACCACGAAGAGAGCGCTTTGACAGGAACGTGTATCATTGTGGAAATGTTCTACGCTCCCGATTGTGCATATTAGTTCTTAAAAGTATTCGAAATTTGGTACTTCCCTAATATAGAAAAATACCAACAGGGCCGATCGAGTCTAGGGATTTTTTAAAAATACGTCATTGAGTTCCTCAGACTGAAAAAAGATGCATGTAGTTATCAGACGTTGTAACACAGAAGAAGAGAAAGAAAGATTTATGTTATGGCACCAATTCGTGCATACTCAATTATTTGTGAGGAAAATTAGCTCAGCTTCCGATGATGCCGAAGATGGAATACATGAAAGATCCGAGTCAATGCTCTCAGTTGATAGACGATCAAGGACAACTTA
This sequence comes from Margaritifera margaritifera, assembly GCA_029931535.1. Lineage (NCBI taxonomy): Eukaryota > Metazoa > Mollusca > Bivalvia > Unionida > Margaritiferidae > Margaritifera > Margaritifera margaritifera. The sequence goes on from JAQPZY010001699.1 coordinate 23,177,476, forward strand.
TCCAACACATCCAAATTGTACGGGAATATTTAATCATGGTGAATTGCGAAGAAACGCTCGAGTTTGTCAAACCCATCGAGTTTGCCAAAGTGATTAATGCTGCCTACGTGACAGCCAACGCCCATTTGAAATTGTATTCGGTTCTGGAACATCTAAGGTCCGCCTTCATTAATTTGACACAGACAGCTGTTTGTAAATCATTCAATCTGGATGATATAACGCCCACATCGAAGATGAATGTTTAGAGGCAAGGACCGACGAACATCCCAAAGAACCATTTTCAGTGTTGCGAGTGGTGGACCCAAACAGAACGAATACCAGTATCGATATAGGAATAACAACTTCACACGAAATGAAAAGTAAAAGTACTCACCCTATGGTCGTGAACTTTAACGTGCTGAAAAAAAGTCATGTCGGAATAGAGACTTTCTAGTTAAATTCATCATCCACACAAAATTACGCGTTTGTCAGATCAGCAAGTTGTCAGTAAACCGTTAGAGAAGGCATCAATCTGTCTACGAGAAACGAGTGCGACTTCCCGATTACAACACCGTACCTTATGGCTACCATCGAATATTAAAAAGGGGGAGTCCAAGGGAGGAGATCGTTTTGACCAGAGACATTGACCTAAAAAGAATAACCCCATTCCTTTCAAGATGCTTTCTACACAGAAAAAAGACGAATGTGTTGATGTGCCCTACCACAAGATCGATGTACGGTCTTGTCACGCCATAGAAAGTGATGCCGTTACCGTGTCAAACTCTAGATGTCATCATCAGCATCATGATCTCTGTTACAACCCACATTTCATACCACAAGCTAAAGTGAAACCGATCGTTCCAGAGTTACACCCGCCTTATAACGGAGACTCGTGGATGAAAGCAGAATACACGTTTCCCGTGACTATGGCTGGCTATTGTGATTTTGTCACGTTCAAATGTAAATGGCCAAAATATTTGGAAGGACCACTCCGAATGCTTTAGCTGCAGTAGGATTTGTGTAAATGGAAGAAGGAGACAAAGCACGGTGATTCAATTGTGACGTGTCACTACCTTTGGACTCTTAATCTTAATATGACACCAACGGCATAACATGGATAACCATTGATATCCTCATACTATAAACGGCATATCATGGATAACCATTGATATCCTCATACTATAAACGGCATAACATGGATAACCATTGATATCCTCATACTATAAACGGCATAACATGGATAACCATTGATATCCTCATACTATAAACGGCATATCATGGATAACCATTGATATCCTCATACTATAAATAGACTGGTGGAGGAAAACTGTAGTCTTGTGACTATGGAGATATTTTTAGAAGAGTGCATTCAGAATCTACCTTTTGGAGTTGCGAGAATACATTTACAACTATTCTGTATGGAATTAAGTGAATCGCAAAAAGAACAATCACATCCTAAACGTCATTGACCTTTTAGTCATTGGTATATGAATGTTCCAAGAAGGTTGATTACCTTTCAGATGTTCAAATGGTTAGACATTGAAGTTGTAAGACTCTCAATAGTATTATTTCTGCACGAAATCTCGCTCCGAATTCCGTGGGAGTATGTCAATCTAAAGATTAAATACTTCGAGGATTACAAAGAGATTTTAGAAGAATTAATTCCACATGACGATCCTCTTTTTAGTTTGTGATGACGTGTGTGTGTGTGTGTTGGATTTCGTTTACCTGCGGACTCAGTTTGGCCAGTTTATTTCAATTATAGGAAACGACGTGATGACCGTGACAACAACCACAAATATAAACATTTTGTCTGTTCACATAAAAGCGATTTATGATGAATACAAAAATAACTCGTCGCACCTTGGCAACACACCACACTTACCAAGAATTTGGTGTCGGTAATGATCTTCATCGACAGACTTTATACGAGAATGATATACGCTTTTGGGAAAGTCTAAGATTCCAAGATTGGAGATACCTTGCAGTGGTCGTGTGTGAATGTTTATACTAATATCCATAATAACAACAACAATCACAACAAAAAGATCAAAGACAGATCATGCTGTGACAGAAGAAAAAGAAACAAAAAATTTGAAATTGCTGTGATATGGTGCTCATGTTTTGTCTATTTTAGAAATATTAAACCCTGTTCCTATTCTGTATAAAATGTATTATGGGATCTGTTTACTCGCAGAATTTAAAAACTCTAGGATCATGGCTGTATCGTCGTCCGTTCTCAGAATGATCGTCGAATGGTCAGATCGTCAAACCTGGGAGGCGTTGTGTCTTCGCCATTGCTTTAACACGCTCATTGCTGGATCCAGTGGTTCAGGCAAAACCGAATTTGTCAAATGTTTGCTCGAACACAAACAACTTTTTTTCGATCGTCTTGACAAAGAGTGACAATTGGCTTACTCGTTACTCAAAGAATGTCAAGGAGAAAACATTTCGTTTGCTGCGGGTGTTCCTCACCAGGACGACGGGATTTTGTCTGACTCTAGTCCAAGTCATCTCGACATCTTCGATGATATGTAAGGTGACGATGAAGAAGAAATCAAACTTTGGTTTACACGAAAAGGCATTATCGCTACGCCAGTATTGTTTAAATTGCACAAAATTTATTCCAAGAAAGCAAAGCCCATCGCGTCTCAATGCTCATTATATGTTGTTCTTTAAAAGTGCTAGAGTCAAATCTCAAGTACAAGTTTTGGCTCACCAGTTGGGATCGCCATGGCTTAATTTTGCGTGTGACCATGCCGCATGTTTTCCACACGCCTATCTACTAATTGGTTTAAATCCCCAAACCCCTGAATATTTGAGATTTCGTACTGATTTCTCCTCGTTTTGGTTTAAAAGGGTATTAAAACCTCATTCACTTCATCCATAATATTTGTCAACATCTCATCATCCAGCCAGATTGATTCGCGTACTTCATCCATAATATTTTTCAACATCTCATCATCCAGCCAGATTGATTCGCGTACTTCATCCATAATATTTGTCAACATCTCATCATCCAGCCAGATTGATTCGCGTACTTCATCCATAATATTTGTCAACATCTCATCATCCAGCCAGATTGATTCGCGTACTTCATCCATAATATTTGTCAACATCTCATCATCCAGCCAGATTGATTCGCGTACTTCATCCATAATATTTGTCAACATCTCATCATCCAGCCAGATTGATTCGCGTACTTCATCCATAATATTTGTCAACATCTCATCATCCAGCCAGATTGATTCGCGTACTTCATCCATAATATTTTTCAACATCTCATCATCCAGCCAGATTGATTCGCGTACTTCATCCATAATATTTGTCAACATCTCATCATCCAGCCAGATTGATTCGCGTACTTCATCCATAATATTTGTCAACATCTCATCATCCAGCCAGATTGATTCGCGTACTTCATCCATAATATTTGTCAACATCTCATCATCCAGCCAGATTGATTCGCGTACTTCATCCATAATATTTGTCAACATCTCATCATCCAGCCAGATTGATTCGCGTACTTCATCCATAATATTTGTCAACATCTCATCATCCAGCCAGATTGATTCGCGTACTTCATCCATAATATTTGTCAACATCTCATCATCCAGCCAGATTGATTCGCGTACTTCATCCATAATATTTGTCAACATCTCATCATCCAGCCAGATTGATTCGCGTACTTCATCCATAATATTTGTCAACATCTCATCATCCAGCCAGATTGATTCGCGTACTTCATCCATAATATTTGTCAACATCTCATCATCCAGCCAGATTGATTCGCGTACTTCATCCATAATATTTTTCAACATCTCATCATCCAGCCAGATTGATTCGCGTACTTCATCCATAATATTTGTCAACATCTCATCATCCAGCCAGATTGATTCGCGTACTTCATCCATAATATTTGTCAACATCTCATCATCCAGCCAGATTGATTCGCGTACTTCATCCATAATATTTGTCAACATCTCATCATCCAGCCAGATTGATTCGCGTACTTCATCCATAATATTTGTCAACATCTCATCATCCAGCCAGATTGATTCGCGTACTTCATCCATAATATTTGTCAACATCTCATCATCCAGCCAGATTGATTCGCGTACTTCATCCATAACATTTGTCAACATCTCATCATCCAGCCAGATTGATTCGCGTACTTCATCCATAATATTTGTCAACATCTCATCATCCAGCCAGATTGATTCGCGTACTTCATCCATAATATTTTTCAACATCTCATCATCCAGCCAGATTGATTCGCGTACTTCATCCATAATATTTTTCAACATCTCATCATCCAGCCAGATTGATTCGCGTACTTCATCCATAATATTTTTCAACATCTCATCATCCAGCCAGATTGATTCGCGTACTTCATCCATAATATTTGTCAACATCTCATCATCCAGCCAGATTGGTTCGCGTACTTCATCCATAATATTTTTCAACATCTCATCATCCAGCCAGATTGATTCGCGTACTTCATCCATAATATTTGTCAACATCTCATCATCCAGCCAGATTGATTCGCGTACTTCATCCATAATATTTTTCAACATCTCATCATCCAGCCAGATTGATTCGCGTACTTCATCCATAATATTTTTCAACATCTCATCATCCAGTCAGATTGGTTCGCGTACTTCATCCATAATATTTGTCAACATCTCATCATCCAGCCAGATTGATTCGCGTACTTCATCCATAATATTTGTCAACATCTCATCATCCAGCCAGATTGATTCGCGTACTTCATCCATAATATTTTTCAACATCTCATCATCCAGCCAGATTGGTTCGCGTACTTCATCCATAATATTTGTCAACATCTCATCATCCAGCCAGATTGATTCGCGTACTTCATCCATAATATTTGTCAACATCTCATCATCCAGCCAGATTGATTCGCGTACTTCATCCATAATATTTGTCAACATCTCATCATCCAGCCAGATTGATTCGCGTACTTCATCCATAATATTTGTCAACATTTTATCATCCAGCCAGATTGATTTGCGTACTTCATCCATAATATTTGTCAACATCTCATCATCCAGCCAGATTGATTCGCGTACTTCATCCATAATATTTGTCAACATCTCATCATCCAGCCAGATTGATTCGCGTACTTCATCCATAATATTTGTCAACATCTCATCATCCAGCCAGATTGATTCGCGTACTTCATCCATAATATTTTTCAACATCTCATCATCCAGCCAGATTGATTCGCGTACCGTTTGCCATCAGTCGCGAAAAAGATGAACAAGTGCGTTCACGTTTGTTGGAAACGAGTCTCAAAGAAGTGTTGCAATGGTTTACTTTGACGGCATTTCAAGTACTACATTGAATCATTCACACTCATCATCAAACGCAATGTTGTTTTTTTTTTGTTTTCGATAAGCATAAGGTGGCATAAGGTGGTATTGACACAGCTTGCAGATCAAAGAATCGATGTCCAGACTAAGAAACAAATTATCGTGAAACTTGGAGGAAGAGTGTTTTTTTGAAGGGGTCATTATTCTTGCAGCAGCTAAGGTAAACAAAAATGCAAGAACAAAAACAACTACAAAGAGGAAGACAAAGAAGAGATCTGCTGTTAATATACACAAGAAACCATGTCCCGAGAAAACAAAGAAGAAAAGGAGGAAAACACCATAAGTACTACCCCAAGAAAGAGTGGCACTGCTGCTAGAAAGCACAAGTACCCACAAAAACCTTGATCTGCAGTAACGAAGGTATCATCAATCTCCTGGTTTAAGAAAAGTGTTTCCCAGTCTGTTGAAAACGTTCCCTCCTCCAACGCCCAAAATGGACACTCGTTTCTAAAGTACTCCTCTTCCTTCATTTTCTTCTTCTGCTGTTGTGGCTGCTGTTGCGACAAATAAGGCTCTACATCCTAAGAAATAAGTGCAAGACGGAACGGGTATGTTACAAAGTTTAGTCGATCTGTCAAAGCAAGAAATCGCATGTTTTAGCCGATTGAAAACTCCTTCGTTTTCTCGTCGCTCAGTATCCAAGGTAAAGCTTGTACAACGTCCCGACTCCAAGTGACACGAGTCCGGTATACAAGAAATTATTTGGACATGGATTGCCTTAGTCATCTTGACAAGATGTCGTCCTCAAAGATCTTATGGCATCGTCCTCGTCAAAAGACTCCTAAAAAGTGGGGAAATATACCCCCCCCCCCTCCATTAGCGAAACACTGGGATATATTATCGGTGTTAACCAAAGCGAATGCACCAATTCGAAAACAGATCATTCAAAAAAGCTTCTAAGGAAAGCATCGATACTGTATGTGAACTCTTTTTGAACACATTGTAAGATACTGTTCCCTTGAAGAAGACAAAGAAACAGCGATTAGGATGACATCGTTACATTCTTCGAAACATGGTGAAGAAAAAAAAATTCCAGCCATGCAAAAGAAAAAGTGTTCGTTAAGCGAGGCTGTTCCTATGCTGATGGCTCCGTTGTTAGCCAAAGTAGCTACCCCAGAGGTGGGCAAACTTTCCAGTGCAAGGGCCGCATACACAAATTTACAACTTTAGCGGGACGCATAGTTCATTAAGTAAAATAATTAATATTTGAAATAGCAAAAACAAAAGGTTTTCTAAATAACATCATAATTAATTTTCAGTTGTTAATATGTTGTTAATATTTGAAAACTTAAACTTCAAAAGAAGCACATTTATTTGATAAACAGAGTAACATAAACAGAGTCAGTGCGAATGATGCAGCTGATCACATTCATTGACCAGTTTGTCAAAATTTGGTGACATGTTGCTCGTGCTGATCTTTAAAACTGAGTGAAGATTTGAATCTGTGAGAAGCGATCTGTTCTTTGACTTGTTGACTTTCATAGTAGAGAAAGTCTGCTCACAAATGTAGGTTGATGCAAACAACACAAACATCTTTCTGGCAAATTCTTTCAGATTTTGAAACTTTCCTGGGTGTAGAGAAGCATAAAACTCAATCAGGGGTTTGGTTTCAAAAGTTCTTCTTAAGGAGTTGTCGGCCTGCAAATCAATCAGTTCCATCTGCAGTTTTTCAGTGGCTGTTTCAATGTCACAAGCAAAGGGTGAGCTGAGCAGGTCGAACTGTTGTTCCATTGCCTTGAAATCAGCAAACCTCCTGATAAATTCTTCTTTTAAAGCCGTGATCTGACAACTGTACTTGTCAGATAATGCTTGTGAAACAGTCTGCGTCTTCAAAAGAGGAAAATGAGCAAAGTTCTGCTCATTCAGCTGCTTGGCAAAAAGTTTAAGCCCCATTTGAAAGGATTTCACTTCCACGTACAATTCATGATCAAATACACCTTTTCCTTGAAGTTTAGTGTTCAGCTCATTCAATTTTTGCATTATGTCCACAGCAAATGCAAAATCACAAATCCATTCTTCACTCTGCATTTGTTTTGAAAAGTCACAAGAGATATCTTTCATAGAAAAAAACATGAGAATCTCTGCTTTGAGGTCCCACACCCTCTTTAGTACTTTTCCCATGCTTAACCAGCGGACATTTGTGTGGTACAGCACATCAGTAAAATCAGCTTCCATATCTTCCAACAGGCTTCGGAACTGCCTGTGTTTCAGTCCCCTTGCTCTTATTGCATTCACTGCACACACGACTGGATCCACAACATGCTTAAGATTTAAAGAAAACTTACAGAGGCTTTCTTGATGTATGATGCAGTGAAAGGACAGTACACTGTGCAGTGGGAAATCTTCTTTAATTTCATCATTCATTAACTTCACAAGGCCGCAATGTTTACCTGTGAGTGAAGGAGCCCCATCCGTTGTAATACTTGCCAGTTTATCTAAGCTTAATCCAGATCTGATTAAACTGTTAATGACACTGTTGTACAAATCTTTCCCAGTACAAGTGTCTTTGAGAGACTCCATAGATAACAATTCCTCTGTAATGTCAAAGTTTGCATCAATTCCTCTGATAAAAATAAGCAACTGTGCAGTATCCTGAAGATCATTACTCTCATCCAAAGCAATCGAAAACCACTGAAAACTATCACTGGCGTTTAACAGTTGTTCTTGAAGATTCACTGCAATTGTGTCTATGCGACGAACAATACTTCTTCGTGATAATGATATGGCTTCTACTTTTGACTTGGCTTCAGGACACACAACACTGACAGCATCAATCATACAATCTTTAATAAATTCTGCTTCCGAAAATGGTTTGTTTTGCTTTGCGATTTTGTTGGCCAACACGAAACTTGCCTTTGTTGCATTCTCTTGTAAAGATGAAGTTTTCACAAACACAGCTTGCTGTTGTTTCAACTTTTTTAGCAGATCAGTTGCTTTCTTTTGCAGTTCTTGTTTTGATAAATTTTTTCCAAAGTTACCGTGCTTAGTTTGAAAGTGACGTTTCAAATTGAACTCCTTGAAAACGGCAATAGTGTCTTGACAAATCAAACACACAGCTTTAACTCCAACATCAGTAAAGAAATACTTGTCAGTCCACTCCTTGTTAAACGCACGGCATTCATCTTCAATTTTTCGCTTTCTAGATATCCTCGAACAACTCATTTTGGGTAAATTTGGCAGATAATAAAAGCTTTTTTAAAGGTATAGATCGATACGGAACTGTCAATCCCGGTAAATTCTTCACTTCAACAATTTCGCGTTAACTGCGAGTCACTCGTCTGCCATGCCGGGTGCATACACTGTTCAAAAAATCTTTTTGGCTCGTAAGCGCGCTGGTTCCGATGACACACAGTCAAGACACACTGACGACGCACTCAGCCAATCACGAGCGTGTGAACAGTGAAAGACAACGCATGCGCGCGCGCACCTCGATCGACCCACCCGGTGGGAAAAAATCATAGATATATGAATAGAATGCGAAACAAGTCAAACAAAGTTCTATTGAAATTTCTGTGGCTTTTCCCACTGGGTGGGTATTTGGCATCGCGTGGTTACATTTCTCTCAAAATTAGAAAGAAATTTTACCCTTGAGAAAATTAAATAGCGTGAACATAGGACTTGTTCCTAGGCCGCATGAAAACCCTTGACGGGCCGCATGAAAGCCCTTGGCGAGCCACATGCGGCCCGCGGGCCGTAGTTTGCCCATCCCTGAGCTACCCCCATGTTAGGAGCGATGACGAATCCTTGTTTGGATGGAGCTTTTAGGCGAAATAATAAAAATGGCAGTTCATTCTTGAAGGACATCAATACTTCACCACTTGAGATTATGCAAGGACACAAATTAACGTTAGTCCCTTGCAAACGGTGGATCTCCACTGTTGGTACGAGCAGCGGATACCCCACTGACCACCAAATCCTAACCTCACTGAGATTTTTCAATTACAATAAGATTTATAGTCTTTGATGGATCGAACTGACATGTCAGAAACGGAAAAGTCACAGTGGTACGGACAATTCTTGCATTGTCTTCAAACATTTCACGAAAAAGCGGTACGCGGAGGAGCAACACCCATTTTAAGTGACCTTAAGAATTTGATGAAGACCGAATTACCCCCCCCCCCCAAAAAAAAAAAAACAAAAAAAAAAAAAATAAAAAACAAATAAAAAACAACCACAGCAGATACGGCGGCGACGCCGACGATGACAGCCAAACCCAAGATCACTACCTCGGCCTCTGACTAATTTTTGAAAGACAATACATTACGAAGACTAGTGGAAGAAAGCGTTCATAAAAGGAATGCAAAGAAGAGCACGTTATTTTGTACGCATTCTCAACGATCATCCTCACATGTCCTATGATGAACAACATCGTTTAGTTTATCAAAGAAAACTAATTCCCTTGTCCAGTGTGATTGATTTTATCAACGATGCTCTTCGATACCGTAGGAAATTTCATCCTGTGGCATGGCAACAAATCTCCTTTGGACTGAGTGAAACCAATATGCATCAAAATGCCGTAGGCAATTCACAAGGTTGGCGATGGATCCAACGCCAACGCATTTTACAGTTTATGCCTACGTTGGGAGAGAGTGCTGAACCTGCGGAAGAGGAAGTAATAAAAGACAAAAATGGAGAAAAGATGGATTAGTTTTAAACTCCACCGGCAAAAACACCTACGGCATCATCCAGTCTTACAGTCACCGATTCGAAAAGAAATGAAAGCATGGCTTAAAAAGTATCATGTCAACATCATCCCCATCAAAACCAGTAAAGAAAGTAGTCAGAAAAGAACTAATCACACCTGTTCGGTCATTATCATATACTCCTTTTGCTCGTCATAGACATAAAGCATCGTAAACACAACTACCACCAGAACTGAAGAACATTTGAAGCTGCTTGACTTATTGAGCAGCATGGACACACTTTTGGCTAGCATTTAATACAACTCTGCACATGCTACTGGCTAAGGTGAAATTCATTTGTAAAAAAAATGCATCTAACTGTAAAAGCAAAGCTCAAAAGTATACGTCTACGCGACGTACGACAATGGTTTCAAGCACAATCGACTTACACGTTACTCAAGCCAATTCGATGCAAATTTTCATGAAGTGAAACGAGGATACAGGGATCGATCATCAATGGCAAGCCGATTTAACCGATGTTTCCCACTTGGCTTCGTACACTCCAGGTTACCAGTGTTTGTTTTGTGTAGTTTATGTTTGGTTTTTTTTGTTGTTTTTTTTTCAAAATCTGCATGGGTTGTGCCTCCGACCACCAAAACAAGTTTTGAGTTAGAACGAGCTTTGAAAGTCGTATTGAAGCAAAGTAGTCGACACAGTCTGCGGTGGCAAACAGACAAAAGCATTGAAATTCTCAATCAACAATATCAAAACAAAACGAAGAAACGACATATTAATTTTTTCGCGACTGAAAATCTTGAACCAAATAGAATGTCGTCAAAGAACATTAAAGAACGCACGTGGAAATATTGTACACATCAACACAACACTCAAATACATCGACGTGTTACCACATCTTGTGAAACCCTAATATCAATTGTACAATCGCAACATCCGATCAGCACCAGAACTAGTAACCACCCAAATCGAAGTGGAAGTGTTTGATCAATTGTTTGAAACCTCTGAGAAGAAAGAAGGTGATCACAGACAATCGTCGTTGTCATCTGCCTACCTTGATGTTATATACAGAGGATTGAATTAGCATCAGAAAAATGGAATGTACTTTTCAGAAAGGATATTTATCCATCTGGACAACATAATTATTTCGTGTCACGTGCAAACGATTATCTATTGACTTGTAACTCATATATCCCCTGTACCAAAAAGTAACTCCATAACGTGGGCATGGTATGGGGAGTATGTTCAAATCGTTCTTTCGAACTGTGGCACCGATCGTGACCCCTTTTGTTAGCCAAGTACTGCATGATTTTGAAACGTCATGCCCTGTCGCAAGGAAAACAACACGTCCAAAAGGTCATGGCTGACAAACAGAATCGTAACCAAGCGTTACTAAGTGCTGGTGAAAATGTGTTGATCCAGACAAGGAAAAGAGCTATTTGGACCGTCAATAAAGCCACACCGCACGTCTGTTGAAATAGTAACTCCGACATTGTCTCAACTGTAAGGACAAGGCAGGAAGAGACGTAGAAAAATATTAAGACAACACGGACACGGCAAGAAAAGGAGAACAGTCATAGACTTTACATTTTTTATTACTAAATTAAAAAATCAAAGTTGATGCAGCAAGATTCTTTCCAATAGTTCCACGACGAAACTGGATATGTTTGCCTTACCACCTACAATGATCATGGTGCAAGAATCTCAGTGGGTAGAATACCATCTAGTATCGTCTATTACAACGATAGTTCCTATCAGGTTTGAAATCAAATGGCAGACAAGATTACATTGATCTGAATGAGAGTGACTTGTATCTTAAAGTGAAAGTCATCATAAACAACACTATGAATCTAGACGCATATGGCACACAAATTATCAGCAATTGTATGCATTCTTTGTTTAGTGAAGTGGATTTGTACTTGAACAACAAACTAGACAGCGGTAGCATGGACACTTATCTTACCGAGCATCTCGAGAGAATCTACTCACATGCGGAAAAAAGCCAAGAATAAACACATAGATGTTTCTGTACTGTGAAATCCCGACACGTTTGGCAAGTTCAACGACACAGTCTTAATTACTGATGATTACGTAAGCTACAATGTAAGATTTAACGACTGACAAAACAAAATCAAAAAAGGTCGCATATTACAAATGATGGATCGTTTGCACTTGGATATGTGGTTGCAAGACACGTATTTGTTGAATGGAGTTGATGTGCGTCTGAGACTGAATCGAATTAGCACCTTTTGCCATTTGATGCTAATACTAATGATTTCAAAACCAGCATCAGAGAAGCTAGAATATACATCCGATGTGTTGAAGTCTTACCTAGAGTACAAAACGAGATCAATCAGACTCGGACCAGAAATACGGCCAAATATAATATACGATGAGTGGAAGGCGAAACGTTTACCATAGCGCCTGGACTCCGACCCAAGATTGAAGATTGAAGATCATGTGTTCCAGGGTAAGTTACATAAACGTTTGTTAATTTGCATCATCAGCAATGCAGTCCTCACCGGTGTTATTGGTCAAACTTTCCACTTCCATCACTACAATATCTCCAAGATAGAAGTCACCCGAAACAGCTAGAAGCTGTGTAACCGGCCCTTTGAGCCAAAGTTTAAACCAAAAGAATTACTTGAAATCTTATTTTACTCTTTTGGAAGCCACATGACAATTAATTACCAACAGTACCCATGACATTTCCTACGTTGACTAGGCAGGAGGGTATTGTTTGTGCGAATATGATATTGCACCAGACCAAGGTAGTGACGAGGAACATTTTCCCACCGTCTAAAATCAAGACAACTGCGTGTGGAAAATCAGTTTGCTCAAGCACTCGACAATACAATGAACGTGATCTTGTTTGCATGTAAAGTGTGGGTATACAAAAAAACCTACCCCACTCCCTTGATATGTGTGATGGTACGTGTGATTGTGCATGTGTGTATGCATGACAAAACAAAAAGTAAGTCTAATTATGAACTACACTCCTATGTGTAGTGCTATGTTGAGAGTAAGTCGAAGTATGAACTACACTCCTATGTGCAGTGCTATGTTGAGAGTAAGTCGAAGTATAAACTACACTCCTATGTGCAGTTCTATGTTGAGAGTAAGTCGAAGTATGAACTACACTCCTATGTGCAGTGCTATGTTGAGAGTAAGTCGAAGTATGAACTACACTCCTATGTGCAGTGCTATGTTGAGAGTAAGTCGAAGTAAGAACTACACTCCTATGTGCAGTGCTATGTTGAGAGTAAGTCGAAGTAAAAACTACACTCCTATGTGCAGTGCTATGTTGATAGTAAATCGAAGTATGAACTACACTCCTATGTGTAATGGTATGTTGATAGTAAATCTTATTATGAACTACACTCCTATGTATAGTGGTATGTTGATTGTAAATCTAAGTATGAACTACACTCAATGTGTAATGGTATGTTGATAGTAAATCTAAGTATGAATTACACTCCAATGTGTAGTGGTATGTGGATAGTAAATTTAAGTATGAACTAAACTCCTATGTGTAATGGTATGTTGAGAGTAAATCGAAGTATGAACTACACTCCTATGTGTAGTGGTATGTTGAGAGTAAGTCTAAGTATGAACTACACTCCTATGTGTAATGGTATGTTGAGAATAAGTCTAAGTATGAACTACACTCCTATGTGTAATGGTATGTTGATAGTAAATATAAGTATGAACTACACTCCTATGTGTATTGGCATGTTGATAGTAAATCTAAGTATGAACTACACTCCTATGTGTAGTGGCATGTTGATAGTAAATCTAAGTATGAACTACACTCCTATGTGTAGTGGTATGTTGATAGTAAATCTAAGTATGAACTACACTCAATGTGTAGTGGTAAGTTGATAGTAAATCTAAGTATGAACTACACTCCTATGTGTAATGGCATGTTGAGAATAAGTCTAAGTATGAACTACACTCCTATGTGTAATGGTATGTGGATAGTAAATCTAAGTATGAACTACACTCCTATATGTAGTGGTATGTTGAGAGTAAGTCTAAGTATGAACTACACTCCGTTGTGTAGTGGTATGTTGAGAGTAAGTCTAAGTATGAACTACACTCCTGTGTGTAATGGTTTGTTGAGAATAAGTCTAAGTATGAACTACACTCCTATGTGTAATGGTATGTTGATAGTAAATCTAAGTATGAACTACACTCCTATGTGTATTGGCATGTTGATAGTAAATCTAAGTATGAACTACACTCCTATGTGTAGTGGCATGTTGATAGTAAATCTAAGTATGAAGTACACTCCTATGTGTAGTGGTATGTTGATAGTAAATCTAAGTATGAACTGCACTCCTATGTGTAGTGGCATGTTCATAGTAAATCTAAGTATGAACTGCACTCCTACGTGTAGTGGCATGTTGATAGTAAATCTAAGTATGAACTACACTCCTATGTGTAGTGGTATGTTGATAGTAAATCTAAGTATGAACTACACTCCTATGTGTAGTGGTATGTTGATAGTAAATCTAAGTATGAATTACACTCCAATGGGTAGTGGTATGTTGATAGTAAATCTAAGTATGAACTAAACTCCTATGTGTAATGGTATGTTGAGAGTAAGTCGAAGTATGAACTACACTCCTATGTGTAGTGGTATGTTGATAGTAAATCTAAGTATGAACTACACTCCTATGTGTAGTGGTATGTTGATAGTAAATCTAAGTATGAACTACACTCCTATGTGTAGTGGTATGTTGATAGTAAATCTAAGTATGAACTACACTCAATGTGTAGTGGTAAGTTGATAGTAAATCTAAGTATGAACTACACTCCTATGTGTAGTGGTATGTTGATAGTAAATCTAAGTATGAACTACACTCCTATGTGTAGTGGTAAGTTGATAGTAAATCTAAGTATGAACTACACTCCTATGTGTAATGGCATGTTGAGAATAAGTCTAAGTATGAACTACACTCCTATGTGTAATGGTATGTGGATAGTAAATCTAAGTATGAACTACACTCCTATATGTAGTGGTATGTTGAGAGTAAGTCTAAGTATGAACTACACTCCGTTGTGTAGTGGTATGTTGAGAGTAAGTCTAAGTATGAACTACACTCCTGTGTGTAATGGTATGTTGAGAATAAGTCTAAGTATGAACTACACTCCTATGTGTAATGGTATGTTGATAGTAAATCTAAGTATGAACTACACTCCTATGTGTATTGGCATGTTGATAGTAAATCTAAGTATGAACTACACTCCTATGTGTAGTGGCATGTTGATAGTAAATCTAAGCATGAACTACACTCCTATGTGTAGTGGTATGTTGATAGTAAATCTAAGTATGAACTACACTCCTATGTGTAGTGGCATGTTCATAGTAAATCTAAGTATGAACTGCACTCCTATGTGTAGTGGCATGTTGATAGTAAATCTAAGTATGAACTACACTCCTATGTGTAGTGGTATGTTGATAGTAAATCTAAGTATGAATTACACTCCAATGTGTAGTGGTATGTTGATAGTAAATCTAAGTATTAACTAAACTCCTATGTGTAATGGTATGTTGAGAGTAAGTCGAAGTATGAACTACACTCCTATGTGTAGTGGTATGTTGATAGTAAATCTAAGTATGAACTACACTCCTATGTGTAGTGGTATGTTGATAGTAAATCTAAGTATGAACTACACTCCTATGTCTAGTGGTATGTTGATAGTAAATCTAAGCATGAACTACACTCCTATGTGTAGTGGTATGTTGATAGTAAATCTAAGTATGAACTGCACTCCTATGTGTAGTGGCATGTTCATAGTAAATCTAAGTATGAACTGCACTCCTACGTGTAGTGGCATGTTGATAGCAAATCTAAGTATGAACTACACTCCTATGTGTAGTGGTATGTTGATAGTAAATCTAAGTATGAACTACACTCCTATGTGTAGTGGTATGTTGATAGTAAATCTAAGTATGAACTAAACTCCTATGTGTAATGGTATGTTGAGAGTAAGTCGAAGTATGAACTACACTCCTATGTGTAGTGGAATGTGGATAGTAAATCTAAGTATGAACTACACTCCTATGTGTAGTGGTATGTTGATAGTAAATCTAAGTATGAACTACACTCCTATGTGTAGTGGTATGTTGATAGTAAATCTAAGTATGAACTACACTCAATGTGTAGTGGTAAGTTGATAGTAAATCTAAGTATGAACTACACTCCTATGTGTAGTGGTATGTTGATAGTAAATCTAAGTATGAACTACACTCCTATGTGTAGTGGTAAGTTGATAGTAAATCTAAGTATGAACTACACTCCTATGTGTAATGGCATGTTGAGAATAAGTCTAAGTATGAACTACACTCCTATGTGTAATGGTATGTGGATAGTAAATCTAAGTATGAACTACACTCCTATATGTAGTGGTATGTTGAGAGTAAGTCCAAGTATGAACTACACTCCGTTGTGTAGTGGTATGTTGAGAGTAAGTCTAAGTATGAACTACACTCCTGTGTGTAATGGTATGTTGAGAATAAGTCTAAGTATGAACTACACTCCTATGTGTAATGGTATGTGGATAGTAAATCTAAGTATGAACTACACTCCTATGTGTATTGGCATGTTGATAGTAAATCTAAGTATGAACTACACTCCTATGTGTAGTGGCATGTTGATAGTAAATCTAAGCATGAACTACACTCCTATGTGTAGTGGTATGTTGATAGTAAATCTAAGTATGAACTGCACTCCTATGTGTAGTGGCATGTTCATAGTAAATCTAAGTATGAACTGCACTCCTATGTGTAGTGGCATGTTGATACTAAATCTAAGTATGAACTACACTCCTATGTGTAGTGGTATGTTGATAGTAAATCTAAGTATGAATTACACTCCAATGTGTAGTGGTATGTTGATAGTAAATCTAAGTATGAACTAAACTCCTATGTGTAATGGTATGTTGAGAGTAAGTCGAAGTATGAACTACACTCCTATGTGTAGTGGTATGTTGATAGTAAATCTAAGTATGAACTACACTCCTATGTGTAGTGGTATGTTGATAGTAAATCTAAGTATGAACTACACTCCTATGTGTAGTGGTATGTTGATAGTAAATCTAAGCATGAACTACACTCAATGTGTAGTGGTAAGTTGATAGTAAATCTAAGTATGAACTACACTCCTATGTGTAGTGGTATGTTGATAGTAAATCTAGGTATGAACTACACTCAATGTGTATTGGTAAGTTGATAGTAAATCTAAGTATGAACAACACTCCTATGTGTAGTGGCATGTTGATAGTAAATCTAAGTATGAACTACACTCCTATGTGTAATGGCATGTTGAGAATAAGTCTAAGTATGAACTACACTCCTATGTGTAATGGTATGTGGATAGTAAATCTAAGTATGAACTACACTCCTATATGTAGTGGTATGTGGATAGTAAATCTAAGTATGAACTAAACTCCTATGTGTAGTGGTATGTGGATAGTAAATCTAAGTATGAACTACACTCCTATGTGTAGTGGCATTTTGTTAGTAAATCTAAGTATGAACTACACTCCTATGTGTAATGGTATGTTGATAGTAAATCTAAGTATTAACAACACTCCTATGTGTAGTGGTATGTTGATAGTAAATCTAAGTATGAACTACACTCCTATGTGTAATGGTATGTTGATAGTAAATCTAAGTACGAACTGCACTCCTATGTGTAGTGGCATGTTGATAGTAAATCTTTGTATGAACTACACTCCTATGTGTAGTGGTATGTTGATAGTAAATCTAAGTATGAAGTACACTCCTATGTGTAATGGTGTGTTGATAGTAAATCTAAGTATGAACTACACTCAATGTGTAGTGGTAAGTTGATAGTAAATCTAAGTATGAACTGCACTCCTATGTGTAGTGGCATGTTGATAGTAAATCTAAGTATGAACTGCACTCCTATGTGTAGTGGTATGTTGATAGTAAATCTAAGTATGAACTAAAATTCTTTGTGTAGTGGCATGTTGAGAGTAAATCTAAGTATGAACTACACTCAATGTGTAGTGGTATGTTGATAGTAAATCTAAGTATGAACTACACTCCTATGTGTAGTGGCATGTTGATAGTAAATCTAAGTATGAACTACACTCCTATGTGTAGTGGCATGTTGATCATAAGTCTAAGTATGAACTACACTCCTATGTATAATGGTATGTGGATAGTAAATCTAAGTATGAACTACACTCCTATATGTAGTGGTATGTTGATAGTAAATCTAAGTATGAACTAAACTCCTATGTGTAGTGGTATGTGGATAGTAAATCTAAGTATGAACTACACTCCTATGTGTAGTGGTATGTGGATAGTAAATCTAAGTATGAACTACACTCCTATGTGTAGTGGCATTTTGATAGTAAATCTAAGTATGAACTACACTCCTATGTGTAATGGTATGTTGATAGTAAATCTAAGTATTAACTACACTCCTATGTGTAGTGGCATGTTGATAGTAAATCTAAGTATGAACTACACTCCTATGTGTAATGGCATGTTGAGAATAAGTCTAAGTATGAACTAAACTCCTATGTGTAGTGGTATGTGGATAGTAAATCTAAGTATGAACTACACTCCTATGTGTAGTGGCATTTTGATAGTAAATCTAAGTATGAACTACACTCCTATGTGTAATGGTATGTTGATAGTAAATCTAAGTATTAACTACACTCCTATGTGTAGTGGTATGTTGATAGTAAATCTAAGTATGAACTACACTCCTATGTGTAATGGTATGTTGATAGTAAATCTAAGTATGAACTGCACTCCTATGTGTAGTGGCATGTTGATAGTAAATCTAAGTATGAACTACACTCCTATGTGTAGTGGTATGTTGATAGTAAATCTAAGTATGAACTACACTCCTATGTGTAATGGTATGTTGATAGTAAATCTAAGTATGAACTACACTCCTATGTGTAGTGGTAAGTTGATAGTAAATCTAAGTATGAACTGCACTCCTATGTGTAGTGGCATGTTGATAGTAAATCTAAGTATGAACTACACTCCTATGTGTAGTGGTATGTTGATAGTAAATCTAAGTATGAACTACACTCCTATGTTTAGTGGCATGTTGAGAGTAAATCTAAGTATGAACTACACTCAATGTGTAGTGGTATGTTGATAGTAAATCTAAGTATGAACTACACTCCTATGTGTAGTGGCATGTTGATAGTAAATCTAAGTATGAACTACACTCCTATGTGTAGTGGCATGTTGAGAATAAGTCTAAGTATGAACTACACTCCTATGTGTAATGGTATGTGGATAGTAAATCTAAGTATGAACTACACTCCTATATGTAGTGGTATGTTGATAGTAAATCTAAGTATGAACTAAACTCCTATGTGTAGTGGTATGTGGATAGTAAATCTAAGTATGAACTACACTCCTATGTGTAGTGGTATGTGGATAGTAAATCTAAGTATGAACTACACTCCTATGTGTAGTGGCATTTTGATAGTAAATCTAAGTATGAACTACACTCCTATGTGTAATGGTATGTTGATAGTAAATCTAAGTATTAACTACACTCTTATGTGTAGTGGTATGTTGATAGTAAATCTAAGTGTGAACTACACTCCTATGTGTAATGGTATGTTGATAGTAAATCTAAGTATGAACTGCACTCCTATGTGTAGTGGCATGTTGATAGTAAATCTAAGTATGAACTACACTCCTATGTGTAGTGGTATGTTGATAGTAAATCTAAGTATGAACTACACTCCTATGTGTAGTGGTATGTTGATAGTAAATCTAAGTATGAACTACACTCCTATGTGTAGTGGCATGTTGAGAGTAAATCTAAGTATATAACCTATCCTATCCTCACCTACCTTTAACACTATGTTATTGTCTGTAATTAGGTGCGATGTGTATCAGCTAACACGAATGTGGGTCTGTTACAATGTATGTGTTTTTCCTACCCAAGGACGTTTGTCTGCTTAAGTACATCTTTCCCCCAAAGTGTGATACTAAATTCCCATTGGGCCCCATACCCCCCACCCCCATCCATGTTAAATTCGCCCAGGGTCCCATAGTGCCCCAGCAGTCTTAATTCTCGCAGGGACCCATACTAACACCAAACCACTAATGCTATATTACAGTAGGACCCCATAGTAACAAAGTAATGTTAATTCCTAAGAGGCCCCATTCCGGCCAAAACCGCTAATGTTAAATATTCATAGGTGCCCATGCTGTCCCAAATTTGCCGTAATGTTAATTTCCTTACATCCCCACACAGGCTCAAAATCATTACTGTTATAGGGTCCACACCATCCCAGATCTGACGTAATGTATTTCCCCATACTAATTAATACTTATACCGTCCCCATACTATATATATATATATATATATATATATATATATATATATATATATATATATGTGTGTGTGTGTGTGTGTGTGTCTGTGTGTCTGTGGAAGTATTATATGTGTATAGGATATATATTTTATATATTTTCTTTCAGATCTGTATATATGTATGTACATTTATGTATGTATTTTATATTACTGTATGTATGTTATGTACATCACTGTCGCTGTTTGTGTAGCTACATTGTTCTGTTGAGCCTTATATTGCAAATATGTTAATTCCCGCAGGGACACATATTAGCCCAAATCTGCTAATGTTAAATTCCCCATAGTGACCCAGTAATGTTTATTCCCGAAGATTCAAATTCGGAAGAAAAACCCCCAATGTTAAATTTCCACAGGTGTTCATACCGTCCCAAATTTGCCAAAATGTTAATTTCCATACATCCCCAGACCATCTCAGATTTGCTTAATGTATTTCCCAAAGGCCCAATACCGGACCAAATAACTGCAGATGTGTATATGTGTGTGTGTGTGTGTTTGTGTGTGTGCGCGCGCGCGCGCGCGCTTTGGGTGAGGATTTTGTATGTACATATTGGTATAGGGTATATATTTTAATTTAGATCTGTATATATGTATGCTGATATGCATATGCGTGAATGTATGTATATAATGTTTCTCTATGTATGTATCTACATCACCGTCGCTGTATGATCTGAAATGTATCTATGTGTAGCTACGTTGTTCTGTTGAAACGCGTATTGTGAAAATTTGATCTGTGATGTTGAAAATGTGTTACTTTTATTTTCTTTTTTTTTATTAATTCATGTTTTAAAGTAGCTAGAAAAAGCTCATAGGAGCGTGCGTTTTACTTTGTTTTCGCATGTACCGACCCTAAAAAAAATATAAAAAAATAATTACTTGACTTTAGAATTAAATTTTTATAATCATCAGTGACAGAGATATTTACTAAATTGGGAGCATTGCTATTGCTTCCATCGTTACGAATTGGTCCAACCATTACAAAATCCTATGTTGAGAGATCCGTTAAACTCCATGGTAAATTTTGTCGAGCTTATAAAATATCTGTTGTTGGCTAATATGTTCATTCTGGACAGAACTGGGTGGGGAATGTCAACCCGATTTTGTCGCTACTGCAGTGTGGCCAACACAGATCAAATAGGTGACTGAACAAACTTGATAAGTGAAGGATTTTACTGTCAAACGTAACCTTGACTTTCGATCATCGCACGTTTCTTATCATAGTAAACGACCCTAACAAGGACAATAACTATACTGGTCACGTTCATCCGAGAACAGGTGCCTATATTGGGCGGAGAGTGTCGATTTTTTCACAGAATATTCCGATGACTTCTTGACGAAAGGTAAACCCTAAATTTTACTTGCATTTACTTGTAATTAATTTCGATTGATGTCTTCAAATTAATGTTACAAAGATATAATAGGATCAAAAGCTTAATGAAGGAACTATCCTTTGTACTTAGAATAAGCGTACGTTAGTACTTAAAACCAGGGCTGCATTTCTTTTACGAATCATGTTTTTGATTAAAACCAGGGTTGCATTTCTTTTACAAATCATGTTTTTGATTAAAACCAGGGCGGCATTTTTACAAATCATGTTTTTGATTAAAACCAGGGCTGCATTTCTTTTACGAATCATGTTTTTGATTAAAACCAGGGCTGCATTTCTTTTACGAATCATGTTTTTGATTAAAACCAGGGCTGCATTTCTTTTACGAATCATGTTTTTGATTAAAACCAGGGTTGCATTTCTTTTACGAATCATGTTTTTGATTAAAACCAGGGCTGCATTTCTTTTACAAATCATGTTTTTGATTATAACCAGGGCTGCATTTCTTTTACGAATCATGTTTTTGATTAAAACCAAGGCTGCATTTCTTTTACAAATCATGTTTTTGATTAAAACCAGGGCTGCATTTCTTTTACGAATCATGTTTTTGATTAAAACCAGGGCTGCATTTCTTTTACGAATCATGTTTTTGATTAAAACTAGGGCTGCATTTCTTTTACAAATCATGTTTTTGATTAAAACCAGGGCTGCATTTCTTTTACGAATCATGTTTTTGATTAAAACCAGGGCTGCATTTCTTTTACGAATCATGTTTTTGATTAAGCCGTGAATCAGAATGATGCTTGTATTTACATACAAACACTCTCATTCATAAATAGTGATTTTCAATACGGAAGCCAGTGATACTATTACTTGAAGTATGCCTTAAAGTTTTTTAGTGTACAAACTATCTAGCGCAACATATCACCACTAAGCCTTGCATTTCACTTGCGAGCTTATTATAGATCAATTCTACTGGAAAATTGTACATTTTACCAAAGTTAGGCGGTTCAAATATTTTTTTTTAAATCCTGACCAACGTGCGCTAAAATACATGAATGCATCGTTGATTCATATAGAATCAGAAAGTATACATGATTCACTTGAGTGGGTATAATCTTTTCCATTGGTAATAATTAAACACAAAAGCAGAACCAGGATTCCAAATTCTGATTCAAATGCACAAACTGCGCACAAGGATTGGTCACTGTCTTATTTATTATGAAACTATTTTAAAGATTTCAAGCATCATTGAGGAAAACGGCATTCTTTTAAAAAGTCCAATATTTTCTATGGTGAAACATGATCATGAAGCTTCTTAACTGAGTCACATTAAAAAAACTTGTCTCACAGGGTGGAAGTCGGTAAACTCAACAAGAATGTGTTCCACTGTCAGGACACTAGTAAGGTATGCACTCTGGTCGACGTTCACCCTTCAGGCGGCATGCATGTGTGGTGTATGCGTGTCCTATACGCAAGAGGCTCAATACAACCACATATAAAATACAAAGGTTCAAAGTCTGATGTACTGCTTTCGCGCAACCTAAACAAGCAAAAGTTGAGAATTTATGTGGAGGGGTGGGGGGCTCACATCTGAAACCTAATTTGACTTATACTTGTTCAAACAGAGAAAAAGGACTGGTTTGACTGTCATACGTTTCCTGAATTTCTGTTTTAAAATGTAAAGTACATGTATTTGCATATGATTAAACTATTATAAGTGATAATTGGACAACAGCCACCAGTTTTACTTTGTTTTGACTTTTTGACAAATACTATATTAACTAACCATTTCAAACACTTTCCTTCTGAATATTTACTTTTTCGTTGCCATAATTGTTAGTGTGACAAAGCCAGATG
The DNA here is from genome assembly GCA_029931535.1 of Margaritifera margaritifera. Lineage (NCBI taxonomy): Eukaryota > Metazoa > Mollusca > Bivalvia > Unionida > Margaritiferidae > Margaritifera > Margaritifera margaritifera. Next base: position 23,201,066 of record JAQPZY010001699.1, read on the forward strand.
ACCTATGTGGAAAAGTTTTCGTTTTTGGAAAATTATATCATCGATGAAAAAACAATTACTGAAGAAACACTATTATAGAAGCATTTATACCAAAACTAGTTTTTACCTACACAGTGTACTTATCTGCCATGTCTGAATATCAGCTACATAAAAAATTCGAAAATAATACAAAAGAATGCAAATATGCAGTCAAACCTTTTGGAGAGACTACCTATTGTAAGAAATTACCTGTCTTGAACAGACATTTAGCTTTATAATTAAAACATAGGAGCGGTCACCTGTTGTTTTCCTCTTTCTTCTCTCTCTTGTGTGTTTGTGTATATATATATATATTTACACACACACAAACAATAACATCTACGATGTCAACATTTCAAAGTCCTCGGGATCAAGTTTGTTCACCATGGAAAAGTTTTTAATACGGGAAGGGAGTGTGTGAGGACTCCAGTATAGTCGTGAGTCCAACATTGTGTAAATCTTTAATAGTAAGAAACTCTGTTTCTTGCTTTCAAATTGGGCTATGATATAGTTTCTTACAATTAAAGAAATGTACACAATATTGGACTCAGGACTTTGCAACAGCCAAAGTCTTACCACATTAGTCAGGGAGCATGTGAAGTGCCGTGGGAATTTTGTGATGAAAGCAAGCCACTGGTCTAGATGACTTAAGAGGACCCCCAAAACAATTTAAAAACAACTTGTTGGCAGTCTGGGAATTTGCTCTGGTGTCTGCTGTGAATTATTGAAAAATAGATTCAGCATATCGGTCTGAAGCCAATTTGGTAAAAGAGATAAACACAGTTGTGAATTATAATGTCGACCATTTATGCCTTATATATGTCAATATGTATGCAAAATGAAAATACAGCAATCAGAGTGACCATAAGCATTAGTTATGTCTTCATAACATGAGTTTATGAAAAACAAAATTCTGATTTTAACGTAAAACATTGATCGAGTTCTTACGACGTATCAAATATGTTAACCTGAGACGAGGAAATGGAACAGTCTGGCAAGAAATTTTTCTAAGTACTGCTAACACTCATCATATAATGTTTTTTGCATTTATTGCTTTAAATTCTGGCACTTATAGACCGATCTACACCAAAGTCTTTGTTGATAGATATTACAGGGCTGAAGGGAAACGTGGATTTACTGTGGGTTTAATATTTAAGAGTGTACTGCTGTCACACAAGCAATGTCCACATTTTCAAGTACACCAGATAGTTCACAGGAACATGTCATCACCTTCTCCATCCTCCTCCTCCTCCTATTCCTCATGCACTGGATTCGCTTGTTCCATGTTGTCACAGGTCCCCCCATGTCGGAAAAGCCAGATATGTCAGTGCAGCTGAACCCTGCTTCCGACAGGTGCACCTTGCTATTTGGCATCTCGTCTTGGCGCAGCCACATTTCACCAAGTGGATTACAGACTTTGGTGCTGGAAGTTGCATGGTCATGACTGGAACCCAATTTTCTCCTTCTAATTACCACCCCTATTCTTGTGGTGACGGAATCTCCTTAGTTCTTTTGGTAAATGTTCGTCTGTAACATCTGTAAGTGAACCACCAAATGTCCATTTTTAACTTTTACTGATTGCTTTTCTCAGCACAGAATCCGCATTGTACAAAACCTTCATGTCCATGTCACTGTCCACATTGCTCTCTTCCACCAGCTGAATTTCAGCATCTCTTGTGCTCTTGAGCGTTACACGTTCCGCTTCATTCACACCTTTTGGTTTGTGGAATTCTACATTACGTATTTCAGTTTGTATGAGCTGTTTAAGTTTTTTGCGACTGCACTCATGGTTCACCGCAGTGTTGGCAGATAGGATACCTAAGTACCGCTACTGATGTACAGACATGCTAAATACGTTTCCATCAAGCAACGTGCTCTCAACCAGACTGAGGAATTCAACCTCTGCTGCCAATTCATCAACTGCACTTGGCTTAGATGGCGATGAGTTCATTGCTCTGCGACAAACGTTTGTGACATAAAATTACTCAGCACCGCTTGTGGTATTGATGTCAACTGCATGTGAATCTTCTGTGTTGATGGATATGCAGAGCGTGACATAGAGCTTCTCCACTTTTCTCGGTGGCTTCTTTGAGAGGACGACCAGCATTTTCTGTAGCAATCACGTGGAAGGAATTCTTGTATGATGCTCCGTTTTCACAAAAGAAGCACATATCCTTGTTGTAAGGGACTGCCTGAGAGCGAGTGAAGGTGCCACTACCGGATGAGTGAGTGGAAGATGATTCTCCTCTGGTATGCTTGGAAGCCATTCACATTTCATATCGTTCTTTGGCACTAACGCACATTCCTGCATGGAATATGTCTTGATATCACTTTCTGTGCCATGTGGCAAGTCTTGATTCAAGATCCTTGAAAGTGACTCTCCAAGGCATCTGCTTATCTCCGGATCATCTTTATCACCATAGTCAGCACGCTCTCTGATGAAGTTCAGTACTTTCTCATGGGCACCTGTTTTGTTCACGAGTGCCTCATATGTCTCTATTTGGCAGATGATGCAGAGCGCGTACTTGGTGTCATACCTTGCCACTTTTGCAGCTGGCACTCGAACTTAAGCTGTTATCTACATAACGGTAAAAGATATGTAGCCATTGCGGTAGAATGTTCGTGCAAACAGAATATTAGTTTCAGCAAGAGAAAACCTACACCACACAAGCATCTAGTCTATGAGGATCAAGGATATAGTCTATTCTGTTCCGGTTGATTTCTGTACAGTTCATGCTGTTTATGTTGGATGAAGCGTGTGCTCCCACAATTAAAGCGTTCACCTGCAAAATTCAAGAAATACATGGACGTTAGATGTCACTTGGCATTGTACAAGAGCTAACATACATGATTTACGCAGCTGTAGAGTGTATATATAGAGCAGAGCAGAGTTGACCCTGGATGAAATCTGAAACACATTTAGAGCAAACGGATGATTTTATCAGGTTAAGTTGGTATAAAATACTACACGAAAATGCACAAATCAAGTGTTTCCTGCATTGACTCGTCAGAGCACGTTCCCAGACTTCCAACAAGTTTTTTTTTTATTTTTATTTTTTTATTGTTCTTTGGGGTCCCCTTGAGACATCTAGACTCGTGGCTTAAAATTCCCACGGGACTGTGTTTCATGGAATATGCTACCTGACTATATTCCTCATGTCCCAAATTTCGCCATGGTGAACAAACATGAACCCGAGAGCTTTTTTTTTTTTTTTGCACCGTAGTTGTTATTGTCTGTAATACTTATAAAAATTAAAAATTACTCATGAAGCGTGTATCTGCAAAGATCTGGTGTAATGTAAAGGTTATTGTTTATGTGTATATATATATATATATATATATATATATATATATATATATATATATATATATATATATATATACACAACAAGTGATGGCATTTTTTAACTTTTTTCAGACTGTTTGAAATTCATTATGAAAGCTGTGCTTGTACTAGTAGCGGTTTGCATGCTATGTGCTTCCATTGCTTCGGCCGAGGGAAAAGAAGGTGAGAAATGTCTGAAATGTCTCGCTCGGATAATAATAATAATAATAATAATAAAAGGCAAAGTAGGTAGTCAGAAGCATAAGCTCGATATCACTCTATTTTAAGACTTGTTCTTATTTTCCTCTAATTATCTCTTTCCTCATGTATTCAACTACCTATATACTCATCTGTTTACCTACCTACACACCTACACACCTACACACCTACACACCTACTTAAAGGTCAGATTCAGTGTACATGCAGCCTATATATCCGAGCTCCTTAAGCTGCAAGTAATTTTATTTTTTATGATGTGGTGTCATGTTTTATACACAGTACTTTACACACATCTGAATCAGGATTTTACGTTTAACTCCGGTACGCCGAAAGTGTGGAACGTCATTGGTGCCAAAAAGGCAATCTTCTACGAGAGTGTGGAACGTCATTGGTGCCAAAAAGGCAATCTTCTACTGCGATCTTTTATTGTCGGCATCTTCTTCTTTGTAGCACTGAATTGTTCCAATGGACAAATAAGAGATGGACACAAAGGTGTATGCAGTTAAATAGAAATGATGTGCTTAACTTTGTGATCAAAATGATGCTTTATCAGTTTTTAAAAAAAATTATATTTTATGCTTTCATTTATAGTGTTTCAGTAAAATGAAGTAGTGATTTTCAGTAAAGTGGCTATAAATTGTATCAGAATTTTAATCTTTATATAGAGCATAATAATTGTTATATTAATCACTTGTTTAAAAAAATGAATGCATTTCTCAAGCCGTTTGTGGCCGCCTGAAAGTTATTGACTACCTCATAAAAAAGTATCATTCTTTGCTAGAAATCTTTATTTGCGAAATTCGATTCTCATTAAGTGAAGGAGAAAACAATTCAGAAAAACTTCTGTGTCGTTGTCTCAGTGGCAAATGAGATGTGGTTCTTCAGGAAAAACATTATTTATTGTGGAGAGAGAGAGAGAGAGAGAGAGAGAGAGAGAGAGAGAGAGAGAGAGAGAGAGAGAGAGAGAGAGAGAATTATCAATCGAATTATAACTAGATGTGTTAAGGATTTACTGACAAGTTATATTTTCTACATTTATTGTCACTTAGATTGCCATGAACGATTAAATTAATTATATCTGCGCTTTCATCAGTCATCCTTTAAGAGTAATATCGCTTTTAAAAAAATAATCTCCAAACAAATGAATGAACAAACAGATGCTGAAGCAGGGCGAGAAACGAGCGAAAAACTCCACGTATAAAAAGATACAAATAAGAGAATTACGAAATATATGATACACATGATAAATCTGCATGGAGAACAGTAGTACTCAATGCACTCCCATAGCATTGGCAGTACACGCTTTTCAAGTGCTCTGTTGACATTGTCCTTTGAATTTACTGTTTGTGTAGTCATATGTTTCATTAACTAAGTAAAGAATGGTGATCGTTGTCTTTAAAATCGTCATTGATAACCGCAAAACTTACATTCTCTTACTGGAGTTTATCGATTCATTTAACTACCAACCTTATCTAATTTACTTGATTATGCACAAGAGTTTTCTCAGCTTAACTGAACATTATTCACGACTGGGCGAAAGTACCAAGCTACGTATGACATATTATTCGATGAAATTAATAAAGGTCAAGATTAAAATTGAAAGTCTACGTCCGACACATCCATTCCGTAGCGTATCGTTAAATTCCTGGTTTCTTTACCTTCTCTTTCAAGATTAAGTTGTCCTTCCCGTTGAAGCAGACCTATTTGCACACGGACATAATTAGCTTCGCAAGCATAGGGTGTGTCTGGAGGCTGTGTTTTCCAAGAAAACGGCTATGTTTTGACGGCCAATTCCGTTTACTCTGTTATGTATGATGTTTATATAATGTTGTATATGTGTTTTGGGAGGTTATAAATGTTTCTTCACTTTAATATTTACTTAAATCTTTATGTTTGTTAGGAAAAACATGTATAACTAGTGTCCTTGAATTAGGTTGTTTTGATCAATATGTTTTCTCAATTTGAAGGTCAAGGTTGATTTTGTTTACAGTTAGAATTCCATTAAGATGACTCACAATCTAGAACATTCTGTCATGTGACCAATCTTTATATATACCATGTTTGGTAGACATTTTGTTCAGTTTTGACATTACCATCAGTCTTGTAAAGAGCTATTACAGTTGTGAAAATTCATTCCAAATTCTAAGAGAGGAATTATTTTAATTATTCATTGGATTATTAACAGTGCTCATAAACGTTTGGATTTTGGATTTTGATTGACAATTTTGGAATTTATGTGAACTTATTCAGAGATTTTGGATTACTTCATTTTGACTTCAGCACATCAAGATTTCTAGTACATCAGGACTTTGGAGACCATTAGCACATAATAACATTCAAGGACACATTCTATATTTAGGACTTGTGATTAGAACAATCATTCTTATTGGATTATTAGGATACATAAACACATTACTGTAAGTGACTTTTTGATTTTTCATTTTAATTATCTAGTAATACATTGCTTGTTGATTTTTACTTGATTTGTTGGTTTCACTTTCTTTCTGTTACATTTTTCTTAGACCATAGAGTCGTAACAGAAATTGGGGGCTCGTCTTCCGGGATTGAATTTCTTTAAAGCATATTAGAGATATTAAATTTATCTTTGAAATTCATATTGATTTTGTCTCGGAGAATTTTTTTGTCTTTGGCAAAGATTTTAAATAGAGAAATTTGTTTTGTATGAAACCAACAAGCATTTACAATGGCATCTAATGTTCAGAATTTCATTTCAAAACCTACCCAGGAGGGGTTAGAGTGCATGAGAAAGGATGAGTTGCTCGAGCTTGCCAGAAAATACAGTCTATCTGAGGCAAAAGTATCATTGACAAAACAGGAGATAAAGATTATTTTGATTCAGTATTTAGTAGGAAAGGGAATTTTTGATAGCAGTGCTTTAAGTTTGAAGAGAAAGCCTGTATCTGGTTCTGACAGGAAATTAAGGGAATTAGAGTTAAAGAAACAGATTGATTTAGAATTGGCAAAGCTTCAGATTCAGAGAGAGAGAGAGAGAAGGAAGAGAGGCAGATCCAAATGCAGAAAGAAGAGAGGCAGATCCAAATGCAGAAAGAAGAGAGGCAGAGGGAGAGAGAAAAAGAAGAGAGGCAGTTGGAGAGAGAGAAAGAAGAGAGACAAATGCAGATACAGATGGAGAGAGAGAAAGAAGAGAGGCAAATGCAGATGGAGAGAGAGAAAGAAGATAGACAAATACAAATGCAGATGCAAAGAGAAGAAAGGGAAATGCAATTTAAATTAAGAGAATTAGAACTGGCAAACAGAGCACACTCCACTCCTTTAAACACAAGTTCAGGTTTTGATGTTACTAGATATATTAGGTTAGTACCCCCTTTTCAGGAAAAAGAAGTAGATAAATACTTTCTTCATTTCGAGAAAATAGCTGAAAACTTGAAATGGTCCAGAGAGCATTGGACTTTGTTATTACAAAGTGTACTTATTGGCAAAGCTCGTGAAGTCTACACTTCACTGTCAGTACAACAAAGCACTGATTATGATTTGGTTAAGGAGTACATCTTGAAAGCTTATGAGTTGGTACCAGAGGCATATCGACAAAGGTTTAGGAATTGTAGAAAAGAAACTGGACAAACTCATGTCGAATTTGCAAGGGATAAAGAACAACTATTTGATAGGTGGTGCTCAGCCAAGAAAGTTGATCAAGCTTATGATAACCTCAGACAGCTCGTATTAATTGAAGAGTTCAAGAGGTGCATCCATAGTGATGTTAAAACCTATCTTGACGAGCAGAATGTGGAAACTTTGGAAAATGCTGCTCGTATGGCTGATGATTATTCCTTGACTCACAAAATTTCATTTGGCAATAAGTCGTCCTCTCAGCAGTTTTCTGGTAAAAACCATTTCAATCTCATTCGAGTACTTCCAAATTTCACAACAGCACAACTGTTAGGAATCAAACATCTGATAAGACTGATCAGAAATCCTTATCTCTTCCTACGTGCACTTATTGTAAAACGAAAGGGCACGTTATTTCTGATTGCTTCAAGTTGAAAAATAAGCAACAGAGTAAAGACAGAGCTTTTCCAAATGCTCTTATTTCTACGAGGTCAAGGTCACGGTCTTGTATTGAAAGCAATACATTTGTTGGGTCAAACAAACCCCAGTCTGATTCTATTTTAGAGGCTTATGAACCATTCATGTCAGAAGGTTCTATATCACTTATTGGTGATTCTGCCAAACCTATCCCAATTAAAATATTAAGGGACACTGGAGCTTCTCAGAGTCTTTTATTATCAGGTACTTTGCCTTTGTCCGAGGAGTCTTCTTCAAGTGAAAGTGTTCTTGTTCAGGGAGTAGAGTGCGGCTTTGTAAATGTTCCTCTTCATTGTGTAAATTTGGCATCAGACTTAGTTTCTGGACCTGTGACTGTTGGGGCAGTGACTTCTTTACCCATAGAGGGTGTTCATTTATTACTAGGCAATGACCTAGCTGGAGATAAGGTTGTGGTTAATCCACTTGTAACTGACAAGCCTTGTTTGGATCAGAAAGTTGATCCTGTCGAAACTGAAATCCCTGATTTGTACCCTGCTTGTGCAGTTACTAGAGCTATGGCAAAAAGAGCTCTTGAGATTGATGTTGATCAAGATATTATTCCTTTAGCTGACACATGTATTGGTCAGTTTTTTGATGAGGTCACCTTTTCCTCAGGTATTGATCAATCAAATGGTATTGATCACAGTGATCCTCTTTTGGCAACTCATTCTCTTTGTCCTACTCAGGATGACAAACGACAATCTCTTGTCGTTGAACAGGAGCAAGATCCCGAGATATCTTGTTTGTTTCAGAGGGCTATTAGTGAAACTGAAGCCACACAAGTTCCAGTGTGTTACTTTGTGAAAAATGGGGTCCTTATGAGGAAATGGAGACCACCTGATGTACCCGCTGGTGACGAGTGGTCAGTGAGCTATCAAATTGTTGTTCCTAAGTCATATCGACAGGAAATTCTTAATTTAGCCCATGAAACTCCTTTGGCTGGTCATTTAGGAGTCCGTAAGACTTATCGCAAGATCTTGAATCATTTTTATTGGCCGAAACTCAAAAGTGATGTTTCTAAATACTGCAGATCTTGTCACACTTGTCAAATGGTAGGAAAACCCAATCAGAAGATACCTAAGGCTCATCTGCAACCTATTCCTGCATTTGATGAACCATTTAGTAGAATAATTGTAGACTGTGTTGGTCCTTTACCTAAAACCAAGTCAGGCAACCAATACTTGTTGACCATCATGTGTGCATCTACAAGATTTCCAGAGGCAATTCCTCTGAGAAATATAAAAACTAAAACTATTGTGAAAGCTTTGGTGAAGTTTTTTACACTTGTTGGCCTTCCCAAATCTGTCCAGTCGGATCAAGGGTCAAATTTTATGTCTGGAATTTTCCAACAAGTTATGCATGAATTAGGCATCCAACAGTTTAAATCTTCTGCCTATCACCCTGAAAGTCAAGGTGCTTTGGAAAGATTTCATCAAACTTTGAAGAATATGATTCGATCATATTGCTTTGATACAGAAAAGGATTGGGATGAGGGTGTTCATTTGTTGTTGTTTGCTGTTAGGGAATCAGTTCAAGAGTCGTTGGGTTTTAGTCCCTTTGAACTAGTTTTTGATCATACTGTCCGTGGACCATTGAAATTATTGAAAGAGAGACTTCTTTCAAATGAAGACTCAAAGATTAATCTTCTTGATTATGTTTCTGATTTCAAATACAAGTTGTCAAAGGCCTGTGAAGTAGCAAGAACTAATCTTCACACTACTCAGTCAAATATGAAATTAAGGTATGACAGAAATTCACAGGAAAGGAGTTTTAAACCTGGTGACAAAGTTCTGGCTCTCTTTCCCATACCTCAGAATCCTCTTCAGGCTAAATTTTTTGGTCCTTATACCGTTCAAAAGAAAGTAAATGACTTAAATTATATCATTAACACTCCTGGGAGACGGAAACAGAAACAACTTTGTCATATAAATATGTTAAAGGAATATTTTGACAGAGATAGTTCAGCTAATTATTCAGTTAATTTAGTTGTACCTGTCCCACACAGTGAAGATATCAACGATGGAATACGATCAGACTATAGTGACTCTGGTATAACCAATCTTCGGAATTCAGAAATATTGAACAACCTAGACCAGAAACTTTCACATCTACAACAACAGGAAAGAAATGAACTAAAACAGCTATTACATGACTATGAGCACTTGTTTCCTGATGTTCCAACACGAACAAGTAAAATTTATCATGACGTTGACATTGTAGATTCTGCGCCTGTGAAACAGCATCCTTATAGGATGAATCCTCTCAAACAGAACTATCTGAAGAAAGAAATTCAGTATCTACTGGAGAATGATTTCATAGAACCAAGTAAAAGTAACTGGAGTTCACCATGTATTCTTGTTCCCAAGCCAGATAATACATTCCGTATGTGTACTGACTATAGAAAAGTCAACAGTGTCACCAAAACTGATTCATTTCCAATCCCAAGAATGGACGATTGCATTGATAAAATTGGAAATGCGGAATATGTCACCAAGTTTGACCTTTTAAAAGGATTCTGGCAAATTCCACTGACGGAAAGGGCAAAAGAAATTTCAACATTTGTAACTCCAGATGGACTTTATCAATATAAAGTCATGCCGTTTGGAATGAAAAATTCGCCTGCAACGTTTCAACGTCTGATGAACATGATAACATTTGGTCTTGATAATTGTGACGCTTATATCGATGACGTCATTATCTACAACAACACCTGGGAAGATCATTTGGAAACCATTCGAAAATTCTTTGATCGACTCAGCGATGCGAATCTGACAATTAATTTGAGCAAAAGTGAGTTTTGCCATGCTTGTGTCACATTTTTAGGACATATTGTGGGACAAGGTCAAGTTAAACCTATAGAAGCTAAGGTCAAAGCTATCTCTGAATTTCAAGTTCCAATTTGTAAAAAGCAACTGATGCGATTTCTAGGTATGGCTGGATATTATCGGAAATTTTGTTCCAATTTTTCCAAAATTGCTGAACCTTCGACAAGTTTATTGAGTAAGAAAACCAAATTTCATTGGTCTGACAGGTATCAGGAATCTTTTGACAAGTTAAAGGCCGCGCTTAAGAATGCACCAGTTCTTTCTGCACCAAATTTTAGCCAATCATTTAAATTATCTGTTGATGCAAGTGATGTAGGAGTTGGTGGAGTATTGATTGATTCAGGAAGACAAAAGTGGTGTGGATCACCCTGTGTGTTATTTTTCTAAAAAACTAAACAAGCACCAGAAAAATTATTCCACAATTGAGAAGGAATGTTTGGCTTTGATATTGGCTTTACAGCATTTTGAAGTGTATGTTACCTCAGCTCTTTCTCCAATTATTGTGTACAGTGATCACAATCCCCTTACTTTCATCAACAAAATGAAAGACAAAAATCGGAGATTGTTGAGATGGAATTTGATATTGCAGGAATATAACATTGACATTAGACACATCAGAGGAAAAGACAATGTGATTGCAGATGCACTCTCACGTGCCTAGAAATGTAATATTGCTTGATGTAATTAAGTCCAGTATCATAAAACATGTTCTTATGTAATTTTGGTTATTGTAGTATTAGATGTATATTCAAAAGAAAGCTTTATTATATAAATCTTTCTTTTTCTTTATGAGGGGAGGTGTTATGTATGATGTTTATATAATGTTGTATATGTGTTTTGGGAGGTTATAAATGTTTCTTCACTTTAATATTTACTTAAATCTTTATGTTTGTTAGGAAAAACATGTATAACTAGTGTCCTTGAATTAGGTTGTTTTGATCAATATGTTTTCTCAATTTGAAGGTCAAGGTTGATTTTGTTTACAGTTAGAATTCCATTAAGATGACTCACAATCTAGAACATTCTGTCATGTGACCAATCTTTATATATACCATGTTTGGTAGACATTTTGTTCAGTTTTGACATTACCATCAGTCTTGTAAAGAGCTATTACAGTTGTGAAAATTCATTCCAAATTCTAAGAGAGGAATTATTTTAATTATTCATTGGATTATTAACAGTGCTCATAAACGTTTGGATTTTGGATTTTGATTGACAATTTTGGAATTTATGTGAACTTATTCAGAGATTTTGGATTACTTCATTTTGACTTCAGCACATCAAGATTTCTAGTACATCAGGACTTTGGAGACCATTAGCACATAATAACATTCAAGGACACATTCTATATTTAGGACTTGTGATTAGAACAATCATTCTTATTGGATTATTAGGATACATAAACACATTACTGTAAGTGACTTTTTGATTTTTCATTTTAATTATCTAGTAATAAATTGCTTGTTGATTTTTACTTGATTTGTTGGTTTCACTTTCTTTCTGTTACATTTTTCTTAGACCATAGAGTCGTAACAGAAATTGGGGGCTCGTCTTCCGGGATTGAATTTCTTTAAAGCATATTAGAGATATTAAATTTATCTTTGAAATTCATATTGATTTTGTCTCGGAGAATTTTTTTTGTCTTTGGCAAAGATTTTAAATAGAGAAATTTGTTTTGTGTGAAACCAACAAGCATTTACAATGGCATCTAATGTTCAGAATTTCATTTCAAAACCTACCCAGGAGGGGTTAGAGTGCATGAGAAAGGATGAGTTGCTCGAGCTTGCCAGAAAATACAGTCTATCTGAGGCAAAAGTATCATTGACAAAACAGGAGATAAAGATTATTTTGATTCAGTATTTAGTAGGAAAGGGAATTTTTGATAGCAGTGCTTTAAGTTTGAAGAGAAAGCCTGTATCTGGTTCTGACAGGAAATTAAGGGAATTAGAGTTAAAGAAACAGATTGATTTAGAATTGGCAAAGCTTCAGATTCAGAGAGAGAGAGAGAGAGAAGGAAGAGAGGCAGATCCAAATGCAGAAAGAAGAGAGGCAGATCCAAATGCAGAAAGAAGAGAGGCAGAGGGAGAGAGAAAAAGAAGAGAGGCAGTTGGAGAGAGAGAAAGAAGAGAGACAAATGCAGATACAGATGGAGAGAGAGAAAGAAGAGAGGCAAATGCAGATGGAGAGAGAGAAAGAAGATAGACAAATACAAATGCAGATGCAAAGAGAAGAAAGGGAAATGCAATTTAAATTAAGAGAATTAGAACTGGCAAACAGAGCACACTCCACTCCTTTAAACACAAGTTCAGGTTTTGATGTTACTAGATATATTAGGTTAGTACCCCCCTTTTCAGGAAAAAGAAGTAGATAAATACTTTCTTCATTTCGAGAAAATAGCTGAAAACTTGAAATGGCCCAGAGAGCATTGGACTTTGTTATTACAAAGTGTACTTATTGGCAAAGCTCGTGAAGTCTACACTTCACTGTCAGTACAACAAAGCACTGATTATGATTTGGTTAAGGAGTACATCTTGAAAGCTTATGAGTTGGTACCAGAGGCATATCGACAAAGGTTTAGGAATTGTAGAAAAGAAACTGGACAAACTCATGTCGAATTTGCAAGGGATAAAGAACAACTATTTGATAGGTGGTGCTCAGCCAAGAAAGTTGATCAAGCTTATGATAACCTCAGACAGCTCGTATTAATTGAAGAGTTCAAGAGGTGCATCCATAGTGATGTTAAAACCTATCTTGACGAGCAGAATGTGGAAACTTTGGAAAATGCTGCTCGTATGGCTGATGATTATTCCTTGACTCACAAAATTTCATTTGGCAATAAGTCGTCCTCTCAGCAGTTTTCTGGTAAAAAACCATTTCAATCTCATTCGAGTACTTCCAAATTTCACAACAGCACAACTGTTAGGAATCAAACATCTGATAAGACTGATCAGAAATCCTTATCTCTTCCTACGTGCACTTATTGTAAAACGAAAGGGCACGTTATTTCTGATTGCTTCAAGTTGAAAAATAAGCAACAGAGTAAAGACAGAGCTTTTCCAAATGCTCTTATTTCTACGAGGTCAAGGTCACGGTCTTGTATTGAAAGCAATACATTTGTTGGGTCAAACAAACCCCAGTCTGATTCTATTTTAGAGGCTTATGAACCATTCATGTCAGAAGGTTCTATATCACTTATTGGTGATTCTGCCAAACCTATCCCAATTAAAATATTAAGGGACACTGGAGCTTCTCAGAGTCTTTTATTATCAGGTACTTTGCCTTTGTCCGAGGAGTCTTCTTCAAGTGAAAGTGTTCTTGTTCAGGGAGTAGAGTGCGGCTTTGTAAATGTTCCTCTTCATTGTGTAAATTTGGCATCAGACTTAGTTTCTGGACCTGTGACTGTTGGGGCAGTGACTTCTTTACCCATAGAGGGTGTTCATTTATTACTAGGCAATGACCTAGCTGGAGATAAGGTTGTGGTTAATCCACTTGTAACTGACAAGCCTTGTTTGGATCAGAAAGTTGATCCTGTCGAAACTGAAATCCCTGATTTGTACCCTGCTTGTGCAGTTACTAGAGCTATGGCAAAAAGAGCTCTTGAGATTGATGTTGATCAAGATATTATTCCTTTAGCTGACACATGTATTGGTCAGTTTTTTGATGAGGTCACCTTTTCCTCAGGTATTGATCAATCAAATGGTATTGATCACAGTGATCCTCTTTTGGCAACTCATTCTCTTTGTCCTACTCAGGATGACAAACGACAATCTCTTGTCGTTGAACAGGAGCAAGATCCCGAGATATCTTGTTTGTTTCAGAGGGCTATTAGTGAAACTGAAGCCACACAAGTTCCAGTGTGTTACTTTGTGAAAAATGGGGGTCCTTATGAGGAAATGGAGACCACCTGATGTACCCGCTGGTGACGAGTGGTCAGTGAGCTATCAAATTGTTGTTCCTAAGTCATATCGACAGGAAATTCTTAATTTAGCCCATGAAACTCCTTTGGCTGGTCATTTAGGAGTCCGTAAGACTTATCGCAAGATCTTGAATCATTTTTATTGGCCGAAACTCAAAAGTGATGTTTCTAAATACTGCAGATCTTGTCACACTTGTCAAATGGTAGGAAAACCCAATCAGAAGATACCTAAGGCTCATCTGCAACCTATTCCTGCATTTGATGAACCATTTAGTAGAATAATTGTAGACTGTGTTGGTCCTTTACCTAAAACCAAGTCAGGCAACCAATACTTGTTGACCATCATGTGTGCATCTACAAGATTTCCAGAGGCAATTCCTCTGAGAAATATAAAAACTAAAACTATTGTGAAAGCTTTGGTGAAGTTTTTTACACTTGTTGGCCTTCCCAAATCTGTCCAGTCGGATCAAGGGTCAAATTTTATGTCTGGAATTTTCCAACAAGTTATGCATGAATTAGGCATCCAACAGTTTAAATCTTCTGCCTATCACCCTGAAAGTCAAGGTGCTTTGGAAAGATTTCATCAAACTTTGAAGAATATGATTCGATCATATTGCTTTGATACAGAAAAGGATTGGGATGAGGGTGTTCATTTGTTGTTGTTTGCTGTTAGGGAATCAGTTCAAGAGTCGTTGGGTTTTAGTCCCTTTGAACTAGTTTTTGGTCATACTGTCCGTGGACCATTGAAATTATTGAAAGAGAGACTTCTTTCAAATGAAGACTCAAAGATTAATCTTCTTGATTATGTTTCTGATTTCAAATACAAGTTGTCAAAGGCCTGTGAAGTAGCAAGAACTAATCTTCACACTACTCAGTCAAATATGAAATTAAGGTATGACAGAAATTCACAGGAAAGGAGTTTTAAACCTGGTGACAAAGTTCTGGCTCTCTTTCCCATACCTCAGAATCCTCTTCAGGCTAAATTTTTTGGTCCTTATACCGTTCAAAAGAAAGTAAATGACTTAAATTATATCATTAACACTCCTGGGAGACGGAAACAGAAACAACTTTGTCATATAAATATGTTAAAGGAATATTTTGACAGAGATAGTTCAGCTAATTATTCAGTTAATTTAGTTGTACCTGTCCCACACAGTGAAGATATCAACGATGGAATACGATCAGACTATAGTGACTCTGGTATAACCAATCTTCGGAATTCAGAAATATTGAACAACCTAGACCAGAAACTTTCACATCTACAACAACAGGAAAGAAATGAACTAAAACAGCTATTACATGACTATGAGCACTTGTTTCCTGATGTTCCAACACGAACAAGTAAAATTTATCATGACGTTGACATTGTAGATTCTGCGCCTGTGAAACAGCATCCTTATAGGATGAATCCTCTCAAACAGAACTATCTGAAGAAAGAAATTCAGTATCTACTGGAGAATGATTTCATAGAACCAAGTAAAAGTAACTGGAGTTCACCATGTATTCTTGTTCCCAAGCCAGATAATACATTCCGTATGTGTACTGACTATAGAAAAGTCAACAGTGTCACCAAAACTGATTCATTTCCAATCCCAAGAATGGACGATTGCATTGATAAAATTGGAAATGCGGAATATGTCACCAAGTTTGACCTTTTAAAAGGATTCTGGCAAATTCCACTGACGGAAAGGGCAAAAGAAATTTCAACATTTGTAACTCCAGATGGACTTTATCAATATAAAGTCATGCCGTTTGGAATGAAAAATTCGCCTGCAACGTTTCAACGTCTGATGAACATGATAACATTTGGTCTTGATAATTGTGACGCTTATATCGATGACGTCATTATCTACAACAACACCTGGGAAGATCATTTGGAAACCATTCGAAAATTCTTTGATCGACTCAGCGATGCGAATCTGACAATTAATTTGAGCAAAAGTGAGTTTTGCCATGCTTGTGTCACATTTTTAGGACATATTGTGGGACAAGGTCAAGTTAAACCTATAGAAGCTAAGGTCAAAGCTATCTCTGAATTTCAAGTTCCAATTTGTAAAAAGCAACTGATGCGATTTCTAGGTATGGCTGGATATTATCGGAAATTTTGTTCCAATTTTTCCAAAATTGCTGAACCTTCGACAAGTTTATTGAGTAAGAAAACCAAATTTCATTGGTCTGACAGGTATCAGGAATCTTTTGACAAGTTAAAGGCCGCGCTTAAGAATGCACCAGTTCTTTCTGCACCAAATTTTAGCCAATCATTTAAATTATCTGTTGATGCAAGTGATGTAGGAGTTGGTGGAGTATTGATTGATTCAGGAAGACAAAAGTGGTGTGGATCACCCTGTGTGTTATTTTTCTAAAAAACTAAACAAGCACCAGAAAAATTATTCCACAATTGAGAAGGAATGTTTGGCTTTGATATTGGCTTTACAGCATTTTGAAGTGTATGTTACCTCAGCTCTTTCTCCAATTATTGTGTACAGTGATCACAATCCCCTTACTTTCATCAACAAAATGAAAGACAAAAATCGGAGATTGTTGAGATGGAATTTGATATTGCAGGAATATAACATTGACATTAGACACATCAGAGGAAAAGACAATGTGATTGCAGATGCACTCTCACGTGCCTAGAAATGTAATATTGCTTGATGTAATTAAGTCCAGTATCATAAAACATGTTCTTATGTAATTTTGGTTATTGTAGTATTAGATGTATATTCAAAAGAAAGCTTTATTATATAAATCTTTCTTTTTCTTTATGAGGGGAGGTGTTATGTATGATGTTTATATAATGTTGTATATGTGTTTTGGGAGGTTATAAATGTTTCTTCACTTTAATATTTACTTAAATCTTTATGTTTGTTAGGAAAAACATGTATAACTAGTGTCCTTGAATTAGGTTGTTTTGATCAATATGTTTTCTCAATTTGAAGGTCAAGGTTGATTTTGTTTACAGTTAGAATTCCATTAAGATGACTCACAATCTAGAACATTCTGTCATGTGACCAATCTTTATATATACCATGTTTGGTAGACATTTTGTTCAGTTTTGACATTACCATCAGTCTTGTAAAGAGCTATTACAGTTGTGAAAATTCATTCCAAATTCTAAGAGAGGAATTATTTTAATTATTCATTGGATTATTAACAGTGCTCATAAACGTTTGGATTTTGGATTTTGATTGACAATTTTGGAATTTATGTGAACTTATTCAGAGATTTTGGATTACTTCATTTTGACTTCAGCACATCAAGATTTCTAGTACATCAGGACTTTGGAGACCATTAGCACATAATAACATTCAAGGACACATTCTATATTTAGGACTTGTGATTAGAACAATCATTCTTATTGGATTATTAGGATACATAAACACATTACTGTAAGTGACTTTTTGATTTTTCATTTTAATTATCTAGTAATAAATTGCTTGTTGATTTTTACTTGATTTGTTGGTTTCACTTTCTTTCTGTTACATTTTTCTTAGACCATAGAGTCGTAACAGAAATTGGGGGCTCGTCTTCCGGGATTGAATTTCTTTAAAGCATATTAGAGATATTAAATTTATCTTTGAAATTCATATTGATTTTGTCTCGGAGAATTTTTTTTGTCTTTGGCAAAGATTTTAAATAGAGAAATTTGTTTTGTGTGAAACCAACAAGCATTTACAATGGCATCTAATGTTCAGAATTTCATTTCAAAACCTACCCAGGAGGGGTTAGAGTGCATGAGAAAGGATGAGTTGCTCGAGCTTGCCAGAAAATACAGTCTATCTGAGGCAAAAGTATCATTGACAAAACAGGAGATAAAGATTATTTTGATTCAGTATTTAGTAGGAAAGGGAATTTTTGATAGCAGTGCTTTAAGTTTGAAGAGAAAGCCTGTATCTGGTTCTGACAGGAAATTAAGGGAATTAGAGTTAAAGAAACAGATTGATTTAGAATTGGCAAAGCTTCAGATTCAGAGAGAGAGAGAGAGAGAAGGAAGAGAGGCAGATCCAAATGCAGAAAGAAGAGAGGCAGATCCAAATGCAGAAAGAAGAGAGGCAGAGGGAGAGAGAAAAAGAAGAGAGGCAGTTGGAGAGAGAGAAAGAAGAGAGACAAATGCAGATACAGATGGAGA
Source organism: Margaritifera margaritifera (assembly GCA_029931535.1). NCBI lineage: Eukaryota > Metazoa > Mollusca > Bivalvia > Unionida > Margaritiferidae > Margaritifera > Margaritifera margaritifera. Next base: position 23,219,563 of record JAQPZY010001699.1, read on the forward strand.
GAGAGAAAGAAGAGAGGCAAATGCAGATGGAGAGAGAGAAAGAAGATAGACAAATACAAATGCAGATGCAAAGAGAAGAAAGGGAAATGCAATTTAAATTAAGAGAATTAGAACTGGCAAACAGAGCACACTCCACTCCTTTAAACACAAGTTCAGGTTTTGATGTTACTAGATATATTAGGTTAGTACCCCCTTTTCAGGAAAAAGAAGTAGATAAATACTTTCTTCATTTCGAGAAAATAGCTGAAAACTTGAAATGGCCCAGAGAGCATTGGACTTTGTTATTACAAAGTGTACTTATTGGCAAAGCTCGTGAAGTCTACACTTCACTGTCAGTACAACAAAGCACTGATTATGATTTGGTTAAGGAGTACATCTTGAAAGCTTATGAGTTGGTACCAGAGGCATATCGACAAAGGTTTAGGAATTGTAGAAAAGAAACTGGACAAACTCATGTCGAATTTGCAAGGGATAAAGAACAACTATTTGATAGGTGGTGCTCAGCCAAGAAAGTTGATCAAGCTTATGATAACCTCAGACAGCTCGTATTAATTGAAGAGTTCAAGAGGTGCATCCATAGTGATGTTAAAACCGATCTTGACGAGCAGAATGTGGAAACTTTGGAAAATGCTGCTCGTATGGCTGATGATTATTCCTTGACTCACAAAATTTCATTTGGCAATAAGTCGTCCTCTCAGCAGTTTTCTGGTAAAAACCATTTCAATCTCATTCGAGTACTTCCAAATTTCACAACAGCACAACTGTTAGGAATCAAACATCTGATAAGACTGATCAGAAATCCTTATCTCTTCCTACGTGCACTTATTGTAAAACGAAAGGGCACGTTATTTCTGATTGCTTCAAGTTGAAAAATAAGCAACAGAGTAAAGACAGAGCTTTTCCAAATGCTCTTTTTTCTACGAGGTCAAGGTCACGGTCTTGTATTGAAAGCAATACATTTGTTGGGTCAAACAAACCCCAGTCTGATTCTATTTTAGAGGCTTATGAACCATTCATGTCAGAAGGTTCTATATCACTTATTGGTGATTCTGCCAAACCTATCCCAATTAAAATATTAAGGGACACTGGAGCTTCTCAGAGTCTTTTATTATCAGGTACTTTGCCTTTGTCCGAGGAGTCTTCTTCAAGTGAAAGTGTTCTTGTTCAGGGAGTAGAGTGCGGCTTTGTAAATGTTCCTCTTCATTGTGTAAATTTGGCATCAGACTTAGTTTCTGGACCTGTGACTGTTGGGGCAGTGACTTCTTTACCCATAGAGGGTGTTCATTTATTACTAGGCAATGACCTAGCTGGAGATAAGGTTGTGGTTAATCCACTTGTAACTGACAAGCCTTGTTTGGATCAGAAAGTTGATCCTGTCGAAACTGAAATCCCTGATTTGTACCCTGCTTGTGCAGTTACTAGAGCTATGGCAAAAAGAGCTCTTGAGATTGATGTTGATCAAGATATTATTCCTTTAGCTGACACATGTATTGGTCAGTTTTTTGATGAGGTCACCTTTTCCTCAGGTATTGATCAATCAAATGGTATTGATCACAGTGATCCTCTTTTGGCAACTCATTCTCTTTGTCCTACTCAGGATGACAAACGACAATCTCTTGTCGTTGAACAGGAGCAAGATCCCGAGATATCTTGTTTGTTTCAGAGGGCTATTAGTGAAACTGAAGCCACACAAGTTCCAGTGTGTTACTTTGTGAAAAATGGGGTCCTTATGAGGAAATGGAGACCACCTGATGTACCCGCTGGTGACGAGTGGTCAGTGAGCTATCAAATTGTTGTTCCTAAGTCATATCGACAGGAAATTCTTAATTTAGCCCATGAAACTCCTTTGGCTGGTCATTTAGGAGTCCGTAAGACTTATCGCAAGATCTTGAATCATTTTTATTGGCCGAAACTCAAAAGTGATGTTTCTAAATACTGCAGATCTTGTCACACTTGTCAAATGGTAGGAAAACCCAATCAGAAGATACCTAAGGCTCATCTGCAACCTATTCCTGCATTTGATGAACCATTTAGTAGAATAATTGTAGACTGTGTTGGTCCTTTACCTAAAACCAAGTCAGGCAACCAATACTTGTTGACCATCATGTGTGCATCTACAAGATTTCCAGAGGCAATTCCTCTGAGAAATATAAAAACTAAAACTATTGTGAAAGCTTTGGTGAAGTTTTTTACACTTGTTGGCCTTCCCAAATCTGTCCAGTCGGATCAAGGGTCAAATTTTATGTCTGGAATTTTCCAACAAGTTATGCATGAATTAGGCATCCAACAGTTTAAATCTTCTGCCTATCACCCTGAAAGTCAAGGTGCTTTGGAAAGATTTCATCAAACTTTGAAGAATATGATTCGATCATATTGCTTTGATACAGAAAAGGATTGGGATGAGGGTGTTCATTTGTTGTTGTTTGCTGTTAGGGAATCAGTTCAAGAGTCGTTGGGTTTTAGTCCCTTTGAACTAGTTTTTGGTCATACTGTCCGTGGACCATTGAAATTATTGAAAGAGAGACTTCTTTCAAATGAAGACTCAAAGATTAATCTTCTTGATTATGTTTCTGATTTCAAATACAAGTTGTCAAAGGCCTGTGAAGTAGCAAGAACTAATCTTCACACTACTCAGTCAAATATGAAATTAAGGTATGACAGAAATTCACAGGAAAGGAGTTTTAAACCTGGTGACAAAGTTCTGGCTCTCTTTCCCATACCTCAGAATCCTCTTCAGGCTAAATTTTTTGGTCCTTATACCGTTCAAAAGAAAGTAAATGACTTAAATTATATCATTAACACTCCTGGGAGACGGAAACAGAAACAACTTTGTCATATAAATATGTTAAAGGAATATTTTGACAGAGATAGTTCAGCTAATTATTCAGTTAATTTAGTTGTACCTGTCCCACACAGTGAAGATATCAACGATGGAATACGATCAGACTATAGTGACTCTGGTATAACCAATCTTCGGAATTCAGAAATATTGAACAACCTAGACCAGAAACTTTCACATCTACAACAACAGGAAAGAAATGAACTAAAACAGCTATTACATGACTATGAGCACTTGTTTCCTGATGTTCCAACACGAACAAGTAAAATTTATCATGACGTTGACATTGTAGATTCTGCGCCTGTGAAACAGCATCCTTATAGGATGAATCCTCTCAAACAGAACTATCTGAAGAAAGAAATTCAGTATCTACTGGAGAATGATTTCATAGAACCAAGTAAAAGTAACTGGAGTTCACCATGTATTCTTGTTCCCAAGCCAGATAATACATTCCGTATGTGTACTGACTATAGAAAAGTCAACAGTGTCACCAAAACTGATTCATTTCCAATCCCAAGAATGGACGATTGCATTGATAAAATTGGAAATGCGGAATATGTCACCAAGTTTGACCTTTTAAAAGGATTCTGGCAAATTCCACTGACGGAAAGGGCAAAAGAAATTTCAACATTTGTAACTCCAGATGGACTTTATCAATATAAAGTCATGCCGTTTGGAATGAAAAATTCGCCTGCAACGTTTCAACGTCTGATGAACATGATAACATTTGGTCTTGATAATTGTGACGCTTATATCGATGACGTCATTATCTACAACAACACCTGGGAAGATCATTTGGAAACCATTCGAAAATTCTTTGATCGACTCAGCGATGCGAATCTGACAATTAATTTGAGCAAAAGTGAGTTTTGCCATGCTTGTGTCACATTTTTAGGACATATTGTGGGACAAGGTCAAGTTAAACCTATAGAAGCTAAGGTCAAAGCTATCTCTGAATTTCAAGTTCCAATTTGTAAAAAGCAACTGATGCGATTTCTAGGTATGGCTGGATATTATCGGAAATTTTGTTCCAATTTTTCCAAAATTGCTGAACCTTCGACAAGTTTATTGAGTAAGAAAACCAAATTTCATTGGTCTGACAGGTATCAGGAATCTTTTGACAAGTTAAAGGCCGCGCTTAAGAATGCACCAGTTCTTTCTGCACCAAATTTTAGCCAATCATTTAAATTATCTGTTGATGCAAGTGATGTAGGAGTTGGTGGAGTATTGATTGATTCAGGAAGACAAAAGTGGTGTGGATCACCCTGTGTGTTATTTTTCTAAAAAACTAAACAAGCACCAGAAAAATTATTCCACAATTGAGAAGGAATGTTTGGCTTTGATATTGGCTTTACAGCATTTTGAAGTGTATGTTACCTCAGCTCTTTCTCCAATTATTGTGTACAGTGATCACAATCCCCTTACTTTCATCAACAAAATGAAAGACAAAAATCGGAGATTGTTGAGATGGAATTTGATATTGCAGGAATATAACATTGACATTAGACACATCAGAGGAAAAGACAATGTGATTGCAGATGCACTCTCACGTGCCTAGAAATGTAATATTGCTTGATGTAATTAAGTCCAGTATCATAAAACATGTTCTTATGTAATTTTGGTTATTGTAGTATTAGATGTATATTCAAAAGAAAGCTTTATTATATAAATCTTTCTTTTTCTTTATGAGGGGAGGTGTTATGTATGATGTTTATATAATGTTGTATATGTGTTTTGGGAGGTTATAAATGTTTCTTCACTTTAATATTTACTTAAATCTTTATGTTTGTTAGGAAAAACATGTATAACTAGTGTCCTTGAATTAGGTTGTTTTGATCAATATGTTTTCTCAATTTGAAGGTCAAGGTTGATTTTGTTTACAGTTAGAATTCCATTAAGATGACTCACAATCTAGAACATTCTGTCATGTGACCAATCTTTATATATACCATGTTTGGTAGACATTTTGTTCAGTTTTGACATTACCATCAGTCTTGTAAAGAGCTATTACAGTTGTGAAAATTCATTCCAAATTCTAAGAGAGGAATTATTTTAATTATTCATTGGATTATTAACAGTGCTCATAAACGTTTGGATTTTGGATTTTGATTGACAATTTTGGAATTTATGTGAACTTATTCAGAGATTTTGGATTACTTCATTTTGACTTCAGCACATCAAGATTTCTAGTACATCAGGACTTTGGAGACCATTAGCACATAATAACATTCAAGGACACATTCTATATTTAGGACTTGTGATTAGAACAATCATTCTTATTGGATTATTAGGATACATAAACACATTACTGTAAGTGACTTTTTGATTTTTCATTTTAATTATCTAGTAATAAATTGCTTGTTGATTTTTACTTGATTTGTTGGTTTCACTTTCTTTCTGTTACATTTTTCTTAGACCATAGAGTCGTAACAGAAATTGGGGGCTCGTCTTCCGGGATTGAATTTCTTTAAAGCATATTAGAGATATTAAATTTATCTTTGAAATTCATATTGATTTTGTCTCGGAGAATTTTTTTTGTCTTTGGCAAAGATTTTAAATAGAGAAATTTGTTTTGTGTGAAACCAACAAGCATTTACAATGGCATCTAATGTTCAGAATTTCATTTCAAAACCTACCCAGGAGGGGTTAGAGTGCATGAGAAAGGATGAGTTGCTCGAGCTTGCCAGAAAATACAGTCTATCTGAGGCAAAAGTATCATTGACAAAACAGGAGATAAAGATTATTTTGATTCAGTATTTAGTAGGAAAGGGAATTTTTGATAGCAGTGCTTTAAGTTTGAAGAGAAAGCCTGTATCTGGTTCTGACAGGAAATTAAGGGAATTAGAGTTAAAGAAACAGATTGATTTAGAATTGGCAAAGCTTCAGATTCAGAGAGAGAGAGAGAGAGAAGGAAGAGAGGCAGATCCAAATGCAGAAAGAAGAGAGGCAGATCCAAATGCAGAAAGAAGAGAGGCAGAGGGAGAGAGAAAAAGAAGAGAGGCAGTTGGAGAGAGAGAAAGAAGAGAGACAAATGCAGATACAGATGGAGAGAGAGAAAGAAGAGAGGCAAATGCAGATGGAGAGAGAGAAAGAAGATAGACAAATACAAATGCAGATGCAAAGAGAAGAAAGGGAAATGCAATTTAAATTAAGAGAATTAGAACTGGCAAACAGAGCACACTCCACTCCTTTAAACACAAGTTCAGGTTTTGATGTTACTAGATATATTAGGTTAGTACCCCCTTTTCAGGAAAAAGAAGTAGATAAATACTTTCTTCATTTCGAGAAAATAGCTGAAAACTTGAAATGGCCCAGAGAGCATTGGACTTTGTTATTACAAAGTGTACTTATTGGCAAAGCTCGTGAAGTCTACACTTCACTGTCAGTACAACAAAGCACTGATTATGATTTGGTTAAGGAGTACATCTTGAAAGCTTATGAGTTGGTACCAGAGGCATATCGACAAAGGTTTAGGAATTGTAGAAAAGAAACTGGACAAACTCATGTCGAATTTGCAAGGGATAAAGAACAACTATTTGATAGGTGGTGCTCAGCCAAGAAAGTTGATCAAGCTTATGATAACCTCAGACAGCTCGTATTAATTGAAGAGTTCAAGAGGTGCATCCATAGTGATGTTAAAACCTATCTTGACGAGCAGAATGTGGAAACTTTGGAAAATGCTGCTCGTATGGCTGATGATTATTCCTTGACTCACAAAATTTCATTTGGCAATAAGTCGTCCTCTCAGCAGTTTTCTGGTAAAAACCATTTCAATCTCATTCGAGTACTTCCAAATTTCACAACAGCACAACTGTTAGGAATCAAACATCTGATAAGACTGATCAGAAATCCTTATCTCTTCCTACGTGCACTTATTGTAAAACGAAAGGGCACGTTATTTCTGATTGCTTCAAGTTGAAAAATAAGCAACAGAGTAAAGACAGAGCTTTTCCAAATGCTCTTATTTCTACGAGGTCAAGGTCACGGTCTTGTATTGAAAGCAATACATTTGTTGGGTCAAACAAACCCCAGTCTGATTCTATTTTAGAGGCTTATGAACCATTCATGTCAGAAGGTTCTATATCACTTATTGGTGATTCTGCCAAACCTATCCCAATTAAAATATTAAGGGACACTGGAGCTTCTCAGAGTCTTTTATTATCAGGTACTTTGCCTTTGTCCGAGGAGTCTTCTTCAAGTGAAAGTGTTCTTGTTCAGGGAGTAGAGTGCGGCTTTGTAAATGTTCCTCTTCATTGTGTAAATTTGGCATCAGACTTAGTTTCTGGACCTGTGACTGTTGGGGCAGTGACTTCTTTACCCATAGAGGGTGTTCATTTATTACTAGGCAATGACCTAGCTGGAGATAAGGTTGTGGTTAATCCACTTGTAACTGACAAGCCTTGTTTGGATCAGAAAGTTGATCCTGTCGAAACTGAAATCCCTGATTTGTACCCTGCTTGTGCAGTTACTAGAGCTATGGCAAAAAGAGCTCTTGAGATTGATGTTGATCAAGATATTATTCCTTTAGCTGACACATGTATTGGTCAGTTTTTTGATGAGGTCACCTTTTCCTCAGGTATTGATCAATCAAATGGTATTGATCACAGTGATCCTCTTTTGGCAACTCATTCTCTTTGTCCTACTCAGGATGACAAACGACAATCTCTTGTCGTTGAACAGGAGCAAGATCCCGAGATATCTTGTTTGTTTCAGAGGGCTATTAGTGAAACTGAAGCCACACAAGTTCCAGTGTGTTACTTTGTGAAAAATGGGGTCCTTATGAGGAAATGGAGACCACCTGATGTACCCGCTGGTGACGAGTGGTCAGTGAGCTATCAAATTGTTGTTCCTAAGTCATATCGACAGGAAATTCTTAATTTAGCCCATGAAACTCCTTTGGCTGGTCATTTAGGAGTCCGTAAGACTTATCGCAAGATCTTGAATCATTTTTATTGGCCGAAACTCAAAAGTGATGTTTCTAAATACTGCAGATCTTGTCACACTTGTCAAATGGTAGGAAAACCCAATCAGAAGATACCTAAGGCTCATCTGCAACCTATTCCTGCATTTGATGAACCATTTAGTAGAATAATTGTAGACTGTGTTGGTCCTTTACCTAAAACCAAGTCAGGCAACCAATACTTGTTGACCATCATGTGTGCATCTACAAGATTTCCAGAGGCAATTCCTCTGAGAAATATAAAAACTAAAACTATTGTGAAAGCTTTGGTGAAGTTTTTTACACTTGTTGGCCTTCCCAAATCTGTCCAGTCGGATCAAGGGTCAAATTTTATGTCTGGAATTTTCCAACAAGTTATGCATGAATTAGGCATCCAACAGTTTAAATCTTCTGCCTATCACCCTGAAAGTCAAGGTGCTTTGGAAAGATTTCATCAAACTTTGAAGAATATGATTCGATCATATTGCTTTGATACAGAAAAGGATTGGGATGAGGGTGTTCATTTGTTGTTGTTTGCTGTTAGGGAATCAGTTCAAGAGTCGTTGGGTTTTAGTCCCTTTGAACTAGTTTTTGGTCATACTGTCCGTGGACCATTGAAATTATTGAAAGAGAGACTTCTTTCAAATGAAGACTCAAAGATTAATCTTCTTGATTATGTTTCTGATTTCAAATACAAGTTGTCAAAGGCCTGTGAAGTAGCAAGAACTAATCTTCACACTACTCAGTCAAATATGAAATTAAGGTATGACAGAAATTCACAGGAAAGGAGTTTTAAACCTGGTGACAAAGTTCTGGCTCTCTTTCCCATACCTCAGAATCCTCTTCAGGCTAAATTTTTTGGTCCTTATACCGTTCAAAAGAAAGTAAATGACTTAAATTATATCATTAACACTCCTGGGAGACGGAAACAGAAACAACTTTGTCATATAAATATGTTAAAGGAATATTTTGACAGAGATAGTTCAGCTAATTATTCAGTTAATTTAGTTGTACCTGTCCCACACAGTGAAGATATCAACGATGGAATACGATCAGACTATAGTGACTCTGGTATAACCAATCTTCGGAATTCAGAAATATTGAACAACCTAGACCAGAAACTTTCACATCTACAACAACAGGAAAGAAATGAACTAAAACAGCTATTACATGACTATGAGCACTTGTTTCCTGATGTTCCAACACGAACAAGTAAAATTTATCATGACGTTGACATTGTAGATTCTGCGCCTGTGAAACAGCATCCTTATAGGATGAATCCTCTCAAACAGAACTATCTGAAGAAAGAAATTCAGTATCTACTGGAGAATGATTTCATAGAACCAAGTAAAAGTAACTGGAGTTCACCATGTATTCTTGTTCCCAAGCCAGATAATACATTCCGTATGTGTACTGACTATAGAAAAGTCAACAGTGTCACCAAAACTGATTCATTTCCAATCCCAAGAATGGACGATTGCATTGATAAAATTGGAAATGCGGAATATGTCACCAAGTTTGACCTTTTAAAAGGATTCTGGCAAATTCCACTGACGGAAAGGGCAAAAGAAATTTCAACATTTGTAACTCCAGATGGACTTTATCAATATAAAGTCATGCCGTTTGGAATGAAAAATTCGCCTGCAACGTTTCAACGTCTGATGAACATGATAACATTTGGTCTTGATAATTGTGACGCTTATATCGATGACGTCATTATCTACAACAACACCTGGGAAGATCATTTGGAAACCATTCGAAAATTCTTTGATCGACTCAGCGATGCGAATCTGACAATTAATTTGAGCAAAAGTGAGTTAGGCCATGCTTGTGTCACATTTTTAGGACATATTGTGGGACAAGGTCAAGTTAAACCTATAGAAGCTAAGGTCAAAGCTATCTCTGAATTTCAAGTTCCAATTTGTAAAAAGCAACTGATGCGATTTCTAGGTATGGCTGGATATTATCGGAAATTTTGTTCCAATTTTTCCAAAATTGCTGAACCTTCGACAAGTTTATTGAGTAAGAAAACCAAATTTCATTGGTCTGACAGGTATCAGGAATCTTTTGACAAGTTAAAGGCCGCGCTTAAGAATGCACCAGTTCTTTCTGCACCAAATTTTAGCCAATCATTTAAATTATCTGTTGATGCAAGTGATGTAGGAGTTGGTGGAGTATTGATTGATTCAGGAAGACAAAAGTGGTGTGGATCACCCTGTGTGTTATTTTTCTAAAAAACTAAACAAGCACCAGAAAAATTATTCCACAATTGAGAAGGAATGTTTGGCTTTGATATTGGCTTTACAGCATTTTGAAGTGTATGTTACCTCAGCTCTTTCTCCAATTATTGTGTACAGTGATCACAATCCCCTTACTTTCATCAACAAAATGAAAGACAAAAATCGGAGATTGTTGAGATGGAATTTGATATTGCAGGAATATAACATTGACATTAGACACATCAGAGGAAAAGACAATGTGATTGCAGATGCACTCTCACGTGCCTAGAAATGTAATATTGCTTGATGTAATTAAGTCCAGTATCATAAAACATGTTCTTATGTAATTTTGGTTATTGTAGTATTAGATGTATATTCAAAAGAAAGCTTTATTATATAAATCTTTCTTTTTCTTTATGAGGGGAGGTGTTATGTATGATGTTTATATAATGTTGTATATGTGTTTTGGGAGGTTATAAATGTTTCTTCACTTTAATATTTACTTAAATCTTTATGTTTGTTAGGAAAAACATGTATAACTAGTGTCCTTGAATTAGGTTGTTTTGATCAATATGTTTTCTCAATTTGAAGGTCAAGGTTGATTTTGTTTACAGTTAGAATTCCATTAAGATGACTCACAATCTAGAACATTCTGTCATGTGACCAATCTTTATATATACCATGTTTGGTAGACATTTTGTTCAGTTTTGACATTACCATCAGTCTTGTAAAGAGCTATTACAGTTGTGAAAATTCATTCCAAATTCTAAGAGAGGAATTATTTTAATTATTCATTGGATTATTAACAGTGCTCATAAACGTTTGGAGTTTGGATTTTGATTGACAATTTTGGAATTTATGTGAACTTATTCAGAGATTTTGGATTACTTCATTTTGACTTCAGCACATCAAGATTTCTAGTACATCAGGACTTTGGAGACCATTAGCACATAATAACATTCAAGGACACATTCTATATTTAGGACTTGTGATTAGAACAATCATTCTTATTGGATTATTAGGATACATAAACACATTACTGTAAGTGACTTTTTGATTTTTCATTTTAATTATCTAGTAATAAATTGCTTGTTGATTTTTACTTGATTTGTTGGTTTCACTTTCTTTCTGTTACATTTTTCTTAGACCATAGAGTCGTAACAGAAATTGGGGGCTCGTCTTCCGGGATTGAATTTCTTTAAAGCATATTAGAGATATTAAATTTATCTTTGAAATTCATATTGATTTTGTCTCGGAGAATTTTTTTTGTCTTTGGCAAAGATTTTAAATAGAGAAATTTGTTTTGTGTGAAACCAACAAGCATTTACAATGGCATCTAATGTTCAGAATTTCATTTCAAAACCTACCCAGGAGGGGTTAGAGTGCATGAGAAAGGATGAGTTGCTCGAGCTTGCCAGAAAATACAGTCTATCTGAGGCAAAAGTATCATTGACAAAACAGGAGATAAAGATTATTTTGATTCAGTATTTAGTAGGAAAGGGAATTTTTGATAGCAGTGCTTTAAGTTTGAAGAGAAAGCCTGTATCTGGTTCTGACAGGAAATTAAGGGAATTAGAGTTAAAGAAACAGATTGATTTAGAATTGGCAAAGCTTCAGATTCAGAGAGAGAGAGAGAGAGAAGGAAGAGAGGCAGATCCAAATGCAGAAAGAAGAGAGGCAGATCCAAATGCAGAAAGAAGAGAGGCAGAGGGAGAGAGAAAAAGAAGAGAGGCAGTTGGAGAGAGAGAAAGAAGAGAGACAAATGCAGATACAGATGGAGAGAGAGAAAGAAGAGAGGCAAATGCAGATGGAGAGAGAGAAAGAAGATAGACAAATACAAATGCAGATGCAAAGAGAAGAAAGGGAAATGCAATTTAAATTAAGAGAATTAGAACTGGCAAACAGAGCACACTCCACTCCTTTAAACACAAGTTCAGGTTTTGATGTTACTAGATATATTAGGTTAGTACCCCCTTTTCAGGAAAAAGAAGTAGATAAATACTTTCTTCATTTCGAGAAAATAGCTGAAAACTTGAAATGGCCCAGAGAGCATTGGACTTTGTTATTACAAAGTGTACTTATTGGCAAAGCTCGTGAAGTCTACACTTCACTGTCAGTACAACAAAGCACTGATTATGATTTGGTTAAGGAGTACATCTTGAAAGCTTATGAGTTGGTACCAGAGGCATATCGACAAAGGTTTAGGAATTGTAGAAAAGAAACTGGACAAACTCATGTCGAATTTGCAAGGGATAAAGAACAACTATTTGATAGGTGGTGCTCAGCCAAGAAAGTTGATCAAGCTTATGATAACCTCAGACAGCTCGTATTAATTGAAGAGTTCAAGAGGTGCATCCATAGTGATGTTAAAACCTATCTTGACGAGCAGAATGTGGAAACTTTGGAAAATGCTGCTCGTATGGCTGATGATTATTCCTTGACTCACAAAATTTCATTTGGCAATAAGTCGTCCTCTCAGCAGTTTTCTGGTAAAAACCATTTCAATCTCATTCGAGTACTTCCAAATTTCACAACAGCACAACTGTTAGGAATCAAACATCTGATAAGACTGATCAGAAATCCTTATCTCTTCCTACGTGCACTTATTGTAAAACGAAAGGGCACGTTATTTCTGATTGCTTCAAGTTGAAAAATAAGCAACAGAGTAAAGACAGAGCTTTTCCAAATGCTCTTTTTTCTACGAAGTCAAGGTCACGGTCTTGTATTGAAAGCAATACATTTGTTGGGTCAAACAAACCCCAGTCTGATTCTATTTTAGAGGCTTATGAACCATTCATGTCAGAAGGTTCTATATCACTTATTGGTGATTCTGCCAAACCTATCCCAATTAAAATATTAAGGGACACTGGAGCTTCTCAGAGTCTTTTATTATCAGGTACTTTGCCTTTGTCCGAGGAGTCTTCTTCAAGTGAAAGTGTTCTTGTTCAGGGAGTAGAGTGCGGCTTTGTAAATGTTCCTCTTCATTGTGTAAATTTGGCATCAGACTTAGTTTCTGGACCTGTGACTGTTGGGGCAGTGACTTCTTTACCCATAGAGGGTGTTCATTTATTACTAGGCAATGACCTAGCTGGAGATAAGGTTGTGGTTAATCCACTTGTAACTGACAAGCCTTGTTTGGATCAGAAAGTTGATCCTGTCGAAACTGAAATCCCTGATTTGTACCCTGCTTGTGCAGTTACTAGAGCTATGGCAAAAAGAGCTCTTGAGATTGATGTTGATCAAGATATTATTCCTTTAGCTGACACATGTATTGGTCAGTTTTTTGATGAGGTCACCTTTTCCTCAGGTATTGATCAATCAAATGGTATTGATCACAGTGATCCTCTTTTGGCAACTCATTCTCTTTGTCCTACTCAGGATGACAAACGACAATCTCTTGTCGTTGAACAGGAGCAAGATCCCGAGATATCTTGTTTGTTTCAGAGGGCTATTAGTGAAACTGAAGCCACACAAGTTCCAGTGTGTTACTTTGTGAAAAATGGGGGTCCTTATGAGGAAATGGAGACCACCTGATGTACCCGCTGGTGACGAGTGGTCAGTGAGCTATCAAATTGTTGTTCCTAAGTCATATCGACAGGAAATTCTTAATTTAGCCCATGAAACTCCTTTGGCTGGTCATTTAGGAGTCCGTAAGACTTATCGCAAGATCTTGAATCATTTTTATTGGCCGAAACTCAAAAGTGATGTTTCTAAATACTGCAGATCTTGTCACACTTGTCAAATGGTAGGAAAACCCAATCAGAAGATACCTAAGGCTCATCTGCAACCTATTCCTGCATTTGATGAACCATTTAGTAGAATAATTGTAGACTGTGTTGGTCCTTTACCTAAAACCAAGTCAGGCAACCAATACTTGTTGACCATCATGTGTGCATCTACAAGATTTCCAGAGGCAATTCCTCTGAGAAATATAAAAACTAAAACTATTGTGAAAGCTTTGGTGAAGTTTTTTACACTTGTTGGCCTTCCCAAATCTGTCCAGTCGGATCAAGGGTCAAATTTTATGTCTGGAATTTTCCAACAAGTTATGCATGAATTAGGCATCCAACAGTTTAAATCTTCTGCCTATCACCCTGAAAGTCAAGGTGCTTTGGAAAGATTTCATCAAACTTTGAAGAATATGATTCGATCATATTGCTTTGATACAGAAAAGGATTGGGATGAGGGTGTTCATTTGTTGTTGTTTGCTGTTAGGGAATCAGTTCAAGAGTCGTTGGGTTTTAGTCCCTTTGAACTAGTTTTTGGTCATACTGTCCGTGGACCATTGAAATTATTGAAAGAGAGACTTCTTTCAAATGAAGACTCAAAGATTAATCTTCTTGATTATGTTTCTGATTTCAAATACAAGTTGTCAAAGGCCTGTGAAGTAGCAAGAACTAATCTTCACACTACTCAGTCAAATATGAAATTAAGGTATGACAGAAATTCACAGGAAAGGAGTTTTAAACCTGGTGACAAAGTTCTGGCTCTCTTTCCCATACCTCAGAATCCTCTTCAGGCTAAATTTTTTGGTCCTTATACCGTTCAAAAGAAAGTAAATGACTTAAATTATATCATTAACACTCCTGGGAGACGGAAACAGAAACAACTTTGTCATATAAATATGTTAAAGGAATATTTTGACAGAGATAGTTCAGCTAATTATTCAGTTAATTTAGTTGTACCTGTCCCACACAGTGAAGATATCAACGATGGAATACGATCAGACTATAGTGACTCTGGTATAACCAATCTTCGGAATTCAGAAATATTGAACAACCTAGACCAGAAACTTTCACATCTACAACAACAGGAAAGAAATGAACTAAAACAGCTATTACATGACTATGAGCACTTGTTTCCTGATGTTCCAACACGAACAAGTAAAATTTATCATGACGTTGACATTGTAGATTCTGCGCCTGTGAAACAGCATCCTTATAGGATGAATCCTCTCAAACAGAACTATCTGAAGAAAGAAATTCAGTATCTACTGGAGAATGATTTCATAGAACCAAGTAAAAGTAACTGGAGTTCACCATGTATTCTTGTTCCCAAGCCAGATAATACATTCCGTATGTGTACTGACTATAGAAAAGTCAACAGTGTCACCAAAACTGATTCATTTCCAATCCCAAGAATGGACGATTGCATTGATAAAATTGGAAATGCGGAATATGTCACCAAGTTTGACCTTTTAAAAGGATTCTGGCAAATTCCACTGACGGAAAGGGCAAAAGAAATTTCAACATTTGTAACTCCAGATGGACTTTATCAATATAAAGTCATGCCGTTTGGAATGAAAAATTCGCCTGCAACGTTTCAACGTCTGATGAACATGATAACATTTGGTCTTGATAATTGTGACGCTTATATCGATGACGTCATTATCTACAACAACACCTGGGAAGATCATTTGGAAACCATTCGAAAATTCTTTGATCGACTCAGCGATGCGAATCTGACAATTAATTTGAGCAAAAGTGAGTTTTGCCATGCTTGTGTCACATTTTTAGGACATATTGTGGGACAAGGTCAAGTTAAACCTATAGAAGCTAAGGTCAAAGCTATCTCTGAATTTCAAGTTCCAATTTGTAAAAAGCAACTGATGCGATTTCTAGGTATGGCTGGATATTATCGGAAATTTTGTTCCAATTTTTCCAAAATTGCTGAACCTTCGACAAGTTTATTGAGTAAGAAAACCAAATTTCATTGGTCTGACAGGTATCAGGAATCTTTTGACAAGTTAAAGGCCGCGCTTAAGAATGCACCAGTTCTTTCTGCACCAAATTTTAGCCAATCATTTAAATTATCTGTTGATGCAAGTGATGTAGGAGTTGGTGGAGTATTGATTGATTCAGGAAGACAAAAGTGGTGTGGATCACCCTGTGTGTTATTTTTCTAAAAAACTAAACAAGCACCAGAAAAATTATTCCACAATTGAGAAGGAATGTTTGGCTTTGATATTGGCTTTACAGCATTTTGAAGTGTATGTTACCTCAGCTCTTTCTCCAATTATTGTGTACAGTGATCACAATCCCCTTACTTTCATCAACAAAATGAAAGACAAAAATCGGAGATTGTTGAGATGGAATTTGATATTGCAGGAATATAACATTGACATTAGACACATCAGAGGAAAAGACAATGTGATTGCAGATGCACTCTCACGTGCCTAGAAATGTAATATTGCTTGATGTAATTAAGTCCAGTATCATAAAACATGTTCTTATGTAATTTTGGTTATTGTAGTATTAGATGTATATTCAAAAGAAAGCTTTATTATATAAATCTTTCTTTTTCTTTATGAGGGGAGGTGTTATGTATGATGTTTATATAATGTTGTATATGTGTTTTGGGAGGTTATAAATGTTTCTTCACTTTAATATTTACTTAAATCTTTATGTTTGTTAGGAAAAACATGTATAACTAGTGTCCTTGAATTAGGTTGTTTTGATCAATATGTTTTCTCAATTTGAAGGTCAAGGTTGATTTTGTTTACAGTTAGAATTCCATTAAGATGACTCACAATCTAGAACATTCTGTCATGTGACCAATCTTTATATATACCATGTTTGGTAGACATTTTGTTCAGTTTTGACATTACCATCAGTCTTGTAAAGAGCTATTACAGTTGTGAAAATTCATTCCAAATTCTAAGAGAGGAATTATTTTAATTATTCATTGGATTATTAACAGTGCTCATAAACGTTTGGATTTTGGATTTTGATTGACAATTTTGGAATTTATGTGAACTTATTCAGAGATTTTGGATTACTTCATTTTGACTTCAGCACATCAAGATTTCTAGTACATCAGGACTTTGGAGACCATTAGCACATAATAACATTCAAGGACACATTCTATATTTAGGACTTGTGATTAGAACAATCATTCTTATTGGATTATTAGGATACATAAACACATTACTGTAAGTGACTTTTTGATTTTTCATTTTAATTATCTAGTAATAAATTGCTTGTTGATTTTTACTTGATTTGTTGGTTTCACTTTCTTTCTGTTACATTTTTCTTAGACCATAGAGTCGTAACAGAAATTGGGGGCTCGTCTTCCGGGATTGAATTTCTTTAAAGCATATTAGAGATATTAAATTTATCTTTGAAATTCATATTGATTTTGTCTCGGAGAATTTTTTTTGTCTTTGGCAAAGATTTTAAATAGAGAAATTTGTTTTGTGTGAAACCAACAAGCATTTACAATGGCATCTAATGTTCAGAATTTCATTTCAAAACCTACCCAGGAGGGGTTAGAGTGCATGAGAAAGGATGAGTTGCTCGAGCTTGCCAGAAAATACAGTCTATCTGAGGCAAAAGTATCATTGACAAAACAGGAGATAAAGATTATTTTGATTCAGTATTTAGTAGGAAAGGGAATTTTTGATAGCAGTGCTTTAAGTTTGAAGAGAAAGCCTGTATCTGGTTCTGACAGGAAATTAAGGGAATTAGAGTTAAAGAAACAGATTGATTTAGAATTGGCAAAGCTTCAGATTCAGAGAGAGAGAGAGAGAGAAGGAAGAGAGGCAGATCCAAATGCAGAAAGAAGAGAGGCAGATCCAAATGCAGAAAGAAGAGAGGCAGAGGGAGAGAGAAAAAGAAGAGAGGCAGTTGGAGAGAGAGAAAGAAGAGAGACAAATGCAGATACAGATGGAGAGAGAGAAAGAAGAGAGGCAAATGCAGATGGAGAGAGAGAAAGAAGATAGACAAATACAAATGCAGATGCAAAGAGAAGAAAGGGAAATGCAATTTAAATTAAGAGAATTAGAACTGGCAAACAGAGCACACTCCACTCCTTTAAACACAAGTTCAGGTTTTGATGTTACTAGATATATTAGGTTAGTACCCCCTTTTCAGGAAAAAGAAGTAGATAAATACTTTCTTCATTTCGAGAAAATAGCTGAAAACTTGAAATGGCCCAGAGAGCATTGGACTTTGTTATTACAAAGTGTACTTATTGGCAAAGCTCGTGAAGTCTACACTTCACTGTCAGTACAACAAAGCACTGATTATGATTTGGTTAAGGAGTACATCTTGAAAGCTTATGAGTTGGTACCAGAGGCATATCGACAAAGGTTTAGGAATTGTAGAAAAGAAACTGGACAAACTCATGTCGAATTTGCAAGGGATAAAGAACAACTATTTGATAGGTGGTGCTCAGCCAAGAAAGTTGATCAAGCTTATGATAACCTCAGACAGCTCGTATTAATTGAAGAGTTCAAGAGGTGCATCCATAGTGATGTTAAAACCTATCTTGACGAGCAGAATGTGGAAACTTTGGAAAATGCTGCTCGTATGGCTGATGATTATTCCTTGACTCACAAAATTTCATTTGGCAATAAGTCGTCCTCTCAGCAGTTTTCTGGTAAAAACCATTTCAATCTCATTCGAGTACTTCCAAATTTCACAACAGCACAACTGTTAGGAATCAAACATCTGATAAGACTGATCAGAAATCCTTATCTCTTCCTACGTGCACTTATTGTAAAACGAAAGGGCACGTTATTTCTGATTGCTTCAAGTTGAAAAATAAGCAACAGAGTAAAGACAGAGCTTTTCCAAATGCTCTTATTTCTACGAGGTCAAGGTCACGGTCTTGTATTGAAAGCAATACATTTGTTGGGTCAAACAAACCCCAGTCTGATTCTATTTTAGAGGCTTATGAACCATTCATGTCAGAAGGTTCTATATCACTTATTGGTGATTCTGCCAAACCTATCCCAATTAAAATATTAAGGGACACTGGAGCTTCTCAGAGTCTTTTATTATCAGGTACTTTGCCTTTGTCCGAGGAGTCTTCTTCAAGTGAAAGTGTTCTTGTTCAGGGAGTAGAGTGCGGCTTTGTAAATGTTCCTCTTCATTGTGTAAATTTGCATCAGACTTAGTTTCTGGACCTGTGACTGTTGGGGCAGTGACTTCTTTACCCATAGAGGGTGTTCATTTATTACTAGGCAATGACCTAGCTGGAGATAAGGTTGTGGTTAATCCACTTGTAACTGACAAGCCTTGTTTGGATCAGAAAGTTGATCCTGTCGAAACTGAAATCCCTGATTTGTACCCTGCTTGTGCAGTTACTAGAGCTATGGCAAAAAGAGCTCTTGAGATTGATGTTGATCAAGATATTATTCCTTTAGCTGACACATGTATTGGTCAGTTTTTTGATGAGGTCACCTTTTCCTCAGGTATTGATCAATCAAATGGTATTGATCACAGTGATCCTCTTTTGGCAACTCATTCTCTTTGTCCTACTCAGGATGACAAACGACAATCTCTTGTCGTTGAACAGGAGCAAGATCCCGAGATATCTTGTTTGTTTCAGAGGGCTATTAGTGAAACTGAAGCCACACAAGTTCCAGTGTGTTACTTTGTGAAAAATGGGGTCCTTATGAGGAAATGGAGACCACCTGATGTACCCGCTGGTGACGAGTGGTCAGTGAGCTATCAAATTGTTGTTCCTAAGTCATATCGACAGGAAATTCTTAATTTAGCCCATGAAACTCCTTTGGCTGGTCATTTAGGAGTCCGTAAGACTTATCACAAGATCTTGAATCATTTTTATTGGCCGAAACTCAAAAGTGATGTTTCTAAATACTGCAGATCTTGTCACACTTGTCAAATGGTAGGAAAACCCAATCAGAAGATACCTAAGGCTCATCTGCAACCTATTCCTGCATTTGATGAACCATTTAGTAGAATAATTGTAGACTGTGTTGGTCCTTTACCTAAAACCAAGTCAGGCAACCAATACTTGTTGACCATCATGTGTGCATCTACAAGATTTCCAGAGGCAATTCCTCTGAGAAATATAAAAACTAAAACTATTGTGAAAGCTTTGGTGAAGTTTTTTACACTTGTTGGCCTTCCCAAATCTGTCCAGTCGGATCAAGGGTCAAATTTTATGTCTGGAATTTTCCAACAAGTTATGCATGAATTAGGCATCCAACAGTTTAAATCTTCTGCCTATCACCCTGAAAGTCAAGGTGCTTTGGAAAGATTTCATCAAACTTTGAAGAATATGATTCGATCATATTGCTTTGATACAGAAAAGGATTGGGATGAGGGTGTTCATTTGTTGTTGTTTGCTGTTAGGGAATCAGTTCAAGAGTCGTTGGGTTTTAGTCCCTTTGAACTAGTTTTTGGTCATACTGTCCGTGGACCATTGAAATTATTGAAAGAGAGACTTCTTTCAAATGAAGACTCAAAGATTAATCTTCTTGATTATGTTTCTGATTTCAAATACAAGTTGTCAAAGGCCTGTGAAGTAGCAAGAACTAATCTTCACACTACTCAGTCAAATATGAAATTAAGGTATGACAGAAATTCACAGGAAAGGAGTTTTAAACCTGGTGACAAAGTTCTGGCTCTCTTTCCCATACCTCAGAATCCTCTTCAGGCTAAATTTTTTGGTCCTTATACCGTTCAAAAGAAAGTAAATGACTTAAATTATATCATTAACACTCCTGGGAGACGGAAACAGAAACAACTTTGTCATATAAATATGTTAAAGGAATATTTTGACAGAGATAGTTCAGCTAATTATTCAGTTAATTTAGTTGTACCTGTCCCACACAGTGAAGATATCAACGATGGAATACGATCAGACTATAGTGACTCTGGTATAACCAATCTTCGGAATTCAGAAATATTGAACAACCTAGACCAGAAACTTTCACATCTACAACAACAGGAAAGAAATGAACTAAAACAGCTATTACATGACTATGAGCACTTGTTTCCTGATGTTCCAACACGAACAAGTAAAATTTATCATGACGTTGACATTGTAGATTCTGCGCCTGTGAAACAGCATCCTTATAGGATGAATCCTCTCAAACAGAACTATCTGAAGAAAGAAATTCAGTATCTACTGGAGAATGATTTCATAGAACCAAGTAAAAGTAACTGGAGTTCACCATGTATTCTTGTTCCCAAGCCAGATAATACATTCCGTATGTGTACTGACTATAGAAAAGTCAACAGTGTCACCAAAACTGATTCATTTCCAATCCCAAGAATGGACGATTGCATTGATAAAATTGGAAATGCGGAATATGTCACCAAGTTTGACCTTTTAAAAGGATTCTGGCAAATTCCACTGACGGAAAGGGCAAAAGAAATTTCAACATTTGTAACTCCAGATGGACTTTATCAATATAAAGTCATGCCGTTTGGAATGAAAAATTCGCCTGCAACGTTTCAACGTCTGATGAACATGATAACATTTGGTCTTGATAATTGTGACGCTTATATCGATGACGTCATTATCTACAACAACACCTGGGAAGATCATTTGGAAACCATTCGAAAATTCTTTGATCGACTCAGCGATGCGAATCTGACAATTAATTTGAGCAAAAGTGAGTTTTGCCATGCTTGTGTCACATTTTTAGGACATATTGTGGGACAAGGTCAAGTTAAACCTATAGAAGCTAAGGTCAAAGCTATCTCTGAATTTCAAGTTCCAATTTGTAAAAAGCAACTGATGCGATTTCTAGGTATGGCTGGATATTATCGGAAATTTTGTTCCAATTTTTCCAAAATTGCTGAACCTTTGACAAGTTTATTGAGTAAGAAAACCAAATTTCATTGGTCTGACAAGTATCAGGAATCTTTTGACAAGTTAAAGGCCATGCTTAAGAATGCACCAGTTCTTTCTGCACCAAATTTTAGCCAATCATTTAAATTATCTGTTGATGCAAGTGATGTAGGAGTTGGTGGAGTATTGATTGATTCAGGAAGACAAAAGTGGTGTGGATCACCCTGTGTGTTATTTTTCTAAAAAACTAAACAAGCACCAGAAAAATTATTCCACAATTGAGAAGGAATGTTTGGCTTTGATATTGGCTTTACAGCATTTTGAAGTGTATGTTACCTCAGCTCTTTCTCCAATTATTGTGTACAGTGATCACAATCCCCTTACTTTCATCAACAAAATGAAAGACAAAAATCGGAGATTGTTGAGATGGAATTTGATATTGCAGGAATATAACATTGACATTAGACACATCAGAGGAAAAGACAATGTGATTGCAGATGCACTCTCACGTGCCTAGAAATGTAATATTGCTTGATGTAATTAAGTCCAGTATCATAAAACATGTTCTTATGTAATTTTGGTTATTGTAGTATTAGATGTATATTCAAAAGAAAGCTTTATTATATAAATCTTTCTTTTTCTTTATGAGGGGAGGTGTTATGTATGATGTTTATATAATGTTGTATATGTGTTTTGGGAGGTTATAAATGTTTCTTCACTTTAATATTTACTTAAATCTTTATGTTTGTTAGGAAAAACATGTATAACTAGTGTCCTTGAATTAGGTTGTTTTGATCAATATGTTTTCTCAATTTGAAGGTCAAGGTTGATTTTGTTTACAGTTAGAATTCCATTAAGGTGACTCACAATCTAGAACATTCTGTCATGTGACCAATCTTTATATATACCATGTTTGGTAGACATTTTGTTCAGTTTTGACATTACCATCAGTCTTGTAAAGAGCTATTACAGTTGTGAAAATTCATTCCAAATTCTAAGAGAGGAATTATTTTAATTATTCATTGGATTATTAACAGTGCTCATAAACGTTTGGATTTTGGATTTTGATTGACAATTTTGGAATTTATGTGAACTTATTCAGAGATTTTGGATTACTTCATTTTGACTTCAGCACATCAAGATTTCTAGTACATCAGGACTTTGGAGACCATTAGCACATAATAACATTCAAGGACACATTCTATATTTAGGACTTGTGATTAGAACAATCATTCTTATTGGATTATTAGGATACATAAACACATTACTGTAAGTGACTTTTTGATTTTTCATTTTAATTATCTAGTAATAAATTGCTTGTTGATTTTTACTTGATTTGTTGGTTTCACTTTCTTTCTGTTACATTTTTCTTAGACCATAGAGTCGTAACACCTCCATTTACAAATGTTCTGATATATGTTGCGACTTCACTTGGTGACGTCATATTTCGTCATTAAAAGTATATATGTATCTCTTGGCGCTACTGCAAACGAGAGGATGAAAAGAAACACTACATCGGCCATGCATTAACAGAGGCAATAATATGCACGTGCACAGGTAGATAGAACATTAATTGTCACGTCAACTTTTAGCTCTACGATTAGCCGTATATGGAGGTATTGACACATCAGATGGCAATTTTTCTTATGTCATGGTTCACCTGAAAGAAAAATAAAAATTAAAATATTGTATACCTTTACGGCCGAAAATTAATATGCTCATGGCAGCAACATTTGTGAGAATACTAGGTAAGATGAAAGTGCAAATTTGAGCGCCATTTTCCTTACCACATTTAGAACACTTATAAACCACATCCTCCTCATCATCATCGTTATCAACAACGGCTCTAACGAGATCTAAAATATCAACTTCCTCCACAACAAAAAACAAAACAAAAACAAAAACAAAAAACAAAAACAAAACCAAGAGAATAAAGAAAGATAACTAAAGAGAAAACACAGATGAATTCGTATTGAAACTTGCCCGTGGCCTGGGTGTGAAGCTCACTATCAGTAATATAAACAGAAACCATCGAGTTGGATCCTTAAAACAGGAAAATAGTTCGATTCTGGTTAAATATGTGAACTATCACAAATATTACGAAATGATGAAGTCCAGGGCTAAACTGAAGTCCGTGAAGTTTCCGCAAAAAAATTTACACGAATGAAGATCTGACAAGTACCAAAGCGAGATTTTCCAGGAAGGCAAGATAATTGAAGAAAGAAGGAAAGTACGTGGACGTGGGAAGGAGCTATTTTGATCAAGAAGAAAGATGATTCAGTTTCCCGCATAACAACATGGGCAACGACTAATGAATTGGTTAAGGAACTCAGTTTGAAGGTTCTAATTAGGCACACTACCCTATCTGAAGAGATCATACAGCCAACACAACATCCGTCACAGCAACACGTAAACCGCGAGTCCAACCCAAATCGTATCTGTACTGGCTCTGATTACGACGATGCTGATAATGATAATTCCTCCATGTGATTCTAATTTTAGTGTTATCCTAGTTAGTTTTTTCTTGACAGATTACATGCATACTCCTAACAGCTTACATGTATATTAATGATACTTTAAATACATACTTATGAGTATATTAGAAGCCAGTAACTAACAGGGTCTCTCTCTCTCTCTCTCTCTCTCTCTCTCTCTCTCTCTCTCTCTCTCTCTCTCTCTCATGATTCAGGATGTTATGATCAGATTGGAAATAGATCAAGTCCAATTAGGCAGAAAGCAACAAATGCCAGATTCTTTATTATTTTTTAAACATTGTCTTATGTATTTGTATTTGTCTTTGTGGGTTTTTATTTACTTGAGCTGCTGAGTCACTAAAAATGTTCCATGCACTATAAAAACAAGTCATGTTCATGTACACTTCAGCAAATGGTTGTTTTTCGTATATATTGTGAAACTACGTATAGCACGTGCCATCCCAGAGAACAGGTGGACAGATTAAATGGCAATTACTAATGATCAATACAGACTAACGATTGGTCTGTTCCACGAGGTTTGACGTGCTCGCGTACTAACACTGCTCATGTATTTTTACATTGGAAAACACAAATGTCTTGGTCTGTTGCTTTTTATTAATTTAATAACTCTCCAGGGAGATCACCTCTTAATGTTCTATCAACAGAGATATAATCACACCCACTTAATTCAGTTACATTAGTTAAATTGTTTCTAGCATCAACCAGTGGTCTATTTTTCGCCCTTAACAATAAGTATATCTTATGTCATTCTTATGTACTAGTTATGTTTCCTTCTACTGATGGAAGGTATAGAACCAAATCCTGGACCTGACACTGTGTATCAAATCAATAGTCTCAGTATACTGCATTTTAATATTCAGTTTGAAATCTAAAATTGACCTAATTCATGCAAATACTTTGCAGTCTGATATACTGTGTTTACTGAAACTTGGTTTAAGGGCTATTGATAATGGGAATAGGCTTAACAGGGTTGGTGGGTGTGGTATAGCTATATATCACTTTAAAATTACAAAACTAATTCAAATGTGCAGGAACAATCTGTTTTGCGGAAAAGATATTTATAAGAGCTAAAATAGGCAATTTGATATTTTTTTGCATTTTATGCGCAATAGATCATGGCATTGAGATAGTATTGAGCTATTGCATTGTAATTATCGTGTTGCATGAAGACTAAGCAAGATGCAACGAGCGTTACATTTTTCATATACACTGAGCCTTGCATACAATGCATGTGGCAAACGTCACGATGCCATGTAATGGGGGCTGCCATATTGGTCTTCTTCCAGTCTAACCCGGTCCCTATCTCTAGAGTCTCATGACTGACAGTCATTTTTTACGCATGCCTGTAACCCGATGGTTATCAAACTTTCCATAATAGAGAAGAAAACTCCTAAATATTTCTGAAGTACATACTATGAAATGACTTATTTGCATGTTTACCTTTCACATCTTTTCTGCTCTTCTTTCACCGCATGTAGTTCAGTAAATATTACTCCGCTTAAGTTTATATCTTCACGTATTATCAGTCCTTCGTTCTAAATACCCGTCTAAAGATAATGCAAAGTATTTGACATTAGCTAATTATCCTAAATAACCCTTAAGTTAATATCTTCACGTATCATCAGTACTTCGTTCTTAATACCCATCTAAAGATAATGCAAAGTACTTGACATTAGCTAATTATCCTAAATAACCCTTAAATGTATGCATAAATGGGATGTATATTGAATTTGATTGTAAGTATGAGAACTATTGTATTTATTGTATGTGTTTCCGCTAGTGTTTGCGAAGGCACTTCACATAAAGCCAGTGTCTAGTTCAAATTAAGAAAAAGACAAATGTTAACAAAATTACAAACTTCTCAGGTCATGTATATGAGCAGTTTCATGCTTTAGAAGAAGGTACTTCTTTCAATTCTGTTCGATGTTACGATTGTCAATAATCGTGAATTTTAAACTAAGTATAGCGCAACATACTTATTGACGGTGAATATGACATGTATACATGTATATATCCATGTGCTTTTCTGCAGTGGATTCTACGGCGTGTAGAATAAGTCACGTGTACATATAGAAAGACATGTGAACGGAGAAGATGAAAATACTCCAGACTGTTAATTTTGGGGATCATCATAATGTTTAGGGCTGAAAATTGTGTGGTTATTATTATTACCAAAATATATTTACAATTGTGTCGTTATTATTATTACCAAAATACATGTACAATTGTGTCATTACTATTATTACCAAAATACATGTACAATTGTGTCATTATTATTATTACCAAAATACATGTACAATTGTGTCATTATTATTATTACCAAAATACATGTACAATTGTGTCATTGTCTTCGTTATAAAATGCTGCTTATGGCTCTTACAGGCCTCCTGACCTTTTTTTAGGAACTACTGTCAAGGTTATTCACGACTGACAAAACTCCATTTTATTTGCAAACAGTTTGTGCAGAAAAGCAGCTCATGTTCAATTGCTGCGAGTTTTATACAAAATCAACTTCCCCTTGCCACTAAATGGATTATTCATAAGTGTTAGTGACATTTCTTTTTCACTGCATACATACTCCATATTCCTGTACACTGCATCAAAATCTGTGGGCAAAAAGGTATGGAATTGTTTTTATTATAGGTTATTCTTTCAAACACTCACTGCAAAATGTTACAGGATACTTAACTGAAAGAAATGGGACATCACTATTACCATAATGTTTAGTCATTTCTTCACAATCAGAGTACCAACCCCACCCACCCACCTGTACTGAATTGTGCATTACCAATAGCCCTTAACGAATTCACTTGGAACATTGAAATCACCATATAATATTATTCTGAACCGTACCGTAAGGATATGAAAACCCCTGTTGGTGGGGTAGCTATATACGTCGAAAGTTATATTCCTGTAATTGGACGATCTGATCTTGATTTACTGGGGCTAGAATGCATTTTGGTAGAAATAAATATAAATAGGAAGCAAATACCGATTGTAGGACTATATAGACCGCTAAATAGTGAATCATCTGTTTGAGATCGTATTGAATTAAGCATTGCGACACCCCAGAACACTAAACCAGACTACCTAGTTCTTGTTGGGGATTTTAATAAAAAATGTCTTGTTCCTAATAATGAAGTACTTTAACTTTGCCACGCTTGAAACGTACATTACTGAAACTTAGCTGCATTTTTTAAAATTTTTTTAAATTTTCTTTTTGTAGGGTAGGCGGTCGATTCTTCAAATCATAATTAAACTACTATTTTACGTTTCCTAAACCAAATGACCAATTGGATGTGTTTAATAAGATACTATTAATGGCATTTGATAGCAAACTTTACTTCCTAAATTGAGTCCAAATTTGACCATTTAACTACTGTAAATCAGTAATATTTTAGTGTCATTCAATTTTCGCTAGTAGTAAATTTTGCATTTGCGACATGAAAGTTTAGCGAGCACCTGATGCCTATTACTTGATTATATCACTTTAAGCGAAATATATTTTCACGAATATAGCTTCCTCTCTAAATTCGCTAAATGTTGTGCTTGCAAAAACATTTGTGATTGACAGTACTTACCTCATCACTGTTTGACTGACAGAAGTAGTAAAATATACCGCTTCATTCAATGCAAAGTTATTCTGAATAACCTTACAGCATAAGTTTTAATCCCTCTCTGGGCCAAAATCTAAACTGGCATTTTTTGGCCAGTCCTCTTAATATTTGGCACTCTCTATACTTTCAGGTTACTCCTTATATTTATTTATTTATTTATTTATTTTAGCCAGAGGGTTTTTTTTCGACACCATGGGGTCAGTGATGAATACGATGGCGTCCGGGATGAATTCGATGATGGGAAAAATGACAGATATGATGAACTGTGCAGCAGATGTCATGATGTTGAAGGGCTGCCATACGAATAACAATAGTAATATAGGTAACTTGGTTTTTAAATTGAAATGTGTGACCGAAATTGGAGAAAAAAAAAGTATTTTAATACCTTAGTGCAGATTATAAGTCTGTGTTCTATAATAGAGGAGTAAGGGATTATATTAATGGTATCAACGAAATATACAGAAGTATATCGAATAAAAGCATTTCCAATAATGTCGAATTTAAAGTCTGCATAATAGATTTTACAGATAAAAAAAAGCGGTTCATATTAAGGAATATTGTCAGGATGGATGGTAATGGAGGTGTTTATTATTATTATTATTATTATTATTATTATTATTATTATTATTATTATTATTATTATTATTATTATTTGTAGTAGTAGTAGTAGCAGTAGTAGTAGTAATAGTAGTAGTAGTACATACTATTTGACTCCTATTAATATGGATGCGGATAAATTACTTTATCCCAGAATGAATTTCAAACACTTATTTTAAATGGCACCGTAAACCGTGATATATGACGCAAAATAAGTCACCAAAATTTAAAAGAAAACTTGTTATATTTATGTCATGGACATTTCGTTTGTGTCTAGCAACTTTTTATGAAATTTCTGTCCATAAATTTGATAAACTCTATATTTCAGCTCTCTCTGTGTGTGTGTGTGTGTGTGTGTGTGTGTGTGTGTGTGTGTGTGTGTGTGTGTGTGTGTGTGTGTGTGTGTGTAAGCGGAAAGGGTTCTATATTCATCCTTTTATTTGTGTGTGAACAAAATTACCAGACATTTGTTTGATGGATTCAGATAAAATTTGTAAGATTCTTAAAGATGATACAAGCGGGAAATGTTTTTAATTTTTGTTTATTTCTGAGCTTTTCCGTCAACAACGTTTGGGGTATAGCCATACTACGTGTGCATTACTTAGGATCAAGCGGCCCGCTTCGGCTTTCATCGATCTGCAATGAATACCCTACTCAGAAACTATCTCTGACAGGCCGAGACTAGTATGTGGTCAGTAGGACGATGGACTTACAAGCTCTCTAGAAATTCAATTACTTAACACTGTATGTATACAGTACATACAGTACAAAATGTAGGTATTCTCGGGCCAGTGGTACTCGCGAGCGGTCGGAATTTGCATCCACAGATATCCGTCTATTTTGTTCCTTTAAAAAAAAAAAAAAAAATCCCATAAATAACTTTAAATTTCATTTTACCCGCGGTTTTTGAGAAAAGTTTTCCTTTCAATAAAGGGTTGTTTAATATCAAACTGATGTTTAGTAAGAAGTAAAAGGACATTTTTCGTAGAACTTGCTCAAGACTGTTCCAATGCGGTACCCTTCATAGCGGTTCTGTATCCTCCCGTTTTATGTGTTACCATGTTGTTTGTGTGTGGTTGCGGAGTTGTTTGTCGTGCAGTTTCTTGTTAGCTTTATAGCTTGTGTCATATAGGTAATTTTGCTTTTGTTCAGCTATTCCTTCATTAGTGTTAACCTCTTCTTTGTCATTATGTCAGAGAATCGTACAAGCAACTTAGAATGGCAGAGAGAGAGAGAGAGAGAGAGACAGAGAGAGAGAGAGAGAGAGAGAGAGAGAGAGAGAGAGAGAGAGAGAGAGAGAGAGAGAGAGAGGGGGGGGGGGGAGCTAGGGAAATGGGCATGTTCTATGTCTACCCAACCTGGTAACCCATGTTTGGAAAATTCTAGATTCGTGTCTGGTCGGATTTGATCGTTTCCTTGCGTTCGTACTCTTCTTGTATGTCCATCTTCAGATACGATTTGATACCCAAGATAGCAACACAAAAAGCAAGGAAAATGGATATTTTAGAATATGAGAAAAGACATCACATTATTCCTCGACACAGACGCAGTACTGCTAGATAGAAAAAAACCCACAGTAAAATGATGTATTTACACGCATGATCATCATTAATATCTGGAATTCAAATAATATTTTTTTTATTTTTTTTTTCCATCTCAGTTCAACCTGTGACAGTTACAACACAAATGCCCACGGATACATCAAAAACAAGCACGGCTGTCCAGACGGAATCTGTGTCTACTACACAGGAAACATCTCTTAGAGGTTACGTTGTTTACTAGACTACAACAGCTTGAATATCAAATTTAACTTTTTTAACTTTAGTTTTTAAAAAAATCTAACGGAATTAAGTGTAAAATTAAGTTAGAGATAAATCTAACAACACTCGATTGATTACCTTACTCCAGCTTACCCCCACCCCCCACCCTCACCCCCATCCACCACACACACAAACGTATACACACCATGTGACAAAGAAAAAAGAAAAAAAATCCATTTCTGAAAAGGAAAGCAGATCTTTGGTATTAAAATGTGAAATTCAGTACGGAGTTCTGAGTTCGAGGGAATAGCTTAATCCAAAGAATGAATCGTTCGCAATTTGCATGTGTTTGAAAAAGGTTCTATTAATTTCGACCTTTTAAACGGATCAGCTCTTAAATATATAAGGAGTTATTATTATTATTATTATTATTATTATTACAGCGTACCCCTGCAACAAATATCAATCAATCAATGTCATTGCGCATGGAAGTTATGTTGTAAATAAAAGAGCCACGGTCTGCAATCCTGAACATAGAAACAATCCGGATGCATTGGTGACCAGATTGTGTGCAGCTCCGAATGTAACTACGTGGCAAGCAGGGGTCAAGGTCAGAGTTTTTATGTTTTTTTTATGTTATGAAGACTATATTTTGAGACACATTATGACTTTTGGGATGAAGTACCGTGTGATAATGATTTATGCATTTTGAAGATGTTGAATAATGATCGACTTTATTGTTAGCGATTAAAGTAAACGTTTAACTTACGACCATACTATGTCAGTCAGATCTCAAAACCTACCAGTGTACTGGTATATTTTGAAGTTTTTGACTTAAATGTAATTCCATTTGAGAAATTACTGTCATAACCATAACAACGCCAAATCGCTCACATTATTTTGGCGACTGAAAACTCAATCGCCATCGAAAGGCGTTTGTCAAAACAATTTATTTCAGATAGAATGATGTCCAATAAAAATCTCTGCAAGCTCTTTTTTTTTTAATGTAGTCATAAAAGCAATGAAATTTCAGAAATGAAAGTTTGCTCTGGTCAAAGTTGTTTGCTGTGACGAATATGAATTTGGTCTAAATATAAAAAATTGAGATGGGGAAAATGGGATCATTTAGAAACCTAAGTGAAATCCCCGTCACATTGGCCTTAACAGAGCAGTTTGTGTGTTGTTTTTTTATGTTTAATATCATTTTGCAAATTCACTTAGGCTTTTTTCTTAACGGTGCAGTGAAGAAGTTTAATACGCATGGTTTCTCATTCTAATAAAATTCTGACTAAACTATATCTAGTTTCGAATCTACGTGCTATTGGGGTATTTTGGGACACTTACAACTCGGACATCAAATGCGTACTGAACTTAACGAAAAGTGTAGATGGCCGCCAATCAATATAATTTTAATTCAGTAGGGCTTTGCTATAAAGTGGAAACAATACAACTGGGACTCAATAGTGAGGATTGAGACAGTACTAAGTGTCGTGCATAACGCGTGGAGAACTATTTGTGATTTTATTTTGTGATATAAAAAAATAAAAAAAAAACAAAAAAAACTGCAAATAAATATCAACCACTGAATATATTTGCATCGGCATATTCCTTCTAATTCACTATAAAAGTAATCACAAAAGGAGAGAGCAATTTCTGTCTCATGATAAAATTGAGACTGTTAGAAAATGATCGGAGTTAGTTACTTTTGTTGATATATATTAATGATCCAAACGTATTAGCGTCGGGAATATTTTGATATTTTCTGTCTGTCCGTGACTACCTTACCTACCTAACCGCTGGCTGGAAATTCACGAAACTTGTTAGTCATCTGGCCCATGCGGTAACCATGACCAGGACCGGGTATTAATCTTGGCTTTCTCCACTCAGGAAGAGAGGGGGGGGGGGCATATGTCACATTGTAGAATATTTGTGAAAAAAATTATTAAAAAAATGTGCGTAAGAAATCATAGTAGGAAGACAAAGGTTATGTGTAACGGATTTCGGGTTCTGACTCCAGAGTCGCTTTTGGGGGTGGGATGGTGTGTGGGGGTGGGTGTATGTGTGTGGTTAATATACAATAGAAAGCGTGAAGATTTGCCATGGCGAACCATAGAAGTAGATCTGGTTCAAGTTGGGGCAAATGTTCGATTCGAAGTATCCTATTCTAAGTATCTTATTAAATATGATGTTTTTGTCGTTGGCTTGCTGCTGCTGCTTTGCTGCTCGTGATGTTATTATCATTATTGTTATTATTATTAGTAGTAGTAGTAGTATTGGTGATGGTGTGATGGTGGTAATGCTGTTGGAATTATGCTGATGTGATGATGGTTATGTGATCTTGTTAGAGTTTTCGTTGTCATCATTTGAAAATTAATCAGTGAAGCGTATTAGCTCGAGCCACAAAGTATGCATCAAAGCAACACATGCACGCGTTTACTATTTTCCAGTTAGTGGCGCCTAGCTCCATTATATCTACTTCTTCTGTCCCCCCTTAACACATTAACTTGCCTTACCCTACCTAAGTTTATAAATCACAACATAAAAAACCATCGTTAAATCTAAAAACCCTAATTTCTTTCGAAAGTATATCTCTTAAAATATCATTAAAACCACAGTAAGCACATACATACATGCAAGCTAGCACAGATGCACTGACGTGCCGCGTCGTATCATAAATACATGCAAGCTAGCACAGATGCACTGACGTGCCGCGTCGTATCATAAATACATGCAAGCTAGCACAGATGCACTGACGTGCCGCGTCGTATCATAAATACATGCAAGCTAGCACAGATGCACTGACGTTCCGTGCCATGGAAGTCCTGCGATTTCAAACGCATGCAGGCTTGCACAGATGGACAGACGTGACACGTCATGCCATCACTCTCTTATATGTACATCTCAGTAGAGAACGACTTAAACATTCTCTAACCTGTATGACAATATTCTTTCTCGCAGTAACCTGCGGACCCGGTTTCGAATCTCAGTAGAATACGAATTAAAAATTCTCCAACCTGTATGATAATATTCTTTCTCACCTCTATATACCTTGATTTCTATCGTAGGAATCTGGAGTGTCTGAGTACTTAGATGAGAATTAATTACTGGGTCGATAAGCGGGTGTGTCTGCTACGCGCGAATGCCTACATCAGCGACTTTGTGACATCCTTTTTTTGGGATGTGTACTAGGTAGAGGGGGTATGAGGGTTGGTGCGTGCAGGCTAGGCGATGGGTGCCGTAACACACGGACCCGGGTTCAAATCTCAGTAGAGTACGAATTAATAATTATCTAACCTGTATGATAATATTCTTTCTCCATATTTAAAAAATTCACTTCATATTGTCAGGCATCCTCCTGCAGGATCCAGTGATACCATTATCCGCTCTGTATGGTGTATATTTGTAACTCACTCATATATATATATTGGGGGATAATGATTATCTATCCTGCTTTCTCCAGAAACAAACATGAGCGGCAATTGCCATTTTTCAATTTTTTCAAGTAAGTAATGTCCCAGTAACCTGAATGCATTGGGATAAGTGGGACAGTAATGGGATCATCATATTTCACCTATTAAACTGTGCTGGAACACTATACGTCCACAACGCGAGAAAACAAGAGGCAAACAGCTTAACGAAGGAGCACATGTTTAATCATCACATCAATTTGACGGCATGCTGTAAATAAGATAATTTTGTGTAATTTCTTCATTTGAATCGAAACTGATGAACGACCATGGAAGCGATTAATTTTCCTAAAATTGTACTAATAACACCGTACCTGCATTTGATGCAGCAATTTTATTCATATTTGACACCTTTCAATTATAGATGCAGCAATTTTATTAATATTTGACACATTTCAAATATAGATGCAGCAATTTTATTCTTATTTGACACCTTTCAAATATAGATGCACAATCGTTTATGATCGTATTTTCACAGGAATTTGAACGTGACGTCATATTTAATGGCTCAAAATGTGTAGTTTTGAATCCCCCCCCCCCCCAACTATTATTTTTACATAAATCACAGTAGGTCGCAACAAGGGTGGAGGAAAGTACATTTATTCTATTGAATGCCCTATATTCACTAAAATACGTACCGGGGTAGTTATTTCAAGCCTTACATCTCAAAAATAGATTAAATATCTGTTTCATTCAACTGTGTTCCCGCAATCCTTCTGATTTTACAAATCTCGCTGATGTCCCCCATATAATTATTTTGACATATGTTGGTTTTCCTTTTTAAATGAGACGAGATTTTATTGGCACAACGGGTCCAAACTCTTCTTTAGTTTTGGTTCTCAAATAATTTTACACAAGCATGAACAGAGAAAAATGTATGTGAACTATTCGAACATTATTTAGTAATATTATACACTAAAGTAGTATGTTGCCATACTGGTTCCATGACCTGCTGGTGCATTCTTTTCTTTAGGTCAAGAAGGAGACTATTGATAAATGTGCTTAAAATTTCAGCTTGATTATCTTGATTATCTCTAATTAGTTTAATTATTTATTTTATTTTGTTTTATTTTAATAATTATTAGTGACTCTGGTCTAAAACATTTTTCTATTTTATGAAATACTTAAAAACAGTGAAGGCGCGAAAGATTTTGTGTTGTTATTTCTTGGTAGCGTAAAGGAATAAAAAAAACTAATATCATTAGATTTAATTTTCTTTTTGCAATGTAAACGAATTAAAATATGGCACGTTTCCTACACTAATACGATGATATCTAAAAATAACATTAAATGAACAAATCACATGTATTATTCGCTATCTACAAAGAAAATATCCTATAATCGTTTCAATCAAACATTCTTTTGGACCACTATGACTGCAAACTATGCACAATTTTGCAATTCTTTTGGACGACTATGACTGCAAACTATGCACAATTTTGCAATTCTTTTGGACCACTATGACTGCAAACTATGCACAATTTTGCAATTCTTTTGGACGACTATGACTGCAAAATATGCACAATTTTGCAATTCTTTTGGACGACTATGACTGCAAAATATGCACAATTTTGCAATTCTTTTGGACGACTATGACTGCAAAATATGCACAATTTTGCAATTCTTTTGGACGACTATGACTGCAAAATATGCACAATTTTGTAGTTTTTTAAGCCGCCAAAAGAAGCATGTAATAATGACGACATTTAATTTTTTATTTATGTATGTACGTATGGATTGGTTGATTGATAAACTGATTTTTATAGCGATCACACACTTTAAATATGAAATATCCAACTTTTTGTTTTAGGTTATGGACTTTTGCGACAGAATTCTCTTGTTTTCAGCCGTTGCAACATTCGTCAACAATCATCATTACACAGGAGGATATTCAGGGATCTTCGCGGGCTGCTTGAAAAATGGATTTAAGGTAAGAAAACTGGAAACAGATACAATAACAGAATTTAAAAAAATAAAATTAAAAAAAAAAACAAAACAGATGGACAAGCTGACTCCAGCATATCGTCCAGTATATCCTTCCACACATCCATTTTGTTTGCGGGAGATACTCGCTAGCGAAATAAAATAGACAAATCAACAAGGCTATATTTTAACTACTTGTCATATATAAGATAAACAAATTTCCATTTCACACTCCTTGGTGCATAGACAAATAAAATACAAACATTAATTAAGGTATTAAAATATTATATAGAAATATTCCTACTATAAATATTCAGAATGTGCAAAAAGCCTGAAAAGTAGCCATTAAATTATTAATGTGTTAGCAAAATAAAATAGTCTAGCTAACATTGATTTTATTTAAATTACTGTGTTGTTTATTTTGAAATAATTTACTAAGCATTATTGGTGCCTTGTTACTTTCTTTACTCTTAAACTGGATATGTTTCAAAGTGATGACAGATGCATTAAATACCGATAAAGGTGGAGCTCAGTTTCTACTGTATACATTTGTGCGCAGTTCAAAAAGTGGATATGGATTCATATTTCCGACTGCTATAATCTCATATTATTTTTTTACATTTGTATAGAGTTTTCCAGAGTTTTCATTTTCTTTTTCTTCATAACTTTAAAGAGAAGTCTGAAAGCAAAACTAAATATATTTTGCTAAAAATAAACACGTTCCAGATGTGTCGTAATTCCCTTACTTTAGATCCTTGGCGTTATATTTTATTAGAAATAAAACCTCAAATCTCCTTTTTTCGCTATGTTTCAGATGATTCTTCAAACTTGCCAGAATGCACCAACTGTTATACACATAACAATGGATACTATGAATAATGTTGACTATAACACAGATCCAATAAATTACTATATTTTGAATTGGTGACAATTTAGAGGATATGGTTTCGTGCTCTAGGTGGACTGGTATTCACACGATTTATTTCTGTTTTTAATACAAGATATATTGTAAAATAAGACAGGATCTGAATAAAAAATATATTAATTATGCGTTGAAAAACTGTTTAAAATTAATTCTACTGTGCACCATTCTTTCCTTGTATAACGATCCTTGGAAACACTTTGTACCAATATATGATAGGGTCTTCAATACAAAAAATAAAAAAATAAAAAATAGTTTAAACTTTCAAATAAGTAAATTCTGTTGGAAATACTTTAAAAAAATATCTTTACAGTTTGGAAAACGTAAGTACCATCATTAGAGTAAGTTGGAATATCCTAGAATATGTAACTTGATTGAATCACGAATTTAGTGCATAGTGAAGAAGATAGTAAGTGCATGTGTGTGTGTGTGTGTGTGTGTGTGTGTGTGTGTGTTCGCGCGCGCGCAGTATTCTATCGGAAAACATGTTTGAATGAATACATTATCTATAAAAATTGTAAAGATAAGACTTTTGTAATGCAGAAGAATTTCACTGAAAATACAGTTCTTGTGATGAAATATTTCATGTCATTTTATAGCAACTTTGTGTAGTTGCTTGGAACATGTATATCTATATCAATAAAGTTTATTTGAAGTGCATGAATTTTTGTTT
Source organism: Margaritifera margaritifera (assembly GCA_029931535.1). Taxonomy (NCBI): domain Eukaryota; kingdom Metazoa; phylum Mollusca; class Bivalvia; order Unionida; family Margaritiferidae; genus Margaritifera; species Margaritifera margaritifera. The sequence continues at coordinate 23,256,564 of JAQPZY010001699.1, forward strand.
GCTTGTATATTTTATTGGTCTTTATGTTTTATATCATACTATCTTGCACAATTAACACTAAAGACACATTCACGAAAATACAAGCTTTCTGTATAAATGTTTAAAGAGGGACAAATGCAATTTATTTTCCTGCATTTGATAGGCGTTGATGATCTGCAAAGTGTGTTTGCTTATCATTGGTAATTCTCCGTTTAAACATATTTTATTGCCATAAATGTTGACAAATGGGGTCGGTCTACAAGTTCTTACAACTTAGAATAAGCCCTTCATCTACAATCAATAAGAAATTTACATGAATATCGACAATAAATTAATATGATTTCATACAATTATATGTAAGCATACATGATTCAGGCAAAATAGGGATGAGAGAGAGAGAGAGAGAGAGAGAGAGATGAACAAATTACTGATTGTGGCAGAAATTGGACAAGAGTACATACACCAAAATGAATACAATAGCTAAAAAGGAAGAACATCATGTCTTTTTTTATCAAAATGACAGTAATTAATTGTGTAAAGAGATCAAATTTTGGCTACTCCTTAATTATATAAAGCGTGTCGTGTCTTTAATATATGTTTGGAACAGGTAAATAAGTGAATATTAACATTCGCCGTAAAATCAGATGATCCATATAACAAACTATTTGTAGTCGCTGGTATATAGAGATAATTTCGATTTTGAACAAATTTCCTACGCTGTTCAATATAGTATTTGCAAGAAAATATGTAATGATATGCATTTTCTATATCATCACCACAAGCACACAATTGATTATCTCTCAAATGATTAGAATAGAAATCGATATGTAACTCACTACAGTTATTTTGAATTCTACTATGCTGAATAATTTCCTGTTACCAACTTAGAAATGGGCAAGCACTTGTGTCGTCTTAGCCTCTATTTACTTCTGAAGATAGAATAGTTACTTTCATCTTTTAATAAATCTGGGGCTGAATTCCAAACATGAATAGGAGAGTGTAAGAATGAATTTCTACTTATTTCGAGTGTGGCATTAATTCGAATAAAATTATTCCTATTTCTAAGATTAGATCTGTTTGTCTCCAGTGGTGGTAGAAGGTCAGCAAGATAAGAAGGTAATTCTCGATTACTTTCCCACATATCCATCAAAGAAGAAAATGTTTGCCCCAGTAGTACGAAGTGATCTACACTAGATAAAAATTCGATAAGTTTCCTAAAAGGCGATAAAAAGTAATTGTTGACCAATAAGTACGGGTCAGGTCGGGCTACGCCTGCTACGGTAAGTAACAGTAGACGGTACTACATGTGACTATTGATCCAGAGTGGACAGCTACACCTGGCACTTTCTGGAAAGTCCTCTCTTGTGGATCAGGGGGCCGAGCAGATATGTTCATCCCCCGGCTGTGAAGGCAGATGGCAAGAACTGTGTGGACAGCGCAGGGCATCAGCTCAGGTGTAGTAGGACCTGATGGCCATCCACTGCATCCGGACTCGTCTCCAGACGTCTCGACATTGTCGTGCCATTGGATTCAGACAGGTCTGGACGAGAGAATGAGGGTGACTGCGCAACTTTCCCTCACATAAATCCAATTCACGCGCAAGTCATGATATTATTCGACTCCCACACCCCACCCCACGCACAAACACCAGATACGTTCAAGTCCCGTGGCAATGGGCGAGTGGCAAAGCAGCAAGTGTGGATACAGTGGGAGCTGTAGCTGCAGACCTGCACACAGGCGGGTCAGCGCATAGGGTCGCTTTTCACTGGACTGAAGCAGCAGTGGAACTCGGCAGCCGACTGGACGACTGAGCAGCCCTTTTTAGGATCACACTGCTCACCTCCGTAGCACGAGGAAGGGGCTAGAAAAGGTGCCCGAAACATTGCCTGCTTTACATTAACCCTGGTCAGCATACCGCGGCTTACGGGGATCCCACATTAGCGGTTGAAAATCTAACAAGAAGGCAAAGGTGACGCAACTCACCATCGGTGCCTGGAATGTGTGCACACTAATGGACAGTACATTAGCAGACAGACCAGAGAGAAGAACAGCTCAAGTTGGTAGAGAACTGGCCAGATTCAACATCCAGATAGCAGCCCTGGGTGAAACTCGTCTAGCTGAGGAAGGACAACTCACAGAAGTAGGAGCCGTCTACACCTTCTTCTGGAGTGGCAGAAGTAAAGAAGAGCGACTTGAAGCTGGTGTTGGGTTTGCCATTAAATCACAGCTAGACAGCAAGCTCACAAATATCGTGTCGTGGACGACGGTGAGTCATCTGAACCATTCCCAGTCATCAGTGGAGTCAAGCAAGGCGGTGTGTTAGCCCGAACCCTCTTCAGGATGATGTTCTCTGCCATGTTTACTGATGCCTTCCGTCACTATGACACTGGGATTGACATCAAATACCTGACTGATGGCAAGCTCTTCAATCTGAGGAGACCACGGGAAAGGACGAAGTTACAGGAAGTGACTGTTCGTGATCTCGCGTTTGCTGATGACTGTTCCCTGAATGCCAAATCTGAGTCAAACATGCAGCAGCATATTGACCATTTATCTCAAGCTTGTGATAATTTCGGTCTCACAATCAGTATGAAGAAGACAGAGGTGATGCACCAACCTACACCAGAAAAGCCTTACGTAGAACCTACCATCACAGTATATGGCCAAACCCTCCTGGCAGTGGACAAGTTCACCTATCTGTCACGTGCAGTCCAAATCGATGATGAAACCAACGCCAGAATTGCTAAAGCAAGTGTGGCCTTTGGTGGTGCAAATGTGTAGGAGCGCAGAGGCATCAGTCTACAAACAAAACGGAAGGTCTACAAAGCCATCGTGTTGCAGACCTTGATGTATGCATGCGAAACCTGGACGGTGTACAGACGCCATGCCAAGAAGCTAAACCATTTTCACACGTACTGCCCGAGGAAACTGATAAGGATAAGATGGCAGGTCAGGGTCCCAGACACTGGTGTTCTCAAACGGGCAGGCATTCCAAGCATCCACACTGTGATGATGAAATCACAGAGGAGATGGGCAGGCCACGTCACCAGGATGTCAGAAGAGCGACTACCAAAGAAGATCTTTTACTGTGAGCTGACAGAAGGAAAGCAATCCCAGTGTGTTGGAAGGAACGCTTCAAAGATTCCCTCAAGTTATCCTTCAAACACTTCAACATTTACCCCGAGTCCTGAGAAGATCTCGCACAGAAGTACTCCACCTGACACAATCTCATATATACTGGGGCTACAGACTTTGAACTGAGGAGAATTGCAGAGGCAGTGCAGAAGCGCGGGCGGTGTAAATCTGAGAAGTGTAGCACATCCTCTGTTGATCAAGCAACCCCAAGCAGCATCTTCTGTCCAGATTGCCACAGGCACAGAGCACAAATGGGCCTGATCAGCCATTCACGTACTCACAGAAACCAAATCAATTTGTTATGTCATGGTCAATCTTGGAACTCGATGGACGAACAGCAACAACCTTTATGTAACCAGGAAAGCCATTGTTCAAGCAGGTTCTGCAAACTCGAACATTCTGAGCACCGAATTGGAACTTCTGACACAGGTCTTGGAGTACATTTGTCATTGAAGTTTTGCATACAACCGTGAACGAGAGGAACACAAGTCAAGAAAATCCTGACAGTCCTATGAGCCGAACTAATGTAAATTCTGAATTATTGTGGGATAGAAATTAACACAAAAAGTGACCAAACACCAGTCGCATTATTACCTATTCGATTTAGTTATTCAGTTTTATCCTATTAATATCAATAATTTAAATTAACACTTTACCGTGTCGCTTTAAGTGCAGCTGGCAATTTTGGTTGCTCATGGAAACTCGCACTATTTTCAATACGGATTAATTTTGAATGTAGAGTATCTTCACAATGTCAGGATTTTCCGACTTTGAGCTGTCAGAGTTCGATTTCAGTGCCAAATTTTCTGATGATAAAGGGCTCAGGATCCTAATAAAAATCATCCGCGTAAGGTACATATTTACCTGCAATATATTGAGAAGCGTTTAAGAAGGTCACAGTAAACAATGAATCTGGTCTCAAGTAATCCAAGACCTTAGAAGGCTGAATGCAAATTCTCGAGTAGGAAAAAACCTTTTCTTAGTTCATGGGAACCCTCCCTCTTACATCTTTGTCCTCATAAAGATCCAAATATTCATAAGGATATCCAAGTTTTACTCGGAAGGCGTCGGGTATTTATGTAATTGTATACGTATGTATAAGGCTAGCTATAGAGTCCCGATCAAAATTTAAGCTTAAATATATGTGAAGATAAACAAGAAGCCCAAGTGGGCCTGATATGGCTTATATGTGTAGTTGCCATGTGCCAGTTTGTGAATGCAAATTCATACACGTATTCAAACTGTAGAGGGGAGCTTCATGCACATAATTGCTACATTGTCTATTAAAGTTGGTGTAATTTATCTTCTTTCAATGATAATATATATATATATATATATATATATATATATATATATATATATATATATTGTTACGACTCTAGGTCTTCAAAATATGTAACAGACAGAAAGTGAAACCAGCAATGTAAGTAAAATCAAGAAGGATTTTTTTCTAGACAATTAAAGTGAAAATTCAAAAGACACTCACAATTTGTGAGTTAAATTCCAAATAATCCTACATGTCCTAATCACAAGTCCAAAATAATAGAATATTCCGAATGAATTCCAATTGCCTTGAATGTCCTGATGTACCACAATGATGTAATCCAGAATGTATTTGAAAGAGTTCACATAAATCCCAAAATCATGTATTAATCCAAAAGTCAAGGAGCGCTTTAGTTTTTCCAATGAATATTGTAAATAAATTATTCCTCTCAAATTATATCTGATTCAACAACACGACTAAAATAGATTCCTTACAGATTGATCTTTTGGAACCGAAATTCTGGAATAGGAATGAATTTGTTTACCAACATCTGTATATAAATACACATGCCTACATGACCTATGTCACATGTCTAATTGCGAAATGCCTATGAAAATACTGGCGTACCTGACACATGTCACAAAAGTCTAACTGTGAAATGCCTATGAAAATACCATGTAAACAACTGGACAAAAGTTAAACATACAACTTACAATCATATACAAAAGTTAAGTATAAAAACATCATAAATAACTATATATTGTTATGTATGATGTTTATATAATGTTGTAGGTATTTTGGGAAATTATAAATGTTTCTTCACTTTAATATTTGCTTAAATCTTAATGTTTATCAGGAAAAACATGTTTAACTAGTGTCCTTGAATTAGGTTGTTTTGATCAATATGTTTTCTCAATTTGAAGGTCAAGGTTGAATTTTGTTTACAGGTAGAATTCCATTAAGATGACTCATATTCTAGAACATTCTGTCATGTGACCAATCTTTATATATGCCATGTTTGGTGGACATTTATTCAGTTTTGACATTACCATCAGTCTTGTAAAGAGCTATTACAGTTGTGAAAATTCATTCCAAATTCTAAGAGAGGAATTATTTTAAATATTCATTGGATTATAACAGTGGTCATAAACTTTTGGATTTTGGATTTTTAATTGATGACTTTGGAATTTAAGTGAACTTATTCAGATATTTTGGAATACTTCATTTTGACATCAGCACATCAAAGATTTCTAGTACATCAGGACTTTGGAGACCATAAGCACATCATAACATTCAAGGACACAGCCGTGAATTCGGAACATTCTATATTTAGGACTTGTGATTAGAACAATCATTCTTATTGGATTATTAGGATTTCAAAACACATTACTGTAAGTGACTTTTTGATTTTTCATTTTAATTATCTAGTAATAAATTGCTTGTTGATTTTTTACTTGATTTGTTGGTTTCACTTTCTTTCTGTTACATTTTTCTTAGACCATAGAGTCGTAACAATATATATATATATATATATATATATATATATATATATATATATATATATATATATATATATATATATATAACACAAATTGATAACGCAAATACAAAACGGTTTCCCAGCGTTTCGTGCTATACAAGCTCTTCGTCAGGAGAAGAACAACTTACATCCACAAAACAAACACTAAACACAAAAGTCATGAAAAATTCTCCTTTATCACCCATGGCTGCGTGATCTGAGATTTCCTCTTTTTTCGTTAGTACGCATAAACAAAAATACGTCATCAACAGCACAATGTAACAATCTCTTACACATCAATGAAAGTGCCAGGTTTATCGATCGATAAGTGACTGTGCTTGGAAGAGAAACTTTGATTGGTGTATTCAAACAGCGTGAAAGGTCATATTAGGTCACAATGGCGAGAACAATTTACTCGCGCTGGCATTGTTTGGTTAAGCAGGTTTATGCATATTCACGAGAAACGAGGAAATCTCCGCACAGGCGGCCACGGATGATAAAGCTGTGTAGCGGATTATCATCCATGACTTGCGACAATGAAGGAATCTACAAACACGAGTTAAAAAATGGAAGAAAGAAAGAATAAATAATTGAAAAACTGTCGAACAACGGGTAAATCACGTGTTTATTCTGCGCTGTCGTCAGACCAACATAGTTGTACAACAAAAGTCCAAGAAGGGATTATTGTGTCTATCGTACAGAGAATCAAAACGTTTTGACCTAATTCCAGATCGGGGACAAACGACGGAAACCATGCGTCGTGAAAAATCAACGCCATCTACAAAATGTACTAAAGAACTTATATACCGGTAAAGTTGTGCGTGGAGGTACTACAGGAAATGTCATGAGAATGGTGTAGCGGAATAATAATAATAATAATTATAATAATAATTTGTGCGAAGAATTACGAAATATTTATTTGGGTAAATATTATACCAAGAATTGCGTACGTGTGATAAACTGATACCGAACTGGAATTTTGGTAAGATTGCCTTGGGAAGGTTAAACTTTTCATTTAGGTCAAATTCCCTGAGTTTGCAATTGCAGTATCCAGTATATATCACTTTCTTGGCATAGAAAGGACAAGTCATTTGTACAAGCATCATTGTCCCCTAGATATCTTTCAGGCCCTGGGGACTTGGTCCTAGTTCATAACTTAGAAACTGTTTATAGCTCCACCCTTAAAGTATATACTCTTACTTTGTGTTACAAGGGGAGTTAATCTGTGCAGTCAGAATGGATTCCTGGGTCTGTCCTTATCCCCCTGGGACAATGATCCTGTAGTCATAACTTGGAATGCATTCGGATCACCACCCAAGGGAGATGCGGATGGACAGAGGTTAAGGCATTGGACACAAGACCAGAAAATTGCAGGTTCGATTTATTTATTTTTTTTTGCTCTTAGTAATTAAATTTGAAAGTGTTTCAGAAGGAAAGCATGAATATATCAAATGCCGTAAAATAATGCACAATACATGTGATAGCATATAAAGAAAAAAATGTTACAGGCACTTTAATATTGCAATAGACGCAACTGTTCAACTCTATTTAACCAAACTTATTAAACTTACTTCAAAATATTAAAGAATTACAAATGTGGTCATTGTTGCAATAAATATCTGCAAATAAATGCATAAACTTGGACATGGTCTTACAAGAAATACGTTGTTGTTTGAAGCAAAATTTTGTTTTGCACATAATTAAGTATATAAAGAACTTCTGATACTTGGTTACATTTATTGGTGTGCATGAGAGACACTTTCAATTATACAGTGTAGAGGCTACATTGCACTGTTAGTAAATTCACGCACAGCTTTTTTCTTCAGTAAAAACAATAATTGGTGTGCATCATTGACGCACAACATTTCTGGTTTGGTTGGAATAAGCCCGCTTTAAGGTGTGTTTCCGAGTGGCTTTAGTTAGTTCTTGAAGACAAAGAAGTAAAGTGTCTTACGTAAGAACGCAACACAGCACGCGATCAGGCTTGGTCTGAATATCAAATCTCTTTCTTTTTTTTTCGTTATGTCGGCACCCCTTAGCCTCATCCCAGCATATATAGCTGGTTAAGACTTAGAGATGTCGACTTGTATTGTCTAATAATAATTGGTTTTTATTATGTTTTTATCCGTCTTTCCCTTTTTGTTGTGTTCTTGTATATAAAAATAAATAAAATATTTAAATTTTGAATTTATTTTTGCACAAGGTTGATCTTTGTTGGTTCTGTCATATTTCTTTGAGTTTTTTTAATTCCTTTTTTAGATAAGAACTTCGGCTCGTACTGTCCTCCCAACAGGCATATTATCCTGTGGGTGGAGGTTCTTGCCTTTTCCCCCTTGTTTTGTTTAAGTTTAATAATCAGTGGGTACTTCTGCCCTAGAGGTTTAGTTTCTTGTTGTCCCTTTATGTGGTGCTATATGTGTATGTTTGTTGAGTTGTATATTTAGACCCATTTCTATGTTAGGGACGGGCCTATCTAGATCATATTTTTTGTAGTTTCTTTTTCTTTCTATGTATCCTATATAAAAGTAACAGTAATAAAGAAAATCTAAAATTATTTATTTATTTTTGGAAAATAAAATAAGAATAAGTAATAAAGTGTTTAAATGTGTTTGTTTTTGTTTTTGCGTGCATGTTTGTTTCTCTCTTACTTTCTCTATCTCTCTCTCTATTGTTGTTTCTTATTAGTTGTATTTTAGTTTTCCAGCTTGGTTGTTGCTTTGGGCTGTCGGAGTGACGAAATTTGTCGTAATATTGGATATAAAGTTGTTTTTTTTAGAAATAGATCAAATTTATGAAAACCATATGTCTCTAGAAATAGATCAAATTCATGCAAGATCACATGTCTCTAGAAATAGACCAAAATCATGAAACACCACATGTCTCCAGAAATAAGATAAACTCATGAAACATCACATGTCTCTAGAACAGACCAAGATCATGAAACACCACATGTCTCTAGAAATAAATCAAACTCATGAAACACCACGTCTCCAGAAATAGATCGTACTCCTGAAACTTCACGTCTCTAGAAACAGATCAAATTCATGAAACACCATCTCTACAAATAGATCAGATTCATGAAACATCACCAAGTTTTTGCTTCCAAAGAGTATTTTTGGTTTTGTTAGTCGTAAGTTGTTTTAGGATGTTTTAGTGATTTTCATACACTTTTTTTTTTTTTTTTTTGTGGACCCCTCTTGGACCTCTTGCTATGTTAAGCTATCAGCTTTTAAGGTGTCCCCCTTTTGTGCCGAAAATAGTTTTAAAGGTTTTTTTATATCTGTGTGTACCCCCATAGGTCTGTTGTTTTGGGTTTTGTAAAACTCAAACAGAATTTTGAAAAGAAATTTTATTATTACTTTTTTTGACTATGGTTCCTCTTTGTATATAGTTTTAGATGGGCGTACTTGATTTGGATCCCGTTTCCAGGTTCCCAGTCGTTCCACCCTTGGCCTAAAGAAATTTACTCTATGGCTCGTACTCCCCTCCTCAGGTATTACCCTTGCGGCTGGTTTCCTTGCCATATAATAAAATTGTTTTTAGTGATCCTTGCCAGGGATCTTTTATAAGTCCAGTGTATGCTATATGTGTATTTACTATATTTGTGTTCTCGTATGCTATATGGAAAAAATGGAAAGGTATAAGGTCAAACCACAAACAAAGTTTGATATTTAAGTACAACCATGACGAGTGGCTGACGGGAACCGTTGCCTTTAAAAGGAATCTAGTAACTCGTATAACAAAGAGTCCACTGTGTAAACACTCATTATATACAAAAAGGCATGTGATACTAAAATGTAAGAATACAGAAGTAGATAGGGAATTAATAACCAATATGATAATAAGGAAAAATGGAGTATACCATGAAGGATACCCAAAGTAGATCCCTAGAGCCTTTACTTTTGATTTAATTAATTCTGGCGGTAGGCCGGGATGGTTCCCCCGCCAATTCCCTATCAAGAGTATCTCCGTTTTTGCGTGGTTGATTTTAGATCCCGACGATCTACCAAAATCGTCAAATTCCTTTTCTAAATGCTTAAATGAAAAACCATCATAAATAAAATTGGTGCAGTCATCTGCGTGCTGTAGCATTTTAAATTCATTTTTTAAATTTGGTAATTTAATACCTTGTATGTTTCTATTGTTGTTTATTTTTATATACAATACTTCAATAGCTAACACATATAAAAGCATAGACAGGGGACATCCCTGTCTAACAGATCTTTCAATTTTAAAACTTTTGGTCTTCGCTCCGTTAATTTGAACTACTGATGTAATATTTTTGTAGAGCACTTTTATCATTGAGCAGAAAAAGGGTCCAAAACCATATTTAATTAAAATATTTTCTATATAGCTTTGTTCTATACGATCAAAAGCTTTTTTCCTGATCGTATAGAATCATCGCCCTTTTCTCTCCTTTATTTTCTATATATTCTAATACACTTTGAATATTTAATAAGTTATTTGTAATACTTCTCCCCCCTTCCCCACAACTTTGATTGACATTTATTATTTTTCCCATACATGTTTTGAGCCTATTAGATAAAATTTTACTTAATATTTTATAATCTGTATTCAATAATGATATAGGTCTCCAATTTTTTAAGTCTTGTGTCTCCCCTTTCCCCTTATATAATAGAGTAATAATTCCCTCTTTCATTTTCCCTGGCATTTCTTTACTTATCAAAATATTATTATAAACTAATTCTAGAATTGGTATTAATTGAACTTGAAATTTCTTGTAAAAATCTGCATTAAGGCCGTCTGTACCTGGCGATTTACCTTTATTTAATTGTATAATAGCTCTTTTGATCTCTTCTGCTGTTATAAAAGCTTCACAGTTACTTCTATGATCTTCATCTATTATTGTAAATTGTACATTTTTACAATAGTTATCTATTTCTTCATATCTTATGTTTTGTGATGTATATAAATCCTTGTAAAATTCGTAAACTTCTTGCAAAATTTCTTCTTTTCCTGTGAGTACTATGCTATTTTTCCTTAATGTTTCCATGTTTTTTTCCCTTCCCCTTCTTATTTCCTCCCTTTTATATATTCCCTTTGCTCTTGTGTATATATTGTCAAATTTTCCTGCTCTTATTTTATCACCTGCATTTCTATAATTTTGTACTTTTTCATATTCTTCCCTGCATTTTTCTATTTTCCTCCTCTCTTGCTTCTTTATTATTACATGTATTATTATATCTTACCTCTACCCCCTTATCTTATCTTGTCTTATAGTACTATATATCCTCGTTAGTTTCTTAATTAGATTTTTTAGATCTTCCCACGATTTCAAGATATCCCTTGCTCCTTCTATGTTAAAGTTATTTAAAATTTCTACTATTTTTCCCGTATATTCACCCTCCCCTAAGATGGAATTATTAAATTTCCAGTATCCTTGTCCCCATTTATTTCTCGTTTTTATGTTTATATTTAATATTACTGGATTATGATCTGATATTTTATTTCCTTGTATTTCACATATTGAAACTTGATTTATCTCTCTTTTTGATATATAAAATTTATCCAGCCTACTTGCTTGTCCTATTCCATATTCATGCGTGTATTCTCTCTTGTCTGGATTTATTTGTCTCCAGATATCTACTATATCATTTTTATCTATACAATTTTTAATTGTTTCCACCCTTCTGGCTTCTAATTCTTTTTGTTTCATCCCCCCACTCCTATCCATATTGCTCGTAACCCAGTTAAAATCCCCTCCAATTATGAAATTTTCCATTGAAGTTTTTTTTTTACATATTCATTTAAATCTGTTATAAATTTTAACTTTTTGGATATATTTGTATTATTGGAGGTTGGCACATATACATTTAAAAAATGCCATCCATTAATTTTTATATGATTTACCCTCCCACAAAAAAACTCCTTTTCTGTTACCATTTCCTCCCATGTAAATTTTAAAGTTATGTTTTTTTAAATATTATTGCTACTCCTGCCCATTTTTCATGTGTACTATTATTTTCTATCACTATACCATTAAGTTTTTCCTCTATTTCTCTTTTTAGTTTTTTATCTATGTTGTGCGTTTCCTGTAATTGTATGATATCAAATGATTTTGTTATTTCTTTCAGTTTATCTACTTTTTCCTTAATTCAATTAATGTTTTTGGTTATCACACGGAGGTTTTGTGCCTCCATGGTGCCATAAAACATTTGTAGTTAACATTCCTATTTGTTGCTTCTTTTTTTCCGATTTTATCGTGTCAAGTTTAGATCACTCTCTATGTCTATTTCAGTATCACTTTGTTCTTCTGTTTCCCCTTTTGGTTTTTGTTTAGTTTGGGACTTTTCCCTATATTGTTCTAGCGTTATTCGTTTTTTATTTCCTCCAGTCTCTTTTTGCGCCCTAGGCAGGGAAGCAGATCTCCCTGATTTGGGAGTTTTAGGAGTTTTTTGTTTCTCATCAGATTCCTCTCTCGAGGGCCATTCTGCTGATACAGTGTTTCGTCGCTTCCTTTTCTGCGACTGTATGGGTGTCGAGGTTGATGGGAAAGTCCCATCCACACTCTGACTGTACTCTTCCTCTGGCAGTGTTATCTGTGGCATTTGCTCCTCCATTTCCTTCTCAGTTTCTCTTACTGGGTTGGATTTGGGAGCAAAAGCTTCTTCTTCTATTGGGTTTTTAATTTCATCTTCCGATTCATCGAAAGTCGGCTCGATTAATTGATAATACGGTGCCGTATTGTTTTCCCTCATTGTGATTTCTTTTTTTTTGTTTCTTCAAATGTTTTTTCCTTTTGTTCCTTAGTTTTCTTTTCTCTTTTTGGATTTTGAAAGGTTTGCTGTCCTTGTTTTCGAAATCACCCATTCTAAGCCTGTATCCCCTAGGTTAGTTTCTTCCGAAGGCTTTTCTACTAAATTTATTTCCCCATTGGGTTTGCTTATGTTCCCTTCCGGTTCCATTTCCGGTTCGGGGTCTTCGCTCTCCAGGGCTTCAATTTCGCCCGGGGGTGTACTGTCTGGTATGTTAGCTGATTTTGCAGCATAGGTGGTTCCTTGTTTGAAAGGCGGATTTGTGCAATCCCGGGGCACGTGCCTCGTTTGCCTGAATCTGGTGCAGGGTCGGTAGTGAATACACCCCTTGTACCAGGATTTCAACAAGAAACCCATAACATAAAAAGGTAGGGAGTGTTTTTGCTTGTTCTGTCTCTATTAATACTACCCTTACCCCAGTTTTAATATTGGGATAGCCCCAGTACGTGGCACTTTTTTCCTTTTGAACTTTGATTTTAAATTTTGATTTCAGTTTTTCTGTTAGTTCCTTTGTTGGAATCTCCAGCGGGAGTCCAGTAAAGTGGACCTCAACCGTCTTCGTTTCTATATTCCTTTCTATTGGGGGTGCCCTTACTACTTTCATCTTTTTTCCTTTAATTTCAAATTCCCCTGCTGGTAAGATAGGAATATTCCCTGCGGCGTACATATAAAGACGCCCTCTCCCCCCATTTTGTAGGGCACCTATTGCATCAACAGGTACTCCTTTTTTGACCAATTCTTGCAAAACTTCTGCTGGTCTTGGCCTCTCAATTTCCGGCCATTCTTGGCAGTCCAGCATTTGGCACCCAGCATTCATGTGTGCCAAGAGGACTCGATTGCCATCCATGGTATCTATTTGGGTTTGGAAGTATTCTTCCAGTTTTTTCCCCATTGTGCTGGGAATTTTTAGACTCAAATGGAAATTTATACTAATATGTATTTGGTCTTACAATTGCAAAGATCCACTCTTTTACACTAGCATAAATTTGTTTTTGGTTTACATTTACGTTTAAACAAGCATCTAAACCATCAAATGTTCATTTAACAATTCAAAACATTTAAATAGATAAATTGTTCATTCAAATATTCAAATATTCAAAGATTGCTGGCATTTAAATAAACAAAAGGTTCATTCAAATATTAAAATATTGTGCATGTAAACTGGCATTTGAATAAGCCGAAGGTTCATTCAAATATTCACAAAAAGTGCATGTAAACTAACATTTAAACAAACAGAAGGTTTATTTAAATATTCAAAAGAAGATATAACAAAGAAAGAAAGAAAGATAAGTACAGTAGAATACAATACAATGATACCTCTAATAGCTACCCGGCATATCAGGGTTCCCGAAATCTACACATGTACTGCAGGGTTTAATTTTTTCACAGATCGCTGGTGATCGATCTGTGAGTAGAATTCGCACCGACTTTCCTTCCTATCATTCCTATGATTGTTAGAGTCTTGTTGCAACTGTCTTGAAAATTCATACACTGAGTAGAAGTCCAGCACACTAACCAATGTACTATACAAACAAGCCTTATAAATATAATTATATTATCAAATTATTATGAACATAGAGTGTTACAAGTTTTATAGCTATTTTATATTTTTCTTCACTTTAAATAATAATTAAATAATTATAATGCGTAACGTGTATTATTCTGTTATTTTTCTTCTTTTTTATTGAAATGTATGCATTCTGTATCCTAAAAGTAATTTTTAAAAATATGTTTTAAATGTTTTTTTTTTTTTAATGAGTTACTTCCCTTGCTCTACTCTAACAAGAGATCTGGGTCAGTAGGATGCTTTCTGTTTAAATTGATTCCAATGCTGTTGATTGCATATGCTATGAAAACAATTGGGTCATGGTTTCTCTAGTGTTTGTATCTTCATAAACATGTGATGGCACACCAGCATCATTTGTCCAATACTGACAGGCATCAAAGTTAGTCGAATTATGTTCAGCAGTTTTTTGAGGTAAAGTTTTGCGAATGTTCTACTTATAATAACGATAGCCATATTTGCATCATTGGTTTAAACGTGAAAGGCATTGAAGCAAGGACACTTTCTGTCAAATTTGATCCAAGTCTGTTAAATAGTGTTTTAGAAGAAGCTGATTCTTAAAAGCCCTCCATGCCAGAATGCCTTACTGTAAAATATGGTCAAATTCTGTTGAGTAGTTTTTGAAACAAGTTGTTAAAAGGATTTTTCGGCTTATTAACGATGGCCAAATTTGATGTTGAATTGGCTTCATTTGCATAAATTTGAAAGTCCGCGTTACCCGAATGGTTTCTGTTAAACGTGGTCAATTTCTACAGAGCACTTTCTGAGAAGAAGTCATTTAAAGTTTTATCTCGTATTGGTAACGGCAGCCATATTTGATGATTGATTGGTATCATTTGTACAAATTTGAAAGCCTTTTATGCCAGGATGCTTTGAGTCAAATTTTGATGAGCGTTGTTAGAGAAATTGTTTTTTTTATGTATTTCTATTTTAGCAACGGCGGTCATATTTGATGTCAGATCGGCATCATATGTACAAAATTGAAAGGCATCTAGTTTTCTCTTTTTTGTAAAGGCGGCCATATTCAATGGCGGATCGGCATCACTGGAACAAATTTTAAAGATCTTCATGCCAGTTTTTTTCTTTTTTTTTTCAAATTTGGCAAAAAAATTTTGATCAGTTTATTAGAAGTCGTTTAAATATATTTCTGTTTTTAGTAACAGTGCCCATACTTGATGACGGATATTCATCGTATGTAGAAATATGAGCAATTTTATTGCGAGGTTTATGAGAAGTAGTTTAAATGTTTTTCTGTTTTTAGTAACAGCAGCCATATTTGAATGTAGATCGGTGACATTTGAGCAAGTTTGAAAGACCTTTATAACAGGATGCTTTATATATTTAGTCAAATTCTTTGAGCAGTTTTGGAGAAGAAATAGTTTAAAGGTTTTTCTATTTTCAGTCGCAAGGATGCTTGTTTCATATTTGGTCCAATTCTGTTGAGCGGTTTTGGAGAAGTCATTTAAGTTAAGTTGTTCGAATCATACTTAGCGAGAGAGTAAGATCCCTTTTTCAAGATGCACGACTGTATTTGGCAGGCGATTTTAATGCAAGAATTAGGGATTTCTAAGACATTATCCCTGATGATAACTTAGATTTTGTTTTTGGTGATGTACTGTATGAAAGTGATTCGTTTTCAGTACAAACCCCCCCCCCCCCCAAAAAAAAAAAAGAAAAAAAAAAAGAAATGTGTTGTACATTTAGAATACACGTTTTAAATGGCAGGCTGCATGACGATTTTGATGGAAATTTTACATGTATAGCTGACGAAGGTGCAATCATTGTAGACTTCATGGATGCTTCCTCAGGACTTTTCCGGTTTATGTGTAAAATCAAGCGGAGGCTTAACCGAATACATTTACTTTGATTGTACTGTGTGGACTAGACAAGGTTGTATTTTGAGTCCACTATTATTTTCTTTGCTTATTAACGATTTGATTTGGTTACTGAGAGAAAACTGTGGTAGAGGTATTTTTATATGAGTAAATGTCCCTGATCTTTCAAAACTCTTATTTGCTGATGATATAGCTAATTGTGGCGGTACAGCGATAGCATTACTACAACAGATATACATAACAGAACGCTGCTGTCATATACTGGAATGGTAGTTAACTTGGATAAGAAGAAAATAACTACTTCGCAATGGAGGACTGTAAGGAATTATGAAAAGTATTTTTTTTAACGGGACTCAAATTGGTACAGTTTCATTTTACAAATATATGTCTTGTGCTTATACCTAAATTATCTTGGACGAAGGCTATATAACATTAGTAGCACAGAGTATCAAATCTGTTATGTCTAGTTTGTTATTACGAAAGGAAATTTGAGTACTTAAGTTGTGAAGATGCCTTTACAATATTTTATACCATGGTAAAATATATATTATGTTATGGTTCTGAAATTTGGGGTCACAAGTAATTCAGAATGTATTGAAAGTGTTCAAAGTCACTTCTGTAAACAATATATATGTATCTCACGTAATGTGAATAGTTATGTTGCCCTTGGAGAATGTGGCAGACTACCGTTGTGTGTGACATATTACTCAAAGTGTGTTATATATTGGTGTAAATTGTTATATATGGATTGGAGCGGATACCAGCAGAATGCTACAAAACGCTTAAATCATTGGATGATAAGGGACTAGTTACATGGGCATTACATATGAGAAATTTATTATTTAGCTATGGTTTTGACTTTTTATGGATATAGCAAGATGTTAAAAATGTTAGTGTATTTGCAACAGCATTTTCTCAAAGAGTGAAGGATCGCATGAGTCAAACTTAGCATGATAAAATCAAACAGTCGTCAAAATGAAGGTATTATCAAAATTATAGAACACTATTAAATATTGAGAAGTATCTTTTCATAGGATTACCATTTCATGTCCGTAAAGCTCTTTCGAGATTCAGATGTTTTAGTCATAAACTTTTTATAGAGACTGGTAGACATGATGGTGTTACTACTTCATATCCCACAGACTGGTAGACATGATGGTGTTACTACTTCATATCCCACAGACTGGTAGACATGATGGTGTTAATACTTCATATCCCACAGACTGGTAGACATGATCGTGTTACTACTTCATAACTTTTGTGTAATTTTTGTTATCGTAGCAATTTTTCGTTTGTAGAAGACAAATATCATGTATTTCATTTATAAACATTAACAAAATCTAAGAGAAAAGCATTAACATAAACATTGGTACACTAATCCATCTTTAGAAAACTTGTATGGCTTTATGTCAAATCAAAATCCTTTTGTTATTCACTAAGTTGTATTATTTATATACCATTTGCTACGTCAACAAGAAAATACATAAAATATTTAGCATAAACACACTATGTATATGTGCACTTCAGGTGGCCTAGATTACTAACTAAAGAATATTGAATCTTGAATTTAAGGATATTTCTGTTGTTAGTAACAGAGGCCATATTTGATGGTGGATTTACATAATTTAAATAAATCTGAAACACTTTTATGTCAGGATGCTGTTTTTGTCAAATTAGGTAAAATTATCTTGAGCAGTTTATGAGAAGAAGACGTTTTTAAATATTTATTATTTTTTTAGTAACAGCAGCCGCATTTGATGGCGGATCGGCGGCATTTGAACAGTTTTGGAGAAGGCATTTAACGGTTTTTCTATTGCTAGTAACGGCGGTCTTATTTAATGGCGGATAGGGGTTATTTGAACAAGAGGTGCTGATAGGATTACAAAGGATTGCCACCACACAGTGGCGTACTAAGGGTAAATGGCGCCCCGGGGCGACGATGATGGCCCAAAAGGGCCAGAATACGAGGCCCGAATGTTTATCAGCTGCTTTGGCGCCCCAAGACCTCTAGCGCCCGGGGTAACCGCCCCCTCCCCCCCCCCCCCCGTTATTACGCTACAGCCACCACATATGGAGATAAAACACGAGTCATAGAGCAAGCAGAGCAAGACGACCCAATAGGATTACAAATGATTACCTATACTCATTACAGGTAAGGGGCTATGGATCTTGTATTCGTTAAATCAGAATTAGTATATTAGCCATTAGTTTGGTTTGGTGCTTTACGGCACAGCAACACAAGTAGTGCCGAGGCAAGGTAGCTGACCCAGGCTTTTTTTTTGATGGTAGGATTCGGACCCGCACCCTTTCAAAGGTGATCGTACAACATGTTTTGCTTGTAACGTAAAGCTTCGTCATTGGGAGTAATTCGATGGACCATTGACAGAATATAGACGTTGGTCACCGAATTGTGTTTATTTGAACATTTGAAAATTATTGGTCATGGAGAATTGAAGAGCAACGAAAAGCCTGACTTGAAAAAGAAAGATAGGACACAACGTGTGCTATATCAGCTTAAGGCAAGCTCTAAATCTAACTTTAATTTTCAATGTGGTCATTTTTCTGATCGAATTTACGAATGGAAAGCTCCAACACCACTCTTGTTGATGACAGGACGGCAGAATTTAACTGCATTTTTGGACTACACATGTTACATCATCTTCAAAGTGTGACAATGGCGAATTGTAATGGATGTAAATTAATAGGAGTTTAATGTTTTGCAACATGAATACAAGACTCTCACCCCTATCAGTAGACTGAAGAAATATTTTTGTCAGATTTTAGAAGCAGTGGATGTAAATAACGTACTTAAAGAGGAAAGATAAATTAGAAACTAGTCAGTGGGAAGATAAATTAGAAACTAGTCAGTGGGAAGATGAATTAAAAACTAGTCAGTGGGAAGATAAATTTTTTAATACCGTGTTGAGAATGATTTCTTTTGAAAAACGATTTAACAAGTAACTATTATACACATTGCAATCATTTTCTTTTAGAGATTATTCTCTTAGTATTATTACAGTTCTTAATGTAAAAATGTCACTGAAAGAAATTTATTGTACTTAGAATTGAAAAGATTTAGCAAAGCATATTCAGTTAATAAAAATGTTTAATCTTTAACACTTTCTAATTATTTTATTTAAAATTGTTTTTGTGATTTCCAGATCTTTTTCTGTCATCTATTCTGATATTTATTTATTCCTCTCTATTTATTTTTTATTTCCTTGTTGATTCTGCGATTTATTTATTCCTCTCTATTTATTTTTTATTTGCTTGTTGATGCTTGGTTATTACTTTGTTGATGCTTGGTTATTACTTTAAGCCTATCGATCATTCCTTAACTTTACTCTGCTCAGATAAAATATAATGCTGTCAAGTACAAGGTTATTTATTTTCAATGATTGCATTTTTATCTATAAATTGAGTATAAAAGCCAATACGCATGCAGATAATGTTTATTTGTCTTATATTATTATCAGAGGATGATTGATAAAAAAATATAAAAAGAAACAGACAGAAGAAATTGTGGCAAAATATTACTTTGATGTATCAGATCCTGCTGCATTTTCTGGCCCACAAAAACTATATAAAATTTTAAGTGAATATATCCCACCCAGTTCAGTTCAGTTCACATTTCATCAAAAGTTGACTAAATAATTAAGATGCGTATTCACCCCAGAGACAAGTTCGACACAGGTTCTCAACTGCTAATGTACGCGTCTCCTCCATTGATGAACAATTTGATGCAGATCTCATGTCGATGGCAAACCTAGCAAAGGAAAATGATGGAATACAGTATTTAATTTTTGTTATCGATATATTTTCCAGGTATTTGTGTTATCGATATATTTTCAAGGTATTTGTGTTATCGATATAGTTTCCAGGTATTTGTGGGTCAAACCTTTGACAAATAAAAAAGCAAAATCCATATTAAGTGCAATGAAAGAGATCTTTCAAGATCGCAAGCCCATTAAAGTTCGAACAGACAGGGGGTCCGAATTCGACAACCATTGGTTTACAAAATTTATAAAAGACAAAGGTGTTTTCTTTCATACAACTCAGAACCCATAAAACGCTAATTATTTCGAGAGATTGCAAAGAACCACAAAGACACCTCTTTACAGGATAAGGAGATACAATCGTAGTTATCGATATATTGATGTCTTGAACACATTATTTGAGAACTATAACTCCTCGCCTTATTTGCCACCAAAGACGTTAAGAAGGAGAATGAGGCAGATGTGTGAGTTTTTATGTATGCGAAGAAACCCAAGAAAATAACCAAGCATAAAAAAGTATATAAATTTAAAAAGGGTGACTTAGTACGTATCAGTTTCTTAAAACATCCCCTTCGCCAAGCATATCAGCAACAGTACACATAGGAAGTGTTTAAAATAACCAATAGACTCTTAAAACAAGGTATTCCTATATATAAAATCAAAGATCTCAAAGATATCGATATAAAAGGATTGTTTTATAATTCTGAGCTACAAAAAGTTGACAAAAACGAAGATAGTCTTTGTTTTTTAGAGAAGATTTTGAAGACAAGGAAACGAAACGGAAGACTTAAATGCATTACAGAGTGGGAAGGTTTTTCAAAAACATTTAATAGTTGGATAGAAACAGATCAAGTTAAAGATACGTCTAACACATCTAGATAAACTATTGATAGATATGTCTATGTAAAACGTGATGAGAGCAATAACTATTTTATAGACAATCAATTCTATAATTTTAAAGTGCACTTAAAATCACATCTTTTATTAGACGGGTTTTGGAAAGTTGGATTAATGGAATTTCACGCTATATCAAAAAGGGCTAAGGGTAAAAAAAAATAATCTTATCAGTGACTTCCTATATGTGTATCCTAATATATGTAAAGAGAGCATTGTCAATGGAGAGGAGAAGCCTCTATTGAGAAGACTTCAAAAATATTCTAACGATGGATGGAGTTATAGCATTGGCTTTTGGAAATTGAATTTAATATAAAATTAGAAGATAGTACACTCGCTTTATTTTTAGAGTCACCATTGACACTAAAACTTCATTTTAAGCAGTATCCATTCTATTTAGAATACGAATCCATCTAAATTATATACACCAACAAAAAAATTGATGATGGTAAAGTGAAAATAAATGCAATGAATCAAAGAGGTGGGTCGAAATATACTCCCTCTTTTATCACTCCCATTGAAAAATACACCAATCCATCAAGTGTATCGACACCATCAGCCCATCAAGTACCTGTGAAACTCGTAGCCCCTGCAGAACAAGTTGTAGAACAAGCAAAAAGCGATTTAAAACATGACGAGAATGTCTTAAATGCACTACGTCCACCTAAAATGCATCAAAAGAGAAAAGGACATAGAAAAGCAAGGACCACACAAAATCGAGAAAGACATGCTCTGCGAAGAAGAGAGAAACACTTACAAAAATCATCAAGGAGAACCACAGGATTGGAAACAAGCATAGTACAAAAATAAATAATAGACCACCTTCTATAGTAAAAAAAAAGTTGACTTTTAACAATGTCTGTCTTCAACTTGGAAAATTTTCACGAAGGCATTCCCAGTGAACCAGCTATTTTTGATCTCCCAACCACTCAAGTGGCTGTAGTTGATATGATCGATTGGTTCGTCTTTTGTCTCAACTTTCTAGAGACAGTCCGATTGAATTTTGTATTAATGGTCAAAATTCAATGGACTACTTGGATTTAAAGGGAACACAGCTTTATGTAAAACTGAAGGTAAAAAAGCAGATGGAACAAATTTGACTGCCATTGATAAAGTGGAACCTGTAAATCTATTTTTACAGGCTTTGTTTTCCTCTACAGGTGTGACCCTACAAAATAAGGCAACTATCACGTGTAACAACAATCACTACAGAGCCATGATTCAGACTCTACTGAATTTCGGACAAGATGCTAAATCTACTCTGTTAGCCGCACAGCTGTTTATTAAACATTATAGCGATCACCCAGAAGACCCCGATCCAAGCGGAGGTAATAATGCCCTTTTCGTGCGATTACAATAGATTAAAGGTTCCATTAATTTAGATCTTCAGGGGCCTATCTTCCATGATTTGTTTTCGTTACCTAGATATTTATTGAAACAAGTGGATGTAAAATTGAAGCTTTACAGAAGTTCTCCATCTTTTTGTCTTTGTTCCAGAGAAGCTAGCCATGATTATAGAATGGACATAAGTGACATCTATTTGCTAGCTATAAACGTTAGAGTCAATCCTGCAGTCATCTGTGGTCATTCTGAAATTTTGAAAAGCACAAATGCTAAATATCCTTTCACAGAGCTGAGTGTCGCACACATAATATTGCAACTGGCAGCATTTCCTTTCACTGGGAAAATTTATTTCAAGGGCAGAAACCTAGTAGAGTCGTGATCGGATCTGTAAAGTCAAAGGCAGTTTCGGGAGATTTTAAATCAAATCCCTTTAACTTCTCTAACTGCAGCATTGAATCCATCTGCTTATATGCCGACGGGTTACCGGTTGGAGGCAATCCTTTAAAACTCGATTTTAATAACACAGATGGTAACACTGTAGTGCGTGCATATTCCGAACTATTTCAGGCTACAGGAAAGTGGAATCGTGATTTAGGGAACGATATTACAAGATAAGATTTTGTGCGGAAACTATCTTGTTTGCGTTTCAACTCAAATCTTACTTATCTTAGCATGGAGAATACCTGTCCTTGATGAAACAGGGAATGTGAGACTAAATGTACAATTCAAGAATTCATTAAGTGGTATGCATTTTATAAATTTCTTCTTTTTTTTTCAAAAACAAAGTAATGCAATAATTATTAATTCAACTTTTTAAAATTAACAAAATAAGATTTTTTTCTTCTTTCAGATACTATGTGCTGCATTGTTTACAGCAAATCTCCAGGATATTTTGAAATCAACCAAGAGAGGGATATAATAACAGAATGAATACTTCTCAGGTACACTGTTGTATTCGCTATGATCCTATTTTAAGAAAGCATATAGAAGGAATTTTTTCCCGCTAATCGTTTGCCAAAATCTTTACTAAAATTTCCTTGTGGCTTGATTGCAAACACTGACGATTTTTCAGAGGAAGAAACTCATTGGTGTGCTTTTTATTTCTACGAACATGGCAAGGCAGAATTTTGACAACCATGGAAAAAGTCCCGAGTTTTACAACAAATACTTAAAAAAATGTTTAAAGAGACATTTTAATATTTTTTTCTTTACAAAATGAAAAGCGAATACAAATTGATTCTTCTAAAGTTTGTGGATTGTACTGTTTATTTTATCTCCGATTAAGACTTGCAAATATTTCAATGAATGATATTGCAAATATGTTTATTAGTTCTACTAATTTGCATGAAAACGATTTGATGCTTGATTATTTTATGAGCAATGCTTTTTCTCATTGTGTAAAAGACAATTGTGCCTATAATCAGACATGTACATCTTTGATGAACGCATATATCTAATAAAAGATTTATTTTACTTTTGACTCCATGTTTTCTTTTCTTGACATATGTAAAGTCACAAACATGAATGGTTATTTTTTTACAATGAATTTTGCATAAAAAGCTAAAAGTATGCTTTTATACATTAGTTAGAGTTCTACTACAAGTAAACGAGCATCGACACTCGAGGAGAAATGACCGATGTAACTCCTGATAACACTGATGCTTTACTAAAATGTTAAAGTCCCTCCTCATGCATTCTTGCAGGACCTACTGGGTCAGTAAAGACTACTTTGTCGCCATTGCCGCCTATTGACGCGAAGCAGAGAAAGCTTATCGACATAGACAGTGATGTTCAGTTCTGTGTCACTTCTACTCCGTATGAGGGCGACAAATTTGGTGGAAATGCATGTGCATTCGGTGCCAGGTCCGAAGATTTAAGGTTCGAAACTATAAAGGAGGGGGCGCCTGATAGTGAGAGGCCTGATAGTTATTATCAAAACACGTCCCAAGTTCATGGGAGAGCTACTAGTTCGCCTACTGATAGCCTTGTCAAAACCATAGACACCCTCATTGCTGAGAAATTTGACAAATCGAGCACAACCATGGACCAGTTTCTTAGAACAAGATCGTTTGAGAGCCCTAGTGAAGGCAAAGATAGGAGAGAGACGCCAAACTCGAAAGTGACCAAGGAAGTTGACACTGGAAAAACCGAGTTTAATTCTTCTCTAGCTCGAAGTAAGGAAATTATTAAGGCTGATACGTATGATGCTTCACAGCCATTTATTGACTACCTCACCCCATTTGAGCACTGTGCGATGATTAATAATTGGGATGAAATAGAGAAGGGGTTCCGCTTGACTGCATGTTTAAGGAATGATGCTCTCCAAGTCTTAACGGCTCTTCAAGTCCAGCCCGGTCGAGTTTGCTAAGTTAAAAGCTTCCTTGGAAGCTCGCTTTGCGCCTCGCAACCAAGACGAATACTACAAGGCGCAGCTTCGATGCCGTTTCGGGAGAAGGGGCGAAACGCTCCCCGAATTAGGGCAAACGATACAGAGACTTGTTTCGCTGGCATATTTCAGTTGCCCACCTGATATTCGGGATCAACTTGCAAAAGACCATTTCCTGGGAGCAGTTCAGGATGAAAACTTTAAACTTGAGATTTGGCGTCATCGCCCTAGCAGCTTGCAAGAATCAATTAGAGTAGGGGTCGAATGGGAGGCTTTCATGCGTGCCTGTGTAAGGCAGAAGCCTGTAAGCTCCGCTTTTAAGGGTCTTGATGAGTCTTGAGTCGGGTGTGAAGAGAAAGCAGACGATGAAACTGTAATCGAGCAACTCGAAGCGAAAGTAGAGCTATTAATGGAACAAAAACAGAGATTGAGCGAAGAACATAAGGAAAGAGAAGATCGTTGGCTCCCACAAAAATACAAACAGCGTGATACGAGGCGATCACAAGTCCAGTGCTGGAATTGCAATGGTTGGGGTCATTACCAGAGTGAATGCACCAAGCCTTTAAACAAAGACAGTGGTCGGGGGAGGAGAAGCGACCAGTGGAAGAGAGGCTGTAAGGAAATAAAAAGTACAGAAAACCCGAAGCCTGTAAGTTATGTGAATGAAGAACCGGGGTTGTGCACGCAATGTTTAGTAAATGGGATAGAGCTCGCTCTTCTAGCGGACACAGGCGCTGCTGTTTCTATCATCAGCAAGCGGCGGTATGAAACACTTGGTCGACTGAAGCCAAAGCTCATCACCGTTGATAGCCAACTCATTAGTGCTTCCAGTGACAAAATTGAAACTCATGGTCAAGCTGAATTCTTGATTGCTTGGAAAGGCGTCAAAAGACGACATGTTTTCGTCGTAGCTGACATTAAGCCTGATGGAATTCTTGGGCTAGATTTTGTCCGTCTGCATAAGTGCGACATTAGCATTACTCAATGTACACTACAGATGCAGGGACTGAAGCTCCCGTGCTATTTTGCAGGATCTTTGGGTTGTCATCGTATTACTTTGGCCGAGAACATCAGGATCCCAGCAGAAAGGGAAGTTATCACTCGAGGTTGGATGGCGACTGTTGGATGTGGAAGGCTGTCTACAGAATCGCTACTAGAACCTCTATCGTTGTTTCGTCATGAAACAAAAATATTCGTCGCGCGAGCAGTTGTTAAAACGACAGACGGAACGGTGCCAATACGGCTATTGAATCTGACTAAAGACGTAGTAAATTTGCAGGCTGGTATTTGTTGCGCTCAAGCCAGTGCAGTACTAGCGACGCAGAATGTCGAATGTTCCCCCAAGGATTCGAACAGAAGTCTACCTGTATATTTACGGGAGTTATTCGAGAGATCAAGCAGTCATCTGACACCCGATCAGGCAGCTGCCCTCGGTACACAGTTGAACGAATTTTGCACAGTTTTTGCAAACGATGATGATGACTTGGGTAGAACAAATTTGATAAAACACTCTGTCAAGACGGAGAATGCCGCGCCGATCCGAGTTTCACCAAGAAGATTACCATTTCATCTCCGGCAAGAGATTGACACACAAGTCGAAGATATGTTGAAAAAGGGAGTCATAGAAATGTCAGTAAGGCCTTGGGCAGCTCCAGTAGTATTGGTAGCCAAGAAAGATGGGAAGACGCGATTTTGTGTGGACTATAGAGCTCTGAATTCGGTTACTGAGAAGAATGCGTACCCTCTTCCAAAAATCGATGATAGTCTTGATTCACTGTCGGGCATGAGCTGGTTCTCGACATTAGAACTGATGTCTGGGTACTGGCAAGTAGAAATAGAGCAGGCTGACCGACCTAAGACGGCGTTTGCAACGAGAAAGGGGCTGTATCAGTTTAAAGTCATGTTTGGTTTGTGCAACGCGCCCAGGACTTTTGAGCGATTAATGGAAGCCGTTCTATCCGGGTTGCAATATGAAGTTTGCTTAATCTATCTCGACGACGTGGTAGTGTCCGGAAGCACGTTCTAGCAGCTGCTTGAAAGACAGGCACGGGTCTTGACGTGTCTTCAAAGAGCAGGTCTGAAGCTGAAACCTAGCACATGTACGCTCTGTGCGCGAGAGGTTGGTTATCTTGGTTATACCATTTCAGCGGCAGGAGTTGCCACCGATCCTGAAAAAGTTGATATTGTTATGAAATGGCCCACTCCAAAGTCAGTTCCTGCGGTACGGAGATTCCTTGGGTTTTGTAGTTACTATCGGCGGTACGTAAGTCACTTTGCTGAAATTGCAGCTCCCTTGCGCCAGCTTACGAAAAAGAATGCCGTTTTCCACTGGACAGCTGGTCATCAAGCGGCATTCGAAAAGCTACGTAAGCGCTTGCTAAAGCCCCTATGTTGGATGTACCGGACTTCAATTGTCCCTTCATACTGGACACAGACGCAAGTGGCGAAGCTATAGGAGCAGTCCTCTCCCAGAACATTTACGGAAAAGAAAGGGTGGTAGCTTACGCTAGTCGGTGCCTGGACAAAACGGAACGCCAGTATTGTGTCACTCGTCGTGATCTGTTGTCCGTCGTACATTTCATTCCGTACTTCAAGACCTAAGGTGCGTACTGATCACAGTAGCCTGCGGTGCCTCATGGGCTTTTAGGAGCCCGAGGGACAGTTGGTCCGTTGGTTGGAATAGTTATCATTGTATGACTTTGTGATAGAACACCGCCCTGGGACTCGACATGCCAATGCCGATGGTTTAAGACGATTACCTTGCGAAGGTTGCAAGTACTGCAGCAAACGTACTGTAAAGTTCTCCGCTATACGACTGGACGGTGGTATTCATTTTGGAGAGATGCAGAGACAAGACACAACTTTGCACGGGTAATTGGTTGGGTTGAGGCTCGGCAGCGCCCCTTCTGGGAAGAAGTATCTGGGGACAGTGGCGAAGTCAAAGCATTATGGGGAGCATACAACTAGATAGAAGTGTTTTACGGGATGCTTGTGAAGCTTTGGCTGGATCGTACTGGCAAGCCAGTTAAAAATTTCATCGTCATACCGTACAGCTGGCGGCGGGAAGTCTTAAAGCAATGCCATGATGGAGCCGCCGGGGGACCTTTCGGCGTTGACAAAACACGCAGCAAAGTGCGCCAACGTTACTTCTGGCCTGGTATGAGGGATGATATCCGCAAATATTGTGCGACATGCTCCATTTGAGCTGAGTACAAAAACCCCAACCAGAAGCGCCGAGCGAAACTTCAAGGCATAACGGCTGGTGAAGCAGGAGAGCTCGTAGCCCTCAATATTTTAGGACCTCTTACAAAGTCGGAGGGAGGAAACGCATATATTCTTGTGATTGGAGATCATTTCACTAAGAGGATTGATTCGTGCATTTGCCTAATATAGAGGCCACCACGGTTGCAAGAGCGTTGCTTGACAACTTTATTTGTAGATTTGGCGTGCCTCGTGTATTGTTGTCTGACCCAGGCCAACAGTTTGAAAGTGCTGTATTTAAAGAACTTTGTGCCATGTTAGGGATTAGGAAGACGCGAACGTCTCCCTGTCATCCGCAATGCAATGGGATGGTGGAAAGATACAACCGAACATTGTGCCAGATGCTAACGACATACGTTGAAGATAAACCCGAAAACTGGGACCAGTACCTTTCTCTGACGAGCATGGCATATCGTGCATCTGAACACGCCTCGTCCGGATTCACCCCGAACAAACTGATGCTGGGTCGAGAAGTGAACCTTCCTACGGACCTTTTGGTTGGCAAAACACCAGATGAGGCCCCGAATAATCTGCCTCGATTCGTGTCAGAATATAAAAAGGCAATGTGGGAAGCTAACAGGGAAGCGCGAGAAAACATTAGGCACCGCTATTCAGCATCAGAAGGCCGCCTATGATCTCAAGGTTCATGGTCAGTCTTTCTGTGATGGTGACCTTGTGTGGTTACATGATACTCTAAGAAAGAAGGGGAAATCACCTTAACTGCGGGTCAAATGGACTGGTCCGTGGCGTATTGAAAAAAATATAACGGATGTCACGTACCTCATCGTGAGGAATGGTCAAAGACGACTCAGATTGTTCACTTCAATCGATTGAAACCATGCTTGGTGCGACCCGAGAGTGAACATGAGTATACCCACAGTCAGGAAGAGTCATATGTTGGGTGTGATGAAGCCGAGGATAAAGAAGACGTGTCGCCATATCCCATTACGGCTCAAAGAGATAAGCTTGTGCAACGGCGGAGGGCAAGCCGCGAGTCCGAGATAAATTTAGATGAAAATTGTGGCAATGTAAGTACAGAAGACTTGCTATTTGACTCAGTGTCTGATCAGAGAACGAAGTTAACAGAGCGCAGAAGGGCGCACCTAGGCTACGGCAAGGTGTTTTGTTGAATTTGAACCGCAGATTTCCTACATAGTCTTAAGCTTCGTTTAGTTTCTTCGGTCATTTTACTTTTTTTTGTTATTGTTAATTCACTGCCCGGTAATAAAAGAAAAAGGGGAAGAAATTGGGTGGACAACGGTTCTGTCCCCGTGACCGTTGAATGGTTAAGTAGGGACATTGGTCCAACGGGTTGAATACAGAAAGTTGCACAGATAAAATCTGATAGATCTGTGCCCATCGGCTCTGTACATAATGTGATTCTAATTCGATTCTGAGTTGGTATGTGAAGGCAGATGCCTTTTAATATTAGTAATGTTTTAAAAAGTTTGTTTGGAATTGATCATGTGCAGTGTTAAGTCCGGAAAAATGTTTTGAAGTCATGTGTTTGCTGCTTTAACAAGATTTGTGTAAATTAGAGTATTTTTGGTGCTTTTAGAGCAGCAGACCTAAATAACAACTTGGATTTGCAAATTACCGATTGGAAGGTCCTGCTTTTAGAGTTAACTGTTAGAGTGAAAGGTGGCAGTTAGATTGTAATTGTTTGGATGCTAGTAGACAGTTTTCTGTCCCTGTAGAGTTCGAATATTAGTGGCGATATAGATGCGGCAAGGCATGTCAGTTATCTATCATGGTCTGGGCGACAAATGTTGCGCCAGTATGGGCTCTGAAGCCCTGAGCGACTTGTGGTTTCTGGTTGAGAAGTGTTCTCCTGGTGGAAACGCAATCTCTGTACCTGAGTTTTTGTCGTGGTAAACAGGGTGGGCCTGTGTTTATTTTTGACTTGGTAGAGACCTACCAGTTGGGAAGTTTTTCATACAGTGGACTTGGAAAACTGTTGGCTACCAGCCTAACATTGGTAATAGTTTGCTATCGTTTTCGTCATGCATAGATTGGATCATCTGTTTGGAAAGATCAGTGTTCCAACGCGAATCTTTGAAGACCTGTTCATAGCACATGAAAATTAATTGGCAGCATTGATAGATTTACCATCGCAGTGTTATGTTTAAAACTGGTTGGTTAGTGTTATGGGAGAGATGATACTGCGTGTCATCAATTAATTGTAATCGTCTTTTTGACAGTGTTCGGACTCTGCTCTCAGGAGTAAGGTTTCTTGGAACGGTTTTCTGTCGCTGTAGTATGGGTAAATTAGCGGTGAATTAGATGTGAGAAGACAGTGTCGTCTAGCATAGTCTGAAGACAAGACGAAGATGTGTTTGGCGCAGGTACGCTGGGCCTGCTGGAGAAGTGTTGCGGGAAACGCAGTCTCTAGCCCGAGTTTTCGTCGTGGTAAACAGGGTGGTCATGTTGTTTGTTGTTGTTTTTTTACTTGTATTGAGAAATTTTTCCTACAGTGTATTTCGAAAGCTGTTTTGAGCGAGTTTGCATCCAGAAGAGCCAGTCAGAACAGTGTCATGATTGATTCAACTCTATATAGTTTTTGTTCCTTGTTGCTATTTACTTTATTTCTGAGCGATAAGTGATTAAGCTATTTTTTTAGTTGGATGGAGCGTGACGGATCTAAGGGATCAGATTCAAAAATTCTGAGTCTTATCTTAATCATGTTTGGGAATCACAAATCGGGTTGGTGGTTGATTTTTGGGGAAGTAATCATTCGTAATTCATGACCACAAATGTTTAACGTTTGTGATCACTCGAGGACGAGTGATTTTCGGAGGCGTGGGTAATGTAATACATTTGGGTATGTTCCCTTTGTATTTACGTCTCCATTTATAGGTTCGTTAGATTTTAGTGATTAGATGTTTGATTATGGGAAGTCGGTGTTGGGAAAATATTTCCCAGCCCGAGTAATTAGCCAATTTCTAGGAACAGACGACATACTTACTTTGCAATGGCATGGATTGGTTTCGTAGTTTGAGATGGGGTCAGACTAGCATAAGTGGGCATGGAGCCAAGTAGCTCCTATCTTAATTCAGAGGTGTTCATTGATTGTACCTTTCGGTGGAAGATATTCGTGACAAGAACTACTCTTTTGTGCCATGGAATAATTGGGAAGAGGACATCCCTTTGTTTGGAGATGTCTTTCATTGTGGCAGTTGGTGGAAGTGCACGTGCGAAACGTGGTTCAGACTGTTGTTTTTATTGACCCAGGGATGGAATCCGAAAATAGTTCCCTTCATTGTCTGTTTGAATTGTGTTATGTGCTTCATGCCACGGCATGTTAACAAGGAAAAGCCATGCAATTGTGAAGTTATAGTTGTGACATTGTGGTCATTCATTTATTGATTAGAGAAAAATTGTTTCTAGTCTTGGCGCGTTAAGAGAACATCCAGTTGACAACGAATGTTGTCGGGAAGTCCTTGGAAATAGGGGAAAACAAGGGAGTTCCAGCCCAACCTCACGCAGGCGTTTGATTCGCTCGGTAGAGGAACCCCTGTGCGTGTTACACTATGTTTATTATGTCATTTTATTTCATGCTTTTTGCATTATAAAGGGAATATAGTTTGTTAACTTGTATCTGCTTTGTAAATATATTGCAAAGATTCTTATCCTTTAAACAGACCAGAACTTTAATTTGATGTGAAACTAACGGTGCCATATTATCATAGGGCACCATTATTCCATTAACACCTGTAAGTAACAAACAAAATTATTATAATGCAACCTAAATTTATATTATGTTAGATGAATAAACAGATAAATTTGTTTCATATTAAGGACTTATTATTAAAAAAAGTTATTTGTATGCCAAGAACACAACAACTTCTACTACCGCTGCTAATTTAGAAGCCAACTTTTCTACAAAACAAGAAAAAATTTATGGAACTAATTTTGGTTTACACTATAAACAAACCCTTGCAATATTAATTTTTCAATCTGCTATAAAGGGACAATAAATTGCAACAAAAATTATGAGTGATGAGAGATTGGAGGTTAGAAACCATAAGACTATGTGTTAAAAATTCCCCCAAATACTCTACAAATTCCCCCAAATACTCGTTTTACGATAAAAATTCCAAATTCTAGGGATGGTGTCCCCAAAATTGTATCGTTGGAATCATCCCTGAAGTATTTAGCAAGGTCTGAGAGTAAAATTCACAGCGAAGGCAAGTTCGGGGTGGCGACGGTTATTATTGACGATAATGATCAACACCGAGTTCCCAGTGTGAACTATCAAGTATTAAACAAAGATTTATCACAATGCATTTTCGTTAACTTTATATATCAAAGGGGGAACTGGGGAAACTTTCTTATTTTGCTCGTACACACACCACTTTCACACGTTGCAGCCGTGTTTACACATTAAGACACAAGACCGGTCTTCATAACTTCATTATTTTTCTCTTACACGCAGCACGATCACACTTTGCAGCCGTGTTTACACACTGTGACACTAGACTGGCCTTCAGAACTTCTACATAAAAGAAAAAGATACTGATATGGCGCAGACGATGAGGTAACGAGTCTACTTGACCAATCCAACCACCTGAGCGCTTGGATTGACAATATAAATATGTTTCGGGTAAGCACCCAAATGAGCCATACAGCAATTGTATCTAAAGAGTTCTACAATATCCAAATATTCAGGTAAGAACTCAATAAATTTAACACCCGATATGTTCAGTTACGACTCAATTACATATTTGCTGTGTGATCAAGTGAAACGTCTCGGTTTTTCCCCGACTTTGATCAAAATTCAAGGGCTTTTTCCGGTCGGGAACAAACCTATTCTTTCTCCCGACTTTTTCCCGGTTTCCCGGTAGCGCGGGAACCCTCATTCTCACATACCCGAGTTGGTCGAGCCGAGACTCGAACTCACGCGAACAGAAGTGAGATGTGTGTGATCTGTAAAGGCGAGCTCCTTAGATAACTCGGCCACACGAGACCCCTTAAAGCAACAAATTTTGAAGAAAAAAAAAATTAAAAAACCTTTAAACAAAATTCCTCTCTGGGTCCGTGCAATGGTATATAGGCGTGTGTCCTATATACTTTCAACAGATCAAGATGGAAGAGCAGAAAAAGATCAAACGTTTGGTGAGAGATTTAATTAAAGTGATTCGAAATTACGCGCAATCAAACAATACATCTGCTGAGATTAACACTACTCCTGAGACTTGAGTGAATATACCTGCTACATATGTCAAGCGAAAGGGCATTAAGCAAAAGTGTCCACAACACCAAAGAAAAGGAACGAATGGTATGAATGATACCAAGAGTCGTGAAACAGGGCCTCAAGACAAGAGTAAAGATGAATGTTTTTTGTGTCACGAGCATAGACATTGATCCTCGAACTGTCCTCCACACAAAAGGAAAGTGGAAGAAGAGAAAAAGTGGAGAAGGAGGAGTTGGAGAAGTAAGAAGCTACTCCTGTCAAGAAATTCAAAAAGGCACTCACAAGATATCGCTTATAGCAAAGTTATTTATAAAAAATGAATAAAAACATGGGACTTCGAAAAAAGAAAAAAAAAATTTTTTTTTTTATTTCATTGTGATTCAAAATTCACCAGAATATACCAAATTCTTCTTCTTATTATTAAATTAATAATATGATATAGAAGCACACATACACATTTATACCATTGCATATACGCAGAAAAGGTACGTGTGGGGGGGGGGGGGAGAGAGAGAGAGAGAGGACTGTTTAAAGTTCTTCTTTGAAACATTTTATCTTAAAATATTATCATAATTGTTTTTTGTTTTCTAAAATAGAAATTTGCTTCAAGTTTAAAATTTTTTTTTATGTAATTTCTTTTTCAACGTTTTATTTTTTCAATAACTTTTTTCAATTACTATTTTTGTTTTTAATCGTCTTTTGTAACTTATTTTTAATTCGTTTTTTTATTTTTTTTTAAATATGATTTTTTTTTATTTAAAAAATTTGTTTTACAGTTTGTAAATACATTTTTAGTTTATAAAAAAATGTTTACATTTTGTAAAAAAAAATGTATCCTTTTATTTATGTTGTCAAAAAGTTTTTAAATTGCTCATTTAAAAAAAATTAGTTTATATTTGCAATTTTTTTAATTCTTAGGTTTCATTTGCATTTTTCAAAATTGTTAAATTTTTAGGAAATTAAAAAAGCTTGTTTAAAATGTGTGGGGGTGTTTCAATTTGTTGGTCATTTTTTAAAATGTTAAAAAAAATATCTTTAAATTGAATAAAAATAAAAAAGTTATTTTTTGGCTTAAGCTTTGTTTAGTTTTGTTTTAAATATTTTGTTTTTAAATTTTGTTTATTTTTAAAATCAAAATGTAAAGATTTCCATTTTTAGAATTTTAATTTTAAATTATTATTTTTTTCAATCACCGCTTAATTCTGTTCCAGTTTCGGAATTCTGATAAAAATTTTAGTCTCGGCTCCATGTTTTAATATAATATTCCAAATTTCTTTAAGTCTGTACATTATTTAGTTTCTGTTTCAGAATTTAAGTACAACTTTAGTCTAGGCCATATACATCCAATAAACATCTTAAATTATGGCGCCGCCAATCTTGTTCATATCATTGATTATCAAATCATAGGGGAGGAGTGGGGGCGGCGTGTGGTCTAAGGCGCTCACCTTTACAGATCACTCACATCTCACCTTTGTTCTCGTGGGTTCGAGTCTCAGCTCGACGAATGTGAGCATCTGAGAAAGCTTGCCGGTAGCTTCCCGTGAGTATGTGGTTCTTCCTGTGGTCTTTCTCCATTAAATACAGCTCTCCACCATTATAACGCGCCTCGTTACAACGCGATTCGTGATATAATGCAGTACTACTATGAACCCATGACCAAAATCATACCAATTTATAGCAATATGGATTGAGAAAAAAAAAGGTGAACCTTGTATCTTCATTTCCTTTTCAAAACAATTATTTAAAAAAATTATGTTAGTCCCGACTATACCACAATATATCGTGGTTCCGTAGATATGGCAGTTCTCAGTATAACGTGGTTCAGTACATAATGCGGTTGCCAGTTATGGACCTCGACTACCGCTTTATAACGAGAGAGAGAGAGAGAGAGAGAGAGAGAGAGAGAGAGAGAGAGAGAGAGAGAGTATACTGGCTGCCGTGTATCATGTGCTGAAAAATGGCATTAAACCCCACAAATCCAAACCAAAGCACTTCTGGGGGCACTGAAGATCCCAGGTTACAAAACACTCCTCCTTCACCTACATAACCTCATCTGAGTCTGTCATTTTTAATTTCCCCTTGTTGCTTGGTACTTTACAGGTTAAAACTGAAGATATGATACTCCTATATGATCAGGCCTACTATATTTATCATTAAGTATGCTAGCTCCCAGTAGTGATCCCATACTGTCCCATGTATTCCATGCTAATTACCATCATAAGGCCCAAATTATTCCTTGAAATGGGAGCCCATGTTGAATTTCCACTCTACCTAGACTGTCCCTCATGTTAAATTCCCCTTGAGACCAGAATGCCATAATCCATGTTAAATTCTCCTTGTGGCCATAGTGGCCCACAATGCTAACTCTATGGACGTTTTTAACATTAAATACCCCTTATGGCCAAAGGTCTTGTAATATAAACAACAAGAACACAATACCTGCACCAAATAAATATTTATTTGGTAGATCTGAGTAAAAATTGGCAGTTGTAACAGATGTGTGAGTCTAATATACACAAATGTGAAACAAACTGCTACGTCCAATACAGGGTTATACGCACAAAATGTACAGTCATACTTGATTCATCTACAGCACTGTGCAAAATTAAAATGAATTAAATATATGTAAATCACAATAATAGACAAATTTATTCCACATTAACATATTAATCATAAATATCCATCTATATTCAAGGTTTGCCAATAAGAAAAATATAGTCAACTACAGAAAATGGGCAACTCAATAAAACTTCTCAAGAATTTTGTAAAGGTGTATAAATTGTGCATGAGTGTGGTATATTTGCATGAGTGTGGTATATTTGCATGTGTGTGGTATATTTGCATGAGTGTGGTATATGTGCATGAGTGTGGTATATTTGCATGAGTGTGGTATATTTGCCATAACAAACTTTTATAATACCTCAAACAGTTAAACTATATTTGAGCTGAACATAATGAAAGGGTTTACAATTTCCCGATTTGAAGCCATTTATTGAAAAACTTCTTTCCCAATTTTATATTCACATCTGACAAAATATTCCAGAAACAATGTGGAAAAAATAGACAAGAAAATGTATTTTCTATCAAATATTTCCCAAAAGTTGTATGATAGTAGCACAGGTACAAATATTTTTTCACAAACAAAAATTACAATATACTAATACCAAACACAGATGAAGTTAAATGTACAATACAAATATATCACAATTATAAGTACATATGTATAACCAGGTGGAAAAAAACTCCAAAACAGTATAAAATAAGGTTACATTACAGTCCTTTTTGTATTTTTTTAACATTATTTAAGATCATTTTTGGATTCAATATGATAAAGATACAAAAAGGTCAATGCATTTGCATTCATGCAGACATTTTGATTAAACATGACCTGAGAACATAGCTGCATTCTAATTATGTTAACATGGTATGCTTAACACAGACAATGCGATCGACTACTGATGAAGTTTTCTTGATCAAAATTTCTGCAACATTGTGCTCCACTTGTTGTGATGTTTCTCTGACATTTACAAATATTGATATTGTTCTACATAATACCAGTGTCTAAAGCAAACACATCATCAACAACACCGAGAGAATAATTGCGATTTATTTTCATATAATGCCATAGGCATTCATACCAGTCTTTATACGAGGACAAACCCATGCTTAATTATAAGCCCAACCCCATTTTTAAATAAATATTGGCAAATATTTACCAATAATTTATTTGCATTATACAGTACTCCCTCATTATAATGCTGTCCATGGAAGCCATAGATAACACTGCCTTATAATGAAGTACACTGTATATAAAATTTAATTAATACATACTGAATAGGATCCATGAAAAAACCCCAACTTATAACACGAAGTGTTATTACGAAGAGCCTTATATTGAGGGAGTGCTGCAACAATCCCATCACTTACTTTTTCACAAATTTTAAAGGTTGCCCCATCCCCCCCCCCCCAACCTGTCTTATCATAGGAGAAATACTAGAATTACTTCCCTTTCAATTACTGCCCACCATCTGGGGGTCCTCTCATAAAAATGTATGGAAGAAAACTGATTCCATGAAACTGTAAATGATTTCAAGTTTCCCCAGAGTGTTCTGATACAACAGCATTATTTTTGTACAAGTGTAAACCAATAATATGCAACACAAATTATATTTGATCTGTCCATTTTATGCTATATGTCAAAATTTTGTTTACTAACCTGTATTAATGAGGCTATTAAAGGCTGACCCAAAAGATTGTGGACACTTATTTCAAGATAGGTAAGTCTGACTAGTACCGACACCTATCTATACCAATATCCTGTCTTGTACTTTAGAAGAAGTAAAACAAAGAGTTTATTTGTCATGATGCATTTCAAGTAAAAAACAAAAAGGACTTTATAGTTGGTGTAAAATATATTCATCACACAAGGACTGTACAACATAAGTTAATAAAAGTTATAACAAAAAGATAATTCAACTGGCCAAGCATGCTACTGGCACTGGGAACAAACTTGTTTGATGGTAATTTGAAATAATCTAGTCTGAGAAGATGATTTAGTATGCAAGAAAACATCCTAAAAGCATTATTGGAAAGTTTTATTTTTTTACAATGAGCATTTCATATTTTGTAATCTTCATTATCCAAACTTTTAAGTTTTGTAAGAATCAATGCAAATTATAAATTGAGATCTATTTTGCATTTTAATGTTCTATAAAGTGAACTCCTACTTTTTAGATAGAAAGTCCTGAATATTTCATATTATGAAACAACTATGATGATATAAATTAATCTATATTTCAAAGAACTGAAACTTAACTTAACTTTTTGTGCAAATAGTAAACATTTTTTTTTACTGTCATGCTGGTAAACCATGTGTTTGATAGTTTAAAGTCAGCAGCTTTGTTGTCAAATGAATAAAGGAGTCAAGGATGAAAAAACATTTACTTCTAAACAAAGGAAGGGTGGGTATAAACATTCTGTGTCCACCTTTACTCCAATAATGCTCCTCATGTTTCACAAATGCTTGAATGAGGAAGCCATTATCTTACTGTTCTGTTGGACAAAATCTTGCCTAAATAATTTGATGTTCAATGAATTATAAAAAATAATATATTTAATTATGGAGTGGGGGTTTTAAAGGAATGCTAATGAAGAACTAGAAGGTTAAAGGAATGCTCTACTCAACAACTCCTAGTTGTCTGAAAGGAAAAATTAATAACATACTCTAATTTCTCCCACTAATGTAAAACAAAAAAATATCAATAACTAATATTGGAACTTTCTGGCAAGCCTCACTGCAAGTCAAATTTATGATGAAAAAAATTAGTCTTTCAGTTGTAGATCTGACATTAATTTAAGTTGTACAAAGATTTGTCCATTATGACTTTCAGTTCAACATACAAGATTTCCTGAGCAGCTCATAACACAGTAATAAAAAAATACATGCAAGACTTCCTAACCAGTTATAACTCCAAAAACAAGTTTTTATTTTTATTTTTTTAAATTTATAAGTAATTATAATAATCAATGTCTATCAAATTATTATTTGACCAACAGTATCATGGGCTGCTTCTGGTTTGAGAACTTTAAAACTGAGTTGAGATCACTTTGTTCGTACACAGTGCAAACTTCACTACATCACACCAAAAACATTCTCAAGTCAAAACACAACACCTATATTCTACTTTGACCTTAAGTTTCATCATTTGGGTTCCTTGTATGCACAAATAAAACCTCCAAAGGTATTTCTAAATGATCGAAAAGGCATACAAAACTTGGAAATTTAGCCCGTTTTTTTCAAAGTCACTATTATTTCCCCTAAGTCATCTTCTTGGCCATTTGTAAGATATGGCGATCGTTTTCTCCACCTACACTGTAAATGTGTGACCCGAGTATTACACGTCTTAGTACTATAGTTCAAAACTCAACACTAGTCGTTAGTACACAGTAAATATATATTTATAAATGGACCATACAGCTAGCTACCCCCAGTTTGGGACAATGTATTCAATTCACGAGCTGTGTATGTCGTTTCAGAGGTGATTATTATGTATTCCTGATGACATGCCGTGTACTTGTTTACATTCCAAAATGGATTCATCAGATCTGTTTAATTACATTAATTTGCACGAGTGGACCTATACATAACAATCTAAATGTACATATATTAGGGGGAGATAACCTGCCCAATGACCATATTTGGGGGATGGCATCAACATGTACAGTTGCTGTAAAAATACATGGTAAACTGAAAATAACGCTAAAATATATACAGACAAATCACCCCTGCACCACCTACTCATCTACATATCTATATCTTTAAAATGGATGTTTTTTTGTTTTGACAAATTTCCAAGTGATTGAAACAATATTCGAAAGTACATAGTGAAAAGTTCATTAAAATCAGATGAAAAATGTCTACATTGTAAAGAGCTGAATTTGAACAAATGATATTGTAAATTCTCTGTCTGCCTAATCAGTTGAGCTGAATATGTACAAATTATATAGTAAATTCTATCTGCCCAAATCAGTTGAGCTGAATTGTACAAATTATATAGTAAATTCTATCTGCCCAAATCAGTTGAGCTGAATTGTACAAATTACATGCATATAGTAAAATCTAGCAGTTCTAATCAGTTGGGCAAGCTTGTCTCTGATTATGCAATGATTCACATCAAGCTTGAAATCGAGCTGGTCAGTGGAACACTGAATCTTCTTTATATGATCATTTGATTGACAGATGTCACCTACAACTGAGGTCTCAAAAAGACTGATCTTTCCAACATGGAAAATGGATATTTTCAAGATGACTGGATTGTAATGTGACCCTCCCCCTTCTATTTTCTTCAAATTCATGTCATGATGAGAGATTTAAACTGGGTGTCAAGAACTGACTGCAGACTTGGATTAAAAGTTTTCAAGTTCAAAATGGGAAATTATTATATGAATAAAGAAACATCAACAGTATACAGAAATCTTCAATAAAAGTCAGTGAATTCTATGAAAATATTAAGCACAATAACAGATTACATGGCAGTGTTACTCACTGATATTCCAGCAGGCACTACATTTCTTCTACAATATAAATGTATTACAATGAAATTATTAAAATATAAAAACTGACTTGAAGCTAAATGTACCAAAGAATGCTAGACTTTATGAAAGCCAATAAGCTACATACTTGCTTGTTGAAAGAGCACTTAAAAATGACAAAACTCTCATCCCAAAATATTACAATAGCTTCAGGCATTACTTCGTAACTGCCAATGAGTTTAAAGCTGCATTTCCTCATTTGTTTTGTGACAAAATTCTGAAAACAGCACAAAATAATTATATGATTCTTAATATGAAATACTGTGAAAACAATTTTTGCCACAATATCCATCATAAATGTAGAATTTGAAGAAAAAATGTAAATGATCTGGTTAGAAAATTTCATAAATTTTGCTCTAAATACTGTATGAACTCGCTTATCAGTAGAGTCCAACTGCAAATTGAACAGGCCCAGATCTGCCATCACATAATGCACTGGCAAATCTAGGTCTATGCAGTTTCTTAGGAGTAATTGGTAGAACAAACAACACAGACCCTAATCTGCCAGCACATTATGTGACAGCAGATCAGGGTCTATGTTGTTTGCAGTTGGACTTGCCTTATAAGCGAGTATATACGGTACAATAAAACCTGTCTATAACGACATTCAGGAGACCAAAAAATTTTGTTTCTTATTGAGAGTTGTCCCTTACAGAGAAGTGAAATATGCAAGTTTACTAAACACTACAGGAATGGTGAGAAATCTGTTCTTGTAAACATACTCCAGCCTCTCCTGCATCACACACCTTGCCTCATGATGGATACGAGTCTACGGTAAAACAATTTCGCTGCCCCATGTTTAATAGTCCTCTATATATAGATAACTGAAATTTTTGTGCAGAAACCATTTTTTTTTCTTTCAGTCACAGTGACTTTGACCCTTCAACTCCAAAATCAATAGGGTTCTTCCTTACTCCAACTACAAGTCATCCCCAAAGTCTGGAAAGTGCAGATGGTGGACAACCTGAGTTATTGTGCTGAAATGAAATTGGTAGCAGACAGAAAGATGGACAGATGGATACATCAGGTTATATTATACTCAGCCTTATGACAGGCATACAAAAAAGTGCAGACAACTCTTCTGAAAATAGTGTGAATACAATGACTGGTCAACATTCATATCTTCTGATGATAATCATAATATGTACTAAGTTTTGCAGCAATCAAATTAAAACTTCTAGAGTAGTTGAATTCACAAAATTCTATCATATATTGCATCCAGTTGCAAGTAAAAGAAAGGGCAATAACTCTTACAAAAACCACGTGAGCAAAAAGAGTCATCAATATACACTGCTTTAGATGATACCTTTAATATGTACCATGTGTCACGGTGAATTATAAAAAAATGTAAAACAATTTGTGTTCACAAGATTTTGTCTTCCATTGCATTCAACTGTTGGACAAAAAAGGCATTAATTCTAAAAAAAATTGCGAGAGCGCAGTGATTTGTCAATATGATTATCTGCTGATGATGACAATAATATGTACAAAGTTTCATGGCAATCCATTTGAAACTGTGAAACTAGTTGCACTCACATAATTCTGTCATACACTACTTCTGATGCCAAGTAAAAAAGAGCAATAAATTGCAGGAGCAGAGTGATTTGTTGATATGTGCATTTTCACAGGATGACCATAATAGTTACATGTACCAAGTTTCACAGCATTTCATCAAGAACTCTGAGACAAGTTGACAGAGAAATATGTGTGTCACTACTAATATAAATGTACATGAAGTGCATGTGTAGAGTTTTTAAAGTTTGGTTTATAGTCAATGCATGGAGTTCCCATGTATGAAAAAAAAAAAGAAAGTACCACCAATGCACAATCTGGGTGGATTTTATAAGTAAAATTCCCATTAAAAATTGTAGGACTTAAGAATACCATTCCACCTTAAATGTAGTTTTTGAAGGAAATGCCGCTTTTAAATTGTGGACAGTAAGATGCAAGCCAAATTCTGAATCTTCAAGTTTCCTTTATTTTCAAATAAATACACATGCACAATTTATATCTTAACATATAACACAGCCACTGTGTACTGAAAGCTTATCATATTATTAAAACCTCAGACATTACAGCCTTTTCAGATACAGTAAATTGTCCATTATCTGGACTCATAGTTTGTACAACTGACTGTCCAGATAGCCAACAGCTTTAGAAAGAATTGTCCATTGGAG
Source organism: Margaritifera margaritifera (assembly GCA_029931535.1). Classification (NCBI taxonomy): domain Eukaryota; kingdom Metazoa; phylum Mollusca; class Bivalvia; order Unionida; family Margaritiferidae; genus Margaritifera; species Margaritifera margaritifera. The sequence continues at coordinate 23,298,760 of JAQPZY010001699.1, forward strand.
AACACTGTAATTGATCAATTCAGGCTGACTACATGTACTTTGTTAAACTTTTTATTTCTTTCAAAATCTCACCTTTAGAGATTAATTTTAAATTATTTCTTTAATAATTAAAAATATTGTATAATGATGGATTAATAAAGGAAAAACACCATAAAAACTGAAAGTAATTTGATTTTCTGTGCTATCTGTACATGCATCTAGCTTCTTGTAGATTTTCTAGAAACGTCTTCCTTGAATGTGGACAAAAGTGGATTTTTTTTATTGGTCTGGGTAATACACATCCAGATAATGAACTTTTCACTGTCATAGCAAGTAAAATTTGCATGCAATTATCGCAAAGAATAATAAATGAGATCTTTAATAGTATGCAAACAACTCCTAGCTACCTAAAACTATATTGACACCTGTCACATCCCAACCCTGGCTGCTCCAAACTCAGCTCATATTTGAATGACAATAGACCCTTCTCAGTAACGTCACCAGCAGGCAATATTAAGTCTCCGTGAGCATATATTTACCTGTGTAGGGAACAAGCTGACAGCTGGCCATATACAACTCATCAAAAATCTGACCTTTTTAAATGTCATACCAGACAAAATTAATACAAATTACTAGAAAAGAAATTGACAGAAAGCTTGTTTTCTGTACTTTCTGTTGATGCATGTTTTGTAATTTGTTTTGCGATTAAAGATTTGAATTTAAATTATCATGTTTCCAAAATAATCAAAAGTAAAATCTCTCAGATATAATCCATCGTGGTCACCAATAACATTACTCAGAAAAGGGTCAATTTCAGTCCCTAGAAGCAATCTTTTCATGAATGAAAATTTTCTATTCCAAAGAGTCAACTCTTGTTACAACGACCAAGTTCATTTCCAGCCATTTTGTCACAGTAATTGATGTCAGTGTAAAGATCATGCCGTAAAAATAAAGGTGTTATCATCATTGTCTTATTGATGTAAAACCATCATGTCTAAATGAGAAGAATAAGAAATATAAATCTAACTTCATATCCAATCTAATTGTAGCTATTCTTGACTCTCATACCTATTTGCCAACATTTAAAACATATTCTTATAGAAATAAAATGTTTACATATTCTCTGACATGTTCTGCATAAAAGTAAAATCCCAAGGACTTATAATGTCATTGTAACGAATAAGATATAAAGAAAATATGCATGTTAGTTACCAGAAAATATTGCTGCCAGAGTTGATAGCTGAATATTCCATTATAATTTACCATTGAACATATTTGTTCCCAGCAATTTTCTGTCAGAACCCGAATATTCTGTAATAAAATGGGTTTCACTGTATTAAGTGACCTACCATGTTTATCAAAAAGGTTCCTATTTTGTACTGCTGTAAAAGACAAAGGTCTACCTCATTTATTTTTTACGTTATCAAGGAATTTCCATGTGTAATTTGATTTCAGCAATCTAAGGCTTAACACCCCTACTGTTCAAAATAAATATCAGAAAAAAGTATCTGTTGTGAGTTGAAGTATATGTACATACCATAACAGAAGACAACAGATATAAAACCAATACATGACACAAGCACCGACTTTCCAAAAATATTGTTGCTAGATTGTTGACGATCTTGGCCAATTGGATGTAAGGTTACATCATTACTATGCAGGAGTTTCACTCATAATCATATTCAACCAAGATCATGATTACAAAAGCCTATTTATCACGTTTGAAAAATACAGTCTATAGAGTGGTAAAAAATACTCAGCCAATCAAATGCAAGATCACTTCATACAAATGCATAGGTCTCACTCATTGTAAAAATCATCCAACATCTTGACAATATCAGCCTATTTTCCAAGTTTTATTAAAATTGGGGCAGAAATAATCTAAGTGGTAAGAAGCTCAGCCAATCATATTAAAATACATTATATACATTATCTTGAATGATAATAGCCCATTTACCAAGTCTGATAAATATATGACCAGAAACAGAGTTGCTAAAGTGTTCACAAGTTCAACCAATCAGAAGAAAAATCACCTCATTAATATGCATGGATCTTGCTCATAATTATACTCATCCAAGACTTTAATGATTTAGGGCTATTTACCAAGTTTGATCAAAACTGGATCAAAAATAAAGTAACACATTCAGCCAATCATATGCAAAACAACTTTATCAGTATGAGTGGATCTCACTTGTCATCAAATTCATCCGAGATGTTAATGATATAAGAATATATATTCCAAGTTTCATAAAAATCAGAACAGAAATATGGCCTCCAGAGTGGTAGCAAGTTTAGTCAATCAGATGTAAGATCACCTCTTTAATATGTGTGGATCTTGCTCATTATTCAACTCATCCAAGATCTTAATGATATAAGCATATACTCCAAGTTGGTTCAAAATCAGATCAGAAATATGGCCTAATTAGTGATATCAAGTTAACCAAGCAGATGCAAGATCACCTCAATAATATATGTATACATAGTTTTTGCTCAATATCAAATTCCTCCAAGATTTTGATGATATAAACCTTAATTTAAAGTCCGATTGAAATCAGATCAGAAATATGGACTCCAGAGTGGTAACTAGCAATTGTTGACTGACAGATGACACATGACGGTCGACTGACAATGGACACAGGGTTATACCATGAGCTTACTTTGCCTTACAGCCAGGTGAGCAAAACATTAAAGTGGCAGGGGGGCAGGAGAAGCAGGTCAGGTAATCTTATTTAAGGCAGGAATATCCTTGTAATTGTTGAGCAGTTGTGGGATTTTGCTTTGGTAAGACTCCTTTCCACTGTCAAGAGGAGAAAATGATGTAATTTGTATAGTTTAGTGATCATAGGTATATTTTTCAGACTCAGCTGCATGCCCTGGCTGGATAGGTTAGTACAATCACAAGTTCCTGCCCTCTACAAATTTGTTGAACATATATGTATATCTAATTGAAGTAATCTTACATGCATAATGCCTTGTGATTGAGAATATTACCAAAAATCCCTTGATGAAGATCCTGTGAATTTAATCCCATTAAGAATCTTGCTGTACAAGACTTTTGAAATTTCTCAATGCAACTTACATTGACATCACACTGACTTGTAAATATCCATGCCTGCATAGAAACCCTATTGGTGTGTAAAAAAATATACATGGAACAATTGAATTAATTCTACACCAGTCTGTTATTGACACCTCCTTTGCCAACTGAGAGTGCTGCAACAAAAAGCCCACTTGCCCTGCCTACACTGATGCGAGACAGAAATTTAGTATGCACTCTGTTAGTTTGCTACTTTATCCAACCAGGTGTGCTTTCTCATATGGATTTTGGGTACTATTGCATCAAAATGGCTGAAATACACTCTGAAATTATTATACTCTGCACCCTGATGCAGAGCAATACGAGATTCTTGATACAGTAAGATGTCAATAATCCATACAACAATTATCCAAATATTTCACTTATACAGACCAATGGAATCAATGTCCTCCGGACGAACAATTACTCTTTATATTATTTTAACTTATCTGGATGATCATTTGTCCAAAGAAAAATACGTGCATCTCCAAGGGAGTCTGGATATTTGATGTTTTACTACTTACAGATAGTATATATACTAGGTGTACATCAGTCACACATACTGGTTACTTTCCTCAGAGACCAGTCTTCATACACAAATGATATAACGAGAAGGGGGGGGGGGGCACCTCCAGAATACGAACCAATCTAGTACATTCAAAAAAGTTTACTGGACAAATAATGTTAATCATTTTTATTTCAAAATCACTAAACTTTCCACATTTTCAGTGAACTAAATATATTCCTGACATAGAATTTTCATGATTTGCTCAATGTCAGTACATATATGATGATGTCGCTTGTTATAAGAATACAATTTTCACAAATGCATACAACTGTCTCACTTAAGTTGCAAACATTTAATGATGTGCAAGGGGTATTTTAAATGTTCTGAGTATTTTGCTATAACTTTTTTGTTTCTTTGAACCTGTCAATAAATTTAATGGTGATCAACAGACAAAATAACATTCTAAAAAATGATCTGCAGCTGCACATGTGCAGCATGCTGAACCTGCACATACAGCATGCTGAACCTGCACATACAGCATGCTGAACCTGCACATACAGCATGCTGAACCTGCAGATATATGCATGTGACATCACATAGGTAAATGATTCTTGTCTGCAATCAGTGAGGAGGAAGTGGCTGCTGTGAAGAGGGCAACTGATGAAGATGCTCGATACACAGTGGAAAATATTTCTATTATTATGGGCATTAATTTGTAATAAAATGAACTCCTTTGATTGAATGCAAATTATACCTTGACCCAGATTTTACTCCAATACCCCTATCTTTCAACCCCTTTCCCACATTATCATTTTTACTGTCAATAACATGCACCTACCTGCAAACAGCATAGAACAATACCTGTCATCACATAATGTGTCTGCAGATCAGGGTCTATGCTGATTACTGACAATTGTAAGTACAGTATTTCTACACCATAAGGTACTTCAATAAACCAGTCCCTTTTATAAGGCAGGTACTTTCTGTATTAGTAATATTGTGTATAATGTACCCCAGTATAAGGTGGCCCACATATAACCCAGTACACTTTTATGGCTCCCCTGAACAGTGTTAAAGTGAGGGAGTACTGTATAATGTACCCTAGTGTAAGGTGACCTCACATATAACATGGTACTCTTTTATAAGGTGGGTATGATCATAGATCTTAGTACTTTCTGTAATAGTAATACTGTGTATATTGTACCCAGGTATAAGGCAACCTCACACATAACATGGTATACACTTTTAAGGTTTCCTTGAACTGCATTATAGTGAGGGATGACTGTACTTGTATAGTGAAAAGTATCGACCCTCAACTGCCATACATTATGTAACAGCCGTTCTAAATCTATGCTGTGACAAGTTGGTCCCATGTCATACACAAGCGATATCAAATATAGTATTTTTGTATCATTACCATTCTATGAATTTAATTAATTTGTTATTTTTATGACATAACATTTTTTGTTTAAAATGAGGAACATGTTGCAAGTTGTCTCACAAAAGTCGAGACATTTATATACTGATAAAAATTGTGTGATTTACCATTTACAGTAGTTTGAAATTAACAAATGCCTAATATTGACGGCTATTTTGCACGACTCGGTAAATAATTGAAGGAATTCAGTTTTTATGGCTCATAATCAGTGGTGAACAATGCAGTTACACTGAACTGCATAGAGCTGTAGAAATTTACTTTTCATAATCATAGTGCCATATAGGTAGTAATTTGTGTACACTACTATTAAACATTCCTTTCATGTACAGTACTAATTATAATTATATGTAAAATATTAATTACCGGTATAATGTTTAGGTCATTTATCTGTGTGAAAAATCTGAAAACTTTGCTAAGGAAAAAAAGTAGGTCTGTACCAAAAATTCTATTACTATTATGGTTTGATAGCATACCTAAATTGACAAAACATGTCTGAGCACTAGATAAGGATTTAATAAATTGGATATTTTACTCCAAGGATTTGAACTAATGGTCTTTTTAAAAATAATTTCATGGCGTATTTTGTGAACATTACAAACACAAACTTGCTAACAAACACAAACTTGCTATCCTAGACGGAGCCTTAAATCGTTTATGATGCCATTTTGAATGCATCAAATACTATAGACTAATTCAAGGTGTATTTGCTTATATGGCTCTATTTGACTGAGCGTTCTCAATATTGATAAAGTACTATTATTTCAAACACACACAAACTTGTACAGAAGACTGCACCGTTTATGCTGATTATATACAACATCATAAAACAGTGACTGTGTTTATGGCTGGAGTAAAACATGTTGAAAACTTTGGATTAGATGTTTAAATTGTTATTTGTAATATGAATGCACTTTATGCATTTTTAGTCAATTTGTCTGCATAGAATATACAAATATACTGCTTATCTTGGGCTCTGCATATGATATTGTACTTTCAACATTAATGAGTTTGCTGACACATTTTTAAGCCATCTCTTGCAACAGAACTAATATCTGATGAGTTGGTGCAACAATATAGCACAAGTAATCTATATTTATGTATAGCGGATGATCTTTATGCGCTGTCAGTTTTTATATATCGCATCATGGTAAATTCCAGTACGGCATTTTACTGTATAAAATTTCAATCCAATCCTCAATAATAATATCCTGAAATACATACCTGCCAAATTTTGAGACAGTGATGTTTTTATTTTCTTCACTTTCATATAAGGGGTTTTGTGGTCAAAAAGGGGATTAATGAGCACAGCCTACATCGTCAAAAATTTATATTGAATAAAAAGTTGTTGTTAATATAGTTAATTGGATATAATAGCCTCTTTATTTTGCAGGAATTTCAAATTTAATTGATAATAATAATTTACTGTGAAATACCGAAATAAAACAGTTTGGCCTCTACACAATAACAAACTGCTCTTAATCATAATGTACCAATTACTTGTACTTCGCCTGCATTTTCCTTTCCCAATTTGCCTCACACAAGATGTCACCTCAATGACAGCTATGCTGCATTCTACTGAATAAACTGCAATAAAACCTCTTCGTTGCTTTATACCTTGCTGGAAGCATCAATAACCCCTGAAAACTTTCCTAAATTGGGATATTTCTTCAAACAAGACAACTGTAGAAGTGTTTCGGAATAGACCCATACCCCCCCCCCCCCCCCTCTCCTTTTTGTTATAATGCATTTTTTTGCAATTCATGTTTTTCCAAACACAAGTGTGTTGCGGTGTTTGGCAGTTCAACATTGTGACACACCATGCCTTGGCAGATGCGTCAAATATTAAAATTCAAGATTTTCACTTTGTTCCATGAGGAAACTGAAACAGTAAACTAGAATTGCTGAATAGAATATTCTTAAAGAGGACAATATTGTCAATTAATTTATTAACCATATAAAATGCATATAATTTGAACCTAGCACAGGGCCAAAGACATGAGAATGTTGGTAAAATACAATACTGTTGGCAAGTGACAGGTAAAAGTATGTAGGTAAAATAGGAATTATTAAAACATGCATGGTTATATCACAGAGTACACCAATAACAACAGAAAATGGCCTATATGCAACAAGACAACAAAATATCTCAAAACAAATCATAAAATGAATCATTATAACAATCTAACATGACCTAATATGCAAATAACCTAATCAAAAACAAGAATTAAATCATAACAATGATGATCTTGGGAAATGCTTTGCCTAAATAAATATCTCCAGAAAAGCAATATAATAAATTACTGCTAACTATATACATCAAGATTAAATATGTACATAGCAATTATTCTATAGGATGCATGAGAGGAGCAAAAAGAAGTGTTTTTCTACAATTATTTTGCTTGTAAGGTATTACCTGAGTAATAAATATAACATGACTTGATTAACTTGGATACCATTTTCTAACTGAGTAATAAATATAACATGACTTGATTAACTTGGATACCATTTTCTAACTGCAAAGTAATACCTTGTAGCTGCTTGGTTTTGTATGACAAAAAAGTTCAATAATCTATACAAGTTTACACTGACATTTCATCTACCACAGAATAATTTTTTAAATACTCATTTCACTTGTTAAATGAAATGTAATGAACCAGTCAATGGAGAATGACAATGCAGAATGTGAAGTTGATTGTCGATGTAAACTTTGAAGAGACTACTGAACTTGAAACTAAACCAAGCATATATAATTTATTACTCTGCAAATAGAAAAAATGGTACCTTATTTAATTCATGTATGTTTTCTTTATTACTCAAACGTACTTTTAAACCAAGTAATCGCAGAAAAATTGTCAGTTTTGGCTCCTCTTTTGTGCACTATAAATATTTTAATTATAGCATTACTAACAACATATAAGTAGCCATTTATTTTAGTTTTCTCAAAGTCTACCACTTCTACATGTATAAAAACTATAATGTGCTGCCATTTTTTTAAAGAGTATCTCTTGTTCTTTACTCCAATATTCTTTTTGTGTATGATGGTAATGAAAGTTTGTTTGAAAAATATTAAATTTTCATGTATAATATATCTCTCTAAAACGGTTTGGGAATGAAAATCTACTTTAAAATGATTCAATATGGTAAAAATTAATCAATATTGAAGGAAACATATGTAAATAGTATTGACTCTAAAATTATTTCAGGTAGCCACTAATAGGTCAGTACGTAAAACACAGCTAAAATTATCCTGTTTTTTTAATCCAACATTAATGTAGACATTTTTCTAGTGTCTAAGCCCTTATCAACAACTACTGTGTATACTTGCTTATAAGTCGAATCCAACTACAAACTGTACAGACCCAGATCTGCCATTACATAATGAACCAAAAGATCTGGGTCTCTGCAGTTTGTTAGGAGTAATCAGCAGAACAAACAACATAGACCCTGATCTGCCGGCGCATTATGCAACGGCAGATCAGGATCCTTGTTGTTTGCAGATGGACTCGGTATGTCTATGTCTACAACCTTCTCTAACTAAATGTGACTGAGATGCTACATAAACGCATAGAATACACAAAAAAAGAGCAACAATGCACACTTGGATGGAAACATCACAATTCACGGAGCTGATAATTGTTTCTGCATTTTTCATGGCTGTAAAATGTACTTTCATGAAAGCTTTTTAAACCAGAGTGGAAAGAAAATTGATCCCAGCTTATTAAAAGTTGGTTGTTCCAGCATCCAATTTTTCTCCCATTTCATAGTGTTAATTGAGTTTGAAATGAAGATAATGACTAATGATTTCAGCTGCCTTTTGTCAAAAGGAGGTATTTTCACCATATCAGATTATGTTGGATCAAATCATGAAAACCTAATATAAAGGAACAAGCAAGCACCAAGTGTGACATGACTCTATTGGAACATATTAACCAATGTATTAAGTCACATCCATGCATAGTAAACATCCAGATCTATTGGCTTGAAATTCTAAGGATAAGAAACAGTGCTGACCCTGATCTGCTGGTACATTATGCAATAATAGATTGGATCTAACCTGTTCACAGATGGATCTCATTATACATAAAGAAACAGGGTTTGTGGCCCAGATGAGTTTTCGAACAAAAGTATTCCAAATATTCAGACTTGGACCCTAAGATAAAACACAAATTTTTGCATTGGGACTCGACTCAAAATTCTGAAATCTGATCAGCAGTGATTTGAAGTAAACCTATCAAATGCCTGAATTTTGAAGGGAATGTGAGTTTGAGAATTTTTTTAAATCTCAGAGCCTGGTCTGCAAGAACAAAGTCAAGGGCAATCTTAGAATTACACTCTGTCACTTTAAATTAAACCAAAATTTAACTGGATGTGATGGCAATAATCACCCTAAAAAGAGATCCTATGTCCACTGCTTTTTTTCTTTCCCCAAAGCAATAAAGTCATCATCTAGAGATTACATTTTACTCCAGCCAACTTGGTTTCCTGCCTATGTAAAGACTCCTTCTTAAAGTACCTTTTAATCCAGTACACTAAATTTGTATACTACTTATGCAAGTGCCCTATGGTCCAGCACTATCAATCATTATATTACTTATGTAACACTTTGTTTCCATGGTAACATAAACAAATATTGAATGCAGAAAATTCAAAGCATCAAAAGGCACCTTTATGTAACTTGCTTGACATGTCTATAAAGTTTTGATGAAATACCTTAAATGGCTTAATAATTATGCTCCAGAAACAAAAATATTTACAGACAGACAGATGAACATAGTAACAGATATATCCCCCCATTACGTATCAAGGGGATTACAACTTCAGGAAATACAAACAACAGCACAAAATAATCCTTCATGAAAAGGTTAAGAAATGCAATAAAACATTTTTTAAACAATTTGATTATATGGAAGTTACATCAAGTGAATATCCATCATCTAGGTACAAATACATAATTCCAAGTAAGTGTGCATTGGAGTCTACTTAGCAACAGCTCAAGTGATAGACTGTAAAAATGAATTTCATTCAACTTACACTTGTACACATCTGATTGTTATGAAAAAAGAAGAAAGTATATATAATTAATCAGAAAGAAAACCCATTAAATGAAAATTAAAGTTTTGCTGTTATAAGGAATAATCTCAACAACTGTAGTGATAAAACGCTATAATTTTCAATACCAACAATGCATGGATGATAGTCAATCAAGTATGATGGTCAAAAATAATTACATTCTCTTGGTACAGAAAAAGAATGTTAAATATCAGTACCTTTATTCTTAGCACAAAGTTCTTTTGCTCAGTTGCAAATACAATTTTGTTCATAGTGTTCTTTCATTTTCTAAATTGTTAACCTATATTATAACACAATTTATTGATCATTCTACGCAAATTTAATTAAGAGCTTTGCTTATTCAAATGTGTATTAATTATTCTTCTGAGTCAGTCAGAACAACAGGTTAATAATTGTGTACCACGAGACAACTGCATTAGATAGAACGAAAGAAAGAGGAAGGACTGATTGAAGAACAGATAAAATACAATACCAATTTACTCATCACACCCACTTTTGATACGGTCCAGTCACCATAGGTTGAGGCTCTATCCATCTTGTTACTATCGAATCTGTCGTGTGTGTAGTGGAATGTTTGACATTTGCATCCCACATGTATTTATATTGTGCTGCAGATGTCTTCGTGATATCTACCACTTCTTCTTCTTTCTTCTCTTTCTTTTTCTTCTTTCCTCCTTTGAACATGTTGTTAATTTCCTCCATATCAACTTTTCCATCGTTTTCTGCCATCATCTTTTCGATCCTTTTTTGTCTCAACATTTCCAGTTTTTTCTCATACATGTAATAACCATGCTTTCGATAGTTGAGATTTTTGTGCTGGTAGAATACAAGACTTATTCTAGTCGGTGAAAATCTGTTTGGATTCTTCAAGCCAGTTGTAGCATGGAGTTCCCTTTTTGCAACTTCAAAGAGAACTGACCCATGTGCAAGAGCTACTGCCACTCCGCCAATATTAGGATCTGAGAATGCATCCTCATTATATTCCATCTCGCACTTTACTACAGTTGGATCAATCATGCACCCATCATTGTCTCTTGTCAACCTTTGACCTTCATTTTGACCTTGAGGCATTACATACTCACTGTGAGCAACACCAAGCTGTGAAGGGTGGGAATTTTCTTTCAAGGTTGAGTTGGAGAAATCATGGGAATTTTTGTCATGGACATTTGATTCATTCATGGAAAATTTAGCAGTACCAGAATGAAGCTCTCCTTGGTTACCATGGAGAGCATTTCCATACAAACCAAAATTTGAAGCAGGAGAGAAAAAACTTTGCACAGGGGGCAAAGTGTGGGTCTGATATTTACTTTCTAAATTCTTAGTCCGAATCATTACAGCCTCAGAAAGAAGATGTAGAGGGGAGTCAAAGTCATTGGATGTTCTTTCCTTTTGTGACAAATTTGAATGAGATGTAACTTGAGATAATGAATCAAATGAGACAGACTGAAAAGAGTCTTCAAAAGGATTTTCTACCTTGATACTGTCCTGAGATCCTGACGAAGAAAAATCTATTGATTTACCAAAAGATTGCCCAAAATTATCACCTGAACTGGGTTTTTGCCTTGGGTTTTCCCTGATATCATTTCCTAGTTGTCCCTGATCAGCCTGAAATATTTTTGGTATTGCAGTCTCACTAACATCACCTGAAGTTGATTGCACATTTTGAACTTGGTTACTACTATTTGGTACATTGCTGGAGTACTGTTGTGAAGTAATGTTAGAACTGCTGCCTCTCTCTGAACTCCCAGTCCTTGTTGCCAAGTCTGTAACTGGTAAACAAACAGAATGAGCTTGTTCACTACTGTTTTGTACATGGCAAGAAACCTGATCATGAGAAGTAATGTTTGAATTGCTGCCTGTTACATGAGGAGGTATATGATCTGAACATTGTCCAGCATCACAAGTTTGATCTTCAATAGTCTTCAAAAGCTCATTGTCGGCCCTGAGACTGGTAAGTTGAAGCCCTGAGCTTTCATTCTGTGTTGATGGTGATGAATAAGTGACTGAATTGCTGCAGTGGCTAAGGTATTGTGGCATACTGAATGACTGCAAGCTAGCATTGGTAACAGAGCTGGAATTAGCTGATATTGACACCTGTGATGAGGATGGTAATGATAATGATGATGAAATCGTAGATAAAGATCTTGGTGATGATTCCAATATCTGAGTGTTCAATGAGGCACCATTGCAAGTATAATTCATGGTGACATATTCAGAATTGTTCTGTTTGGAAAATGCATTCCCTGTATTTTCCTCTGGTTTGGACTGTGAGTTATGTGGTACACATTGTTTATTTGATGATTCTTCTGGTTTAGAAATGATGAACTGCTGTTCAGACTGGTACAAAGGTGATTCATGAGTTGAAAATGGAGTAGACTGTACTACAGTTGAAGAAGAGTGTGTGACAAATGTTGAAAAGGCTCTAATGGTTTGTGGTACAGTCATTCCATTCTGTGAAAGAACACTTTCTTCGGAAACTCGAGGTAGTACTGGTGTGTAAGGTTGCTGCCCTTTGGTGGAATTTCTTTGTTCTTGTATGTTTTGAGGTAATAATGATGTAATAAGTTGGATAACTTGAGGTGGCAAGATCTCTTTATTTTGCTGGGCACTTGGTAATAAATTTGATGAAACTTGATCTGAGTGAGCCTTGTTTAAACATGAACTTGCTTCCTTCTCTATAACCTGAGATTTAGTGATATTTTCAGCCATCTCTTCTGAATTATTGTAAGGACGGTGTTCATATTTTGTAGCGGAGGTATTTAAAGTTCCATTAAGCTTTTCGTGTTGTAATGAATTTTGATAATTACATGAGGAGAGAAATGTTGGTGGAGGGAATGAACCAGTCTCATAAAAATAATCCCAGAAAGATTCATATAAATTGTCAAAGCCATTTTTAGACGAATATAACATGAGATCATCATAGGATATGGACTTCTTGATCTTCTTTGGACCTTTGCTGCTATTTTTTTTTAAACTACTCTGCTCTTTCACTGGAGTATTACTCACTGAATTTGACTGGCTGGAGCAATTCGAGTCCATCACTGAAAGATTTGAATCCTGTGAATAAAAGTGTGCATGATCCTTTTTTTGCTTCGGTGTGGAAAGGTTTGAAGATGAGGATACCCATGGGGAATTTATTCCTCTGGCAAAAGAAAATGGACTACCTTTCCTTTTCCTCCCTGACAGTGCTTCTTTGTCTTTTTTCCCTCTCTTTCTCTTGCATGGTGCAAGAGGAACTGCTCTGATTCGAGCCTCTAGTGGATATTTATGGAGTACTTCCAGAGCACCTGACTGGATTTTCTGCCATTGTCCATTATAACTTTCATTCTCATCTGTGCTCTCCATAACATAAAGTGGAAGAACATGCAGTTGCTCATCATCTGGTTTGTTAAACCCTCTATGCTTGGTTAGGGTCACCACCTGGGAAGAAAAATGTCAAAATTAAAGCAACATTCAGGTCCTGTAAGTAATATATGGTACAGTTTATTCATGTTAATATGACTTGCATTTATCCGACTACTGCCATAATATGATGTCCTTAATAGGAATGATTTATCAGTAGTAATATTTTTCCAGATTTCATTTTTTGTGTCACAAGTATATCTAGCTGGAAACAGAAAAGATAATTGCTTCTGCATTAAATGTTTACGCACATAATGAAGTTTAACATATATAAATATTAAAAATTACATTTGATGCGTTCCTAAATTTGGCAGGAACAAGAGCATTGCAAACAGCACATGATACCCCACCAACACAAGGGGAACACATGTACAGTCCTTGTCCAGAAAAAAAATGCAAAGCAAAATCTAATTTTAGCAACAGTGACAATGACCTTCAAGTTACCAACTCTGAAATCAACAGGGCGCTTTTTTGGGCAAAATGAAACATATGCACCAAGTTTCCTTGACATCAATTATTGAGAAATTCCTACAGAACTGAAATACAAGAGAAAAATCTAATTTTACTAACAATGACCTTGTACTTAAAGCTACCAACTCCCAAATTGACTGGGCTCTTTCTCAGGTAAAAGGATTCTAATACATGTAACCAAGTTTTGTTGAAATCGGTCTGGAATGAAATGCAAAGGCAAAATCTTTTTTTAGAAATAGCAACACTGACCTTGATACCACACTCTAGATCAATAAGGGTCTTTCTTGGGCAGAAGGGATCACATGAACAAAGTTTCATATGAACCAAGTTGCACTGAACCTGTTTAATGAACTTAAGCTATCATCCAGAAATGAAACGCAAAATCAATGTTTTCCACTGTCAGTGGATACTGGCCAATGTGTGCACTCTGGTCGAGGTACGCATCAGTCAGGTTAGGTGTGTCTTATACACAAGTCTCATGATTCCATCTCATTTCTGCAATTTGTTCTATATGAGGGATGGATTTGATGTTTTGAAGCTTGCTTGTTAAGTTTTCATTCCACATATATAGAACATGCCAATTTGTATAATATTTTAAGTGACTACATGAAATCTTTCCTTCAGAAACGGGTGACTGCAAAGCACCCTTGGCTCCTTTATCTGCCCTTTCATTATCCTTAATACCAATGTGGCTAGACAGCAAACAATACAGAATACTTTATCCTGATTTTATGAGCAAATAATGTATCTGTAAAAAAAATTAAATTTAAGGTTTCGCAAGGCTTCAGTGTGGAAAGAGAATCTGAAAAGATGAAATTTGTTTTACTTGAAGTTTTGAGTATGACTGTAATTTCTGTGGTAAAAAATGGTGCTGTGGAGCGTTGCATGACCTGAAGTTGATTGTACCTTCTTTAGAACTGTCTGTCTACAGGGATGTATGGCCATGATAGGAGTCTCTGATTTCATTGAATTTACTCTGAACAAGAGGCCCAAGTGAGCATGATATTGCTCAACTGGCTTACATAACTTGACAATTGACCATTTCACTAAGCAGGCTTCTGTAGCATTCTACGAACATAACCTATGTAAATCTCTCAACCTTTATATCATGTTGATGTTACCGATTTTATTAGTCTGAAAATATTTTTCCAAAGATAAAGGCATAATTAATATGCATATCTCAAGCCCACAAATGAACTCATATAAGGTCTCGATGATATAAACTGATTTACTAAGTTTTATCAAATTTAGATGAGAAATATAGTCTTTAGAGAAGTAACAAGCTGAGGCAATGGGATGTAAGATTGACCTTTGGAGAATTTAAGTGTGTTTGAAAGGGCAGTCCTATAACTTTTGATTGATGAGGCTGAACAAGATCTCTGCTCAATGAGGAAGAGTAGAAAATCTGCTGCTGCAGCAAGAAAGGGTCACTGAGAATTACCATGTTTCTTAGTGCACCAATCACAGATTATTTTCCACTTTGCATCATAAACCTTAGCTGCAGAACATTGTCAGGCCTGGACGATGCTCTCGGCAACTTTGGTTTAAAATTAAATTGTGCCTGGCAGATAGATTGCTCGAGATGAGCCAGGTGTGAAGGTGGAGAATCTGAGGATTGGTGTGAAGTAGAATACCTCTGTGTTGTGAGAGTAGATTATTCTGTTGATCAACAGGCTGAGGAGGTCGTTGAACCAAGACCCTTGAGGCCACAAAAGTGCAGTACTTGTGTAATCTGGGAATGTGTAAGCGAACAATCGATCCCAGTTCTGACTGAAGGCGGCTGCTTGGTCTGGGACTGGGGAAACATAAAATGGGAGCTTGTTGTTAAATTTTGTTGCAAACAAGTCCACTAGAGGTTTCTCTCATAGAATGAACAGATACTTTGCAACTGCTTGATGTAGAGACCATTCTGTTAAGACTACCTACCTTGCCTGTTCTGGACAGACTGTCCGCACGAATGTTTTCTTCCCTGGAAAGTGACAAACTCCGAGTGTAATCCCTTCTGACTCTGCCCATTTCAGAAGGTTCCATACTTCCAAGCAGAGAGACATGATCTATGCACCCTTTTAGGGTGAAGAACACAGCTTTCATTTCTAAATTGTTCATGTGGAGGAGACTGTCTTCCTGTGACCAATAGTCGTGGAGAAGTACTCCTTCTGTCTCTAAATGAGCCACCAACCTGAATTTAATGTGTCAGTATACAGACAGGAGTGGACCAACAGCAGGTCATGTGACATAATAGGGACTTTTTGTTGTTGTTGTGCAGCAGCCAGCCATCAAAGTACAGGATCAGCAAAATTCCCAAGTACCTCATGTGCACAGCTATTACTCCCATTACTCTGGTGAAGACCTGGGGCACTGAGGCTAGACTAAATGGCATGGCTTGAAACAGAAATACTTCCTATATGATCAAGAACCAGAAATATTTTTTTGTGCGGAGGAAAAATTGGGACGTGGAAGCTCGCATCCTGAAGATCGATGGAAACTGCCTGGTCTGCTGGTTTGATAGTGTTCTGAACTGAAGTTGCAGTTTCCATCTTGAAAGTTTCCTCTAGCAGAAATTTGTTTAGATGGGAAAGATCTATAATATACCTCAGTTTTCCGCCCTTTTTGGGGACCAGAAATATCCGGGCGTAGAAAGCTGGCGACTGGATGTTTTGAACACTCTCTACTGTGCATTTCTAAAGAAGGGTGTGCACTTCTTCATTTAACTTTATTACACTTGACTGATGGAAGAAGATGGTGTCCTTGAGAGAGGGAGTTCTGTGAAGCATAGATGTAAATCCTACTTCATTATAGAAAGGACCCACGCATCTTCCGTGATGTTTGACCATGTCTCTGAAAAGGGGGCCAATCAAGCACCTATGTGAAGAGGCACGCACTATAGAAGAGGTGAGGTGTCCCTAGAGATGACCTCCCTTCCCCCCACCCCCTTGCCTATTTGGGAAAGGGCAGAGGCAAAAGTAGATTTCTTTGCCTTGCCCTTGCCTCTCCAATTTCGCTGTTTCATTTGTGGAGTGGACTTAGAGGGCAGCTGGCCACTTTGTGGTTGTTGTTGCATACCTTTTTGTTGTAAGTGTGACTGACCCAAGGCTCTATCAGGTTGTGTTCGAGTACTGGTCGGTTTCAATGGGCCAGCAACTAATACAAGGGACCTATGTTGTTGGTCTCTAAAATCCTGAGATGAAATAGTGGGAATGAGACCGCCAAATAAGGTCTCAGAATCCAGGGGTGCCGCCCTCAGAAGATTTTTGCTATGTTCTAGCAAAAACTTATAAGAATCCAAAGCTACATCTTGACAGAGGTAGAAAAGCTCTGCTGACAATGCCATCACTGTAGACAATGTGTGTCTCGAAGTCTTAGCTACAGTCTCTAATAGCCGCTGCACGGCAATCAGTGATAATGATTCTTCCTTCAGTAAACTGAAGGAAACTGCTGAAAACAGATCAGCGTGTGAAGCTATGTTCACTAATGACCTGGCCTTTGACTCTAAAGCCTCTATGAACTTATCAGAGAGGTGAGCAAAGGAACCTGCTGAAATGCCCACTTGTGAAGCTGCGGTGTCTGGGTGTGTGGGTTACGATAGAAGCTGCCTTATTTTTGGAAGACGCACTATCTTGTCAAAGATGGGTGTTGCTCTTCCCTTTTTTATTCGGGGGAGTGCACACAATCCTCTGAGAAATATCTGTAACTTCCTCACAGGTAGTAACAGTATTTCTCTCTTGGAAGATGCTGTCTCTCCGCGGAGGGAGAGGGGGGGGGGGCTATCAGGAGATGCAGAAAATTGCAGCTAAGTTTTGCACAATATGAGATCCAACTGATCCAAAAGGAGAAGAATGTGCTTCCTTCCTCTTCTCATACACATGCCGACTTTTGGTCAGGTTCCAAATGTTGTCTGACCACAGACAACAAATGGGACATCCGTCCATTCTTGTACATTTTGTACACGATACACAAGTTGAGTGGGTGTCCCATTGGCCCTTTTTTATGCTCCCACTTACCAACTGTTTGAGACATCTGTTAATGTAAGTTCTGAAAACAAGAAACTTTAGTGTGATAACAAATAACAGATGAAACATAATAACAAAAAGGGTTGCATCAGCCTTGTTGTTACTCTTTACAACTGATTTGTACTAAAAAACAAACATGTCAGAGTTTATTTGTTTTACTCCATACGCAAATTATAAACACAAGATCATCATTGTTTGAGTTATAGTAATATTATGAAACATTACTGAAACATCTGGGGCACCTGGAATCTCTACTAAAAACCAACTATTAGGAGATTTCGTGTTGTGACCATGCTATTGCATTAATAACAATAATCACAATAATATAGGGACCCCCGTCAAATTGTAAACACTGTTGTGTAGACTATGAATGCATATCTTTTTGACAACCCTTAAAAATAATTACATATTCCTACCGCAATGTCCCACACCCTTACGTAGGAGCACTTGTTAAAAATTATCACTGTTATCTTATCAAACAATAAATTTTGTATAGATATGGACAGAGGATAATTTCACTGAAAAGACTTATGAGTCTCAGGTCCTGGTATTTGACAAAACCATCACTTGTTGATATTTTTTCTCTCTATTAGCATTTTTTCCATGTGTTGACTCAGTGTTCCTCTGGAAAAGAATGAGGATGGGCTATATCGCATGGGCTGATGATGTAGGTCAGACTGGGTCGATGCATGTGTTCTAAGACATCTCTAGACTTTCCATTTTGGAGGAGTAACAACAAGATTTTCAACATGAATGTCATAGTGGCCATATTAGATATCAGATGCGTACCATTTCCATTTAGGACCAACTTGACATCATAAGAAGTCTTTTGGTGAAAGCACAATGTCTATATGGAGAAGAAGCGATAATACCATTTTCCAGATGACCATTGTGGTGGCCATTTTGGAGGTCAGATTAGGACCAGTTTCATTTAGGCCAAACTTGACATCATAAAAACCCCATGTTGATATGACCATCCATTTCAGGAGAAGTAAGCTATAACAAGATTCTCAAGATGGCAGCAGAGGCAGCGATATTGGATGTGCGCGCGACACCATCTTCATTTAGGACCAACTAGACATCATAAGAAGTCTTCTGGTGAAAACCCTATGTCAATACGACTTTTTGTTCAAAAGGAGAAGAAATCACAAGATTTTCAATATGGCTGCCATGGCAGCCATATTGGACATCAGATCAGCACCCTTTTCATTTAGGACCAACCAGACATCTTTCAATGTCTTTTAGTAAAACTCCATGTTAATATGACCATACATTTAGAAGTAGCGATAACAAGATTTTCGCGATTGTTGTTGTGTTGGCCATATTGGATGTCTAAATGGCACTATTTTCATTTAGGACCAACTAGACCATGGGATGAATGTGTGTAAATTTTCATGGCAATCTTCCAAGTAGTTTAGGAGGAGCAGCAATAACAAACTTGTGCTCATGGACCGATGGATGATGGGCAAAAAACCATCCCATAAGCTCTTCTGATTGCTGTAATACTCTAAAAATCTGATCAGGTCCAAAAAACCTAAGTCCCAAAATGTAAAAAAAAAAAAATTGGTAAAAATTTTAAAAATTGCTGTAATGGCCTGAAAATATTTTCAGGTCATCTACATATACATACAAATAAGCTAGCCTAAGTTTATATGTCTATTTTGAGTTCATTTTGTGCAATCTTGCTAATAAGCTTCTCTAGGCAGTCAAACAGATGGATGCACAGACATATGGATGCACCAACAGACATGATCAAATTATGACTCCCACCACTGCAAGTAGTGGGGGCCAAAAAATGAGGTAATAATTATTTACAGTTAAATTATAAACACTTATCATAATATCCATTGCTAATAACCTATTTAATCAAAAGCTTTGATTTAACAGAACTGAGAAGAAAATGGCATGTGTATTTCCTTATTATAAAGCTTGCAGGGTATTCCCCAAGGGAAGTAATTCTGAAATATGTTCTACTCTACAATATTTTCTTTTTTGACTAATCAGAAAAAAAAGAATCCTATTACCATTTCAGTGATGCTCTAAACTGTAACATTATAACATGCCATAATGCTTCCAGTGTTCAAGTTATCACAGAAATTTTAGATGTAATACAAAATCCTGTCATTTATCTAATTTTTAAAACATTAAAAAATAGTTACTTTTCTCCTTGTCCAGATAATTGTTGTGCAAATGAAAATTATCATTTTTCTAGAATATATTGCCCAGAAACTTAACATCTCTATTGTGTTCTGATGTTCCTAGTAGGTTCAATCATAGGTAAACTTGGTTGCATTGTATCCTTGCTTGCAAATAAAGAACACTTACATGAAAATGTTTTAGTGTTTTCTTTTACAAATAAAGAATACTGGTTGCAGTTCTAGTGTTTATTTTTCTTTCTGTTCATGCAAATACACTGCCATTAAGATGAGTGTTCACAAAGGTCTGAGTGTGTCTGATGCACTGCATTTTTAACCATGTCATCTTTTTTGCAAAGAGTGACATCCTTTTTTTCATTTATGGGCCTGTAGAGTCAAAACAATGTCAATGGTAAACAGAGTCAATCAGCCTCAGTCCTGAAAATTGTATGGCCTCTACATAGGAAAGGAAGAATAATTAGATTAATGTAGCATGTATTGAAAGTAAAAGTATGTTTGACTTCTCCGCATACTAGTTCACAACTAGAAATTGTTTAGATAAGGTGACATAGTGGCAATAATACAGTGACCCCTCAGAAAAATAAACATCTCAGCCAGGAGAAAGATAAAAAAAAAGCTTGGAGTGCCAGTTATACTCTGGTTATAATCAAGGTAATAAAAAACAGTTGCAAGGTCTGACGGCCATCTCTTCAATCACACATTTGAGAATGAGTAAAATATACATTAATTTATGTTCCAACTTTTAAAAAATTCCATCAGCTTAAAAGAACGTACTTGGGGTCTGGTAATTCTATGTACTATTGAAAATTATAGCAAATTTTGGAAATATGGTGTCCAGAAAATTGGAGGGTCCAAATATTTGGAATAATGATATAACCACATTGCTTCCATTTTAAACAATACTATAGGAAATCATAAATAATAACTATACAACATACTTCAATTGTACAACTTGTGACAATGTAACATAAAACAGTGCTTCCACTGTACAAGTTGTTACAGAATGTGTATGGTGTGACAATGTAACATACCAATGTGCTTCCACTGTACAAGTTGTTACAGAATGTGTATGGTGTGACAATGTAACATACCAATGTGCTTCCACTGTACAAGTTGTTACAGAATGTGTATGGCGTGACAATGTAACACACCAATGTGCTTCCACTGTACAAGTTGTTACAGAATGTGTATGGTGTGACAATGTAACACACCAATGTGCTTCCACTGTACAAGTTGTTACAGAATGTGTATGGTGTGACAATGTAACATACCAATGTGCTTCCACTGTACAAGTTGTTACAGAATGTGTATGGCGTGACAATGTAACATACCACTGTGCTTCCGTTGTACATGTTATGAAGGTCTTTGTGGGAGTGAGCACAAAAGTCTACACAAGCAGTCACGCCAGAAAACGGCCTCCCCTCGTTCACACCGAGCCGACAGTCTGATGCATCTTTCTCAAACCGGGTCTAGGCAAAAGATAATATAAAAACTGGTGAGTTGGTTGAACAAACAATGTGTAATGTATAGCGAATACAAATTTCTCTCTAAACTGTCTACTGCATCTGAACTTAAATGGACAACCCATGATAGATTGGTGAAAGATTTCATTGTGACTAGTATATCCCAGGACACACCCTGTTAGCCCCCCATCCCACCACCACCGGCTGATTCAATGTTAGGATCTGAACCCGTATCCTTTCAGTCGTGAGTTTGGCATGTTATTCTCTGTGCCACAGCAGCTCCTATCTCCATTAGTTGCCTCGTCAGATAAATGGGAGATTGCATTGAACCTATTCTACATCCCCGAGCCCACTGGGGGAACTGAAAATCAAATTCAAGGTCTCATCAATATTAAGCAGCATGCCAAATATGGTTGAAATAAAATAATAATGAATGGAGTTATTGTATAGAAACGAATATGGCCCGAGTCCAACAATCAGAGGCTACAACTCTGCTAAACGATAACATAGAACTCGACCAAGGTCCCATCAATATCTAACTGCATACCAAATTTAGCTGAAATTATATAATAATTAAGGGATTTATAGTGTGGAAATAAAAGAGGGAAGAACAGATTGATGGAAAGACAGATGGACGGCCCCATAAAATAATAGCTGAATGAGTATTTACAAAATCATCAAATTTGCACAGGTTGAAATCACAGATTCCTCCTATCAAATGCACAAAGAAATGGCATGCTGGTGAGTGAATTTGCCAGTTACTGAGATCACATCGATTTTCTATCAACAGATAGCCTGCACAGCTGATTTACAGAAGTTGTAAATTGCAAAAGATTTCTAAAGGTCTGGTCTACTTTTTATTGAGTTTATCCTTTTCATTTTATTTAACGAGACTGAAGTCGCAACAACATCCAATTTCTTCCAGAGTTCATAGTGCTATGATACAACAAAGTTAAAAGTGATTTTGTATCAATGATGTCAAATGTACAGATCACATCATTTTCAGTAAGCATTATTTACAAAAGCAGACTACCTTAGGGAACCAATGTAAACTAATAATCCACCTGCAAACTAACTAGGACTTAAGGACCAACAACAAGAGTCCCTTGAAGAGATTAACACTCTACTGCCCAATGAGAATTTCTAAGAATCCACGATAGTTCTATTTTTTTTGTCTGTCCTTTTGTTCTTTTTTAATTGCTGATTTTTGAAACAATCTCTGGTTTTCCAGTGAAGCTGCCAGTAATTACCTGGAGATGGGGAGCTCCCCCCTTGGCACTGAAAAAGCGGGGGAGTCGGGACAGTTACAGGGTAGTATAAATCTTACCCTTAAGACCTGAACATGCACCATTCTTTTTTTCCGTTCCATGTCTCCAGTGTTCTGTTGAAACTGAAATCTTCATATGAACCACTCTTGTAGCTCTATTAGCATTATTCTGTTGACATTTTCAAAGTTAATCTGTTTCTGATTGCAGTGTGAATGTTGTTATGTGCAGAGAAACCATTTGTATTGCTGGCACCATGACTTTTTAAATTTTGACTCCATTTTGTTCTTCTTTAGGGTTTCATCACATTAGGTCTGAAACCTATCAAACTCCAAATAAAAATCATCAAATTCTTGAGAAACTTCAATTGTTTCCATTTGATCAGGTCTCCAGAGATGCATCCAAAGTATTACCAGTCTCCAAGTTATCACGGACAAACATTCCTTATCCTGACAAGAGTCAGACATTCTGGCAGTGGGAACTTTAAAGTAATCTGTTATCGACTTACAACCTGCCACTGTTTTCAGCATGCCTGATTCAATTTCTGGTCATGCAGTCTGGCATTGTGAAAGATGATTGGAAAAGGCCATCAGACACACAAACATGAGTCCCTCAAAGGGACTGATGCTCAACTAGCCCCCCCCAAAAATTCAGGTCTCCATGATAAGACTGTTTCTCCTTTTTAACTGTGGATTATTGCATCTCTGATATTCTTGAGCAAAAACAAGATTTTCAAGATGGTCATCATGGAGGCCATATTGACTGTCAGATTGGCATCATTTTCATTTGGGATCAACTAGACACCATAAGAAGTTTTTTGATGAAAATCCCATGTTGCTATGACTTTCTGTTCAGGAATAAAGATAATAAGATTTCGAAGACGGCTGCCATGGCAGCCATATTTGATTTAAAGGCAGCGCCGTAAGAAGTATTTTGGTGAAAAAAACCATGTCAATATGGCCATCCATCCCGCAGTAGAAATAACATGATTTTCATGCTGGCTGCTGTGGTGGCCATATTGGACATCACATCGGCACCATTTTCATTTAGGACCAACTACAGATCATAAGAAATTTTTTAGTGAAAAAATGCCATATTGATATGACCATCCATTCAAAAGAAGTAGCCATATTGGATGTCAGATCAGCACCATTTTCATTTGGGACCTAGTAGACAGCATAAAAAGTCTATAGGTGAAATCCCATGTCGATACACCTTTACATTCAGAAGGAGTAGAGTTAACAAGGTTTTGAAGATGGCTCCGATGGCAGCCATACTGGATGTAAAATTGGTACCATTTTTTGTTAAGACAACGTAGACATCACAAGAGGTCTTCTGGTGAAAATCCCATGTTGATATGACCATTCAGCCAGGTGAAGTAGCGATAATAATATTTCCACGATGGCCACTGTGGTGACCATAATGGATGTTCGAGTGGCATCATTTTTATTCAGGACCTATTAGACCTCGAGATGAATGTATATAAAGTTTCATGGCAATCCTCCAAGTAACTTACGAGGAGTAGCAACAACAAACTTGTGTTAACAGACATTGTGGACAATGGCGCTTTTTTGTGTTGTTGTTGTTGTTGGTTTTAATGGCACTTTTAACATATCATGCAGAAAAAATGAGAGCTAAGTGTCTTTTCCAAGAACACATTGAGGCAACCGAGACATCAGGCCATCCCATAAGCTATAAACACCTATGTGAACAAGACTAAAGTAGGCAACCTTATATGGAACAAAACATGAGCAGACTTCATTTAGATTTTGCTCATTGTAGATTTTTATTTGCAGGAGTTCAGGTTTCACTGCACAAGATCTGGCACAGACCTAATTTCAAATGGTGTCACAGATGGTACATTTTGCATGATAGGCAGCATCAATGATATTCTTGAAAAACTCCAACAGACCAAATTTAGTCACAAAAATATTTTCTTACATGTTTTAGTTAACATGTTCAAAAGACACCTTATGTGCAGTACAAAATTCTTTGTCATCATCTTTGACCTTGAATCTGATTATCACTGAACTTAAGTGTCTCAATGTTAAGATCCACCCACACACATTCTAAGTTTAATCTATAATTATCTCTTAGAGAAAAAAAAAACAGAATTTTTTAAAACTGTTTTCATTCAAGGTATTTTTCAGATATATCCACAAACTAGGTTTGATAAAAATCCATTCATAATTATTTGTGTTATTATGATCGCAAGCCAGTACACCTAAAAACTTAAGTTAAGACCTTGGATCTTAAAATTAATGTCCGAGTTCTGGCTAGCGACTTGTTTATTGGAATTCATCTAAATATACAGTGTGGTCAAAATTCATCTGTACATGTACAAGCCACTATCTTCATCAGCTCAGTGAAGTACAAAAATGCAAACAATAACCATTGACTTGACCCCAAGGTCAGTTGGGTGTGGTTTTCAAAATTCTTCTCAAAAGTGTAGATATGATGGTGATCAAATCTGCACCATTTTCAATCAGAACCAATTAAATATTGCAAGAAGTGTTTTAGTGAAAACTCCATGTTAATGCAACCAATTATGCAAGAGGAATATTAATAACAAGATTTCTATAATAGACACTATTATGCCATGTTGAAAGTTTGATAAGCACAATTATCATTCAGAACCAGATACATACTGCTATAGTGTTTTCATTAATATGCCATATCGCTAGGACCATTCAGGAGAAGTAGCCATATGAAGATTTTCAGGATGACTGTCATGGCATCCATTTTATACGTTGGATCAGCATCATTTTAATACAGGAACAACTATATATTGCAAGAAAGAACATCTACTGAGGACCAACTGCAGTGAGAAGTGTTTTAGTGAAAACCCCATGTTGATACAATCATACCTTTAAGAGGAGTAGTAACAAGATTTTCAAGCTGGGTTCCATAACCATAATGTTGTAAACCTGAGAGCACCATTGTCATTCATGACAAACTAGATATTATATATCTATATGACAATCTCTTTGCAACAAGTAGCAATAACAAGATTTTCAAGATGAGTACCATGAAAGCCATGGTGGTCTAATCATCACCTATTTAATTTAGAACCAACTACATACCGTATGAAAACTTAAAGTGAAAACCCCATGTTGATATGACCATACATTCAGGAGAAGCAGCAATCAAAAAATTTTCAATATGGCCAACACAGTGGCAACATTAGATGTCAGTTCATCACCAATTTCATTTAGGACCAACTAGGCATCATATTACATCTTTTAGTGAAAAGCCCATGTTGCAACAGCCGTCCCTTTAGGAAAAGTACTTTCGCAACTTTGAGGTCAATCCTACAGATCATACCTTGAATGTATGTCAATGGTTCCCATTCCGACTACTCTGGTTATTTACAAAACAAGGACTGACTGAGAAGTTGTGAAAGATCTAACTATTTTTTCATTTGTGACATTTCAGTCAATCCTACAGTCAATCCAATTGCAGAAATAGCCAAAGTAGTCTGAATAGATTAAGGTTTCTTTTTTGTGGAGATATTACCAGCAAACAAAATGTATGATTTTTCTGTAAATTACTGTGCTGACATACATTTGAAGCATACTTTAGTTTGGCAGAAATAGCTGAGGTAGCTCTGAATGGGAAAAGTAGTGATAATATTTTCCTTATGGCCACCATGACAGCCATGTTGGAGATCAGATCGGCACCATCTTCATTTACTACCAACTAGACACCATAAATCTTTTAGTGAAAATCCAATTTTGATATGACCATCTGTTTCATCTGGCCATCATAGTGGCAATGATGGCTGTCAAATTGGTACCAATTTCATATAGGACCAACTAGAGATCAAATCATATGAAGTCTTTAGTGAAAATATGACAATCCATTCATGAGAAATAGTGATGACAGATGGTGGCCACACTGGATGTCTGATCAGCACCATTTTTTAATGTATGCCTTAGTTCTGTGTTTAACAGCAGAGCAACACAAACTAGTAATTTAGTGCTGAGGCAATTGGAGTAAATTGCCTTGCCCAAGGACACACCATGGTAGCTGACCCGGGCAGATCCAATGGTAGGATTCAAACTCACAATCTTTCAGTCACAAGTCCAGCACTCTAATCACTGAGCCACTGTGGCTCTTGCCTCCATTAGTTGATTCTTACAACATGCGGGAGGGTCCTTCAGGTCTATTCTACATCACCAAGCCTGCAGGAGGTTTTCATTTAGGACCAACAAGACATCATAATTAGTCTTTTAGTGAAAACCCTATGTCAATTTGACCATTTGTTAGGACAAGTAGTAATAACAAGATTTTCAAGATGGCCACAAGTGGTGCCCATACTGGATGTCTGAAGGGCACCATTTTCTTTCTGTACCAACTAGACCTTGGAATCAATATGGATGCAAAGTTTCATTGCATTCCTCACAGTAATTTAGGTGTAGTGGTAACATATGATGTTCAATAGGCTAACACATAAACTATTCTCCTCTATGACCAGTGGAGCTAAAAACAACTCTTGCAAAACCACAACACTAGTCTCTAGAAGGGACTGACACTATACTGGCCAAAAAGAATTTCCAGGAATTGGCGATAAGACCATTTCTTCTTTTAACTACTGAGTGCTGAAACCATCTCTGATATTCTTGAGTGAAAATATTTTCAAATTAGCCACTGTGGCAGCCATACTAGATGTAAGATCAGCACCATTTTCATTCAGGGTCAACTAGATACCATAATTAGTCTTCTGATGAAAATCCCATGCTGATATGACTTTCCATTTAGGTGGAGAAGCAATAACAAGATTTTCAAGATGGCTGCTGTGGTGGCCATAAAGGATGTCAGATCGTCACCATATTCATTTAGTACCAACTAGACATCATAAGAAGTCTTTTAGTGAAAACCCCATGTCAATGTGACTTTCTGTTCTGGAGGAGCCATGATAAGATTTTCAAGATGGCTGCTGTGGTGGCCATATTGGACATAAGATTGGCACCATTTTCATTTAGGACCAACTAGACATCATAAGAATTCTTTTAGTGAAAACCCCATGTTGATATGACCATTCATTCAGAAGAAGTAGCTAAAACTAGATTTTTAAAATGACTGTTGTGGCCACCAATATTGGATGTTTGAGCAGTACCAAATTTTATTTAGGATTAACTAGAGCTTGGGATGAATGTGCATGTTAACTTTTATTGCAATCCTCCAAGTAGTTTAGGAGAAGTATCGATAACAAACAGTAGAGCTAAAAATGAAGCAAAAAATAAATGAAGCCACAGTATTATTTAACTGCTTTAACTAAAATTCTACAGACTCTGCTTAAAATCAAGATTTCTGAAAACTTTGATAATAGGATTTTTGTCAGACAGATAAAAAGGTCTGTAAATGTGAAATACAAAGACAAATTTTAAACAAGAGTCCCTCGAAGGGACTGAAGCTTTAATGGGCAAAAAGAATTTCCAGGAATTCAAGATAAGACCATTTCTTCCTCTTAACTGCCAAGTGTTGAAACCATCTCTGATATTCTTCAGCAATAACAAGATTTTCAAATTAGCTGCTGTAATGGACATATTGGATGTCAGATTGGCACCATTTTCATCTAGGACAAAGTAGACATCATTAGAAGTCTTTTGGTGAAAACCCCATGTCATAATGATCATCAATTCTGGGTGAGTAGTGACAACAAGATTTTCAAGACAGTCATTGTGGCAGCCATATTGGATGTAGGAAAGGAACCATTTTCATTTAGGACCAACTAGACACCACAAGAACTCTTCTGATGAAAATCCTATGTCAACATGACTTTCTATTTTTGAGAACTAGCGAATACAAGATTTTCAAGATGACCACTGTTATGACTAGGGGTAATGTAACAAAAGAAAAGACTCAAACAAGCTTTCAAGATTTAAAATACAAATCTTTAATTTCCTAAAATATTAAAATATTTCAACAAACAATTAAAGTGAAAGAATTAAAAAATAACTTACAGTATAGAATATCCTTAAAAGTCCTAAATTGTTTTAAAGTTCACTGATCCAGAAGTCAATCCAAATATTCCGAATGTAGTATGTTCCGAATGAAGTAACCTTCACTGTACTAATGTGCTAATAAGAATCAAATATATCCAAGTGTTATAAATTCCAAATAATCCCTGTGAATGGAATATCACAAGTTCTAGAAATGTTTCCAATAATTCCACGGAGCTGTATAATTATTAAAGGTTCAAGACACAGTACTGAATCCTAAATGCACTGTATTAAATATATCACAAAAGTAGAATATCCCACACACAAAAAGAACCAACTTTGTTTATGACCTCTCAATCGAGTGTAACTATGAAGAATGCCCGAATACTGCTATTAATTCTATAATATAGTCTCCCACTACGGAGAGCCAAAATAAAAACCCATTGCGTCTTTGATAAACAACAGGACATTTCGAAATATTGTAACCCTCTCCGAACCAATCAGAAACTAGGTTATGCGTGACATCTCCAAAGTGCTATTGTACCAACATTTATAAACAGTACATAACGTATTGATAAATAGAATCTAGATCAAAAGTTCAACCTCACGTGCTAACACATGATGTACTAATGCTACAAGCGGCAATTCCAAGTCCAATGTACTCAGTGAAATATTGATCCAAAATACCTTATGTGTACTCACAAGACGACAATTGTTAGACTAAGAACAGAGATCACAAACTCATAAACTATACCATTATGAAAAGAAAAATGATATATAATTCTGTAACACCATATATTGGACATCAGGTCAGCATCATTTTAATTTAGAATCAACAAAACAATACAAGAAGTCTTTTAGTGAGAACCCCCTTCTGATATGACCATTCATTCAGGAGAAGTGATAACAAGATGGTAACTGTGGCAGCCATATTAGACATTAGATTGGCACCATTTTCATTTAGGACAAACTGGACATCATACGAAGTCTTCTGGTGAAAACCACATGTCAATATGACTTTCCATTCAGGAGCAGTAGTGACTATAAGATTTTCAAGACACCTACTGTGGTGCCCACATTGGACATCAGATCAGCACCTATTTCATTTTAGCACTAACTAGACATCATAAGAAGTCTTTTGGTGAAAACCCCATGTCAATATGACTTTCCATTCAGGAGGAGTAGTAATAACAAGATATTCAAGATGGCCACTTTGGTGGCCATACTGGACATAAGATTGGCACCTTTTTCATTTAGGATGAATTAGACATTAGTGAAAACCTCATCTTTATACAACCATCCAGTCAAGAGAAGTAGCAATAACAAGATTTTCAAAATGGCTACCGTATCGGTCATATTGTATATCAGAGTGGCACCATTTTTATTTATGAACAACTAGACATCATAAGAAGTCTTTTAGTGAAATCCCATGTTGATATGACCATCCATGTAGGAGTAGCAGAACAAGATTTGCAAGATGGCCACTGTGGTGGCCATATCGGACATCAGATCGGCAGCATTTTCATTTTGACCAACTAGATATCATAGGAAGACTTCTATTGAAAACCCTATGCCGATATGACCATCCATTCAGGATGAGTAGCAATAACAAGACTTTCAAGATGGCTGCTGTGGTGGCCATATTGGACATCATATCGACACCATTTTCATTTAGGACCAACTAGACATCATAAGAAGTTTTTTAGTGAAAACCCCATGTTGATATGACTATCCATTCAGGAGAAGCACCGACAACAAGATTTTCAAGATGACCGCTGTGGTGGCCATATTGGATGTCCGAGCAGCACCATTTTCATTTAGGACCAACCAGACCATGGGATGAAAGTGTGTGTAGAAAGTTTCATGGCAATCCTCCAAGTAGTTTAGGAGAAGTAGCGATAACAAGCTTGTTTTAATGGTTGGACAGACGACAGACAACAGACCATCCCATAAGCTCTTTAAAAATCACCTTTTCAAAAGCTTGTGACTTTGATTGCAGTTAAACTGTTTGAATAGGTCATCTAGCAAAAATTAAAAAGCAAACAAACAGGCCTGTTATAACTCACCTGGCTTACACAACTTGACAGTTGACCATTTCATTAGTCAGGCTTATGCAGTAAGAACAAACCCCATTGTAAACTATCCTCCAACCTTTATAATTATCAGCTCAAATTTTACCAGTTTTCTAATTGTCAGATAAGAACTCTTTCCCAAGATAAAGTTGTAATAAATATGCATAAACCTCACTCATAATTGATAATATCAACCTGTTTACCAAGTTTTATCAAAATCGAATGAGAAATATTGTCTCCAGAGAGGTAACATGCACAGCCAATCATGCAATTCAACCCATCAATATGTGCAAATCTCACTTATTAAAGAACCTGACAAAGACCATGATGATATAAGCTTATTTACCAAGCTGGAGAAAAATCTGATAGAAATTCAGTTCCCAGAGTGGTAACAAGCTCAGCCACTGGGATATAAGATTACCTTATAAAAGTTTGAATCTTACCATCAGATAAGTCTGGGTTGGCTACCATGGTGTGTCCTTGGGCAAGGCACTTTACTACCATTGCCTTGGCACTAAATGTCTTACTTGTGTTGCTGTGCCATAAAACACCAAATCAAACAAAACCAAAAACTGCAACATATCTTACACATAATCAAATTCATCCAACATCTTGAAGATATAAGACTATTTAACAATTCTGATCAAAATCTGATTAGAAATAGAGTTTCAAAAGTGTTGACAAGCTCAGCTAATCAGATCTAAGATCACCTCATTATTATGCATAAATCTCACTCATAATCATACACATCTGAGATCTTGACGAGATATGTCTATTCACCAAGTTTGATCAAAATCCTATCTAAAATAAAGTCTCTAGAATGTTAAAAAGTGGTGTAGCAACTGCCCAAGCAAACCCCACAACTGAGGTGGTGGTGGTGGTGGTGGCAGGCCAAGGCCCAGTGGGGTCCCAAAATTCCCATCAAACAAGTTTATTGGGAGGAGGCCCAGAATTAAGTTTTGAAGGGGGCTCCAGAATTTTTTGCTATGCCACTGAACGCAAGATCATTTGATTAACATACAAAAGGTCTTGCTCATAATAAAACTGATCCAAAATCTTGATGATACTAGCCTTTCTGCAAAGTGTGATCAAAATTGAGTCAGAAATGCTGTATCATGATTGATAAAGACACTCTGCTAATAAGATGCAAGATCATGTCATTAATATGCATAAATTATGCTTATAATTACACTTATATGACATCTTGATGATATAAGCCTCATCACCAAGTTTGATCAAAACTGGATCAGAAATAATGTAACAAGAGTGTTGACAAGCTCAGCCAATCAGATGCAAGATCACCTCATTAGTATGTGCAGTTCTTGCTTGTTATCAAACTTGTGTCAGATCTTGCCGATATAAATTTCTATTCCCACCTGATCAAAATCAAATCAGAAAAACAGCATCAAGGGTGGTAACAAGCTTGGCCAATCAGATGCAAGATCACCTTATTAATATACATGGATCTCACTCATTATTGAACGTGTTCAAGATCATGAAGATATAAGTGTATATTCCCATTTTAATCAAAATTGGATCAGAAACAAGGCTTCAAGAGCTCAGCCAATCAGATGCAAGTTAACTTCATTAATATGCATGGATCTCACTCATTATTGAACTTGTCAGAGATCTTGAAGGTATAAGCAGATTACAAGTTTGATCAAAACTGGATCAGAAATATAGCCTCCAGAATGGTAACAACATCAGTCAATCAGATGGAAAATCACCTCATTAACATGTGTGGATCTTGCCCACTACAGAACTTGTCCGAGATCTTGAAGATATATGCATATATTCCAAGTTTGATTAAAATTGGATCAGAAATATGGCCTCAAGAGTGGTAACAAGTTCAGCCAATTAGATGCAAGATCACCTATTAATATGTGTGGATCTCGCTCATTATTGAACTCATCTGAGATCTTGAAGATATACGCATATGTTCCAAGTCTGATAAAAATCAGATAAGAAATACAGCTTACACAGTGATAACAAGGGACCCAAATGGGCCTGATATCGCTCACCTGGATTACATGACCTGACAGTTATGCTCATCTATGAGCTTGATGATGTAAGCACATATTCCAAGTTTGATCAAAATCAGATCTGAAATATGGCTCTGAGAGTGGTAACAAGCTCAGCCAATCAGATGCAAGATTACCTCATCAATATGTGCAAGTCTTGCTCATTATTGCACCCATCCAAGATCTTTATGATGTAAGCTCTTATATCAAGTTTGATCAAAATCAGTGATAAAATATGGCTTCCTGAATGGTGATGAGCTATGCGAATGAGATGCAGGATAATCTCATTAGCATGCATCAATCTCACTCATTACTGAATCTGTCCAAGATCTTGATGATAAAAGCATATACTTCAGGTTTGATCAAAATCCAACCACAAATATGGCCTCCAGAGTTGTAAAAAGCTCAGCCAATCAGATGCAAGATCAGATCATTAATATGTATGGATCTTGCTCATTATCAAACTCATATGAGAGCTTAATGATACAAGTTCTTTTTTCAAGTTTGATCAAATCAGATAAGAAATGTGGCTTCCAAATTGGCTCTTGATCATTATCAAATTAATCTGAGATCTTAATGATGAAAGCAAACATTTCACATTTTATCAAAAATCGGATCAGAAATATGGCCTACCAGAGTAGTAACAAGATCAATCAATCGGATTGCAAGATCTCATTAACAAGCGTGGATCTTGTTTATTATCAAACTTGTCTGAGATTCTGACAATATAAGCATATATTCCAAGTCTGATTCAAATCAGATCAGAAATATAGACTCCAGAGTGGTAAAAAGCAATTGTTGACTGACTGATGATGCAAGACAGACCCAGGGCTAGCTATACATAAGCTCAACTAATCAGATGCAAGATGTCCCGATTAATATGCATGGATTTCGCTAATTTTTGAACACAATCTGAGATCTTGTTAATATAAGCCTGGTTTCCAAGTTTGATAAAAACAGGATCTGAAATATGACCTCCTGAGTGGTAACAAGATTAGCCAATCAGATGCAAGATCACCTCAACAACATGTGCAGATCTCACTCATCATCGATCTGAGATATTGAAGATATAAGCACAAATTCAAAGTGGGATCAAAATCAATCAGAAATATAGCCTTTAGAGTAGCATCAAGCTCAGCCAATCAGATCGAAGATCAACTCATTAATTTGCATGAATCTTGCTCATTACTGAACTCATCCGAGATCTTAAAGGTACAAGCATATATTCCAAGTCTGATCAAAATCGAATCAGAAATATGGCCTCAGAGTAGTAACAAGCTCAGCCAATCAGGTGCAAGATCACCTCATTAATATGCATCAATTTCATTCATTATTGAAACAGTCCAAGATCCTGACAATAGAAGCATATACTCCAAGTCTGATCAAAACTTTATAAAAAATATCGCCTCCAGAGTAGTAACAAGCTCAGTCAATCAGATGCAAGATAAGCTCATTAATATGCATGGATCTCACTTATTACTGAACTTATCTGAGATCCTAACGATATAAGCCTCTAATCAAAGTCTGATTTAAATCAGATCAGATATATGGCCTCCAGATACAAAATCATCTCATCAATATGCCTGGCTCTCTTTCATTATTGAACTCCCCTGAGATTTGATGATACAAGTCCATATTCCAAGTTTGATTGAAATCGATCAAAAATGTGGACAACAGAGTGGCAAGAAGCAATTGCTGACAGATGGACAAAAGACACAGGGCCACCCTGTAAGTGTACTTGACCTTATGGCCAGGTGTGCTAAAAGTCACTCTAAAACAAGTTTTTGCAGAGCTAATCATTTCTTTTGACAACTGCATATGTGCATACACTTGTTCAAGTAGTGCTGCTGAAAAAAATCGATGAATCTGTGAAGTCCTAAAAGCAGAAATTCTGTTCATGTATTACAGTAACAGTGAATATTATATGTACAGAATTTAAGAACACACATGATTTAAACTGATGAGGAGGAGAATCACATCAGCTGTACAAAGTTGTTACTTACAGATTAAGGGAGAAATTAATGCCAAATTAGTAATCATGTATTTAAAAGTTGTGCCCCCTTTCCTACTCTATGATTTTGTATCTTCTTAAACATCATTAAAAAAAAAAAATGCATTGAGTGTTCTAGCCGTTTGAAGTGTCATACTAGCTGGGAACAACCAGTCAGCTCAACAGAAACAATGTTCATTTCAGAGGCAGTTTTCTTCCAAAGTGAGGGTAGCTTCTCAACTGGCTGTTTGCACAACCAGGCAGCTATCCTCACAATGGGTGTTTAAGCATACAGTTCCAGTTTACCAAATGCAAATCAAGTCCAATATAAATTTTATAAGCTGATCATTTGTCTAATATTTCTACTCATTTTATATGGAATTTACTGTAATGTTTTGTTCACAATGCTTGCATTTAATAAACAATTTTTTAAAGTCAAATTCTCAACCCTAATATATGTTAGTCTATGTACTTGATCACTTCATAATTGCTAAAGAGGACCTTTAGGTATGATGGATGAATAAATTAATGCATATATATACTGTCTCCCTACCTGTTTCTAACTCATTAAAATGTAGTTTGTTTTTTGTGGGGTGGTGGTGGTGGTGTAAAACTAATTTTAATTATGTAATACTTACCTGCTATTATTGCATCGCTACATCTTTTCCTAGCACTAGTCCCCAGTTCAATTAGTAATTGGTCTAGAATTTGAAACAACATGATCCCAGTCTGATACCTTAGCACACTTCTGACAATCGGAATGTCTTCCTTTTTGGACTTGAACTGAGACTGAAGGACATCGGAGCGGGGAGGGAGGAGGGAATTTTGCATAATAGTTGGTAAATATTACAGAATTCAAATAAGTTTTAACCCCCACCCCCATTTTATTAGCAGTAATACATTACCTATTATTGCACCGTCGAATTTACCAGCCTGGTGTGAGCCTGATGGCTTAAGATAAGCTGTAATTTACCATTGTTGTCAGTAGGTTGTTCTACTTTTGACTGGAGGATGGCTTGACAACTTGTTGGGCTGATACAATTGGATCCAAAGCATAAATACCCTCACTCTGGTGCACCACTGAACGAAAGTAAAATTACAAGAAAGTGGAGTGAGAATGCCAGAAGGTGGCTTTCATGACATCATTGAAAGAGGAATGATTCAGAAAGGCCTAAGATGCAGCAATAGCCATGACCTCATGGGGTTTGATTTTCATTCAAGTGAGATCTCTCTCAGTGAGAGATCAATAAACTCATTTACTAGTCTGAACAATCCACCTCAAGATGGTGGCTGCAGAAATATCACAAGTACCTTTTAAATGAAGAAAAAAACAGTAAAGACCCTTTCTTTTACCTCTTGATCTAGCTAGATAGAATCATAAAGTTCTAACTTGGCAAAGAAGTCTATCTTGATCATCCCCAGCACAGATATGACTGAGACTGGGGATTTCAGCAGAAACAGGAGCTACTGAAGGTAGCTGATTCTTGGCCAGAAATACCAGTGGGCAAAGATTAAAGACCAAATCATAGTTACCACTGAAACGTAACCAACCCTGTTCCGCTGACAAAGCATAAATTTCACTTTAACTCGTTGCCAAAGCTAAGGAGAGAAGGAAGACTGTTTTTTCACGATAAGATTCTCAAAGGAAGCTACACTCAAAGGTTCATAAGGAGGTTTAGATGGTGAGCAGCCCTGCAGGACTATGCCCTTGGGTGTCTAGGTAAGCCAGCCAGCAACCCCCCCCCCAAAAAAAAATCGGAGGCATTGGTATAAAGGAAGGAGCGAGGTTCTGGAGTGTGAATCAGAACTTGCATCAGAAACCTGTTTTGATTTTTCCATCAACTCAGATGGTGATGAAACTTGGATCCTAAGGGAATCCAAGTGAACAGGGCATCTTTGTGAGGTCTCCAGTTCACTAGAAGGAAGAACTGGAGAGGCGGCAAATGAAGCCTTCATAGGAACTAAGTCTACGGCTGCTTTTCGAGTCCCCAGGAGAGAGAGAGAGAGGTAGAGATGCCAAGAAAGCAAGTATTTACAAGATTGCAAACTGTTCCTTTACAGGTGAGAAAATTCATCCCCATGTAAATGAAATTCTGAGAAGGGACAAGATCCAACTTTTCCTGATTGGGGATTAGGCCTAGTTGAATCACCATTTCCCAAATGATAGATCATACAGCAGGGCACGTCTGATGATGCTGTGCATCAAACCAGGCATTATGTACTGGAGAATGGGAACCCCTAAGGACCTTAAATGAGCAGCTATTATACTCATCATCCTGGTAAAGGTAATGGGAGCGGAAGCTTGACCCAAAGGAAGTGCCCAAAATTGAAAATTCTCCTGTTCCAGACAAAACTGCACAAATTTCCTGAAGACCTATGGAGACCGTCCAGTCATTCAGCCTTATGGCATTCCTGACTGAGGCGGTTGTCTTCATTTTGAACCACTCTTCCAGAAGGAATTTGTTCAAAGGGGAAGATCGTCGACAAGTCAAAACTTTCCCCCTCTCTCTGAAACTCGGAAAATTGGGAAATAAAATCCAGAACTACTTGTGTTCTTCACCCTCTCTACTGCACTCTTCCTTAGAAGGGAGTACACCTCTTCCTGCTGAGACACCAGTTGAGACTGGTGGCACAGAATGTGGGTCCTTGAAAGAGATGAATGGTCCTGGAAGCGAAGCTTGCAACCCTCCCTTTTTGTGTAAAGAACCCGCACATGGTCTGAGAGGTCCAACCAAACCTCTGAGAAAAGGCTTAATCTGGCACCTACTGGGACTTTGGGAAAAGGGGGACTTTGCAGGAGAGGGTGCGACTCCCTTAGGGCATCTGTCTCCCCTCCTTACAGAAGGGGTCCACACACAAGCAAGATCTACTAGTGCAAGACAATGTCCATGCTTCCCTCCGCTTTAACAGATTGAAGAAGGCTGTCAAAAAAAGGTCACCATGCACCATGAAGTGCCATCATTGAAGCCGGCAATTTCTGTACACTGGGGGTCCTCCTGAGAAAAAGAGGAAGAGGTGTGATCTATCCTCCTGGCCCTACAGGCCCAGCGACTTTCCACCAAGTCTCACACCTCGTCAGGCCACAAACAACAAATGTGGCAACTGTCAGTATGTACACATTCTGTTCAGGCATGACAGGTGGTGTGAATGTCCCATGCTGACTTTTTATGTCCATATTTGCCAATACATTGAGGCATTATTGAATGCCAAAAGGAAATATATAAATACAACAATTAACTGGAACAATAAATGGGTAGGAAATACTTACCCTGACATCAGTTACTAGTAAAGAAATGATACACCAGAAGCACCACTTTGCTACATACATATGACGGAAAAGACAAATCAGGTCAGGACATATCAGGAGATTTCCAAAATTTAGTCAGGAGTTTAGTTTTGACCTCAAAATAGGGAGAATGTCATTGACCAGATTTTTAGCATGCAAATGGACACAAATTACAACTATTTAACAAATTTACATTTTTTTAATATTACAATATGCACATCGTCTCATCAAATCAGTCCTTTCATAGCAACTTGTTGCCATTCATACTCTCCTTATATGTTCCACAAGCATTTTTAGCATTTCTTAAGAGATTTTTGCCTGGATTATATTGGTGGCAGTCCTCATCATTGTTGATCTTAACACATAGAAGATATGTACTGTTACTGGATCCAGGTTTCATCTGGAGTGAGCCTAAATTATCCTCAGAATGGAAAATGTCCTTTCAGTATCTGTATTGGAATGCTGCAATGTTAGTACAACTCTGCCAATTCCACTAAGAAGTTTAGACTGTTTCATGCCTGTGGGTAGATTCAGATTGATGACTGCCTGCCAGAACTGCTCAAGATTGGTACTGTCTGGGTCTAATGTTCTTTTAATGTCAGTATGATTCTTTACATGAAGCAGAAACTCATACATTATACCATCACACCCTTTGTAACTTTAAGACTAATTTGCAGACACCTTTGTTTGTCATCATTATCACCACTCTTTAATAATGACAATCAAATCCAGAAAACGAACATCACTTGCTAATAATATAGATGAAGACAAAGACCTCATTCATCACAGGCATTATGGATTACAATGGCAGTTAGTAACATGTACTTTAGTCTGGTTTACATTCATGTTTACAAAGGATTAAATCAAGGTCAGTGATGTTTACATCAGTTTTTGCAATGCAGTCGTTAGTAGTGTCAAACACATATTTTGCCTAAAAATCGTGGTCACGTTCTGCAGGTGGTCGCTAACAACAGTGAGTTTATATAATAAATTATTCATATTATCATTATTATCATTACAATAAAACCTGTCTTGAGCGACATCTGCTATGAGCAACCACCTGTTATTTATGACCAAAATCATAATGTACTGATCGATTTTATTATATCAACGCGGTCGTGAGTGACCACCTGCAGAATGCGACCAGCAACTATGATTTCTTGGCAAAATATGCATTTCGACACTGATATAAACACCACCGACCTTTATTTAATCCTTTGTAACCACTACTGCTTAAAAAGTAAGGACTGTTATAAACAAAATCAAAAACAAAAAAAAGTAGGCTGGCTACCGGTTTCTTAAATTTACAGGTCATGCATGTAGTGTCATATGTTATAGATTGTAAACCAGACAGGAATACATGCAGATTGTTCATTCGGAATTACCTCGGCTATTTCTGTGAGACTAAACTATGATCCATATGATTGACTGTGAAATTGCGAATGGCAGATTGTTCTAAAATAACATTGCTATGAATGACCCTATTGCAAGAACCAAGACAAACACCACAGACTTTTATTTAATCCTTTGTAACAACGACCACTTAAAAAGTGAAGACTATTATAAACAAAATCAAAAACAAAAAATAAAAATCATGCTGGCTACTGGTTTCTAAAATTGTACAGGTCATGCATGTAGTATCATATGTTCTAGATTGTAAACCAGACTAGAGTACATGCAGACTGTTCATTCAGAATTACCTTGGCTATTTCTGTGAGATTAACTATGGTCCGCAGGATTGATCGTGATATTGCAAATGCCAGATTGTTTTAAAATAACACTGCTATGAATTACCCTATTGCGAAAACTGAGACAAACACCACAGACTTTTATTTAATCCTTTGTAACAATGACCACTCAAAAAGTAAAGACTGTTCTAAACAAACAAACAAACAAACAAACAAACAAAAAAAATAGCCTGGCTACCGGTTTCCTAAATTTTACAGGTCATGCATGTAGTGTCCTTTGTTATAGACTGTAAACCAAAACCAAAGTACATGTCACTAACTGCCATTGTAGTGCCAAAGTAAATGTAGCTGTCGCATACATTATTTGTCTTTGGAATTAATCTATAATGCCTGAGGTGAATGAGGTCTTTGTCTTTGTCTTTAATACCAGTAGGTGAGAATCGTTTTTCAGATTCCCCTGTCATTGTTAAAGGGTTGCGTTGTTTGTTGCTTTGTTTTTTTGATGTTACTGTGATTAGAGCCCACACACCAAGCCGTCGTCTGTTTACCTTAGTGCAGCCGATTACACCCTTTGTTTATAGAGTTAATCCCTTTACGTCATCGGTGAATTAAGCCTTTGACTTTTGACTCTAAATAAATTAACTCTGTTTCTGGATGAGTTCATTATGTCTTTTTATTTCATTCATTGGTACATATACATTGTATATGTATTCCAGATTTTCCCAAAGCCTTATCAAAACCACTACAGTTGTTATTACAATTGATCACTGATAACGTTAACACCTAGCACTTTAATAACAATGGCAGAACCTCCAACAAAAAAGAGACAAATTCTAACACTGGAGGAAAGAATTAATGTAATTGAAAGAAGTAAAAAAGGGGATACCACTCGCAAAATAGAAGCCAGTTTAAACGTCGGCAACACTCAAATTCAGGGTGTTATAAAAGACAAGTAGTCAATTAGAAACTAATTCATATGCTAATACATGTACATTTGATTTTAAAATATAAGTGTGATTCATGTTTAATGATACATGTATATCTTTATTTCCATATAAAATTATTTTCAGATGAATGCATGCAGTATTTTAACAAGAACTATGAACAAAGAATACAATAAATGTACAGTGATTGTGGTTATTTTTCCTTCTTAAACAGTGGAATTTTGACCTTGGAAACTGGTATTTTTGTACAAACCAGTTACGAGAGACCACCCATCTTGAGAGATCGCTTTTTGTTGGCAGAAGGGGCGGTCTCACAATAAAAGTTTTACTGTATTATTATTATTATTATACAGATAAGAACATGATTTCTTATCAACAATAAAATAATCACTATGTGAGTAGCTTTTGTCCGTTTGCATGAGAACTTTTGTGCGATTTCAGAGTCTGGGAACATTATTTTGATTAGATCCGAAAAACGATCTGCTACCAGAAACG
The DNA here is from genome assembly GCA_029931535.1 of Margaritifera margaritifera. Classification (NCBI taxonomy): domain Eukaryota; kingdom Metazoa; phylum Mollusca; class Bivalvia; order Unionida; family Margaritiferidae; genus Margaritifera; species Margaritifera margaritifera. The sequence continues at coordinate 23,340,039 of JAQPZY010001699.1, forward strand.
GGAGATTTTGTTCAGCAATAAAGTTGGCAAATAGTGTCTGGGCATGTGTAACTTTATCCACATTCAGGGTTTCAGGGTTAGAAGTGAAATTAACTTTAAAATTTGAGGGTTTTAAAAAAAAAAAATTCAAGGTTTTAAAATTTTTTTGAAGTTCAAGACACAAAGCAGTTACAAGATTATCTCCATGGTGAGCATAGCATTTATGAAAAATTTCAATATCTCCATAAAGAGAAAAGGGACTGTACGGAGCAGTGAAGAGACCATTCTGTGAGGACTGTTTTTGCCTGACCTGGACAGACTGTCCACTAATACGTTCTTCTTCATTGGAATGGGACTGGCTTGGTGGGTCATCCCTTCTGAGGTATCCAGCAAAGGAGGTTCCACCTCAACGCAAAGGAAAGTGGAATGTGAGCCTCCTTGACATTGGAGATACACTATGATAGACATGTTGTCAGAGAAGACCATGACACAATGTCCCCTTACTCTGTTGACACACCCTAAAATACTTCTGGTAAAAGAATCTTAATCTGAAAAAAGGTTGAAGCAAATGGACTTCGAACTGTGCAAAGATTGAAGCAAACACAATGCCAACATTGTTGATGATCCGACAACTACATTACTTTACGGGTCCATCAAATGAATGATAGAATAAAATGACCAGATGTCTTTAATTTGCATAATTCATGCGCTTTCTTGACAGCTGACTAGCCTAACAAAAAAACGTGTGCAAAAAGGCATTTTTTGTAGGGTCGGGATAGAACTGGTCATCATTTTCAAAGTTTTATTTTTTTTTTTTTATTTAGGTTTCCTTCAGGTTTTTTGGGGCTCTGCTTAGGTTGCTATGGTCAAAATGAAATTTTAGGGTTTCAAGGTTTTTGAGGTCTGCTGCAGACTCTGCACATTTGATGCAGATTCCGAGAACATGGTATTAAGTGATGGCATTTTTGTTGTAGCGGTTATTATGCTTTATGAGATGGGCTTTCTGCACGACATGTGATATCATTCTTGCCACCATAACAGATTTTAAAATAAGCTTTACAGGAAGAGCAGAATACATATTCATGTCCCTTTGAACCTGATTGCAACCACTGAAATTCCCATTTCCATCTATAATTGAATTTTGTGCGATATTTCAGTTGCTTAGATTTTGGTGCTTTGGCATTGGGAGATAATCCTGTCCAAATTACTTTGATCTTAAAATTTTATTGTTTGATGATGATTGAGCTCTCTAGTAAACCCAAACATAATGAATTAACGTCTTTAATCCTTTCAGAATTACTTCTGCTCACACATAGTATAATCCACCTCGACAAGCTTCAAACAATTAAGCTAGCCGATGCTGCTGACAGAATCAAAAGAGTGAAATGAGCAACTACATTGTCTTGTTCTGCTTAAGCCCGGTCACAATCACGTGACCACAGGCAGTATTACTGTAAATATACTACACTGGAACCAAAATGGGGAGAAAAAAAAAAAGGGAAAAATTGAATTTTTTTAATTATAATTTTGCATAAGTGGGAGATTTCTTTAAGTGATGGGGACACCCCTAATCTCGGAAGAAAAACGCTCCTGTGCGGGAGGTTCACATGAATGTAGCAATGTACTCAAAACCCTCCATATCAATGAAAATGTACACCGATACACAAAAATAAAGCAAGGATTGGGGAGAAATGAACAAACACAACACAAAAAGGATATGATTGACATAAGAAATGCCAAAGATGTCTAACTTGACAAAGTGTTGAGCACCCAAGAGACACTTTTATAAATACACAAAGTCCAAGAAAAAGGAGGAAGATATTCTGATTGTTGGAAGTGGACTAAGGTATCAGACAGTGAACTTGTTTTTTTATTCTATCCCTCCAAATACTAATTGGAGAAAGAAATAAACATCCTTGGACTGGAGACAAGCACTGGGAAAAGATACAGCAATGCCATAATAGCAAGTAATGTATTACTGCTATTAAAATCACTAAAATTTGATTATCCCAAGATATGAGAAGGGACCAGAAGGAAACTGTTTTGCCTGTGAGCTGCACTATGATGCATTTTAAATTTCATTTACAATTTTAACATAATATTCAAATACAAAATCTGAACCCTGACATGCTGTTGTGATAGCCACTGGAAATTGGCACTCCTGTCATGCTATCTGTTAAAGCCAGCAAGACAATTAAGTAATCTTCAGTACCTGATTTCTGTAGGCATCAGGAGCCACCTGTCTGTAGAGTGGTGCCAGGTTAGTAGCCAGAGACTGAAAGTGACCTTCTAACTCCTTTTCCTGAAAGGAACACAAAAAAATGAATGACAACATGAATCAGGCCAATTGCAAGATGCCATCTACATAAAAGCCATGGACAAAATAACATCTAGAAACTTTATACTACCCATCTTGCAATAATTATGAAAATCATATCGCTTTAATATTAAACCTTATGACTTTAACAGAAAATGAGCCTGATATACTGTCAGGGCTCAGGAAAAGCACTCGTCCACTTGTCCTGACCAGGTAAAAATTGTCTGAATAAAATGTTACTACATTCTCATCCATCTGAGTACATTTTCTACCCTTAACAAGCATCAAAATTCAACAGTGCTTAAAATTTGGTGTGCGAAAGTTAAATAATATGCTTAATCTGCTTACTTGTTGCGTCTAGAACATGTTGCAAAGAAAACGACTTCATTTTTTTTTTACACAAGTACCTGATGTAAGCTTGATACAAACAATGGGTAAATACTATGAATGTGTTATGTTGCCATTTCACACTTCGCCCTTGATTCTTAATGGTGTTTGCATTTACAGTGACACTTTTCAGTAATGTAGGCGTCATTTTGATGTGGAGAAAGATTCCATTTCAATAAGCTATCACACATCTTTACGAGTCAGACCTCTGAGAAGTTAAGAGAATGTCAAAATTTGTGTGATTTTTCATCTGGTCAGATAATGTTACCATTGCCGCAGGTCACTGGTATTTTGAAGTCTGAAACTTTATTGATATATTGTCATGCCAAAGGGAATATGGTACCGGTAGCCAATATTTCTATGGGCATGTAATTACTTTTCACAAGACAAAGGTTGCAACTTACATACGAAATCAGTATTTTAAGTGTCTCAGCCAATTCTTACCAACTTTCACACAATGCATGCTGTAGTAATTTATTTATAAAACAGGTAATGTCGAGACAACAGCCGATTGGTTGAAATCTAGTTGGGGTAATGACCTAGAAATGTTCCAATTCTTTTACCAATCAGCAATCTTCTCTTTTATGGCACCTGTGTGTGTAGCTCTCTAGAATAGAGGTTTGACCAAAATGGCTCATTCAGTACGAAAATTGGTGGAAATTTAAACGGAATTCTTCTTTCAAATGCAAGTTACTGACATCTGTCTTGTGAAAAGTAATAACATACTTATATAAATATATGCTGGTGTCTTTACTTTGGTGTGACAGTGTATTAATAAAGCCACACAGTCTTGAAAATACTGGTGATCTGCGACACACGTAACAAAGTCTGACCAGACAAAAATCATAAAATGTTGACATTTTCTGTCTCTTAACTTCTCCCATATCTAACTCATAAAAAAGATGTGTGAAAGCTCATTGAAAAGAAACTTCCACCTAGAATACTGAAAGGTTTCACTGTAAACGTGAAAACCACTAAGAAATTAAGGGCTAAATGTGCAACTGCACTTTCTCAAGTTACGGACCTTGTGTCTTATTACATATAAGGAGGCATGTATTAGAACATAATATTTTCATGATTTTGACCTATTGCAGTATCACGCTTGAATCAGGTACCTGTGGTTCTTTAGTAAAAGCGTAAGCAGTGTAGTGAAGTGTATCATATTGAGTATAATGAGGACAGGGGTGAGTAAGTCTTGCGACTCACTCACCCCCTGGACATGAACTTGGGGAATTTTTTCCTGAGCCCTGACTGTGAATTCACTTTCATAGGTATGAACTATTCTAAACTGAAAATTTAAGGGGGAAATTCCCTCCATTTGAAAACAAGAGTCTCTCAAAGGGACTGATGCTCTACTGACCAAAAAGAATTTCCAGGAATTCAAGATAAGACCATTTCTTCTTTTTAACTGCCAAGTGTTGAAACCATCTCTGATAGCCACTATGGCAGCCATATTGAATGTAAGATAGGCATAATTTTCATTTAGGACCAACTCAACTCCATTACAAGTCTTTTGGTAAAAAACCCTTGTGGATATGACCACACATTCAAGAGGAGTAGTGATTACAACATTTCCATGTTGGATGTCAGATCAGCATAATTTTCATTTAGGCCCAACTTGACACCATAAGAAGTCTTCTGGTGAAAACCCCATGTTGACAAGACTTTCCATTTAGGATGAACAGCAATAACAAGATTTTGAACATGGCCTCCATTGTGGCCATAATAATTGTCAGATCAGCACCATCTTCATTTAGGACCAAAGAGACATCATACCAAGTCTTCTCGTGAAAACCCCACATCGATACGACTTCTGTTGAAATAGAGTAGCAAAAACAAGATTTTCAAGAGAGCAGCCATGGTGATCATATTGAATGTCAGATCGGCACCATTTTCATTGTGGAACAAGTAGACATCATAAGACGTCTTTTGGTAAAAAGCCAATGTTGATATGACCATCCATCTAGGTGTAGTGACAAGAAGATATTCAAGATGACCACTGTGGTTACCATATTGGAGGTCAGACTGGCATCATTTTCATTTGCAACCAGCTAGACATCATATGAAGTCTTCTGGTGAAAACCATACTTTGATATGATTTTCTGTTCAAGAGTAGCAATTACAAGGTTTTCAAGATGGCTGCCATGGTGTCCATATTGAGTGTCAGATCGGACCCATTTTCATTAAGGACCAAGTAGACATCATTAGAAATCTTTGAATAACAACCTCATGTTGATATGACTGTCTGTTCAGGATAAGAAGTCTTCTGGTAAAAAACTATGCTTATATGACTTTCCATTCAGGAGTAGTAGTGATAACAAGATTATCAAGATGGCTGCCAAGGTGGCCATACTGGACATCAGACTGGCACCATTTTCATACAGGATCAACTTGTAGACATAAGAAGTCTTTTATTGAAAACTCCAAATTGATATGACCATACAATCAGGAGAATCAGCAATAATATTTTTGAGATGGCCATTGTGGTGGCCATACTAGATGTCAGAGTGGTACCATTTTCATTTAGGGTCAACTAGACATAATAAGAAGTTTTCTGGTGAAACCCAAGGTCAATATGACTTTCCATTTAGAGGGAGTATCAATAACAAGCTATGGTGGCCATATCAGACAGATTGGGACCATTTTCATTTAGGACAAACTAGGCATCATAAGAAGTCTTCTTTTGAAAACCCCATGCTTATATGACCAAAAATTCAGGAGGAGTAGCGATAAGTTTTTCAAGATGGTCACTGTGGTGGCCATATTGATGTTTGAGCAGCACCATTATCATTTAGGACCAACCACATCTTGGGATGAATGTGTGTTTCAAGTTTCATGGCAATCCTCCAAGTAGTTTATGTGTAGTGGTCATATGAAACTTGTGCTAACAGACAGACAGACAACATTTTTTTGTTTTTGTTGGTTTCAACGGCACTTTTAACACATTATTGGCTATATCATGTTGAGGAAATGGGAGCAGAGTACCTTTCCCAAGGACACACCAAGGCAGCTGAAAAGAATTTCCAGGAATTCACAATTAAGGCCATTTCTTTTTATCTGCCAATATTGAAATCATCCTAGAGTGAAAATATGTTCAAATTAGCCATTGTGACAGCCATATTGGATGTAAGATTGGCACCATTTTCATTTAGGACAAACTAGACACCATTAGAAGACTTCTGGTTAAAACCAGATGCCAATATAACCATCAATTCAGAAGAGCGAGTGACACGATTTTCAATATGTTCGTCATGGCTGCCATATTGGATGTCTGGGCGGGACCATTTTCATAGATATCACAATAAGTTTTTTGGTGAAAACCCTATTTCAATATGACCAATAATTCTTCTGGAGTAGTCATAACAAGATTTTCAAGATGGATGCTGTGGTTGGATGTAAGATCAGCGTTTATTTTCATTCAGGACCAAACAGACACCATAAGAAGTCTTCTGTTGAAAGCTCCACATCGATATGACAATCCATTCAGATGGAGTAGTGATAACAAGATTTCAAAAATGGTCACCATGGTGGCCATATTGAATGTCTGGGTGGCACCATTTCATATAGGACCAACACGACATCATAAGAAGTCTTCTGGTGAAAATCCAATGTTGACAAGACTTTCCTTTCAGGTGCAGTAGTGATACATTTTTAAGATGGTTGCTGTGGTGGCCACATTAGACGTCTGATTGGCACCATTTTATTTAGGACCAACTAAACATGATAAAAAGTCTTTTAGTGAAAACCCAGTATTGATATGACCATCCATTTAAGAGGAGTAGCGATATCAAGATTTTCAAGATGGCTGCTGTGTCACCCATACTGGATATCTGAGCAGCACCATTTTCATTTAGGACCAACTAGACCTTTGGATGAATGTGTGTGTAAAGTTTCACAACAATCCTTCAAAGTTGTTTAGGAGTAACAATAATAAACTTGTGCTAAAAGACGGATGGATGTCAGATGGATGAGAGACGACTGATGATGGACAACAGGCCATCCAATAAGCTTTTCTGGTCTATAAATAGTAGAGCTAAAAAGGGGATAAAAGAAGGAATTAATGAAGAAAGAAAGGCTGGGTTGAAAATATAATGTGTGATTTTCACGGTTTATTTTTTATGTGCATTTTCGCAGAAATTAGCGTGAATCCTGCAATCGCATGTCCAAGAATAGACTCTTTGGAAGTAATAATTTTTGTGGTTTTGTGAAAATTAAATGTTCATCCATACTTAATTGATTCAGGAATGATGTTCTATTGTATCCAAAGAACAATCAGTGTTCATTGGGTCCTTAAATTTATGGTTTACAGCATTCATGAAATCCATGAAAATTGGTACTGCATGAAAAATATTTAATTAATAGTAAGTTACATACCAGTATTCATATGAAAATTAAGTAAAAACCCCAGCAGTGAATATGAATATACAGTACAGCTCACGTGATTTTTCGGAACTCCGCGCATCACGGTGGGGGTAGAGAGTGAGGCACACCACGCTTTCTCGCGGAGTCGCATCTGATCACCACTGCGGAGTGGATGTGATCTCGATAATATGGGCGTGGTTTACTGTTTATTACCCATGCAAGCAGAGGTTGAGAGAGAGACGGGGGGGGGGGGGGAGGAGGAGGCACTGATTTATCTACATCGTTATCCCTCTGGGAGGCAATTTGCCAACTTTTTGATACTGAAAAAAACGTAGTAATTCAGTTAATTATAAATATTTCCTTGTTCTAACGAAGATAATGTATAATACATAGTGCCAAATCATATTTAAGATGATGATAACGTAATGACAATGCCTCGTAAACTGTATTAATACTACATTTTGCGCAATGAATCTAATTTCTTTTTCTTCAATACTATGTTATCGGAATCTAAACATGCATTCATATCCTTATTTCTCTTTCAGTAAACGCAATACACAATCGTAATGATCATATGAAAGTCAGTGATATTGTACTACCTGCAATGAAAAGAACGATAAACATTGAACAAAATTAATAACAAAGCTGCAGTCATACCTGACTGAAGTGAAACAAAATCGCACAAGTTCCGATGGTTACTCAATGCATGAGTATTCATTCACATATTGTACTTTTTTTTCTGACATCCAATCGCTTAAATAAAGCATTATTAAGATTTCACATCGTTATTTTATTTTAAACTGTACTATTTTGCATTAATTACCAAAGTAGCTGGGTTTTTTTAAAAATCACAAATGGTCACAAAAGATCATCCTAGATACATGTAGTTGACACGTGCAAGTAACCTAGCACAATATAAGCCATCAGCACTGATGTGTTAATTTCATGTGCTAACTGTTAACCTGAAAGTACAACAGCAACGCTTCTGCGGGTTTGTTTTCTTTGCCATTGATTTGACAAACTTGCGTATCAGATGAAATTAATGTTTAACTTTTTCTCTCTGTTCGTTTTCCTATTGCATAACAGAAAAATACGATGAACAATTTTAGATCATTAACTCTTCTTAGTAAAGTCCCCCCCCCCCTCTCTCTCTCTCATAAAATATGGAATCCAAATCACTACTGCACAAGTTATCGTAAACTGAAATCTGGAAAAGTTTGCAAGTATTAAGAAACAGAAACACGCTCAATAACCAAAGGCTCTAACAGTCACAAACAGGAAACTGCATTCTTTAATATCTGCGTAAAAATAAATAAAAAAGTATATTTTATTTTTATATTTTCGCCGTAGGAAAATGAGCAAATAATAGGATACACGTGGAGACAATATATCCATGCAAAATGCTCTAAACTTGTTGGAAATTAAAATCTCTGAACATCTCAGATTTTAGAATTTTCCATATTATTTTTCATTTCGCTAATAAGCCGAGTTCAGATTAATTACTAACAATTATCAAACTTCCGTTGTTAATGGCGGGACCATAATTGCGGCTGTAAAGTACAACGCGCTAAGTCAGGTGGCTTCGTATGATAAAACCACACTGTTCCCAAGCTGAAACTTACATCATCCTTTGATGCAAACCCTTGTTAATATTTTACAACAGTGTTCACAATGGTCACTGCCTTGATTTCTGTAGAACATCCGCTGAAGTCAAGTTTTTATTAGGGAGAGACAATTGAATTTTCCAACCATGGGAAATGGGGGGGGGGGGGGGGTAAATGCATGAAAACAATTGTCTTTCTCTGATTTTTGTAGCAGATGTTAATCCATTCCATATTTCACTTAAAATAAATAATTACTCTGATGAAAGAACAAAAAATATCCCAGTCGAAAAAAACAAAACAACATACAAACCCCGTATATTAAATGGTCAGTCCCTTATAGTATACATGCAGTCATAATATTCAGCCTCGTGACTCTGCTATTACTGATTAAAGACTAAGCACGCGGTTTGCATTTCAGTGTAAATTCAGTGTTTTAGGTTTGTTGTTGTTGTGGGGGGGGGGGGTAAGCAGAAGCGGATGTCAATTTGGATTTTAATTGTCCATATCTCAGAGAATTACTTTCCTTTGGAACAAAATGATAAATTTATTCTGCTTGAGAGGCTCAGCAATGTGTGCTTCTCGTCAAGTCAGTGCATAAGTTTGTTCATATTTCTTTGAAATAAATTAAAATCATAAACTTATTGCAAAAGAAGTCGATCAACCTTTTATAAACAGTAATGTGTACTGAATATACAAGACTTTTGAAATTATTTTTTTATTGTCCAAATATAGGATCGAAATAAAAATGACCGATTCTTCAGATGGTATCCGGTTGTAAATCACTCTTGACGTCTCTGTCTTTCCATAGGTGGTCTTAATTCATTGGCTGTTCTGATGTCAATCAGTAATGTCGACTAGCCCCTCCACGGTGGAGTTTACATCGGCGTGCCTGCCGAAACGCTGTGGTGATTTGTAGGTATTTATGCCAATTTATGCCTCCACCACGGAGCTAAAGTGGAGGGGATTAAGTACCCCACCGCGATGCGCAGAGTTCCGAAAAATCACGTGAGCTGTACTGTAGTATCAGGGATGATTTTGCTATGTTAATTAGGGCCACCTGTGGGCCCTAATTTCGGTTGGCAGCCCCAGAATTTTTATTTTGAGATATCCCAATCGAAACTTAGTAAATCCTGCTTGCCAGAACTTTTCCCTCATTCCATTCATGATATTTGTTACACGTGTTACTAGATCGGAACTGTAATTTTACCTTTTTCCTTACTAGAAGTCATCTTAATCATACTAAAGCTTGTGTATTTAATCATAATAAGTCAGGGTCCAAGCTGGACCCTAATATCTGGACGAAATTACCTCTCCAGCCAGAAGAGTCAAAGTTCATGAAAACTGGGAGAAGTGATTGTAGTAAGTTCAAAATAGTCACTTTAGACTATTGTTTTTGCATATTTTCACGTAAGATTATTAAAATGTTGATTAAATATTATTAAAAGTTTATTAAATATTAAAACATTTCTTATTTTGCTTAACCACAGTTGTTGTATAACATAAAACAGCAACCTCGAAAACAGGTTACAGTCTAAACTTGCCAACATCTTCCATAGCTGAAGCCCTCTTTTTATGTTTATATGATGAATTGTTGGATAAAATGATTAACTGTATTAGTAATGGACCTGGATATGTTCACAGAGTCATAATTTGCTTCTGATTGGGCAACAAAAATTTAAATTTTCACATGTTTTTTCAAGGTACCTGTGTGAATTTTCATTGGGAATTCCATAGATGGCAATGTAATTTCTGGTATTTATGATCATCAAATTACAGTACAGCTCACACAATTTTACGATTCCCCACACTTTGTAGTAGGGGACTTAATCCTCTCCATTTTTCACTCAGTGATAACATTCCGTGATGGAGGGATAAATACCTACAAATCACCACCGCACCTTGGCAGGCACGTCCACCATGGAGGGACTGGTTGACATTAAGGATTGACATTTGAACAGTCACTGAATGGAGACAACCCATCGAAAGATGGAGATGTCATGAGTGATTTACAATCTGATACCATTGTTACAAAGGAAAAGTAATCCTCTGAGATATGGACAATTAAATTCCAAATGACAACTGCTTCTGTTAAAAAACAAACAAACAAACAAACAAACAAACAAACAGAAAACACTGAATTAACACTGAATGCGAACCACGTTCTTAGTCCTTAAGCAGTAATAGCACAGTCATGAGGCTGAATATACATAACTTTGAACTAGTTCAATTTTGACTGCATGTGTACTCTAAGGGACTGACCATTTAATTTATGGGGATAGAATGTTCTTTCCGACCAGGATATTTTGTTTTTTTTTCATCACAAGATAAATTTGTAAAACAAGGAATGGAATAATGTATTTTTTTATGCAACAAATCAGAACAGGACGATTGTTTTCAAGCATTTACCCACCCCACCCACCCTCCTTTGGAAAATTAAATGGTCTTTTGACTTTAGTTGATGTGCTGCAGAAATCAAGGCAGTGACCACCGTCAACACCGTTATACAATATTGACAAGGGTTAGCATCAAAAGATGACAATTTCAGCTTGGGAAAGGTGTTTTTCTATCACACGAAGCCATCTGACTTTGCGCATTGTACTTAACAGCCCCAATTATGGTCCTGCCATTAAAAACGGAAGTTTGATAATTGTTCGTAATTAATCAAGAAAAACACTGACAAACCGCCTATAACTACTTTCTTTTATTTATGTTAGAATGCCACTTGTTTTACTATTGTCAAAACAATTGGGCAGATGTCAGGTCATGAAAATTGCCAAGAAAACAAAGGTAAACAGCTGCCCATACTTCATCACCTGTGCAGCACATGTTTTAATGGTTAATTATTATTGTACAATACAATAATTCTCTTCATTAAATTTTTCATGCATTTATTTCAGATGATTGAGAAGAAAAATCTTAAAAGAAAACACAAGGAACAGAATTGTTTTTATTTTATCTCTTTACTTGGCTGGGGGGAAAAGATTTTAAATCTGTATCACTTTCCACGTATTAAGTTGTATGGTTTGGTTTCAACAGTATTTATTGCAAACAACATCACAGAAATTACATAAACTGTATCACAATGGCATTCTAACAATCAATATTTGCCTACTGTATAAATTAGTAAGATCATAACCAAATATAAATATATACATAATTAATTCGAATTTATGTAATTACTGCAGAGGTCATATAATAGAGAAAAGATAGAATAGATATATGTGGTTGTTATCCGTGTATTAATTTGAAAAACATTTTAATGATTTTAGGAAGGTTTGCACCGCCATAAATATATGTATTAATTTTTTTTATTATAATGCAGCCTTAATTTATAGTGTGTTAGTACATGGAATTGCCAAATAATAATATCTTTATTGCAAGTCAAAATGGTAAAGTGAAAAGAACATGATGTCTTAGAGCTGTATATTGTTGACATTCTAACAGAAAGGGTTCCACAGTTTCGGTATGTTAGGATGTACAGTACCTACTGTTGGAAACGTGATTGAAGAATAAGTCATTATTTAATCTAGTACATTTGGTTCCCAGGGAAATATGCTGGACTTGGCCTACCTGATCATCAGTGTAAGAATATGTAGGAGTAATATGTTTATCCCGGTTCAGGTAAGTTTTGAGATTTTGTATAGATGGGTTACTTATCATTTCTGTTGGTAATGTGTTCCACAGTTGAATTGTAAAAGGCAGGAATTAATTTTGATACAAGGTAGTTAGTTTTACAGAAAGGGAGCCGAATGATTGAGTGCTGTAGGTCTCATTGTTAATAACAAAAGGTCGAATTACATCTTTGTAAGTAGTTTGGAGTAAGACCACTGTCCATTTTAAGCAACTAATCTTATTTTGAGCTCTCTCTCCTCATTAACAAATAATCTTTACTTAGGTGATATGACTGATGCAAGGAATGGAAGACAATAAACAAATAAATGCAAATATTTGATACTAGCTGTTTTGATTAATTCGAAAGTTCTTTCTATCACTGATCTTTCTTTTACGAGAATTAAACCATGGAATACTGTCTTTAGCTGTGTATAGCGCGCACTGGTGTATAATGCGCACCCCAATTTTCGACCCAGAATAAGTGGAAAAAACATAGTTCTGCCATATAACACGCACGTGATATAATACATTTTAAAATCAAGACTATTTTGCTCCGTTTTTCATAGTGCAACAACAGTCGGCCATTTTGGATAGTGAATGAAAAAAGTGGCAATATTGAAATTATATCTTTCCGATTTTATGGTTGGCCCTTAAAAGGGCCCTTTAAAAGTTTGCCTAGTTCATGGAGTTCAATCTATTGCATCAAATCCCTCAAAGTATTGCCGTCGTAAAAATGCATAGGCCCAGCTCACAGATCCCTTGTAGTCGTCTATTTTCTTCTGTTTTGCAATCAATATTGCCTGAAAGCGAATCTCTGTCGTGGATACTGAGATTCCCTGTTTTCTTCTATCCATGACCCATTCAAGGACTCCACTCTCTACGTCCGGATACTTTGCACTTGTCCCTCTGTCTGCCTGTTTTGTTCTCGGCATTTTCTTCAGTCTTTCTTTCATTCTTCTCCACTCCCTAACAGAAGACTCTCCTACATTAAACTCCCTCCCAGCGGCTCTGTTACCATGTGCTTCTGCAGAGGCAATGATGGTTAGCTTGTCTTTTGCATTGTATGAATTTCTTATACGACCCACGTTGATACTTTGACTATATTCGTTCAGATTCAAGATCGAACACAATATGCTATGTGAAAGTTTAGGTCCGGTATTTATACTTATTTGGATTATCATGACACGTCTAAAATATATCTCCATGTCCAAGCTAGAATTTACCAAAATAATGCATTGTAATTATGTTTGGCCCATCAAAGTTTTAGCCTGCGCTGATTACCTTTAAAAACACCATGATGAGTCAATTAAACACTGCTCACTGTATTGTAACAAAGAAGTACCATATCGAATACTGTTGTTTAAAATGAGAAATAAAACAAAGAAACAAGTTTTTTTTCTGAAGAAAAGTAAATACATTGCAAATTTACCTAGACAAAGCATCGTGACTATGTTTAGCACATCAAAGCTTTAGCCGGTGCCAATTACCCTGAAAAAACCACAATGATGTGGGTTATACAGTATGATTCAACAAAATGCTCATTCAATAAAATAAACACTGTTCACTTAACAAAGGGCATATTGTTTATTGTCAACATAATGGCAAAGAAAACAAACATGCAGAAGAGCTGCTGTTGTGCTTTTAGGTTATCAGTTCGCACATGAAATTAAAACGTCAATGGCAAAGAAAACATACCGTATTGATGGATTCTGTTCTGCTAGGTTATTAGTTTGCACATGGGCATCTATCTTCAAAAGGTACATGTGAAACTACATGTATCTAGGATGGCATTTTGTGACCATTTGTGATAAACAAAAAACAAAAAAACCCCACAACTTTGATAATTAATACAAAATAGTACAGTTTAAATTAAAGATAATAAAATCTTAATATTGCTCTCTCTCTCTCTCTCTCTCTCTGACACTATCTAAGACTAACTTACATGTATGTAGTGCCCCTGCCCATGAACACAGATCTGTTATTAAGTGCATGAATGCATCTTCTTTTATTCACAACATATAGAAATTCAGTATGAGAATGAACTGAACTATATCAACATCTTTATATTTCTGGAACAGTACATGGTCAGTTAGCTTTTAGCAATAATTTTTGATTTTGTATGTTCATGCATCAAACCGCGAGAACTATGCTCTCTTAAGTTTAATTATCGTTCTATAATCATGTGATTGGATTTCAGAAGAAACTGTACATTATGTTAATAAGAATTCATGCATGGGGTAACCATTGGAACTTTTGCGATTTTGCTTCACTTCAGTCAAGATTGAATGAGATTTCGTTATTAATTTGTTTAAGGTTCATAGTTCTTTTCACTGCAGGGAGTACAATATCACTGACTTTCATATGATCATTAAAAATGTATATTGTGCGAACTGCAACATAAACTAGGTCATGAACGGATCTGTAGATTCAGATAATGTAGTATTGAAAAAAATAATTAGATTCATTATGCAAAATGTAGTATTAATACAGTTTGCGAGGCATTGTCATTATGTTAATATTATCTAAAAATTGATTTGGCATTATTTATCATACATTATCTTCAATAGAACTAGCAAATGTTTATAATTAATTGAATGATCACATTTTTTCAGTATCAAAAAGTAAACAAATGACTCCTGAAAGAGATAACGATGTAGATAAATCAGTGCCTCTCTCTGAACCTCTTTAGAGCATGCTTGCAGGGGTCATAAACATTAAACCAGGCTCATTTTATCAAGACCACTCAGGTGTGGTCATCAGATGTGACTCCGCGAGAAAGCGTGGTGTGCAGAGCTATTCTCCATGAGACAGAGAGCTGGTGGAGAGTTTTTTCTTAATTCTCTCCTCTCTGTTTCCACCCCCAGGCACGAAGTGTGGGGAATTTAAAAAAATCGCATCAGCTGTATTGTAGCATCAAAATTTACTACAGAACATAAGACTTCTTTTTTCATCTTTCTACCTTCCTCTTTGAAGGGGAAACAGACACAAAAGTCAACTTTTTACTCTGATTATTAATGCATTGTAGTGAAACAAAATGGGGTGGGGGTAATGTCATGAAATCAATGCAAGGCAAAATAAACTTCGCCTTTGGGCCTGTTTCAGTGAAATGACAGTCTCTAAGGTGACTATTTCAACTGAATCACCCCCTAGCAAGAAACCTTTAAGTATTAGGATTCTTCAACATACATGAATTTTCAAAAAGCTGACAAGAGAGCAGACATTTTCATAATGATGGATATGTATTCCTTCCATAATTCGAACATTTTTGTTGACTAGCTGTTTGGCTAGTTGACAGTACATATTGGTAATGGTCAATACACTTATATTTTGTTTTCAACTCCTTTAATTCCACACATGGCCTGAGATTCGTCTGCCAAAGTATGCATGGTCTAGCATGAAATGCTAAATGACTTTTCTAATACTTTACTTCGAATAAATCAAATCATGCTTCTTATGACATTCTATATCATGCTTTTATTTAATTGAAAATGAAATATAGTTTTAAAGTGTTCAGTATTCTAGTTTGTTGACTTGTGTCTGCTTGGTAAAATGCTGCAAAGATTCCTATCCTTTAAAACACAGAACTTCAATTCAATGAACCTAACTAATGGTGCCATATGATCATGGGCACTTTATTCCAATAACACCTGTAAGTAACAAACAGAATTATTATAATGCAGCTTTAATTTGTAGTATGTTAGATGGATAAATAGACAAATTTGTTACATATTAAGGACTTGGTATACAAAAAACTTTTTTTTTAAATACCAAGAACACAACAACAACAGCAACTTCTACTAATGCTACTATTTAAAAGGCAACTTCTCTACAAAACAAGAACAAAATTATATAATTACTGGTAATTTTGGTTTACAATATTATTTTGTTATATGCTATAAAGGGACATCCGAAAATAGATTGCAACAACATTATGAGTGATGAGGTTTACTTGGTTACAAAACCATAAGACTATGTATTAAAAATTCCCCAAAATACTCATTTTGCAATGAAAAATTCCCAATTCTAGGGATGAGGGCCCCAAAATTGTATTATTGGAATCATCCCTGAGTATAAAACAGAAGATGAATATAAACTGAAATTCATATGAAACAAGGTGCTTACTCATAAACACAAATCCCCTCACCAACAGGAGTACATTTGGAGTAGCGGACAATATACAGACTGGTATGGAAAAAATACCAGAGTCACTCAAAGACTGAAAACTTGGTCACAGTGACCTACTTTTGGCATGGAGAGTTAATCTTATTGAGATGCATTCACATACAAATTTTTTATGAGTGTAGGTGAAATAGGGTCCAAGATATCATGGGTGTAATGAAATGATTTTAATATATTTCTCCTTTCATGTAAAAATCACGTGAAAATAATAAAAATGTGTTGACCGACTTCAAGTTTTTTTTTCTTCACTTAACAATTCCTTGATCCAATTCAGCTAAAATGTTTTAGAATGGGGAAATGTCTTGTATTTCAGAATCTGAGTATGCAAATGGTAATTTTATGTTCACAAATTTTTACCTGTCCTCAAAGTCTCTAATGATTCTTATTCGTTAAATGTTTCAAGGATTTATTAACCTTTTCCAGATCTTTCAGTTTGAACTTCCGAACTTCTCGACTCCTAGCAAATTTGCAGCCATTAAAATACATACTCCAGGAGCAACCAAATGAGAAGGAAGCACCCCTACGTATCAAGTCAATTCCTTGACAAGCACAGGTCTTCCTGCAATAAAAAAAAATGAAAATACATGTTACAAATACAATATATAAATAAAATTAATTATTAAATAAAGTTTTAAAAATCTTATTAAATTCAGTGCAAAGCTTCATGCATGAGCAGCAGTTACCTAAAATAATTTGAAAAAAATTAATATACTTGGGTAAATTATATGCAAATGAAATACAATTAGGCATTGAAAAACTTCTCTCTCCATCTTTTTTTCTCAAGAGAGATCACTCTTTATAATTATTAATAAAACAATTATGTCAATGTAGTCAACATAAAAACATGAGTTCCTCGAAGGGACTGACGCTCTACTGGCTGAAAATAATTTCCACGAATTCAAGATATAACCATTTCTCCCTTTTAACTACCGAGTGTTGAAATCATCTTATATTCTTCAGCAATAACAAGATTTTCAGTTAGGCCATTGTGGCGGCCATATTATAAGTCAGATCAACAACATTTTCATTTATGACCAGCTAGACAGCACAAGAAGTGTTTCGGTGAAAACCCCATGCTGATATGACCATTCAATGAGGAGAAATGGTGGTAACAAGTTTTCAAGATGGCTACTGTGGCAGGCATACTGAATGTCTGATCGGTAGCAAGTTCATTTAGGACCAACTAGACATCATAAGAAGTCGTTCAGTAAAAACCCCATTTTGATATGACAATCCATTCAAGGAGAGGTAGCGATATTTTGAAGATAGTCACTGTGGAAGCCATTTTGGTGTCAGATCGGCACCATTTCCATTTATGACCAACTAGACATCATAAGAAGTCTTTTAGTGAAAACCCAATGTTGATATGACCATCCATTCAGATGGAGTAGCAAGAAGAAGATTTTAAACATGACCACTTTGGTGGCCATATTGGATGTTCGAGTGGCACCATTTTCATTTAGGACCAACCTGACCTTGGAATGAATGTATGTGTAAAGTTTCATAGCAATCCTCCAAGTAGTTTGGGAGGATTAGCGACAACAAACTTGTGCTAATGGATGGACGGACAACATACAACAGATCATATCATAAGCTCCCCTTATCTATGATCATTAGAGCTAAAAAGACAGATCTGGATTGTAACAAGCACAGTATTTATTCATATAATCCTTTAATTGTGGAACAATATAATAAAGTAATAAATCCAAATTTGATGAATTGCTTAAAACAAAAGATTATATATTATATATGTGAATGTGATGGCAGAATTACTCCGGACATGGAGAATGCAATGTAACCATTGGGCAAACCACATATCTCCTGACATGGAGAATGCAATGTAACCATTGGACAAACTAAATATGTCTTGACATGGAGAATGAAATGTAACCATTGGGCAAACCACATATCTACTGCGTGATATTTTAAAACTACTTTAGGGACTCTTAAAGTTTTATTATGTTAGAAATAAAATCCCTCCAAATCTATAAAATAGAACAAAATAGAAAATAACAAATACAACACAAAAAAAGATACGATTGAGAGTAGAATTTTTTTTATAGAAAAAGACGACTGAAATGATGAAGTGCTGAGCACCCAAAAGATGTGAAGAATTTCACAGAGTCCAAGGAAAAAAAGGATGATATAGCAACACAATAATAGCAGGTATTGTATTAGTGCTATTAAACGGGAGGCTTACCATGTATACTCGCGTATACGCAAATATGATCAAAATCGCATCAAAAATCTGGCTGCCAGAGGTGTAACACAGAGCCAATCAGATCGCCTCTTTAGTATGTGTGGATCTCACTCTTTACTGAACTCGTCTGAGAGCTTAATGATATAAGCATATATTCCAAGTTTGATCAAAATTGGACCAGAAATAAGGCCTCCAGAGTGGTAACAAGCTCAGTCAATCGGATGCAAGATTATCCCATTAATAAGTGTGGATCTCGCTCATTATTAAATCCATCAAAAATCTTGATGACATCAACCCATATTGCAAGTATGACAAAAATTGGATCAGAAAGATGGATTACAGTGGGGTAACAAGCACAGTCAATCAGATGCAAAATCACCTCTTCAGTATGTGTGGATCTCATTCATTATTGAACACACGTGAGATCTTAACAATCTAAGCATTTATTCAAAATCAGATCAGAAATATGGCCTCCAGAGTGGTGACAAGCTCAGCCAATCAGATACAAGACCACACAATTAGTATCCATGGAATTCACTCGTTATTGAACTCATTCAAGATCTTAGTGATATAAACATACATTCCAGATTTGATAAAAATCAAATCAGAAATATGACTTCCAGACTGGAAAGAAGGTTAGCCAATCAGATGCAAGATCACCTCATTAATATGCATGGACCTTGCTCATTATTGAGCTTGTCCGAGGTTTTAATGATATAAACCCATATTCCAAGTCTGATTGAAATCTGATAAGAATATGGACTCCAGAGTGGCAACGAGCAATTGTTGACGGATGGATGCATGACGCACAATGGATAACAGATGATGGACACAGGACTATGTCATAAGCTCCTTTGGTCTTATGGCTAGGTGAGCTAAATACAAGAGTATTGCAGAATGCTGTCCTTCTCCTCACCCAAACATACGATAACAAACAAGTGGCTCAAATGGGCCTGATATTGCTCACCAGGGTAGTTGACATATGTCAGCTGGTGAATGCATACATGTGACAGAACCATTACATCAAACCCGTAGATTTACCATTTTAATCAGTAGATTGGCTTCTAAACCAGTAGATTGTTTATCTACATAATTTGTACCTGTTTTAAGGGGACTGAATAGAAAATGAGTGGATTTTGTTACATAACATGTATTCTCTTCATACTATAATAAAACAGCAAGTTTTGAACATGAATCAGATTCTTATGGAAAATGTTACAGTAATAATGAATTGATACTAGTCAGTGTATTGTCAATTAAATGAAAAATAAAGGAAGTGTGTTAGTTCACTGCATAGATTTTTTAAAATATAAAATCCACAAGCATATTTAGTTTCCTTCACAAGTTCACTGACTGGAGACCACTGATGACATTCATTATGATTATTAAGTTTCACGCTTAGCAGGCTCCCAGCATTAAAATGTAGCAATGACAAAACAGCCATGCTCAGCTCAAAGATATTCAAACTTCAGTTTTCCTGTGGCTGGGTTTTTAAGGCTGCTGACTGCCCTCAAATATTCCTTCAAGCAAGGTTTATCACAAGAAGAAGTTCCTGAGACTTCAGAAGCATTACTGAAACTCACATTTTTTAGCCAGTTGTTTCTTAGAATTGGGAGAGAGTGCCTGTTTTGGCATTTTGACATGAATTGAACAAAAAAAATATATGAGCTGTCCTTAAATATTCCTCTAAACAATAAAAAAACAAAATATTAACTCAAGTGTTTCTGCTGAAATAATGTTTGATTGGTCTCTCCTTTTTATCTCACCTCCACCAAAGGACTTGAAAGACATCATGGACCACGCTGTGTTACTTTTAACACTTCATATAACATTCCGCAATTATGTCATTAACATTATCTCACCTCCACCAAAGGTCTTCCGATTTTTATTCAAAGACTTGAAAGACATCATGGACAATGCTGTGTTACTTTTAACTATTAATATAACATTCTGCAATTGGCCTTGAACTCTCCAGATTATAACATTAATAAGATAATCAATTAACAGTTTGCATTACACCTGCCAACCCCTAAAGAGGTATAAGCGTACCCTAAGTCGCAAAAAAACATAATCTGAGCATAAAAAGTGTAATCTATATATTACATGCCATAATTACAATAAACTGTATGAAAAATGTACATTTAGTTTTGCTACTAACCTGGTTCTGCAGCTGGTTAAAGTTCTTGTCACAAATGGGCAAAATCCATGTGGATTAGTACCAGAATACAAACCACAGAACATACTGACAAATTATATATACACAACACTCACTTTAACTAGTCTACATGTCTAACTTTCACTGAGTGATCTTAAACGGTAAAGTCAACTACACAAATTCTGCAACGCTCATTACCATGTGCTCAACACAAGTGCTGTATTACCCCTCTCATGTTCTTCTTTCTAAATTTTAAAGCAATATTGTCTTTTTTCTGACGTGTTTTAACGTTTAAAGAGATCCTTCTTTTCTAACATTTTTAGGTCATATAATATCCAAGAGTCACAACGATGATATAATAGTGCCAATTGTGCAAGCCTGAGGGGGGGGGGGGGGGGGGGGAGCTTAAGGTGTAGGTAACATTGCATTCAGAAATAAACAACAAAACTAGCTGTGATTGGTGCATTATGTTAAGAGTTGTAGTTTCTGTCAGGTTTTTAAAAAAAGTCGAGTCTCTCTTGGCAACATGTGAGATTATGTTAATTCATATCTAGATCATATTTTGTATTTTTTATGAATTTTTAAAAATGTGATACACATTGAAAATGCCTCTGTTGTGACTGGACAACTCCTGTTTAGTTCCAACAGAGTATTTCTCTTAAATGCAATGGAGTAACTGGTTCTGTCCTTGCCAAACTGACAACCTAACATTGCTCTCTTATATTTATTTCAGCAAAAATTAGCACTGTGGTCTATGGAAAAACAATTGGTACTGTGATACAAGATTAAGCCTGTTTCACTTAACATCTGCCACCATTTTTTAAAGTATAGACTGGTCTGCTAATAAATTATATGTATTAATGTAATGAATCTGTGAGATAAGTTTTCAAATTGAAGAAACCCATCTATTTTCTTGGAAATGTGTCATATACAGCTGCTATAAATAGAAAATAAAGAAAGTACATGGAGGTCTATGACAAATGTACTCTTATGCTATTCTTATTCAGAAGTCTTCTTTTTTAGAATATTCTCAGATTTATATGATGTGTGGGATTAAAGAGATGATAATAGGAATGACAGACACAACATTTTATTGCTTTATTTGTATTCATTTTAATGTACCAAAAAAGCGTAATCAATATACAGACAAGTGTAAGATGTAATTAGGTGACAAAAAGCAGAATGATTACGCCAAAAGAATAATGGTTGGCAGGTACGAGTTTGTTGTATACACATGTTAGCCTTCTAAAGGTAATTACCCAGCCATACATCACTGCACCAGTGTAACATTTCTGGTCACAGCAGACTGGTTCCCACTGGTTTCTGTAATGTGGGGTTAGAATGCATAAAAATACCATTTAAAAATAAAATAAAAGAAAATCTTTTATTTTTCAAAAGTGGTATATTTCAACTATAAAACAGTATGTGCAGTAGATGGCCCTTTAAACAGCATTTTTGTCCTACTAACAATTTTTTTTAATTTTGCAAATTCACACATTTATGGAAACTGAATAGGGGAAAGAAAAACTTGGAGCACATAGCTGCTACATTGTCTATTAACCTTTCTTATTGCTATATAGCTAAAATACTGAGGTATTGTGGGTTCGATGATCTATAGGGCCATCACAGATTTTTCCTGGGACAGAAATGGCAGCCATTTTCCAAGATGGCCATCATCCATTTAAATGTTGCCCTAAATCTGGAAGACTGGACCCATTTGTGGAGTTGCAAACTTGATTAGGTTATATTATTTCAATTATATTTGCATTTATAATAATTGTACAAGGATCGTATAAGATTATATAATTGATATATTTCATATTATAAGGTTTAAACATATTAAATGTTGGTTTCTTTTTCTTTCAGGTGATATCCCCATACCACTGTGACTGACAATGGCCGAGATAAACAAGGTTGTGGATCCTCAGCAACGTTGGATTTAAAGTACAGTGTTGTACAGACTGGTAGAAATGTGTTCTGTATCACGAGGCCACAACCAAGGTACTCAACTGTCCAGCTGATTCGAGCCATGGTACAGTTGGAGCAGGTTACAAGACCCTAGCTGACCATCTCATTGGTGTCAACTATATTGGTTGCTTATGACTAGATGATGGTGAGGCAACATTCCAGCATCACAAGGCCAAATTTCACAACTCGTGCAGACTGCATTTTAACAAAACCAAACTTCAACAGGCAATAGTGTGGAAACAACCTGATGAAGACAATGCATATGTGAATGCAAAGAACACTCATCAAAACATGAAACAAGCACCCCTTCTACTGCAACATGTTTTTTTTTGTGATGGACATGCAGCTGGAAAGTCCTTACATGAAGCATCAACATTTTAGCTGGATGTGCATGTCAGGCAGTGTACTAACAAACTGCTGGATAAGCCTCTGCTTGCCCAACTCAGTGCTGGTGACTTGACTGCACAAGATGTCAAGTACCATGTGAAGTGCTTGGTCTCTATGTACAATAAAGCACAAGAAACAAAATCATCGGAACAATGAGATTTTGACGCTACTAACCAGAGCATCGCAGTTGCTGGACTGTTGTCCTATATCGAGGAAGACTATACGGAGAACAGTGTATCACCAGAGTTCAAATTGATAAACCTGGCAAATCTATACATCACCAGTCTGAAACAGTTTGGGACTGATGTGACTGGGCATGTTCACTCAACCGACCTAAATAAAAAGAATCCTGGTTTACTTGCCAGATATGGAAGCCCGCAAGCAATGCCTCAATGTGGTACTCTTTAGCAACCAGGACATTCGCTCTGCTGTACAAAAAGCATGTGAATATGATGTTGAAAATGATGCTGTTCTTTTTGCCAGGGCTGCATAGTCCACAGAGACATGTTCAAAATGAAAACAAGATTCGGTAGCTGATTTGGTTCCAAATGACAAGAGGGGCATATGCATTCTCCGCTGTAGCCATAGACCAGGCCCATGAACAGAACAATACTACAGTGAAAGACAATGGACATATGGCTTTTGCACAAGATGTCGAATCACTAATGGGTGTCATAGAAGAGATGGGGAATCCATTCAGTGATGACAGTGGTAACCTACTCTTATTGGACAGCAGAGACCTTGCAGACCCAGCTGTCATAAACACTGTATACCAGACTGAAATGCTTGGACAAGAGCAGTATGACACCTATGCCAAGGAATGCCTTGCCAACAAAATATAATCCATTACTGATCCCATCAATAGGAACAACTTCCCCTCTTTAGTCGACCTCCGCTCTGAGAGAAGTCAAGAACACAGCTACAACTGTCATCCCTGAAGAACGACTGTTCCCTATTCTCCAGGTTGTATGTTGTGTCACAGATATGAGATGGAGACCTTGATGAGTTCTTTGTGTATGAAAACCAGGCATGTCCACCAGTGTTATTACAAATGGGCAAGCTGAGAATTGGAAAAATATTGAATCTGGAAGGTTGATTGCAAGACCTGATCACTGCACAAGATAGCACTCCCAATCCCACTGCTAAAGTCATTATCCTTGATGAAGCTACTATTGCCAAAAACATTAAGTGATTATGCAATGCAAGTGTTCCTGCTCTACATCAAATCCAAACTGCAGCAAGCAAGCCAGGTATATGTTGTGTGGGATCAGTACTTCCAGGACAGTTTGAAAGCAGGTACAAGCAGCATGAGGGAGAAGGGAGTTCGGAGACTCGTGAAGCCGTCCAGTGCAGTTCCCCAAAGCTGGCAAGAGTTCCTTTGAATTGATAACAACAAAACAGAGCTGTTCTCATTCCTGGAGACCAGTGCAGCAGCCATGGACAACAACAAAGAAGTCATTAGCACACATAGCTCTAGTGTGCTACGTACTCATCCCCGTAGTGTCAGGACATTCTCTCTTAAATCATGATAAGGCTGATACATGAATCCTTCTCCATGTGGAAGATGCTGTGAAACAAGGGCATACCAAGTCTTGATACACACAGTTGACAAAGATGTGGTCATTCTGGCAGTAACATCAGCCCACCGCCTCAGCATCCCTGAGCTGTGGGTTGCCTTTGGAACTGGGAAGAACTTTCGGTTCTAAGCAGCTCTCGAAATGGCCTGAGTACATGTACTTGGTCCTGATCGTGGGTTGCTTTGCAAATGTTTCATGCATTTAATGGGTGTGACATGGTGTCATCCTTTGGAGGAAGAGGGAAGAAGACTGCATGGGACACATGGAAAGCGTATGACGAGGTCACACCAGCATTTTGCACTTTGGGTGCTACACCAGAGTCCATAGAATACTGGCTGAGACCACGGGAGTGCTTTGTGGTCTTGCTGTATGACTGTACCAGCAGCCAGGAGTGTGTAAATCAAACTCACAAAGAAAACTCTTCACTCAGAAAGGTAGAATACTCAATGACCTTCCCCTGATAATGGCAGCACTCATCCAGCACACAAAGAGGACTGTACCAGACTGGTCATTGCTGGTCCAAGATGATGATTGTAGCTCCTGATCTTCCATTGCCAAGTGAGTGGGGTGGAACAAAAATGAAAAATATGGCTGGGAAATATGCTGGATAACTCTTCCAGAAGCTACAAAAGCTATTTGACAACTCGTGCTGCAATTGCAAGAAGGGCTGCAGTGGACAGTGCAAGTGCTATAAGGTCGGTCTTTAGTGCACTGCCTTTGTCATTGTAGTAAAGAATGTGCTTGAACCTAACATGTCTGCTGTAGAAACACTATGCATTTAATAGTATGTTATACAACTGTAATTGCTGGATATACTGTTTAATCTTGTATGCAAAATGTGTTTTTGCTCAAGAAATTATCACATTTAATATGTTTAAACCTTATAATATGAAATATATCAATTATAATATCTTGTATGATCCTTGTACAATTATTATAGATGCAAATATAACGCAAATAATACAATTTAATAAAGTTTGCAACCCCAGAAATGGATCCAGTCTACCAAATGAAGGCAACATTCAAAAGGATGGTGGACATCTTGGAAAATGGCTGCCACTTCCACCCCAGGACAAATCTGCAATGGCCCTATAGTTAAATATCTTTATTTGGACATACCTTAATAGTGTGCCAAATTTTAAGCTTCTATCACCAAACCCACAGTTCATTCACATATCTGCTACACTATTTGAGACAAGAAATGAAAACTGCACTCTACTTTCAAATTGCCTGTATTTTAATTGCTGTACATGATAGATAAACAAACCCTTGATGAAAAATAATTACTGAAGTCTTTACTTTATTACAAGCATCAAGTCACATATGTAACTTTATCATATTTGTATTAACAAGTGCAAATACAGGTAAAATTACAAATTACCTTTATATTTCATCTGTATTGTTGTTTCTTTTTTAAATATGTCTAACAAATACTCTGTTCTTTAATGCCTCAACCATATACTGTCTATTACAATTTTATATCCAAGTTGTGAAAATCACATTTGTAGAATAGGTAACAGTTTATAAAGATCCAGTCCAGGAACACCATAGGTAAGTTTACACCCCCTAAAGTCTGTAATAAATGTTCACAAAACTTTGCAGTTTTTCTTGATATTTATTATAGTATATGTCTATCATCTTGTGTCCATTTATGAGCTTACAAAGACAGTAACATGTCAAATTCATTACCTATTCAGGTGTTACTTGCTTTGAATATTAATAAATAGATCCCTACTCATTTTTTTTTCTTTTTTTGCTTAAATATGGGGTTGATATCATATATTCAGCTGCCCAGTAAAACCAAAGCCAATGCAAAAAAGTTTTTAATTCATCAGGTGTGACAGGATTCCATTTTCTCATGTGGCGGTTGTCAATCAAGTCTGTCCCATTTACTCTGCTCTGCATAGAGATTTGTTTGATCTATGATCAAATGCAAGGAAGCCTCATAAAATATTAGCCTTATATAGTCTATAGGCTTGGTATTTTCCATTTCTACTGTTGATTTCTAAACACAGCTGAATAGGGGGTTGACAGACATGCCAATCTGTTTTTGTCCAGCCAGCATGTACATTGGACTCATGTTCAACATCATTTTTGGGCTCAAAATCACTCATTGGTATTTCAAGTAACAATTTCACAGCTCCAATAATCACAACTACTTCAAAACTGTCAAAATCATTGTCATAATTGATATCATCAGCCAGTATTTAGTGAATTAAATCATAATATGAAGATGAATCATGTTGGGAGTCAGTCATTTTGAGTTTTTCAGGTAACACATGCTTTAACCAAGCATTTGTAAAACTTCTTTGCTAAATGCATGATAAAAACTACAACAGAATGCTTATTCCAGGGCCCAATGAACCAATCAAAATTAGTTTCACAACCATTCATGTCAAGCTGAAGTAAACAGCTGCTTACCTGAAAAAAAAGCATATGCCATGACAAGCGCTAAGGGACCTCTACCGATTGTGCGGCTTATGCCACGACATGCACCTTAAGAATTTATGTTTGTGTCATTTATACAACCGCCTTTGTCCCCTGGATCTCTCCCACCCCCTGGGGACTTGGCTCTAATTATAACTTAGAAACTGTTCATAACACCACCCTTAAAGTTGATACACTTACCTGGCATTACAAAGGGAGTTAATCTGTGCAGTCATCATGAATTCCTGGGTCTGTCCTTGCCCCCTTAAGGCCCTTCCCCTGAAGGCATAACTTGGAAACCATTGAGATCTGCACCAAAGTGGTTTGAGTGTTGGACACCTGACCAGAAGGTTGTAGGTTTGAGTCCCACCATCTGATCAGCCTGGATCAACTACCAAATTTCTCAGGATTTATTTTGAGGTCATGGGCTTCTTTGCTCTTAGCAATTAAATTTGGAAGTGTTTCATAAGGAAAGTATATTTAAAATTAAAAGTTAAAAAAAACGAACAAAGAATACATTGTTTATTATTTGCAAGTAATGGCATAGGAATATATGAAATGCCTTAAAATAATGCACGATACATGTGACAACATATAAACAATAAATGTTTCAGGCACTTTAATATGGCAATACATGTACCAGCAACTGTCAAACTCTATTTCATGAAACTTGTCCAACTTACTTCAATATATTTAAGAATTTTAAATGTGGTTAACATTTGAGCAATATTTCTCTGCAAATAAACTTGAACATGGTTTTTAAAAGAAATATATTCTTTTTAAAGTAAAATCTTTTCTTGCACATAATTAAATATGTAAAGAAATTCTTTTACTTAGATACATTTATTGGTGTGCATGAGAGATGCTTTTAGTTCTTCAGCCTAGTAGTTACAATTCATTATTATTAAATTCCTGCACAGCCTTTTTTCATACATGTAGTACAAAAAATTATTGTTGTGCTTCAGAGATGCATAACAACATTTCTGGTTTGGTTGAGCTAAACCCTCTTTAAGGTATATTGCCAAGTGTCCTTAGTTAGTTTTTGTTCGGCAAGGAGAGTAAGGTGTCTTGCCTAAGGACACAACATGGCAGCTGGAATAAACAAGAGACCCAAGTGGGCCTGAGATAACTCACCTGCCTGACATCTGCTCAAAAGCCTAATGCAAGAACCATTGGTCAAAAAATCTGGACCATTAGAATGCTTTCTGTAGAAATTTCTTTCAAAGCTGGTGATTGCAGATGTTATGAAAACAATTGTTTTACAGTTTCTCCCGTTTTTTATGCCTTCATCCATATTTGATAACACATCAACCACATTTGTCAAATACTGAAAGGCCTCTATGCCACGATGCTTTCTCTTTTGTTGGTCAAATTCTCTTAAGCATTTTTTTTAAAAGATAAAGTTGTGTAAATGTTTTTCTATCTTAAGTAATGATCACCAGGGATTTACAAATCCAATTGCCAGACTCCCGGGACAAACTCAAATTCGGTTCGGGCAAACTCAAGTTTGCAAGGCACTTGCCCGTGGGCAAGTCCAAAAAATTGAGAGAGGGATACAAGATACAAGAAATTTTATTTAACATCAGTGGTCTGGGTAAAATACATAAACAATAGCTCTGTGCAAGCTATTTTACCGACAAGGGGTCGTATTCAGTTCCTAATGCTTTATGTTCTGCAAGTTTTATACCCTGCGATCTCACCACAGTACACACATCAGCACCTTTATTAACGTTTATATGAAGCGCATTCTTCTTCTACATAATTGGCCACTTTCTTTCATTTATTGTATGTGTCATGTCCACCTTGTAGTCAATGTCAAGGTCAGTCTCGCATTTTCTCGCACAGATGTGATTATTTACTATTTAAAGCAAGTTTTGACAAATAAGGAACAACTATTTATATTTTAACTTATCAGTTACATTTTAATTGTAATATTTGTACACATCCAGGATTCGCCGACTTTAATGTCCTAAGTTAGACTTGGGCAGTTTGTCAGATTACCGACTCTAAACAATCAGTTTTTCAAAGATTGTTTTGATGCATGTCACAGATTTTATGGTGAGCAGGTGTTAATTCTTAATAATACAACTCGTGAAGTTTCTTTGACAGGTGTGTTTGGAAATACAAGGCACTTTTCTCAAACAATTAACCACCAGGAGGATTTCATTCAAAGCGTGATTGATGTTACGAAAATGTGGCACCCACAAGTGGTGTTTATGATCTGTTGTTTACTTGATAATTACCGGAGACCGATACTGACTTACTGCTTGGCAAAAAATTAAATGGACAAAAATAAGTGTTCTCAAATCATTCGCAGAAGTCAGATTGTCAATATTTTGATGCATGTCGCCGATTTCAAGATGGCTAGATGATAATTGTTAAGTAAATGGATAAAATAAGTGCTCACAAATCCTTCAGTTGTGAGTATAAATAAATCATGACAGTCTAGCCTTCATTATTTCTCTCTCTCTCTCTCTCTCTCTCTCTCTCTTAAAATATAGCTATTTCCAAACCCTTTTCTACCTATCCTTTTACCTGTCTATACACATGCACGTCTGCTTTTGCTCTTATAACTATATCTATCTTCTAACTCTTTCTAATCTACCTATCTATCTACATGTAGTATTTACATCTTTTGATAACTTGACACATGCACATGTCTGCTTTTGCTCTTATAACTATATCTATCTTCTAACTCTTTCTAATCTACCTATCTATCTACATGTAGTATTTACATTAATATCTTTTGATAACTTGACACATGCACATGTCTGCTTTTGCTCTTATAACTATATCTATCTTCTAACTCTTTCTAATCTACCTATCTATCTACATGTAGTATTTACATCTTTTGATAACTTGACACATGCACATGTCTGCTTTTGCTCTTATAACTATATCTATCTTCTAACTCTTTCTAATCTACCTATCTATCTACATGTAGTATTTACATTAATATCTTTTGATAACTTGACACATGCACATGTCTGCTTTTGCTCTTATAACTATATCTATCTTCTAACTCTTTCTAATCTACCTATCTATCTACATGTAGTATTTACATCTTTTGATAACTTGACAAATGTACTCAGACTTAGTGGCACCCTCTTTTTCCACCCACTGAGCATTTACCCTCTTCCACCCACTGAGCATTTACCCTCTTCCACCCACTGAGCATTTACCCTCTTCCACCCACTGAGCATTTACCCCCTTCCACCCACTGAGCATTTACCCTCTTCCACCCACTGAGCATTTACCCTCTTCCACCCACTGAGCATTTACCCTCTTCCACCCACTGAGCATTTACCCTTTTCCACCCACTGAGCATTTACCCTCTTCCACCCACTGAGCATTTACCCCCTTCCACCCACTGAGCATTTACCCTCTTCCACCCACTGAGCATTTACCCTCTTCCACCCACTGAGCATTTGTTGTCAAGATAAACGTTTTAATCGGTCTCTCACTTGTTTGAATGAATACTATAGAATTATTGGAAAGTCTGCCTATGCCTCCATCCAATTATTCACTGGACAACCTTATTATCTGTCAAAAAAATCTGTTCACTCGTCAGTGCATTTTTTCTGTCTGTTTACCCTCCCAATGTGACCATCTGTTTATCAGTGTATGAGCCCATCCGTTTATCTATTCACCCATCTCTCTGCATGTCCTTCCATTTTTTTTGGTCTATAAGTTTGTCTCTCTAGCTGTTCATGCATCCATCCATTTGCCAATTGCCTATCTGTCCATTCACTCTTTGCTGATTTGTCCATTTGTCTGCTCTTCTCTTTGCCCATCCATCCATTTGTGTCACTGTCGATTTATTTCTGTCTGTCTGCCCACTGATCCTATTTTTATCCAGCTGTTGTTGTGTTTGTCTGCCAGTCTAAACAACCGTCTGTTTGTCTTGTCAAAAAATTGACTGTGTCGTATTCCAATAGTTTTTGTTCAAACAGAAGATCTATTAAAAATGTAATACACAACAAAGTTTGCTTTCTATTCATATCTGCACCTCCCATTTTGAACTTTAAAGGAGTACTGTTAAACTTTTATTCAGATGAAGGAAATTAAAAGAGGAAGCTATAGATTTGAAAAGGAGAGTTGCTATTCATCATGTGCGTACTTGCTTACTGACATAACTACCTACATACATACACTGTAATATATACAACAATTGCATATTTTTCAAATAACTATGAATGCATGTCATTTGAAAAATAAAACTTCAAACACACCTGCTTAATTAATGTTGTATTGATTGCTTCCCATCTGGTCGACCACCCAAGTTCAGCACAAATACGAAATAGCAGCTAGCCATGAACATAATTTTGGAAATGCAGCTCAGGTGAGAAGATGCAAAATTATTCTGGCACATTGATATTATCTTCATGAAACAGCAAATATGAAAATGTGTGTGTCTGTGTGTATTTGTGAGGTGTTCCACAGAGAGCAAGAGTGTGTGTATGTGTATGTATATATGTGTGCTTGAGGGGGGGTATCACTTCAATGAAAACAAATGAAATTGCATTGATGTGTAATGTGATCCAGTCTCCTTCCTGTAACTGACTTTCATGAAATATATACCCATTCTAATCTTATCACCCTACCCTCTGAGCCACAGTAAGGGGCAGTAACTCCCAAATGGCAAGGGAATTACAATGAAAAATAATGCTAAAGAAACTGTTGACCTCTTTCTCGCTCTCACACACACAAACACTATTATGTAACTGCAACTACATAATAGTATTCACCCATAGTATTTTCCAGTCATACAGGCAACTAACAATTATAGTAATAATGAAGATGAATTACATTAGTTGATGTGACCAGTTCTGATATGAAGGTGAAGAAACGTTAGTTAGTTGTTTTTTTTGTAATAGTAACTTTGATATCTTTAATTAATCTAAAAACAGCAAAACTAACTATACTACATTACTAAAATAAATCTTTGGTATAAACTGAAAAATTTCACTGAGAAAGCAATTCCCAGTGATACAACTGTGATCCATCTGCACCCGAACCAAAAGGTGTTATAATGAACAAGAAAATATTCACCATATGGAAGAAAATTTTAGAATAATATGACTAATAAGAAACATATTAGTTTTGACAAATATAAATGGAAAAGAGAATATGAACTTCTTCTGCTTGCATGTCTATATAGCACACAAACAGAACACATCACTCATATACATGGAATCTTGATGCACAACATTTGATGTTTTCTGCATATGTCATCATCATAATTTTGCATTATAAACACAGTAAAGACTAACACCCATGTAAAACAAAAAAATGACGACATACAACAAGCCATCCCATAAGTTTTTCTGGTCTATGACCAGCAGAGCAAAAAACTGAAAATGATCTTGGCTATGCTTTACAAGTAAGACAAAAACAGGCAATCATGTTTTTTCCCGATTTCTAATGCCTGGTACAAATTATCTCCTTTATTACTCCATGCATGATGCCAGCTACTGTTACCTAGGAAATAATTTTCTCTAGATAGATTTCAATTCTTCAATAATGAAAGCAACTCTAACTCACCTTTGTTTTATTTTCTTGTTCCCAATATGCACCTAACTGTGACCAGCACAAACCCACATCTGATATTGAATAATGTGCTGGCAAATAAGGATTTACATTTTTTTAAATTTTAATTTCAGGTCAGCAACATATTCCTTTATAAACTGCAGCATTATGCAATAGCAGATTTGTGTCTATGCCCTCCCCCCACCCATGGGCTTGGGGATGTAGAATAGGATCAATGCGCCATCCTACATATTGCAAAGAGGAAACTAACTGAGGCAGGAGTTGTGATGGCTTAGTGGTTAGCATGCTGGACTCATAACAGAAAGGGTGCGGATTTGAATCCTACCACCAGATCGGCCATGTTGGCTACCATGGTGTGTCCTTGGGAAAGGCACTTTACTCCAATTGCCTTGGCCTTAAATAACATACTTGTGTTGCTGTGCCGTAGGACACCAAACCAAACTATGCTGTTTGCAGGTTGGTAAACATTTTACAACAATATTTAGCTGATAGCTGCATGATCACAAACCTTTCATTTGTACCACATCTTCTCTCAGTCTCGTAGCCATATTTTGTGACATTTTCAATTAGGAAAGAGTAGAGATCATCAGCTTGTTTTGTCTCAACACCTTCCCAAGCCACCACAACAACAAGAATGCAGGCTGTCTCACAGGTGTGGCCTAGACGTTGACGTACCAAACACAGGTACTTTTCTTCCAGCCCTGATCGTCTGATGACCTATAAAACAATATAACAAGACCAGGTAACAACATCATTTGGCTTCCTAGTCTCGAAACTGAACATACAAATTTCATTCAGACACAACTCGTCAAAATTAAAAACCATACTTGGAGTTTTTTTTACATGTGTGAAACAGTGCAGATATATACAGAAAACAATGTTATGCTAAACCTGAAATTGTACTAATTGTATTGTTTTATGAAAAAATTATTAAAAATCAAATTTGCTGTATTGTTAGTCCGAGTATGGTTTCTGTGCTGAGGTGTGTCTTTGAAGTGAATATATAAAAACATCTATATATACAGTATGTAGCCACAGATGGGTGTCCACTTCCTTAATTCCCATAGATTTCATAGTAACTATTGAATTTATATGAACTGTAGGATTTATTGGAATTATTGACTGAAACATCCAGAGTACCAATAGTGGTACTTACATGTAAGTAAAATCTGGATGAAAATATGAGGATTCCAAGAGTAACAATACTTTAACTACTGATGATGAATTACAACTTCTTGTAAATGAGGCCTATGGTAATGTTACTGTTCTAAATGTTAAGGTCCACATATCTTAGTGCTTCTTAAAATATCAAAGTCAATATCCAATAAATATTTGTTTAATACTCTCATTTTTGTACAAAATAAGAATAAATGTATGGGGATGTCACCTAAATTTGTCTGGTGATGAACATTTAAAAAAATGTCAAATATAATTTTTTTAAAATGGGAAATGGGAACTCAAAAGGTCACACACTGTATATGTAACTGATGACATTTATCACAAATCGTAATCTTGCCTATAGCTATAAATTACAGAAAATAAAGGAATCTCAGACTTTCAGAATGTCTCTCAAATGTAGAATATATCTAATCTTAATGTTAGCAGCTCCATACAGCTTCAAGAATGAAAGTTTTATTTTATGGAATGCTGCAAACGGAAAACACTTTTTTCAAATTGCACCTGTTTCACATGCAGTCAAAGAGAGACCCCCTCTGTAAAGCAATCATCTTTCTTATACAGCTACATTCTTAAAATTCTACAAACAAAACTTTAATTTTAAAAAAAATAAAGTTGTACTACATGTAACAGCCACCTGAATGTAGTAAGCCACTTCTACTTCCGAGAGCTGGCGACTTGACAAAAGTCTGAAAATAGCACAGTCAATGTGGATTTATTACTGCACACTATCCAGTGTCATTTTTAATTCCAAACACACAAATTCAGATTGTAGAACTGAGTGTAAATATTGAAGATTAAGAGATTTTAAACACAGCATCATGCTGTATTTTTCCATGAAAATGAGTAATAAGAATTTAGCCATCCAATCTATGTTTTGAGGAGTTTCATGTAAAGAATTAACTTCCATCGAGTCATTCACACACTGGTTCAAGTGCTGTAGAAATCTTGGTTGTTGGATGATCTCATAATTCCCACATAATTCATATTTTGTCATTTAAACATTTATTTGTTATTCAGTATTTATTTGTTATTCATCAACGCAGCACACGATAAAAAAATAAATACTGATTCAGATATTGTTATTATTTTATATTTATATGTATATAAAGCTGGGGGGGGGGGGATTAAACACAAAACTACGACACATGTATATATACAACATGTACTTGCACAGTATATTAACACAGTTTTGCATTACAGTCTCAATCTGATGTTCATGTGACCTATATTTCCTTCGGACTGTCTTTATATAATCAACAATACACATCTATAAACAACTGTGAAGTAACTATATGTGTTCATGAGAGACAGTTTGCAAGAGATAGATGTATAAATTAATGCATGCTGGATGAAATCAGTAAAAACCATACACACAAACATGCACTCAAAAATCATGTAGGTATGTGATGGAAGAGGTGACTGCAATTTAATGTATGCTCACCAAAACTGCCAAAAAGCACCAGAGCACCAGATTAAATATAGTAAGCAAATGCTATATGAAACCTTTAAGACACTGAACCATTGACATCTGTTCATCTCCTTTACAAAAAGCTAAGTTTATTTCTGTGCAGCATGAAAGGAAAATAAATCTAATTTTAAAAAAATTTCCATCATTGTATAGTCACTTTGGTATAGTTGGAGTAAAGAAAATCATGATCATTCCAAATGTAGAAATAATCACTTTTGTGTTGAAATAAAATAGGGATATATATATATATATATATATATATATATATATATATATATATATATATATATATACACATTGCTTGAAAAAGAACAGATTTTATACATATAGATGTAGATACAGTACCATGACATAAATATTCCATGTTTTGATGTTAATAATGCAATAAGTAATTTTACTAATAAGTTATGGCACTCACATCTGATGTCCTTCACCCAAGTTATTTTTAACCAGTCAACTTTCCTAACCTTCAAGTTGTTATTGTTACAAGTATGTGGAGCTATTTATAGATTAGTATCAGACGAAACAAATATGTCGTAGAAGAGAAAGGAAATGACACATGAAGAGAAACAAAAAGCCATAAAGCTAAAAGAAGGATATTCTAAAAGTGAAATACCATATATACTCGCATATAAACTAATATAAACTGCAAACTGCATAGACCCAGATCTGCAGGACCATAATGCGCCGGCAGATCTGGGTCTATGCAGTTTGTAAATACTAATCAGTAGAACAAACAACAGAGACACTGATCTGTCAACACATTATGCGACGGCAGATCAGGGTCTATGCTGTTTGCATTTGGACCCGGCTTATATGCGAGTATAAATGGTAGGTAAAATATTAGGATTTTGTTGATCTACAATTTCAAAATTTCTGAAGAATTATAATGCAGGACATCCCAGATTAACAAGTGAACAGGGAGATTGCATATTGTTTTGTCTTGTTCTGAGTGATCGTCAATGATCTCTCGCTGATTTGTGCAATGAATTTTAATTCATTTATTCCTGAACCTGTATCCAAATGGAAGATTCAAAGAAGATTAAGTTCACAACGATTTGATTGGAGAGTTGTCGGTAAACAAACTGACAATTTCAATGAACAAAAGTCCCTTGAAGGCACTGATGCTTTGCTGCCCCCCAAAAATGTCGAGGAATTCAAGATAAGACCATTGTTTCTTTTTAACTGCTGGGTGTTTAAACCATCTCGGATATTCCTGAGTGATAAAATTTTCAAATTAGCATTGGCAGCCATACTGGATATAAGATCAGCACCATTTTCATTTAGGGCAAACAAGACACCATTAGAGGACTTTGGGTGAAAACCCGATGCCAATATGATCATCAATTCAGGCGAATTTGTGACAAGATTTTCAACATGTTCATTGTGGCAGCCATATTGGATGTCTGCAGGGCATCATTTTCATTTAGGAGGCACCCTACAGATATTATGTACTTCTGAGAGAGTGATAGGTGCAAGGTGAAGTTGTTTGAATTTGCAACATGCACAATGAAGAGAATGTTGGCATACCTCTATGCTATTTTCATGTTCTGTGGCTGAAATTTCTTTACATATTATACTTGTGGAAATAGTACATAATCTAAGCACACAGCTGACAAAAATAGCCGCTCCCATGTGCTCGAAAAAATCAGTCTGAATTAGTACAAAGTACACTATTTTTAGCAGTTATTAAAATAGGGAAATGAATTTGCCAGAGTAGGCAATACCAGCTTCTGAAAGTACAATGAATGAATTACAAAATATATAAAAAGTAAAAGAAGTTATCAGCTCCTCTTTTGCAATTTACCTTTGAAGTCCAGGAAGTGAAAATGACCAAGCGGAGCTAGCAGTTTTTTGATAGGTGCACATCTGAAGTAAAACTAAGCTGTATACTCTATAACCCAAATTGCATCCATCAATAATACACCAAAATAAAGAGAATTAAAAGTTCTTTTAATAATACCTAAGATATACAATGTATTTTTTAAATCACCAGGATAACCAATGAGGAAAACCTGGGTAATTCTTTTTCTTTAAAAAACTAACCCGATGCAAAATACGAAACTGCAGAGCGCCACCTTAGGACCAACTAGATATCATAAGAAGTCTTTTGGTGAAAACCCTGTATTGATATGACCATCAATTGTGAAGGAGTAGCAATAACAAGAATTTCAAGATTGGTGCTGTGGTGGCCATATTGGATGTCAGATCAGCACCATTTTCATTTAAGACCAACCAGACATCATAAAAAGTCTTTTAGTGAAAACCTCATGTTGATATGACCATCTATTCAAAAGGAATAGTGACAACAAGATTTTCAAGATGGCAACTGTAGCAAACATACTGCATGTCCAAGCAGAACCATTTTCATTTAGAACCAACTAGACATCATAAGAATTCTTCTTGTGAAAACCCCATTTTGATATGACTTTCCTTCCAGGAGAAGTAACAATAACAAGATTTTCAAGATGGTATTTAGGACCAACTAGACATCATAAGAAGTCTTTTACTGAAAATCCCATGATGATATCACCATCCATTCAGGAGAAGTAGCGATAACAAGGTTTTCAATATGGTTGCTGTGGCAGCCATATACATGTCTGAGCAAGACCAACTAGACCTTGGGATGAATGTGTGTGTAAAGTTTCATGTCAATCTTCCAAGTAGCTTAGGAGAAGCATTGTTAACAAACTTGTGTTAATGGATGGATGGACATCAGATGACAACTGGTGGACAAAGGCCATCCCATATCTTCTTGTCTATGACCAGTAAAGCTAAAAATTAAAAGTATTTATGACATTTTGATTAAAGATTGAAGAATTATTTCCTTGCTAGATGCAGCAAGGGATGGGGTGGGGTGGTGGAGTAATTTCTAAATATTTCAAAAGTTTTTGGGACAAATTTTCCAAGTGAATTTTTTTCCTTCCTAAGTGTTGGGACAAGGGAAAAAAATTATTATTTTTTCTCTTCTCAAGATACACAGTAATTACAGTACTTCATTATTCCTAAAACACTGAAGAAGAAGAAAAGTGCTCTAGTTGGCCCAGCTGTAAATGGATAATGCTTAAGCTGGGATATTGGCATTTAATGGACTGGTATTCCATATACATGTACTGTCAAGTAACCGAACTCAAAGGAGTGAAATCAGGCTCAGTTCATGAGCTAATAGAAGGATAATGAAGAATTGTCAACCCAAACAATTGTCCAAATCCTCCTCCTAAGATTACCTTGTGGCAACTTGTACCAAATATGCCTGTGAATAAAACAATGCCCACACACCTATGAGCAGGACAGACCTAGAGCTGCTGGTACACTGTGTTGGCAAACCAGGATCTACACCTATTTTGCTCGACTAAACATATTTCCAGTGAGACCTTGTTACGCCAGCACATTGCATGATGATAGATCTGGGTCTATACTGATTAATGTTGTGCATTATACATTAGTCAATACAGTATAATGTTTACTGCCATATAAATTCTTCAGACTGCCTTACCCATTTAGCGATGGGACATCCCCGTGAACTCTTTCCCTCTTTCCCAGTATAGCGGATCTTTTCTATTCTTATGGCCTTACCAACCAAACCAGTTCTGTAAGTAAAAAACAAAACTTTGGCTTCATACAGCTGTACTACATTTTCATATTTTATCAAGGACACTGCATATATCTTAATCAGAAAGCATTGCAAGTAAACATACTGAGTGTAACAGTTGGTACAAACTGTGCACATGTACATGCCTTAATTGCAAATATGTGCTGATATTTAAGTAATGGACAACTTTCAATATTGTGAATTCAGTTTTTCCTGACTACAAATGTTTGTGAACTTTGTGGTCACTTCAAAACATGAATTTAAAGACCCAACAAATGATGATCCTTGTGTGGAAACAAGAGGATCCCTTCCCCAATCCATGAATTTAAAGACCCAATCAATGACAACCTTTGTGTGGAAATAATAGGATCCCTTCCCAAATCGCTGAATTTAAGTACCAATGAAAATTTGTTGTTTCCAAAACCTGTAAAATATGATACTCATGAAAATTAATGCATTCACAGTAATTTAATTTCCTCTGATGACCTTTGCGATTCTGAGGGATTTTGAAATACGTGGTCAATTTGGGCCTGTGACTACTCACCTGGCAGACATCTACCTAAAAGCCAAATGCTAAGCAAGTTGGCCAAAGAAATCGAGCTTAGTTGATGTTTTCTAATATGTACAGGTTTTTATATTTTTTTGCAATGGCAGCAATACTGAGTGGAAGATCAGCATAATTATGCCAACTTGAAAGGCCAATTACTGGGATGTTTTCTGTGAACTTGAGTCCACTTCTGCTGAATGGTTTTAGAGAAAAAGTCATTTAAATGTTGTTTTTTTTTTTTTGGGGGGGGGGGGTAAACTAATCTTTACTATGCAATACTTACTCATTGCTATTGCATAGCTTTTACTTTATCATATCGAAAAACCTCGAAGCTCTTCGATGTGGATACATCCCCCCACAGAGTGGAGAATTGTCAATAAGACACAGTACACTGATGCACCTCGCATGTCCACACATCATCTTTTTCATAAATGACAATTATGCCAGGACATCAGAACAGGATGGAAGGAGGGCATTTGGCAATAGCGAAAGGTAAGCATTGCATAATTTAAATTAGTTTACCCCCCCCCCCCAAAAAAACCCACTACATTTTAATAGCAGCAATATCTTCCCTGTCGCTATTGCATAGATGAATTTGTCAGTTAGGTGGGTAGGCTGATGTTGTTAAACTGATCAAAAACAGAGAAAAATGGAATCTACTCACCATTTGAGGGAGATCCACTTTACAGAATGTTGGTGTCCCTCTGGGCCACATGCTGTGCCGCAACTATGGGTCCCAGAGAAAAATACCTGCGCTTTGTTGTGTTAACGAGCAGAGGTAGGAGGAGAAGGTAGCATGGGATCACCAAAATGCTGCCTTCATGACAGCGTTCAATGAAGAATGATTAAGATAGGCCCATGTGGCAGCTATGGCTCGAACCTCATCTACTTTTAGTTTAATAAAAGAAAGGTATCTGTCTGTATGGGACTGATAAGCTTTTTTGATTGTGGTGACAATCCACTGTGAGATAGTGGAAGCCGAAATATCAACATAGCCCTTATGGGGAAGGAACAGACGTTTCCTACATTTCCTTTTCCCTTGGGAGGCATTAAGATAGAAACGTATTGCTGTAACTGGGCATAAAAGCCAATCTTGATCATCCCCAGCACTGATTCAACTGAGACTGGGGATCTCTATACATAGTAGAGTTACCGAAAGTAACTGATTTTTTGCTTAAAAAAATCCCGGTTGAGAAAGGAGAGAAACAGATTCGTAATTCCCATTAAACCGGAGATAGCCAGTGTTGATAGACAAGGAATGAAGCTCACTCCATTTTCTCGCAGATGCTAAGGCGAGTAAAAAACACAGTGCGAGGTCCTGAAAGGAAGCCTCACTCAATGGTTCATAGGGGGTTTTGGTTAAAAACCATAAAACACAAGATAGATTCCAGCTGGGCGTAAGAGAGTGGGAGACAGGTCTCTGCAGCTCAAAATACTTAAAGAGATCAGCAAGGTGTGAATCTGAACCAACTGCTGTGCCCTGAGAGAATTTAAGTGTGTTGGAAATGGCAGCTCTATAGCCCT
The DNA here is from genome assembly GCA_029931535.1 of Margaritifera margaritifera. NCBI lineage: Eukaryota > Metazoa > Mollusca > Bivalvia > Unionida > Margaritiferidae > Margaritifera > Margaritifera margaritifera. The sequence goes on from JAQPZY010001699.1 coordinate 23,381,053, forward strand.
TGAAGGTCAATACTGAACATCTGTTCTTCTCAAAAAAGAACAAAAGGAAATAAGCAATGAAGTTATAGAGGGACAGCTAGGATCAACGTGTTTCCTACTGCACCAATCACAGAAAATTCTCCACCTGGCATCACAGACCTTGGATACAGAAGCTCTCCTGGCCTGAATGATGCAACTGGCAACCTGGCCCAAAAACTTGTTCTGGCAGATAGATCACTTGAGGTGAGTCAAGTGTGAAGGTGGAGAATGAGTGGGCTGTTGTACAGGAGGGAGCCCCTGCATTGCGACAGAAGATCCCTCCTGTAAGGTAGAGACCTGGATTGATCTATCAAAAGGTTTAGAAAATCATTGAGGTAGCAGTCGGAACTGTGGGAAGGCGTATGCGAACAGACGATCCCACTGAAAGCTGAATGCATCCACTGCCTATACTCTTTGGTCTGGGACTGGAGAAACGTAAAAGGGAAGACTGTTGTTGAGCCTGGTTGCAAACAAGTCCACCAGAGGCTTTCCCCAGAGTGAGAAAAGGAACTCTGTTAAAGAGTGGTGAAGAGACCATTCCGTGTAGGACTGTTTTGCCTGACCTGGACATACTGTCCACTAATACGTTCTTCTTCCCCGGAATTTGGCAAACTCAGAGGGTGATGTTCTCCGAGGTGGCAGAGGAGGTTCCAGACTTTCATGCAAAGAGAACGGGCATGTGTGCTTCCTTGACAGCGGAGATACGCTACGATGAACATGTTGTCAGAGAAAACCACGACACATTGATGCCCTACTCTGTTGCTGCAAACTTGCAAAGCTAGGTTGTTGATGTGGAGGGATGATTCATCATGAGTCCAATGACCCTGGAGAAGTACGCCCTCCAGCTCTAAATGAGCATTCCAACCAGAATCAGCGAACAGATAGTAGTGGGGGTCGGGTGCATGCATGGGGGCCTCCATCAGGTATCTGTCCTGATTCATCCACCAGTGCAAATGGTGATGAAAATCTGGTTCTAGAGGAATCAGAGTTGATAGAGAATCTGTGTGTGGTTTCCACCTTGCGAGAAGGAGGAACTGTAGAGGGCACATATGGAGACATTCTAAGGGAAACAGACCTGCAGCGGTGTTCAAGGTTCCCAATTGGGATAGGTAAAGGTAAGTAGACAACTATGTTTTTGCTTGCAGCGCCTCAAAGTGCCAGGATTCGATCTACCTGATCCAAAGGGCCCCAGACTAAGTTCTGGTTCATTAGGAAGTTCATCCGCACATAAATGAAGCCTAAGATGGAATGAGTTCGAACTTCTCGAGGTTGGGTAAAAGACCCAACCAAGTTACTGTGGACCAACAACAGAACAGATCCTGATCGAGGGACTGAACATGAACATTGTGAATCAGCAAGTCATCAAAATACTGGAGAATCAAGGTTCCCAGTAATCGGAGGTATGCCGCTACTACTCCCATAACTCGGGTGAAGACTCTGGATGTGGAAGCGATTCCCAATGGTAGAACCTGGAATTGCAAAACTTCCTGGTCCAAGCAAGTAATGTGGCTGGATTCAATACGGCATCCTTCAGCATACTAAATGAAGTAGCTGAGAAGAGGTCAACATGAGAAGCTATGGTGACTACAAGCCGGGCTTTCTGTTCAATAGCTTCAATTGTTTTTTATGGGAAGGCGTGCCCATGCTCCAGTTGAGATACCCACTTGGGACAAACCAGCTTCCAACTGGGGAGGCTTAGTAGGCCACTTCATGGAATGTACCTGGTAACTCGAAGCAGAGACCATAGGTCTCAAGGTAAACGGAGGAACGGATCACCCTCTACATAACTGAGCGATGTCTTGGCCTGTCAAAAACCTCTGTGATATTTCCTCAAGCGTGGAGGACTGCGGAGGAAGGAGGTCTGGTTGCAACTGAGCCCCGAAGATCTTTTCCAAAATGGAAAGGATATTCTTGGACTGTGCGCCAAATGGTTTTGGGCACAAGTCCATGGATAAGAGGCAGTAAACTTTCTTTACTGCTTTATCAAAGGACCAGATCTCCCTCCTCATCCAACTGAGAGGAACTGATGGGCCTGATAGGAGGCATCAATGGTGCTGCCTTTGTCTCAAACTCATTGGAGTCTACAAGGATAGATAGGGCATCATCATCTAGTATACTCAGAGCAGGAGAATGGCAGGGATTCACTATGGAGCACTCAGCGCCACTGCCTGCAGCTCATCGTGGCAATTAGAGGCTCTAAGTGTGCTAAAAGTTCCAGTGGGAAGATGAGACCGCTTGTCTTTCCTGGATGATGCTATGCCTCCAGACTTCCTGGTGGATGCCACCTAACGAGGTGATGGCGGTACACTAAATGCGGCATCACCTCTACTCTGGGTCCAGGGTCCAGTAGCCCATGGAGGCATAAAGAACCAATTACCCTGAGGTGGAGGGTCCCATATCCCATAAGGATTCATTGAGATAATAGGGAAGTGGAGGATATGATCCGATCCCCTTCTCCAGTCTGAACCTGGTGGCCAGACTCCCAATCCTGCACTGGGTGTAATGGTAGACATGGGAAAGGGGGAAACTCAGTCTGGTCCCTATCGCCTTACCATGAGACCTCTGAGTAATGACCGGTGAAAGATTGGCAACCAGTACAACATGACCGGTGGCCAGTGACCAATACAATTTGAATGGTCACCGGGACGAACAGACCAGTGACCAGTACCTAGTGCCCAGTGTGGCAGTGACCGGTCAGGTGACATGGATATGTCAGAGCCTAGTTCATCTGATTCATCCCTCCCACCTGGTTGGGCATGATATGCTATCCCAGAAGTGTTGTGTGCAGTGCAGCTCCTCCTTTGTTAGGGGGTGTAACACGCTACCCAGGATGTGAGATGAGCGGTGCATCTCCTCCCTTTTGGAAGGAAGCAACATGCTACTCTGATCATGAGAAGTGTTCAACTTCTCCCTTTCAGGGGGAGGTGATCTACTCCTTGAACGTTCATTCCCTCCTACTTGAGAGGCTCAAATGTCTCTGAAGAGACTGATCCCATAAGCTCTTGGGACCTGGGAGTGTTCTTCCAAACTGAGAAACTATTCACCTTGCAGTGGACCCCTTGGGGCTCTGCAAGAGAGAAACCTGAAATATCAGAAGATGAGGGGGATTGAAGTTTCCTCTGCCCTCTATAAGTAAGTCTAGAATTGGCCAGATTCAATATTTCATAAGACCACATCTTACAAAATGTACAACGATTCTTTCATGTGCACTTTGAACATGCAAGGCAGTCTGGGTGAGTGTCTCAAGGGCCATTTGAACATGCGAGGCAGTCTGGGTGAGTGTCCCAAGGGCCCTTCTTGTGGCCACACTTTCCCACAGACTGTTCCTACATTGTTCTCTAATATAAAAAAAATCTGAATGAGAACAATAAATAACGACAATATGTTATTATCTCACACATGAAACTCACGTTTGTATACAGTGTGTACTATATACACCCCAGTGTATGCACAAGGTAAACTATGAACTCACTCGTTAGGAATTTAGCTGTCTTTTCTAGTAAAGCAAGATATTTAAATTTTAAACCTTTATTGTTCTATAGGAGCAATGCAGACACACAAAATAACAATGTGATGCGAGTCATGCAAATAATTATTAATATACAAATGTGAAAAGGGAAAAACACTGAACTGATGTTTACTCAATTATTTCGAAGAAAGGAATACCAATTCCTACTAAGCTAGGGTAGGGCCTCTGTTGCGTTGTTTCTTAACACACAAGACCCATACCCATAACCAGTTGTATATTGACAAGAAGTGGGGTGTACCCTAACCCCTAAAAGGGTTGGATACAACGTGGTAACCTAAGAGGTCCCTTCCAGAACTAATTTCTAAATGATGCAGGGGTTACTGGCATATAAACAGAATACGGAATGGACGAATGTAACACCGAGATATAATATTGTTGTTGGGAAGACTGCAATGTGGTAAAACACTTGCAACAAGCAATTTTTCTCTGCTCATGGTCTATGACACATTCATTAACATGGCGTCCATAAGATGACTGTTCTGTGCATGGGAAAGAAAGATGCAAGAGTGGACTGTGTCTTCTTGACAATTCTACACTCTGTGGGAGGTTTTATTCACATCAAACGGATGAGGTTTTTCAGCATGAAAAAGTAAAAGCTGCACAATAGCGACAGGCAAGATATTGCTACTGTTAAAAAGTTTTGTTTTTAGCCACAATCACCAAACTGAACAGTGTATCAGAATCATTTGTGCAAAATTAAAAGGCCTTCATACCAGAATAATTCTGACAAATTTAGTCAAATTCTGTTCCGAAGTTTTTGAGAAGTCATTGTAAATTTTATTTATAGTTTTAGTAACGTGGCAAAATTTGATGGCAGATTGGCATCATTTGTACGAACTATAAAGGCCTTCTTGCAAGGATGCTTTTTGTTAAATTATTTTGAGAAGTTGTTTAAAGGTTTTCTATACTAAGTAACAGCTATCATATTTTATGGCAGTCTACACTATTTGTACAAATTTACAATACTTTCATGAGACGATGCTTTCTGTTCAATTTGGTCAAATTCTGTCCAGTGGTTTGTGCTAAGTTGTTTAAAGGTTTATCTAGTATTAGTAACAGCAGCCATATTTAATGACAGATTGGCTTCATCTGTACAAGCTTGCAAGGTCTTGAAGTATGAATGCTTTCTGCCACATTTGTTCAAATTCTGCTGAGTGGTTTTAGCAAGTAAGCCATTTCAAGGTTTTCTATTTTTACTAATGGCATTGGTCAAATTCTGTTCATAGTTTTTGAGAACAAAGTCATATAAAAAAATTCTTTTTTTTGGGTAACAATGGACATATTTAATGACAGACCAGCATAATTTGTAAAAATTTGAAAGGCCTTGTTGACAGGGTGCTGTCAAATTTTTGGGAGCAGTTTTTGAGTAGTCAAAGGTTTTCTATTTTTAGTACTGGCAGCCATTATTTGATGGCAGATGGGCCACACCTTTACAAAACATGTGAAGTCATTTAAAAGTTTTTCTATTTGTGGCCATTATTTGATGGCAAATCAGTATAATGAACACAGACTTGAAAGTCCTTCATGCCAGGATACTCTTTGCCAAATTTGGATGAAATTTGTCTAGCAGCAGTTTAGAAAAAGTTTAATATAGAAAATGTTGACAGACAATGGATGACAAACGATGGATGGAAGCATGAGAGACACTTAACCAGGTGTGCTAAAAATCATTACCAGACTGATAGTGCTAAAATCAAATATTTATTGTTATTATGTCTGATCTCAGAAAGACAGACTTTTGACAGACATTACAAAATAATAATTTAATTTAAACTGATTATCACAATTCTTACACATCAATGTAGTTTTTCCTGTTACCGATGATAAAAATCTCAAAAATTAAAAACAGTTATCCCGTGTGTAAGCTGCATCCAAAAATCTAACGGTTATCAAATCACTACTTTCTTCATTGATATTGTAGAGAAAAGCAGAAACGACTATCCTGGCTGGTAAAGATGTCTACTTTGTACAATTCCAAGGGTTCAAACGACTATCCTGGCTGGTAAATATGTCAACTTTGTACAATTCCAAGGGTTCAAACGACTATCCTGGCTGGTAAAGATGTCTACTTTGTACAATCCCAAGGGTTCAACTTGTTCCCATATTGTATGTAATATTTAGAACCCTCTCATTTTTCATATATCAGGGGTCATGCTCGGCTCAAAATTTTGGGCAAAATGACTTCTCCATTCCGTCTAAATAGGGGCAAGTGATGGGAAAATAGGGAGAAATGAGCTTGAGGTGAAAATTTATTATGTCACAATAAGTTCAACAACTGGTGTTTTACTGGCTCTGCAAGTTAATAGTATTAAAATATAGAAAATACTCATACTTTCTGAAAAGATTAGAAACTTTCTATCTTGAATTTTAAAAAGTCCTGCATAACTTCTTTAACAGCATTGGACAGTAATCCCAAAAATAGATAACAATTCCTAAAAAGATGCAATTAATACTCAACAAAGGTAAGAAAATCTCATCCAAACATGTTTTCTGGTGAAATATTGGATGAATTCATTAATATCTTCATAGCTTTAAGTTAAAAAACTTTCTTAATGATACAGTATTTGGTTTGGGGTTAAAAAAAAGTTTGGGATTTCACTCACTTCTTAAAGAGTTTCACATCTGTATGGTTGACAGTAAAATTTTAACTCGGTACATATTTACATTAAGGCAACAGAAGCCACAAAATCAGCATACAAGTTTATTTTAAAGCATATTTCTACCGTTTTAAACCTATCAATATAGTATGTACGTATGTATGTATGTATGTATGTATGTATGTATGTATGTATGTATGTATGTATGTATGTATGTATGTATGTATTAGAGTTAATGGTACATCAGCACAACAATGGTGATATGATGCCAGTTAAAAGTTAAGTTCTAAAAATGTAAATATAAAGAACTGCAGGAGAAACTATTGGAAGGTAAATACTTCCAAATAACCATAAACATGACAGTAAAAGGTAAAGATGTTAAAACTCTGTAAATGGTGTATAAACTAAATACTAACAATAGAAAACATGAAATCCTTAATACTGGGTAAAACACTTATACAAACCATATTCCCTCAAAAAGTTCCAAAACATTTTCTGGTGGTACATCATCTTCAAGTTTTTAATTTAATTCACATAAAAAAACTTATTTGAAAGTCAATATACTCGACAAGAATGTCAGGGTACGTCCTCTCATTGAGGTTCACCTTTCAGGAAGTATGCACAAGTCAAATCACAGATACGAGGTGATATTGTGCTCATCATGTATAGGACACACACATATAAACACTAGTTTTATACCAAAATATCATGCGAGATTCACCATTTTGGGCAGAATATCAGTGGGTTTAATTGTGGACATCGGGAATGGGGAGGTAAGGCACCAATTCAAGGCAAAGTGAAGTCAGCTTTGCTTTTTTGGCATGCTGAAACTAAATTTAATGGAGGAGTTCAACTATTTTGCCTGAATCACCGCCTAGCATGACCCCTGATACATCATCCATACAAACAAAGCAGACGTGTTTTTTGTCCTTTTATTCTTATATAGAGAATTTTTTATTCTTAAGATGCTGTTGTGAATGTTTTTACTTGAGAAAATTATCTGAAAATTAGTGTTTTATTTTGAATTATTAGTAAATCCAAAACAATAATTAATTTAAAAAAAAGGTACAAAAAATTACACACAATATGACAGCTCACCTTGTCTCCATTAATTCCCGTATAGCCTTTAAGCTCCTTGCTGTTCCAAGATGGGTGTAATATGGACCCTCAATATCTTCACTTGGAATAGCTGTAGACGAACAAGTGAGAAAGTAATTAAGAAGTTCACTATAACATTTTTAAAAAAAGGAATCAATAATGCATTCAGACAAACGTTACCACAACTCTGATTTGGTTCTGTTTTATTATCTTTTATCTTTAAGCCACTATGCAAACAAATACTACAGTTTGGAAAATGAGACAAAAATTGAAGTTAAACTGTGCCAAACTATTGATTCTCTCTGGGTCAGTTAACTTTGGACTTTTAACTCAAACACAATGTTTTGTGTTACAAATTGTTACCCTCTTTTATGGATGAAGGCTTGTAATTTAATTTCTCTACTGGTTTGTTACCTGTCCAAATGAAAAGTCATCCATGAGGTTTGAATGTAGTTATACATCTTTAATATGCACAACTTTGAATAATCAACCTATGAACAAACGTACATGCATAGAGAAAAAAAAGCTGCAGATTTCGTGATGATTCTGTGAAAAATCTTACATACATTTAAATAATTGTTATTGATATTAATGTCAAATGGATGATGATGTAAACAGAAATGAACAAAACAATTCCCAAAATATAGCTGGTGCCTTACATTATTTTCACCCTGGATTTCACAGATTATACACATGTAGTGTTTACAATATACAGCCCAATTTTGTTAATCCAGTGAAACTGTTGCCAGTAAGGATGGAAAATGAATCCAATTACCGGAAACATTTATCTGATGATAAGCCCATATGACTCTATAAAAATTATGAAGAAGTGGGGGGCGGGGGGCACAGTTTTCATCAATAAAAATGTCCCAAAATCATGGAAACATCAGGATAGATGAATTTTATTTTGAACGACTATAATAAATAATTCTTGTTCATAACACTTTATGAAAGCAAGGCTGAGATGAACAAAAGTTAAATAATAAGAAAAGACAGTACATCTTTGTGTATTAGGAGAATGACCTGCACATACCCTTATCAAACTTACCATCAGGGCCCAAACAATCACATTTTGGGATTTCCACTACTTTGTTGTTCTTAAGTCTATCAAAAAGTTCATCTTCTCCAGTAATCATCTCCTTCAGCTGACTTATCTGACTGGCTACTGTGTCAACATATTTCTGTACAGTATCTGTGCTTATGCATCCACTGTCAACACCACTCCTAACAGTGTCATCCATCATTTGGTCTTTGATTTGTCCCTGTAAGGAACAAAACTCATCTCCTCTGTCACTGGCATGAATATCCATGTTCTCATCCCTAGTCTTCCATTGTACCTGATGTGAAGCACTTGCAGGAAGACCTGAAGTCATACTATGGGTCTTGTCTGGTGGTTCACTTGATACATTCCTATAGTCTGTGTTCTTGTCTAGAGGTTTATGTGCTGATGTAGCATAGTTGCTCAAGTTTACATCTTTGTTCCTGTCTTGAAGTTCATATGAAGCACTCCTTTCAGAGCATATGGTAACATATTTGTTTTTATCTGAAAGTTCAAATAAAGCACTGGTATCTTGACCTTTAACATCATTAATGCTGTCTGGGAGATCTGATGAAAAAGTGGAAACAGTGTTCAAGTCCACATGCTTGTTTTCAGCTAGAACTTCACACGATGGCTTTACATCTGGAAATAAAGTGTCAGCACTGTTACTGGATGCAACATGAAAGTGTTCAGCAGAGATATAGGGGAATGAAGATTTCAATATTTGGTCCTTCTCTTTCACATCTAGTGTATGGCTGTGGCTTACTTGACCTTTCACTTTGTTGTTGATCTTTGTCATAGACGTTCCTACAGAAAACTCTGACTTGGAACTATTTATGTATGGTGGAACTGCTCTATCCATTAATGTTCTATTATCCTTTGCGGACAATCCTCTGAGATCATTGTTAAATATAAATGGTGTGCCTCTGCCGTCAAGAAATTGTGAATCCTTGGGAAATGGCTTTGATATTCCTGATGGAGAAGAAAAGCCTTGCAAATGGGAGAATTTCCAGTGCCATTCACTAATACTTGGAAGTTTTTGCACCTGACCAATAGTGTCAGTTTTGGGTTCATATTCGGAGTGGAAACTATCATTTTTGGTTGTCACTGCAGATGGAATCAAGGAAGATTTTTTATCAATACTGTCAGCATTCCCACCAAAGAATTGTGGAAAGCTTTTGTTGATGAATTCCTCATTAACTTTTGCTAAAGACTTGCCAATGGATAAATCTGACTTTTGAGACAGAGTGGCAGGAGGCATTCCAAGTGATGGGTCTTGCTTTTGAGACATGATGGATGGAGGAATTCCAAACGAGTGTGGCTGTGTAGGAAAGAAACTAACAAAAGAATTATATTTTTGATGCTGTAACATTGCCTCCTCTTCTTCCACTAAAGCTACAGTTCTGGCAATGACAGATTTGATGGTATCTGAGATTTTATCGATCTTTTTGTGACTACTACAGTTTGGTGAATTTGCAATACCAAGTTTTTCACAATCACCACAGCACAGAACTTTATCCTGGATCACAGAAGTTAAACGGTCTTGCTGTTTCTCAGAAAGATTTGAAAAGTCAGAACCTGACACTGACTTTGCAAATTTCTTATCTTGTTTTCTTTGATTGTTTGATGAAGAATTCTCCAATTCACCCACTCTTTTGGACACCTCCTTCTCTAATTCCTTTTCCCTGCATGCTGCCAAAATTTGTTGGACGTTTGCTTGAACAATCTCCATAATGTCTGGGTCATCACACTCATCTTTAGTTTTTCTACTCCCTTTTGGATGACCTTTACCTTTATTCTTTCCTTCAACTGGTTGTCTTCCTTTCTCTTCATTGGTGACATCAGACTCCAAAGGTTTATTTTTCTTCACTATCTTTTTCTTTGGCTTTTCTGACCCTTTTTCTGTTCCAAACTTTGTTCTTTTTTTGACAGATTTATGACTGGAGGTATCTCTGTTTTGAATTACTTCAGGGGTAGTTTGGTCTGTGTTAGAGCTGTTCCAAAAGTTTTGGTACATAGGATGTCCTGCACTGATGGAAGTTCCCATGTAATGAAGTTCAGTGGCTCCTTGCACAGGTGAATTTTGTAATGTCATTGCCAAATTTTCAGATTTTTTCTGAGGAATTTCAGGTTGTTTTGTACTTGGATGAATACATCTGTCCATAAATGGATATACATTAGGTGATATTGAGCTTTGAAAAGGAGAATGGACATGATTTCTTATCATGGTTTCAGGCTCTTTTTGAGGCCCATTGGAATTGTCAGAGAATTGTTTATACTGGCCGTGGAAATTGGATTGTGTTTCAATCTCACTTTTACCTGATGCTTTTGCATTTTTATTGTAGATGTAACCATTCAAAGCATGAGGTTCTTTGAACTCCTGAGATTTAGCTAAATTAGATGTAGCACCATTATGAGTAGGCTGGACATCTTTCTCAAATCCAGAGAAACCCATTCTACGAGAGAAATCAATGGGTGAAACCTGATGTTTTTCAGAATCATCTGGAACTTTGGGCCTGATGAGCATGTCAATATCAAAGGGGCTTAAACCTCGCTGAGGTAAAGTTTTTGGTCTCTCATGTTCTCCCTGAGTTGAAGGTTTTCTATCAACATTGGTTGAGAATTCCTTTCTATCACAAGAAAAAAAATCTCTTTTGGTTATATCAGTGGGATGGTGAAAGCCTGACATAGCTGGTGAAATCGGTTTTGGAATTATTCCATCTCCAGATTCTAGGCATTTCTGATCTCTACTGGATACTGGCCCCAAAGAATGCCCATAAAGCTGAGCAAGGTGATATGTGTCCACTAAAGCTCCCTGAGATGCTGTTGTATATGGAAAGACAGTGGGGTGATGGATAGATGAAGGTGGCAGGAAAGTTTCATGGCCAATGCTAAATGCTGCCCTCTGTTGCAGAATGGCTTCATTCATGCCCCATGGCAGTGGAAATGGTGATGCTGCCCCAGACATGAACCTGAACCTCTGAAAACAAGAGAAAGAGACTTATTTTAATATGAATGTTTTTGATGATCATAAATAAACACGATATCCATTCTTTATACATGTAGGGTAACTCATGACCATGCAGAAAACTTTATCAAACGTTAACCAAGATATTCATATGACCCTGATCTTGCATCCAATATTGAAAGGCAATTCTAAGGTATGCCTGAGATTAAGTGGAACACTAATCCCTCAACAGGTATGAGTATGATGACCAATAAAAAAACTTTAAGTGAAAACTTTCCAGGAACCAAGACATTGACCTTGCCTCAGGCTGTATGCATATGAATGGCAAATGATACTTCAGTCCCTATAAAACACAGATTCTTAAACAAGAGTTCCTCGTAGGAACTGATGTTCTACTGTGCGAAAAGAATTTCCAGGAATTCATGATAAGACCATTTCTTCCTTTTAACTGTCGAGTGTTGAAACCATCTCTGATATTCTTCAGCAATAACAAGATTTTCAAATTAGCGGCTGTGGTGCACATATTGGATGTCAGCTTGGAACCATTTTTATTTAGGACAAAGTAGACATCATTAGAAGTCTTTCAGTGAAAACCCCATGCTGATATATCCATCCATTTGGAGAGGAGCAGAGACAACAATATTTTCAAGATATGACTTTCCATTCAGGAAGAGTAGCAATAACAAGATTTTCAAGATGGCTGAGGAGTGGCCATATTGAACGTCAGATTGGCACCATTTTCATTTAAGACCAACTGGACATCATAAGAAGTCTTTTGGTGAAAACCTTATGTCAATATGACTTTTTGTTCAAGTAGAGTTGTGATAAGATTTTTAAGATGGCTGCCATGGCAGCCATACTGGATGTCAGATTGCCACCATTTTTATTTAGTACCAGCTACACATCATAAGAAGTCTTTCAGTGAAAACCCCCATGTTCATATCAGCATCCATGTAGGAAGAATAGCAATACCAAGATTGTCAAGATGGATGCTGTAGTGGCCATATTGGATGTCATATTGGCACCAATTTTTATTTAGGACCAACTAGACATCATAGGAAGTAATTTAGTACAAACCCAATGTTGATATAAACATCCATTCAGGAAGAGTAGCAAAAACAAGATTTTCAAGATGACCACTGTACTGTAGTGGCCATATTGGATTTCCAAGTAGCACCTTTTTTCATTTAGTACCAACTAGACCATGTGATGAATGTGTGTATAAAGTTTCATGGCAATCCTCCAAGTAGTTTAGGAGGAGTAGTGATAACAAACTTGTTATAATGTATGGACAAACAACAGACAACAGACCATCCCATAAGCTCTTCTGGTCTATGACCACTAGAGCTAATAAAAAATGTATGGAATTTAGGACCATACAAAAACAAAAGACCCATATAGGCCTGATATCACTCACCTGATATCAGACATATGTCAACTTGTGAATGCAATTTCACACTTATTGAAACTAGTGGGGAAAGAAAATCTTGGAGCAAATTGTTCCTACATGGTCTATTAATGTCGGTGTCATTTCTCGTCTTTCCTAGACTGTATATATAGGATCACTTTCTCTTCATAAAAAGAACAAGTCATTTATACAACCAGCATTGCCCTATGGATCTCTCCCAGACCCTGGGGACTTGGCCCAGATTCATAACTTAGAAACTATTCATAGCCTCACCTTTGAAGTATACAGACTTACTTGGCAATACAAGTGGAGTTGACATATGCAGAGTGTATGGATTCCAGAGTCCGTACCTAACCCCACTTGGGGCCCTGCCCCTGGAGTAATAACCTGAAAACCTCTGAGAGCAGCATTCAATGGAGCTGCAAAGGCTCAATGCTTAAAGTGTTCAACACATAACCAGAAAGTTGCAGGTCTGAGTCCCACCATCTGACAAGCTTTGCTCTTAGCAATCAAATTTGGAAGTGTTTCAGAAGGAAAGCATATACAGTAGTATATATATTTCTTAATTTGTAAAAGCTAGAAATACAAAATATACACTGAAAATAATTTGTGAGTAATGGCACTGAACATGCCTTAAAATAATGCATAATAAATATGATGACATATAAACAACAAATGTTTTAGGCACTTAAATATGGCAATATTAGTAACTGTTGAACTCTATTTAACCAAACATAATTTGCTTCAAAATATTATTGAATTGCAAATGTGCTCAAGTTTTTAGCAATAATTCTCTGCAAATAAATGTATAGACTTTAACATGGTTTTTTTACAAGAAGTATGTTCTTAAGCAAAATCTTTCTTATTGCACATAATTAAAAATGTAAAGAAATCCTCATCCTTAGATACTTTTATTAGTGATCCTGATAGGCAGAAATAGAGGAATGTTCCCCAACTGTGCCTTCAGTGCCCTGCCCTCTGCCCTTAGTGTTCTTCTAGTCCCCCCTTCTACCCTCCAGGAGCCCACCACTCTGCCTCTCTCAGGATCACTAAAACATCTTAAATCTGCCTTGTTTTCTATTTATTCCACTTATTTTTCTGCTTATTCAATGAAGGATAAACTTGTGAATGTGGTTTTGTCTGTTTCAACTTCCAAACATATTAAATTACTGATGTCACATCTTTATTATGGTCACAAAAATGCCCTTTAATAAAAAAAAAGGTGCTGCTTCCGTCAACAAAAGTGCCCTTCTTCACCTCTCCTCTGTAAGAATTTCATAGCTGGAACACTGTTTAGTGGTGTGCATTGGAGATGCCTTTTAGTTCTTTAGCCAAGAGGATACACTACATCATAAGTTATTTCCTACAAAGGTTTTATCCACAAGATTGTAATAATTCATTCGTATTTTACAAACTAGTCTTATAAATAGAATTATATTATCAAATTATTATCAACTTACAGTGTTACAGGTTACATTATTTTGTTTTTCTTCAGTTTAAATTACATCCCCATAAATTTAATTTGTTGTTTTTATAACTTGTTCCATTGAAATTTATACATCTTATATTCTAAAATCCATTTTTTTTTTCAGTTTCAATTTTTTTCTGCAAGGGGAAGAACTCTGCTTAACTCCAAACCTGTGATTCCAAATAGTTATATAGGTTACTTCCCTTGCTTTCCTCTAACAAAAGCTCCAGATCAGTAGAACGCTTTCTGTTGAAATTTCATTCAATGCTGTCGACTGCATATGTTATGAAAACAATTGTTTCACGGTTTTTCTACTTTTTGAATCTTCATCCATATTGGATGGCAAAGCAGCATAATTTGTCCAATACTGAAAGGCTCCCAAGCCTGGATGCTTTGTGTCAATATTTGTCAAATTCTGGTCCGCAAGTTTTTGAGATAAAGTTGTGTACATAGTTTTCTCCTTTTACCAATGGCAGCCATACTAGATGGTGGAACAGCATTTATGGTTCATACAGGCCTGGAGTGGGTTTTTTTTCCAATGACTTTTCAAGGATAGAATTTTCAAGGAGTCATTTCTTCCAAATGTTACCATGTTTATCACTGCATAAAATGGTACAAAAGTAAAAAAGTAACAGAAAAACACATAACTGCACCACTACTGCAAAGGGCCACTACTCAATCTGATAACTAACAGTGACTTGTGTGTATTTTGATCCAGTTGATTTTATCTTATTTATTTATTTGTTTTAGAAAAAACATCAATAACAAAAATTCTGAATTTAAAAGACGATGCATCTTATTAACTTTCTGTATTCCCTCTGATAAGTTTGATGTCTTGGAAAAAATTCAAGGACTTTTATTTCATCAAATTAAAGGTCTTTTCAAGAAAACAAAAACTTTGTGAAATTCAAGGAGTTATCAAGGCAACTCCTCAAATTCAGGACTTTTCAAGGTTGTATGAACCACAGCATCATCTGTACAAATCTGCATGGCATTCAAACTACATGTATGACACTTTCTGTCAAATGATCAAAGTCTGCTAAGTGGTGTTTTTAGAGGAAGTTCTTAAAGCTTTTATATTTTTAGTAACAACAGCCATATTTGAAGGAAGATTTGGCATCATTTGTATCAGCTTAAAAGCCCCTCATACTAGAATGATTTCTGTAAAATTTGACCAAATTCTTTGAGTAGTTTTTGGAAAGAAGTCATTTAAAGGATTTTCCATTTTTAGTAATGGCAGCCATATCTGATGGCAAATTGGCATCATTTGTATAATTTTTACAGCTCTTATAAACCAGAATGCTTTCTGTAAAATTTGGTAAATTTTTGCTCAGTAGTTTCTCAGAAGTTGCTTCAAGTTTGGTCTATTTTTAGTAATGGCAGCCATATTGAATGGCGATTTGGCATAATTTTGAACATATTTTAAAGCCCTTTATGCCTGGATGCTTTCTGTCAAAATTGGGTCAAATTCTGTTTAGCAGTTTTAAAAAGAAGTTGTTTAAAGGCTTTTCTATTTTCAGTAATGGTGGCCATATTTTATGGCAGATTTGCATCATACCGGTATGTATAAAACTGAAAGTCATCCATGCCTGGATGCTTTCTGACAAATCTGGTCAAAGTCTGTTGAATTGTTTTTGAGAAGAAGTTGTTTAAAGGTTTCTCTATGTTTGGTAACAGTAGCCTTATTTTATGGTAGATTGGAAGCAAATTTGAAAGAACTGCATGCAAGGATGCTTTCTGTCAGATTTATTCAAATTCTGTTGAGTGTTTTTTTGAGAATCCATTTAAGGGTTTTCCTTTTTTTAGCAATGGTGGCCATATTTAAAAGCAGACGGTCATCATTTGAATGAATTGGAAAGACCTTCATTCCAGGAGGCTATCAAATTTGGTCAAATTCTGTCGAGTGGCTTTTGAGAAGATGTTAACAGACATCGGATGAGGCACTAAGCACAAGTGACAATGGATCATACCATAAGTTTACTTGGCCTTATGACCAGGTGAGCCAAAAATTTAAACCAAATCTTTAACCAATGATTATATATACAGATGATGTTACTGCAGCTATTGAAATGAGTGACCTATACATCTTGCTGAATTCAAAACAGGTGAGACATAACTGGAACAAGTTATGTTTGAGTACTCGATTCTTTAATCACTCAAGTACACATTATCATGCTTTTTGATAATACTTTACAGAATTTGTTCACCTTGATTAATACCATACTTGGTCTTACAGATATGCACTACAAATATAGGAAAATGCTGAATAATATGCGTAATCCTGTAATTTTTTGAAGTGAATACCTCTAAAATCCATCTCGTGATCAATCCTTTTGTGTATGTACATGTACTACTATGATGTCGATTTTTCATATGTAAAGCTGTGAAAACACAAAGACACCAAGATGTATTTTTAACTATTTTACTTAATTTTAATTTAAATTCCAATTTAAAACAATTTCTTAATATCATGTTCAAAAAAATTCTTCATTGCCTTCTGTTACAAAAAAAATCTAGATAACAGAAAATACCCCCAGCGACTTAACTCCAATTTTTTTCTTAAACTTGAGTTGAAAACATTTAAAAGATTAAAAGCAAAAGAAGGAAAGTCTTTCAATTTGACATCCAAAAAGCCAAGATGAAAAAACAATTCTCTAAAAGCAAAATACTCTGAAGGAAACTATTCTGTAAAAGCAAAATGTTACACATGAAAAAACTTTAAGCATAAAATTTTATCCAGGAACAACTTCGAAATAAGTCACTGTACTTTTGCATCATTTTCATGTCTCTAAAATTCAGTCAATCCCAATGAAAACTGTTTGAATATATTGTCAATTTAGCATTCCTATCATCTTCTGCAATGAACTTTTGATAACGACATACAACAGTGACAAACTGGTGTGAAATCAGCCCAAGGGCTTTTAGAATACACTGATTCCTTTATTATAGTGCAAAATTTAATTATTTCTGATGGTATTGTAGTTATCTACGTCTTAGATGAGAAGATACATTTGTATATAATTCTCTAAATTCTCTTGATAAATTTAATAATTGTTTGGCTATGATAGAGGGGTACATCAGTATTTACTGTTAATTTTAATGGCTGTGATTCCTATCACCACTAAATATGGTGTTATCTGTAGTTACTCTGGCCCAGTGGGGGATGTTACATTCAGGCTGTCAGGCAATTGAAACAAAGAAACCATTATTGGAAGGAAGGTGTGTTTGTAGACTTACAATAAATCAATGACAGCAAGTTTCCCTTTATAGCCAAACATTTAGTTTTGTGACCATTTGAATGTGAAATTCATAGCTCTTTTAGTAGGTGTAAAGTGCTTAAAATAGAGTTAAGTAGTTACAGTGTAATTTGGAATTAATTATTTCATAAAGAAATATTTTACAAGTAATTTCCCACTTAATAAAACATTTTTGGAAATTCTAATACACATTAGGATCATTTATAACCTAGAGTCAACCATCGTGCTTGGAGTCAGCATGTAGAACTAAAAGGCTTCATATTTAATTAAATGTGAAAAAGAAAAACCCTCTAATTGTCTAATTCCCCAAGCAAAGCGCAGTTACAACAGATTTTGCACTACAAAAATGGTGGAGAATTCAAAATGAAAATATTATTGTGTGAAATTATATTCAAAATTTTCTGGTTTCATTGGATTTAGGGGAATTTTATTCTTTTTTGGCTTTGCTGACTCAACAGGAAAATTCAATAGCAAACATTTTTGTATAAATCATATCAAGGAATTTTCTTTTGGCCTTTTGACACAATTTCATGAAGTGGTCTGTTTGGTGGAAATTTCTTCTTTGGGATCCATACATGTATGTGACTTGGGACTGAAGTAAAATGGATAGAAGCTGTGTGGATTTCAGTCTGTTGTCACCATTTTCTGGCAATGGAAGCCAAGATGCTAAATTATGGTTAACTCGCTTCCAACTTTTCAGAACAACCAAGGGACTAAACGAGAACAAAACAAAAGCAATACTACCCTTACTATAAACAGACAATGCACTACGGTGGTATATATCACTGGCGCAAGATATAAAAGATGACTTTAATTTGCATCAAAAAGAATTCATTAGTACATATGGTCCTGATGAAAGAGTACAATGGCAAAGAACAGCACCGCTATACCAAACATCCCAAGGTACCAATGAGAAAGTTGAAGACTTCTTCAACAATATAATTTCCAAGGGAGCTGAAATAGAAATACCACAGATACAAATTAAACATATCATCATCAATGGATTGAAGCCACATATACGACAGTTCGTATTGCAACAGAATCCAGAAATGGTGGATGATCTATATCAAAGCGCGAGACTCGCAGAAGTCACTACGACTGACATACCAAGAGAGCAACAAACACTCGTGGTAGCTATTCAGACTGGAAGAAAAACTAGAAGCAATGTCAGTTGCAATGACATCCAAGCTAGATTTCAAGCATTCACCAAAAGAAATTGGAAATTGGAACAACCAAACAAAGCAGCAACCTGAAGTTTGTGGATGGTGTGGAAGATTTCCATGGCATGTAAAGCAGAAATGTCCAGCAAATGGCAAACAATGCCATAAATGTGGAAAATTAACCATTTTGCAGTAGCCCAACGGACTCAGTCGACAGTCTGACAAGATACATTAAAAGTCCATCACAGTAAGAATATGTAACAACCAAATCTCAGTAGCATACATGATCCTATCACATCAGGCATTAATAGAAATCACCTCACATTGATTATCAACAATACAATAACAACAGCACTAATTAATACTGAAGCAGCACTTTCATGCATTTGATGTAGTCAGCTGCAGCGTTTGGATAGTAATTTTGAATTGGAACCACCCAAAATTCCCTTCATCATTGGTGTTAATAGGGGTCAACAAAAGCTTCTTGGATGTATAACACTGGACCTAAAAATCAACATACCCACAGCTGCACACAGTTTCTATGTTTTTAAACATATACACTGTGACCTTATTCTGGGTATGGACTTTCTGTAAAGCAAGAAAGCTACAATAGACGAACTCAAAAACAATATCCCTGTATGATGGATTAACAGTGTCTGCCTTAAAAAGTGAACATAAACAGAAATTAAACCTAGCTAGAATGGTTGCTAGGATTGTGGTTCACACCCAATCTGAATGTGAGATACCAGTGAACATTAAGAACTGCCCAAGGGACAACATATTGTTACAACCTGTATCACACTTGCCCTCCACAACCCAATTACTTTGGGAAAGAGCAATAGATAAGATTCAAGGATGCAGTGGACGATTTCATTTACTAAATCCCACAAAGACATTACCTTACAACCTGGTAAAACAGTAACAACTGTAAGTTACTGAAACTGACGACATTACACAGCCTGACCATGAACCTGATCTGTTACAATATGGGCATTGTGATGTGAACTGTGCACACACAGCTGACAGCTCTGAAAGGGATAAATTTGCGAACATTGCACAAGACCTTGGCTTTGATTTGTCAGATTCTGATTTGATGTCTGCTGAAAAATTGTATTTCCAAGAATTTATTGGGAGAAACAGATATGTGTTTGCAGAGGACTTATCGGAATTAGGATGTACAGATATCTACCAACATAAAATTGACACTGGCAATGAAAGACCTGTTAGGCAAGATGTTACAGAACCAACCCCATACAAAAAGCAGAAATTGACACACAAGTTCAAGAACTGTTAAAGTATGATATCACTGAACCATCAATATCACCATGGCAAAGCCCAGTGGTTCTTGTGTAACGAAGAAATCTGGGGAATACAGATTAGCAGTTGACTACAGGAAGCTAAACAAGCTTACAAAACCAGAAGTATTTCCTCTTCCATGTTTTGATGACATGATGGATAGCATTGGCCAATCTTGTGCAGTATACTTTTCATCGCTTGACATGTTTTCTGGCTTCTGGCAAATAAAGCTTGATCCTGAGACCAGAGAAAATACTACATTTGTCATATCCGATGGTTGTTATGCATTCAAAAAGCTTCTGTTTGGATTGTCCAATTCACCCATGAGTTTCCAGCTTACCATGAAAAAGCTATTGCAAGGTTTAGCTTACAAACATTTTCTGTGCTACATTGATGATGTGCTTGTGTATAGTCGCACCTTAGAGGAACATTTCTCTCATTTGCAGGAAGTATTTGATAGTCTGTGCAAAGCCAATCTTAAAATGAAACCATCAAAATGTTGCTTTGCAATAAAAAGGGTCAAATATTTAGGACATATTATTTCCAAAGACGGAGTGAAGTGGACTCGTATAAGACCAAGATAGTGTCCGACTTCCCAAGACCAAAGAATACACGAGATCTCAGAAGTTTTCTGGGATTATGCAATTGCTAGATGCTTTGTGAAAAGCTATAGTAACATCTGTGCACCCTTGAACAGCCTTCTCAAAAAGGATGTAAAATTTCAGTGGACTCATAAATGTGAATTAACTTTTAACAATAGAAAACAGCTCTGACTACAACACCTGTCTTAGCTTACCCAAACATGGATAACCCCTTCATTCTCTCAACAGATGCTTCTGGATCAGCCATATCTTACATTCTCACTCAAATGGATGATCATGGTAGAGAACATCCTATTTCATATGGAGGCCAGAGCACTAGTCTATTTGAAACGAAATGGGGCATATCCGATAGAGAAGGTCAAGTGTTAGTGGAAGGAGTATGGTATTATAGGTACTTTCTTGAACACCAGAAATTCACTGTCGTCACTGATCACTCAGCCCTAATATAACTTAACATTAAAAATCCAACAGGACACTTGGGTCACTGGAGTAAGTTATTACAAGGATTTCATTATGAGGTCATTCACAAAAGTGGTGCCAGGCATACCAATGCTGACTCTTTATCAAGGATTCCATACAGCGGTGCAATAAATGACAATGAGGCTGCTCACAGTCAGACTGAAACAGACTCGAGTATATTGTTTACAAACATCAATGAACCTGTAATAGTGACCTCGGAATGTGACCCTTCATGCTCTCCCAGCAGGGTGCAATCTCAGCCAGTCTCTGTGTATAGTGCAGTAGACCAGACTGTGGATAAGCAGCTAGTATCAGGTTTCATTTCCAACAGAGGGGAGGAAATCAAAAGGTTTCAGTCTCTGTGTCCTGACTTGGCCCCAATCAAGTGCTACCTAGAAACAAAAGCAGCAAAGACAGTGTCTGAACAGTGAACAGTACCACATGCTTGATGTACTTGTGTACCATTTGTGGGACAGACGGCTAAGAAAGAAATCCACATTAAACCACAGTTGTATATTCCTACAGGTCTATGCCATGAAATTCTACATAACTGTCATGAACAAGTAACTGGAGGAGGACATCAAGGTTTTGACAGAATTTATGCAACAACACAGTCAAAGTACTACTGGCCAAAAATGTATACTCAGATAAAGACTGTTAAAACCTGTGAGGAATGCCAACAAGCAAATCAGCCTTCTCACTCTAGCAAGGCACCACTCCACCCAATGCCATCAGTTGGAGTATTTGAACCCAATGTCATCAGTAGGAGTATTTGAACACTGAACACTGATATAGGGATATTCTTGGCCCAATAACTGTAACAAAAGAGAAATACCAGTATATCTTTTTGTGCATAGACAGTTTCAGCAGATTTGCAGAAGCATTGCCATTATGATCACAAGAAGCAAGTGAAATAGCAGATATATTGTACAAAGAAATCATTTGCCATTATGAGCTCCTACAGTTCTAATCTCTGACCATGGCCAGAACTTCCTGTCGCGTATCATATTGGAACTCTGTAGTAAAATGGATATTAAATGCTTCCATACATCAAGCTACCATCCAGAAACCTACTTCACATGTGAGAGATTCAACATTACATTAGCCCAATCTATACACATCCAAACTGATGAAGCGCAACAGAACTGGGTCGATTTGTTGCCAAGAATACTAATGGCTTACTTCAAGACACCATGCACTAATTCAACAGGATTCTCCCCCTACGAACTAGTCTTTGGAAGAGAAATGAGAGCTCCAATGGATGTTTCTCTTGCTGACCCTACAAATATCAAGAACCCAGCAAAGGACACCACAACTTATTTACAAAAACTAAAAACACAGATGGAAATAATGAGACAAGTGGCCCAAGACAACATTCAGAAATTGCAACAATATAAGGACTACCATGATAAACATGCTCAAGAACCCTCTCCATCAACCTAGGACAAAGAGTATGGTTACACAATCCATATGTGCCCAAAGGTAGATCAGCTAAACTCCACAAAAAATGGACAGGATCATAGTACATCAGTGACATCAGACCCAATCATAGGTACAAATTATGTAATTGTGCTAATCACAAGGTACAAAGGTCCCTAGTCCATGCAAACAGACTAAAACCACACTTAGTCAGTGAACAGAGAAGAGTATTTGGATCAAACAACTCAGGAGACCACAACAGCAAAACGAGACTCGTACATCATTTGAGACTAAAAAAGATGGTAGCTGTTCCCCAATGACACCAGCCCACAGCAAGTAAACTCGTACCCCAAAACCTGCAACTGAGTCATCATCAAGGGCCCCGACATCAGAGGACCCAGCAACGTCTCAACCAAGGGATGAAATGGGGTATTGTTGATGCTATTGTAGCCTGCAGTCTGCATCATTGCAAATGTGTGTACAGAGTTAAATGGTGAGATTTCCCCAAGACGACATGGGAGCCAGAGGAAACCTTACCACAATTTTTACTCCGTGACTTTTATGTAACAAAAACACTAAAAGGAAAAAGGAAAAAGTTTAAAAAGTGAAGATTCCATATGGACTTGATCAGTTAGTTCTTAATTATGGACTGATTATATTTGTTTTGCAGTGCTCTACATTCCTATAAACCTTTTCCTTCCATATCTTTCCTATACCTCTTCCTTCCTATGTCATAGCAAAACTGATATATAAAGCCCACACTTGGACTACTGACAGCCGTGTTGCACATTCCAAATAGATTTTCTTTGCAAACAAATAACTTCCTGCAATATAACATTAAAGCATTGAATAGCACAATGTTTGTACTAACTCTTCTTAGGGTCATGAAAGTCTTTGGGTCATAGTGACATCTGGTTATTACCTGCAAAGTGATGTCACGTTCATGGAATATTATAAGATATATATTGGTGACAAGTTAAGATGTTTATGGAACAGACATTCACGTGACTCTGGAGAGACATAGACAATATAAAAACTATTATTGTGATTACTATTTGAGTCTTTAAAACTATTTTGTAAGTACACATCTCAATATAATTACCCAAATCAGGCATGCAAACATGCATGACTTTCATTTTTATTTGGAACTGGCATGCACCCATATGAACTTGTGGGACTACAAAGTTGTTTCTTTGTTCAATTGAAAAGATAGTAATAAATTTCAATATTGTTGTACCTTAGTATTCGGAACCATGGAATGTCAATTTTATTAACAGAATTAGATTTTGTAGGTTAGTGTGCAAGGATGTGTGGTTGAATACTTGTACCATTTAAATGACCATCAAGTACATGTTTACTCAAGTTTAATAAATAATTCGGCCCATGCAATACCAGTAGTATATGGTTGCATTAAAACTTGGGGACCAAATTTTGCTCGGTCCGAGGGGAATATTATAGTGCAAAATTTAATTATTTCTGGTGGTATTGTAGTTATCTATGTCTTAGATGAGAAGATACATTTGTATATAATTATCTAAATTCTCTTGATAAATTTAGTAATTGTTTGGCCATGATAGATGGGTATATCTGTATTTACTGTTAATTTTAGTGGCTGTGATTCCTATTAAATATGGTATTATCTGTAGCCACTCTGGCCCAGTGGGGATGTTACGTTCAGGCTGTCAGGCAATTGAAACAAAGAAACCATTATTGGAAGGAAGGTGTGTTTGTAGACCTACAATAAAGCAATGATAGCAAGTTTCCCTTTATAGCCAAACATTTAGTTTTGTGACAATTTGTTGTGAAATTTGTAGCTCTTTTAGTATGTGTAAAGTGCTTAAAATAGAGTTAAGTAGTTGCAGTGTAATTTGGAATTAATCAGCTCATAAGGATATATTTTTTGAAGTAATTTCCCACTTAATATAACAATTTTGGAAATTTTAATACACATTAAATCTTACTAAGGAGTGTGAGTAGAGAGTGGGATATATGGCTATAATTTGGTTATAGAATTTAGGTTTTGTGCATTTTGGTTTGTATACTAGAGTTAGATAAATGTCTACAGTTAACACAATCAGATCAGAAGTTTAGTTCAGGTGGCAGGGGACAGTTTCGTAAATTGGCCCCTGGCAAATTTCTTAACTTAAGGTTATGATGTGACTTTTTGAGCTATTATTGTTTAATAATTAAAGATATGGATATATTTGTGAATTAGCTGTTTCGGGCTTGTGTTGTTCTTCAAATTGTTGTGAGGCATGTACACCTCCCATAGTCAGTTCACAGTACGTAGACAGTGAAATACCAATAGTCAGCTAGGAAGCAGAGCTAGCCACCCACAGCTGTAAACATGTAGATTCAAGGCAAGAAGAATATCTCAAAAACGGCTTGGATGGCAACTATTTTGAATTGCATCAAGCTGTTTAGTACACAATGTTTTGTGGAAATATCACCTAGGAAAAGGGCTTGTGTTTGCTCTGTGAGCATCACTTGATGTCAAAAATGACCTTCGGATGTGAAAAATGGAGGTATAAATTTGGGGTTGAGGTACATAAACTTCTTTTGCTATGAACTGCCATTGACTTGTCAGGTCAAGTGAATAATATTTTTATGCTTTGTTTTAATATAGCTGTCCAAAAATATGGACCTTTTTGGCCTCACTTGTGTATTTTATTTTTTATGATTTTTTATATTAGGCTAATGGATGCGGCATTAAATTTGTGCAAAAAAACTGTCCCTTGCACCCTTAATTAAGAAAAACTGCTATTTTTTTATTGGCACAGTCAGTCACATCTGTTATAATTTTCTGTTTCTTTGTATGTATGTAGGTAATTTTTATGCATTAGCCTCATTATACTACCTTCCTTTTTCAACATACTACTCTCTGCTGTATGGAAGACTCAGTTGATGGGGAGGTAACTGTGTTTTGCACCTCTATGTTAAAGCTATTTCCATCATGACAAAATAACATATTTTGGGCTTAACTTACTAAATATGGGAAAATAATGGAGATTATAACATATTTTCTTGCTCTTTCTATAGTTGTATAGCTCTGCACCTCTATTTTAATTAATATTATTCATATTTCAGTACAAACACACAAAAACAATTACATAACCTGTTGTCGCGCATTCTTCCAAGTAATTTTACTCCGCAGGAGCAGATATACTTCAGAGAAATCATAAATAAACATACTATTATGAAAGGTTAATGCCGCCAATGGAACAGTCTTGCAAATAGTGATCAAAGATTCTTTTGATAGCTAGAATGTAAATTGTCAAAAGAGCGGATCATTCTTTTCTCTTGGCATACCAATTCCCCTGGCCAAAATCAGAGTTATTCTGCCTTTATTAACTGAAGGTAAAAAAGTACATGCCTCGTCTTTCATGGACTTTCATAACAGAAAAAATATTTTTACATTCATGGGATTGAAACATTCTAATTAGTTCACAAAGTTTGCTTCAGTTAACAATACAGTTTTTTTATCTTAAATTCTCATGTTTCCACTGAGTATTAAAAGTGCATCAGTATCACTTGTTTCTTTTCTTTTTGCAGGTCTCAATTTGCATGGTAAAATATTATGATTAATTGACCAGTCAAGCTGATAGAAGTACTACCTTGAACCTGATCCAGATTCTAATCCTGATCTAAGTGCACAAGAGATTGACTTTGACGGACAGATTTAGCTGCCGCAAGAGTTGTGTTTTTTGGTATGTACTCATTAAAAGCCAAGCGGTTAAAGTGATTCCATATCTGGGATTGAATTGTTCACTCTCAATATGTGTTCTATACCTTATCTTACTATTTACTATCATTTGTAAACACCAAAAATCATTCATGTCAATTGTAAGTGAATGGGAGTCTGAGCAGAAATTTCTCTGTTAAATTGTATGGGGTATTTATATATGTATGGTCAGTTTCAGTGACTGTTTATCATTGGATTTATTTGATATGTCACATTGTAAGCTTAGCAGGGTCCCACACAGCAATATATCAATGTTCTGACCTGGCCTAGTGTTTGTTGATTAAACTCTGATATCTCCTAATTAGCTAGACTGTTGTGATTACCTCCCACCCACCCCACCCTCCACACAAGATTGCTGCTGCTATTAGCACCACCAGAACAATAATGGAAGGTTAGGAACTATTTTTTTTTTATATGAGACTAAAATTACTTCTAAAGAACATTATTTACTTTTCTGTGTGGTTTATTTCTATTAAGTTAGCTAGAACAGTTTATACAACCTTTTCAGTTTTGTCATTGACAACAAACATAGTATTTCTGTCATTCACTCATAAAATCTGTAACTCCAAAGTCTCTTCTCGGCATTCAAGCAGCACTGTAAAGGAATTTTGGGTCTGTCCTGATCCATAGTGATAAAACAAAGACAAGAAGCATCCAAGGTTGCACACAATTTTAAATCTTTGAACAAATGCAGGCAGTCACAACTCACAATATACACAATGCAATGCTTTTTGCCGCAAAGTACAGTAGTCACTTTTCTAAAAGAGTAATAACATCATTAGTTTTGCATACAAAACATTTTCCTTTATACCATTTTACTAGATAATGTCTAAATATGTGATATGTACACAGCTTTTGACAGAAAATATTTTGAGCAAAATGTTTAAGGTGGCAGGGGACAGTTTCGTAAATTGGCCCCTGGCAAATTTCTTAACTTAAGGCTATGATGTGATTTTTTGAGCTATTATTGTTTAATAATTAAAGATATGGATATATTTGTGAATTTGTTGTTTCGTGCTTGTGTTGTTCTTCAAATTGTTGTGAGGCATGTACACCTCCCATAGTCAGTTCACAGTACGTAGACAGTGAAATACCAATAGTCGGCTAGGAAGCAGAGCTAGCCACCCATAGCTGTAAACATGTGGATTCAAGGAAAGAAGAATCTCAAAAACGGCTTGGATGGCAACTATTTATTTTGAATTGCATCAAGCTGTTTAGTACACAATGTTTTGTGGAAATATCACCTAGGAAAAGGGCTTGTGTTTGCACTGTGAGCATCACTTGATGTCAAAAATGACCTTCGGATGTGAAAAATGCAGGTATAAATTTGGGGTTGGAGTGCACAAACTTCTTTCACTATGAACTGCCATTGACTTGTCAGGTCAAGTGAATAATATTTTTATGCTTTGCTTTAATATAGGTATCCAAAAATATGGACCTTTTTGGCCTCACTTGTGTATTTTATTTTTTTATGATTTTTTTATATTAGGCTAGTGGATGCGGCATTAAATTTGTGCACAAAACTGTCCCTTGCACACTCAGCATCAAGTCTAGAGAGGTCTTCAGGGAATGTTTTCCATGAGGTCCCCCAGGATCATTTATAAGCTAGTGTCAAACAAAGTGGAGGGAGTCAGCATTTAGAACTAGAAGGCTTCATATTTAATTAAATGTTAAAAAAAAAAAACCTCTGGTTTGTCTAATTCCCCAAGCAAAGCACAGTTAGAACAGATTATGTGCTACAACACCTTTATCAAGGGCACAAAGACACAAAAGACATTACACAAACAAAGCAAGAACAAAACACAGAGCCATAATCACTATACAAAATCTACATGATGTCTGCTGCAGATATTTATGTAAATGATACAATGAAATAATAAATAAAATGAGCATGGTTGAACAGGGTTGAACGTTGCTACTTTTTAATATGCATCTTGATAAAATGCTTGTAAGGCAGAAATCTGCTGCAGATATTTACATAAACAATACAATGAAATAATAAATAAAACGAGCAAGGTTGAACTTTGCTACTTTTTAAGATGCATTTTATCAGGATATATCTTAAAAATTGGCAACGTTCAACCCATTCAACCTTATTTGTTTCATTTATTATTTCATTGTATCATTTACATAAGTATCTGCAGCAAACATCATGTAAATTCTGTATAGTAACTACGTTTTTGTGTTTTGTTCTTGTTTCGTTTGTGTAATCGTCTTTTGTGACTTCATGCTCTTGAAAAAGGAATCGGTAGATTCCAAAAGCACTTGGGCTGGTTTCACACCAGTTTGTACTGTTGTGTGTCAGTTTTTCTTTCATATCTAGGATCTTTTTTGATTCAGTGCTTTTGGAAAAACTGCTGTTATTCGCTGTGTGAATTGTAAAATATATATATATATATATATATATATATATATATATATATATATATATATATATATATATATATATATACACTGTAACAGTTGAAAAATGAAATTAAACATTTATGAATGCAGATGTCATTTCAAATATTTTAGACAGTAATCACGAGTGAACAACAGAATTGAATACCACTGTTATCAAAATTACATAAATAATAAATATACTGAATATTTCCTCAAAGTATTTTATGGACTGAATTTTCAAAGCATCATGCAGTTAGTCTGTCCTCTTCATGAGATGAATTTCATATTAAATCTTTCAAATATTCACATTAGACAGGTGTAATTTACGATTCTATCCTGTCATATAGAGAAACAATATTTACAGGAACCAGATGAAATGATTTTGAATAACCAGGGTCCATTCTTGAACGAACAACTGTGGAGGGAAATCCCCCCACCCCTATTTGAAAGAAAGGTGTGGAGGGAATTTTCTACATGTTGGGGAGATTAAATGAATAATAAAAGTAGTGCTTGAAAAATGAAAAATTTAGACACATTTGGTTGAATTTTTGACTCTTTTAGAGATCAGAATCCCACAATTACAAATCCTAGAACAGATTCTAGATCACACCTGAAATTCTGTTAAACTTGTCTGGCTATACAACAATTAACAATACCCCAACCTGTTCATATTAGAAATAACTTTTCACACAGAGATGGTAGGAATAAACATTTTTATATGGAATAATTTAGCCACATGTATCAATGTTGCTGCATAATGGCTTTCAGCTTCTGAGTTCAGTTTGAAATTAATTCAAATCTTATGCAAGCCTGGGGACATACATGTGGTCTAAATAAACTGGTAATTCAGATGATGGTTGGTTGGGTTTCTAGCAGCACTTTGAATGCATTATTGACTATATCATGTTGAGGAAAGGGGAGCTCCATTAAGTGCCTTTCCCATGGATACACCGAGGCAGTTGACCCAGGCTGGTATGGATGGGTATTGGACCACTGACCCTTGTATTATAAGTCTGATGCTAAAATAACTTAGCTACTGCTGTTCCTGATAATTCAGGTGAACAAGTTTTGTATAAACTGAGCTACCTGTATACTCATTAGGCCTTTTAAAAATGAGAATAAATAGACTGTGTAACAAAGCTGGACAATCCAGATAAACTTTATATCAAAAGAACATCTTTGAAAAGTAGTTAAGTAAATGACGGAGTTCACTCAAAAAGTTTTTTCTTTTGTTTGGATGGATACAAAGCTCTACCAAGATCAAGTACTATAATGTAGGTACAGTAGCCAGGTCCTGAAAAATGAATTGACAACTCCATGATTGTACAGCATGAATTGACAACTCCATGATTGTACAGCATGACAACTAATGTGTTCATGCTTGCATGTGTACATATGTGAGTGTGCATGCTGCTAAGAAAAATAACTAACCTGCCAGTGAAACATATTACCAGTAAACACTGCTATACTTTGTGAAACCTAATTATCGTCATCGTTTGACAGTGCACAACTTTTTTTCTTTAATGTCCATCGCAAACATCTAATTGTATAATCGAAGCAAACAATGTGTTACTATAAAAGCTCCATGGTAGATCCATATAGTAGTTGGGAGAGGATCCATATAGTAGTTGGGAGAGGATCCATATAGTAGTTGGGAGAGGATCAAAATCAGTTTAACAACTGATGACTATCAACTACCTCTGGGTGCCTTCCTCACACCAAACCACTCATCCAAATCCTCATGTATTGTCGATTCCTAATATCCTTTCATACTGAAACTCTCTGCCTACTATAATCTAATCTTTCTGTCTACTACTCTGGTTTCAATACCACTGTCTACATTTCATTGTGATGTGTAAATTCAGTTGTCTAAATGCCCTTCCCCAATGTCCCACCCTGCTTAAGAAGCAATTACCCATTGAGAAGGACTTCAGTGGTTCATAAAACAGCCTATATCTGTTTCCTTTCTATAATTCAAGGGGTCAGTGAACATCAATTTCCCACAGGCAAATGATTATGAAAGATTCCTACAGATATGTAGATAAATGTATAGACCACCTGTACTTGCTTGTAAGTCAGGCCCAACTGCAAACTACACAGACCCAGATCTAAAGTCACAATGTGCCAGCAGATCTGGGTCTATACAGCTTGTTAGGAGTAATCAGAAGAACAACACAACACAGAGCCTACCGGTAATCTAACAGCACATTATGTGATGGCAGATTAGGGTTCATGTTGTCTGCAGTTGGATCAGACTTATAAGCAAGTATAGACAGTACTATGCTTTAAATAGGAGATATCTTTGTATAAAGGATATGACTTAAAACAACCCTACATGTATGCATCCTACTTATTTTCTTACCTGTGTATATCCGGGATCAGGATGGGGGGGGGGGGGGGGCACATGTCTATAACCTACTAAGCTACCTCAAAATAATTATCAAATTCTTGTTGTTTAACCTGTCCCACTTAACAC
Source organism: Margaritifera margaritifera (assembly GCA_029931535.1). Classification (NCBI taxonomy): domain Eukaryota; kingdom Metazoa; phylum Mollusca; class Bivalvia; order Unionida; family Margaritiferidae; genus Margaritifera; species Margaritifera margaritifera. The sequence continues at coordinate 23,411,974 of JAQPZY010001699.1, forward strand.
CCACACAATCTTAACAACTAAAATATTTTCTCTCAATCCATCATGCAAATATACAGGATATTTCATGGATAGAACTTGATAAGACATGCTTAAAGCTGACTCTATTATAAAAATGACCTATTTTGTTCTGGGATTTCTAACTACCTTTCAAAGAACTAAAAACAAGTCATCAAAGTTCTGGTAATTCTTCTGCTTATGGAAATTTAATACTTAAATTGCAAATTAAGAGGAAAAATGTTAATGATCAATCTCACAAAGACAACATTTTGTGTTTGCTTTGCCATGCTCTTATCTCATGCAATAAAAGCATTTAAAGTGGTAGATGATAACATGTTCCACAAAATGGTGTTTTGCCTGTGAAAGAACATGCAAGGGCAGCATCAGACAAAAATATGCGTACAAGAAATTCTTAATTAGAAAATAATTATGTTTAAAGGGTTTCTTTCGAGGTTTCTACACGTTTTTCCTGGATGTAGCATTTCAAATACTCAAAGCTATATCGAGTACAAAATGCCTGATCACTGAAAAAAAATCAAAGAAAGAATATCAGGCCCGCTCTGTATGCATATTTTTCGTAAGCACTCGGAAACCAAAGGCGTGTAATGTTAGATGAGGGAGTCTGCTTTGCATGACCTTCCGTGACAGAGTATTTAAGAATGCATAATATATTTGCCCAGTGCTAAAACCAAACTTGTCTGAAAATTTCTCTTCGTATAATATCTTTTACCAATGTTTGATGCTGCATACATGTATTTAGAAACATATTTTCACATGCAAATATCATATCAGACACAGACTATTTGGCAATTTATTTTCCTAAGAACTCCCACACCGTTATTTATTTTCTCTGTATCTTTACAACTGTATGCAGGAATCAGTGCCCATATTCATGCTTTTGTAAAATATCCATAAACATGTATACGTCTGCATACTTAGAATTTCCCCATCCCATAATAGACACTCATATTTCTTTCAAAACCTGGTTATAGATTTGTAATAACAGCTTTTGTTATATTGATTTGACAATGACGGTTGTTGACTCTTAAATGTATTTTATACGGGAATGACAAATTAGTGAGTGATGAGAAATCCACCCACCCCTTGTACTGGGGGTCCAATGTCAACCATACCGGACTAGGTGGTCTTTGTTTGAAGGTACAGATATACTGATTGACAAGTACATGTAAATGGGACACCTAAAAGTGGTCTAAGTAAAAAGGTGCTCTTTGTATGCAGGAAAATATATTTACAAGTAGATGTAAATGGAACTTATCAAGCTTGGCTTTTATACATGGGTGATGTTTACATGCAGGTGGTCCTGCAAGTTTGACCCTATTACTGTCTCACTATGCATACTGTACCTTGTGAAACTCAACAGTGGAAAGTCTCATTTGGTAAAAAAACTATACGGAAGGTGGAAAGTCTCATTTAGTAAAAAACTATATGGAAAACTATAAAACTATATGGAAACGGAAAACTATACGGAAACGGAAAACTATATAAAAAAAAACGTAAGCCGGAAGCTAGTGTTACATGTAGTCCTTGTACACAAGCAACTGTTTATTTAGTCTGAATATTAGCATTTCTCTCTTCATATACAAGCTGAATAGATAACAAAATCCAAATTAACAAAATCTCTATTTGGTGGCCACATACAATTAAACCCATCTGTGTCAATATTGCAGTTTTTAATAATGACCATATTAACAGTGAATGGAATGTTGAATGCAGGAGAGTGAGAGCAATGAAAAGCTTTTACTGTACATGTATAGAATTGCAATAATACAACATAATTGGAGCAATTTTAAAAGCACTCTCCTCCAAAAAGCGACTTTACTGCTCTTAATTCAAGGTCAGATTTGTTGAATACTAGTTTAACGATGTTTCATTGATATTTATAGTTCTTAAAGGAAATACCCAGTAGTAACTAGCAAAATATGCAATGCTGAATAATAATAATAATAATAATAATAATAATAATAACAATAATGATAATAATAATACAAGGAATGACAGACAATTACATTAACACAAATCGCTAGCGATAATCCCTATTACTTTCATGCACAGAATTTTACTATTGGAAGTCACAGTGTTCAAAAGAAAGTGTATATACCGTCATTAATCTAAATATCCTGACAATCCAATTTTCCAGACACCATATTTTCAAAATTCTTAATATTTTCAATAGTACATACAATTTCTGCACAAAATGTATATGTTTTAAGGCAACAAAAAATAATTCAAGTTGGAACTAAGGAATGTTTTACCCATACTCAAAAATAGGTGATTGAAAAGATGACCATCAGGCCTTAAAACAACTTTGATTACTCTGATTATTGTTCTGTTCCTCTACAGTTAACGAGCTGTAGTGGCTCAGTGGTTAGCATGCCGGACTCATGACCAAAAGGTTGCAGGTTTGAATCCTACCATAAGACCAGCCTGGGTCAGCTACTGTGGTGTATCCCAGGGCAAGGCACTTTACTCCAATTGCCTCGGCACTAAATAACCTCATGTTGCTGTGCCGTATAGCACCAAACCAAACCAAATCCTCTACAGTTCCCAGCTTTTTTAAAATTTATCTTTCTTCTGGCTGATACAGCCAGAGACAGATAGGTAACCAAATCTGAAGATTTTTATCCATCTGAATGATCACCATATTTTCGCCACTGTCACCTTATTTAAACAATTTCTAGTCATGATCTAGTATGCGAAGTGGGCCAAAATAATTTTACTTTCATACTACAGTACACATATCGTGGATCACAGATTGTACACTCAATCTAGTTGACGTGGACATAGGGGAAAGAGATTAAGTGTCCACTGCAAGAAGTGGATGTCCACCCACTGGTGGATTTCCCCCAAGTCTAGTGGAAATCCACTCAATCCAGTGGAAGTTCATCACGGATTTTATTGCAGCCATAGTGGGTTTTAAGGCACCACTCACTGATTTTATTGTATTTGCTCCATGAGTCGACACACTAAACAAACAAATGGAAAAAAGTCCAACGCCATTAACCCGACCATGGCAGGTGTCAATTTCATACCTTTACCTGTACAAACCATACAGTGGTAACATTTCTTGTGATATTTATCATTGGCCTAGCTAGGGATCAGTGGCCTAATGTAGAAAAATAAGATGTTTTACATTTTTGGGATATCTTCTCACTCCTGTCCATGACAGTGCATACATGAGAAAAATAATGTAGCTACAATATACATCCATGCTGATTGATTACATATACATGTACCTGTTAGCAAATACATATGTGGAAATTTACATACTTTTCTGCATCATGTGGTAACATTGATGTTCTTTCTCAATAAATGATATTTCATAAAAGTGCTTCATGTGCTGGTTATTGTCATTGTTTCCCTTTTATTTCCATACTATTTCCAAGACCTACTTTGAAGAAATTATTGAAAGCAGTAATACAAATAAAACTGTAAAGAGATTACAAACGAATGCCGTACTATTTATACTGTACATAAGAACACTAGCACATTACAACATCTCATAATTCTTTCCAAAGTTTATTCTACAGGAATTAAAAATGTGGCATCATATATTCAAATTAAAAATGATACACAAGCTATGCTACAAAAAGGTTTTTCTGTAGCTATACCATTAAACTTTGAAAATAACATTGTATATTAGAGAGTATGACAATTTTTTCAATGGGCGGAATTGTGTACACTGTATTGACTGTTGTGCTCTTTGATCAGTGGTCATTCATGTCAAAAACAAAGTGATTTCAATGAAAAAAAGTTACTTTTATGTCGTCACTTTTTTTGTGAATCTACATGCATCACCAGGCATTGTCTGAGGAGTAGCAGTCTTACTTCTGAAGTCAGCTGCTATGTATGTTACTGTAGCTTCCTGCCTCAAGTCAACAATGGTCAGTCAGGACAGTTTCTACTAGCTACTGTTCAATGTCGTGCTTTGATGTTTTAAAATGCACATTAACTGTCAAATGAAAATGTTGTCACAAAACCCCACACCTTAAAACTAAAAAGCTATTAGTTTGTGAAAAACAAATTTGGATGAGAAACGTATTGATGTTCAGTTCTCATATTAACACGTAAAACTGGTTTCTAGTGTTATATGAAAAACTAAATATAATTATTTTTTATTTTCCCAATTAGAGACCTACCGTTTAAATTAAATTTAGAAAAAAGTGTAATGGCCTCAAGTCATGTCTAAATTTTGTTCTTTTCTTCAAAAAATCAGAACCAGTGTATTTGTTCCAAGCTATATCACATCCCCTCCGTCTCTCTCTCCCAGACCCCACCCGCAATTATCTTCATGTTTGCATTTGTCAACTGAAAAAATTTTGAAATAAATTTTTGATACCACTCTTCATTCAGAATAAGTAAATAAGGACATTACTGCTTAGCAATTCATTTTGCATTTAAAAAGAATTTATATAATTAATTGGGTTATTAACCTGCTATTAATGTGCTTTTCTTATTTTTTTTTATTATCCATAGTCGAATCTGGTCATAATTAACATATATGAACTTAAAGCTTCAGAAATTTAATAGTTTGAAAGTCAAATGAGCCAGCATTACTGCAATAATCAAACTGAACACAGTGACAATATTCATGATGACCTTAAAATGAATATGAATGGTTTAAAATAAACAGGATATAATTGGGATTCACAACCTTTGAAGCCAAAACCTCTTCCACCTCCAGTTTGGAGTAGATAAAGAAGTTCTACCCGGGATACCTTTTTAAAGCCATTTAAAATATGAAGACACATATTAATAGCAATCAATGCAATTAGAGATAGATTTTATAGCCTTGACAAATATGTGGCTTAGCAATTTTGGGGGATATGTAAGGCTTTTGATAGATATGATGTGTTCAGCTTCTGCGCAATACAGTACAAGTTAAACATTGGAAAAACAAAGTATGAATAAGAAGAAATTCAACTTTTATAAAGCTAAAACCAAACCCCAATACAAAACTGGGGGCTATTTATTGTGCAGTCAATACAACTGTATCTACCATAGATACCCATTCACAACTAAGTTTGCATAATACCTAGTAGGCATTTTGGTTGAATTGCAAAAGATGATGATGATATGATGGATGTCCAGGAGAAATTACTGCTACTGCAATATGGAGGAAAACCCCACCCAACCCCCAATCGGCACATACTAACTGTCCTGATCATTTTTTCTATGCTGTTTACATGCATATCTTCAGGCAGTTAACCTTTGATTGGTATTTCTTTTAATTCAACTTCGGAGTCCATAATTTGTTCATGTGACTTTTAAGCCTAGTTTTTGTTCGCAAAGATTCAGTGCCATTTGGGAGATTATGGACATAAAACTATGCTTCCTTTCCTATGTAGTGGCCATACAATTTTCAGAAATGATGCCCATTGATTCTGTTTACTGTTGCAATTGTTTTGACTCAACAGGTGCATGCATCAAAAGGGGAATGTCACTGACTTACTGTAAAAGATAACTCAGTTGGAAACACGTCTACCACAACCAGACCTCTGTGCATACTTTTCTCAATGGCAGTATATCTACACAAACAAGAACAAGAGCAAACAACCGAACTGCAACCAGTATTCTTTATTTGTAAAAGAAAACACCAAATCATTATCATGCAATTTTATTTTATTTGCAAGAAAGGATATAATGCATCGTAGTTTACCTAGTTCACTTCCAACTGGCACTGAACGAGCCAGGCACATCAATACAGAATAGAAATATTCATTTTCTGGACAAGACAGTTTGGACAAAGTATAATTTTCATTTACAGACAAATAATCTGAAGATCATGAAAAGTAATCATTTTTTTTCATGTCTGAAAAATTGGATAAATGTCGGTACAGGTTATATGCAACAAACTGCAAATGGTGTTGACTTAGATCTGCCATCACATACGGAGTTAGGAGATCAGTCTATGCTGTGAATTCTTTCTTAGTGAACATCATAGACCTAGATCTGCCATCACATACGGAGTTAGGAGATCAGTCTATGCTGTGAATTCTTTCTTAGTCCTAGATCTGCCATCACATACGGAGTTAGGAGATCAGTCTATGCTGTGAATTCTTTCTTAGTGAACATCATAGACCTAGATCTGCCATCACATACGGAGTTAGGAGATCAGTCTATGCTGTGAATTCTTTCTTAGTGAACATCATAGACCTAGATCTGCCATCACATACGGAGTTAGGAGATCAGTCTATGCTGTGAATTCTTTCTTAGTCCTAGATATGCCATCACATACGGAGTTAGGAGATCAGTCTATGCTGTGAATTCTTTCTTAGTCCTGGATATGCCATCACATACGGAGTTAGGAGATCAGTCTATGCTGTGAATTCTTTCTTAGTCCTAGATATGCCATCACATACGGAGTTAGGAGATCAGTCTATGCTGTGAATTCTTTCTTAGTCCTGGATATGCCATCACATACAGAGTTAGGAGATCAGTCTATGCTGTGAATTCTTTCTTAGTCCTAGATATGCCATCACATACGGAGTTAGGAGATCAGTCTATGCTGTGAATTCTTTCTTAGACCTAGATCTGCCATCACATACGGAGTTAGGAGATCAGTCTATGCTGTGAATTCTTTCTTAGTCCTAGATATGCCATCACATACGGAGTTAGGAGATCAGTCTATGCTGTGAATTCTTTCTTAGTCCTAGATATGCCATCACATACGGAGTTAGGAGATCAGTCTATGCTGTGAATTCTTTCTTAGTCCTAGATATGCCATCACATACGGAGTTAGGAGATCAGTCTATGCTGTGAATTCTTTCTTAGTCCTAGATATGCCATCACATACGGAGTTAGGAGATCAGTCTATGCTGTGAATTCTTTCTTAGTCCTAGATATGCCATCACATACGGAGTTAGGAGATCAGTCTATGCTGTGAATTCTTTCTTAGTCCTAGATATGCCATAACATTACACAATGGCTGATCTGAGTCTATTATGTTTGCAGTTAGATCACTGTACTTCTTTAGATCAAGTAATTGTTAATATCATTGAGTTTGTTATACATGTAAGTGTGCTCCACTTAATTGTTAAAAAATACCATGTTTTACCCATGAAAATGGATCTTCATCTGTGGATGCAACCTGGGATGCATCCTGTGATGAGGTTCACACTAAGAAAGTCCTGGGCTTTTTAAAATAGTTGGGTTTGACTTTGTATTTGAAGGAATTTGCCCTTTTTTATTTTTATCTTTGTTTTGTATGCCTTTTTATAAATGCTTAATTTACTTGCCACCATAGCCAGGATTGTGCTGATGTGCCATTAAACCCTATACATACATACTGAATGTACCTGGGTTTAAGGTTTATGTGCCCATTTTGGTCATTACACCCTGTATTTTGGCCATATGACTTCAAACAAGCACAGCAGAAACATCACCAAAAATTTACCAAGTCCAAAATGCTTGCAGGGCCCCAGGTGTCCAAGTGGTCTAAGGTACTCACCTTTACAGATCACTGGCATCTCACCTCTGTCCATGTGGGTTCGAGTCTTGGCTTGGCCAACGTGGGTATGTGAGAAATTAAGCTTGCCAGTAGCTTCCCGTGGGTAAGTGGTTCTTCCTGGGGTTTTCCTGGGTTCTTCCTCCACCAAATATATTGGCTGCCATGTATGGCCATTCATGTGCTGAAAAACGGTGTTGAATCCACAAAACCAAACCAAACCAAATCAAAATGCTTGAATTCAGGTTTGAATTGACCCCTTGAACAGGTGGTTGTAAAGTTGAGGTCACACATCCCTAACATCAGTGACCACTATGGTTTGACTACATGACCAGTGTGTGAAGACACGTGTGCATGTACTTTCCAGCACATTTATAGGAGTTGTTTCAAAGTAGCTTTGAAATGCTTTGGACTGTCATTATTTAGTGAAGAGTTCTAAAATAACAAGACAACAATTTTGTTCTTTTAATGCAGATGATTCAATATTTTTACCTATTAGCAATTAACATAATGTAATCTATGTACTCCTATCAGTTAGAATTAATTACAATGTATACTTTCTGCTGTGCTCATTTGAACTTAAATGGCACACATTCATGGTGTGATCGCTGATGGGTATAAAGCAGGACTATATACCTGTTTATAGTGTGTTATCAGGTATCATTCCTTCGCTCAGTCTATCCTTTCTTGGATCAATTATCTTTATTTCATACTCTGCACAATTCTTGTTGGTAAATTTACATCTGAAAGCACTATAAAAAAAACTGCTTTGTAATGCATTTAACTGGCAATATGCACATATACAATACAAGTGCATATGACCCTCGCTTGTTATCCAGATTTTTTCAGTAGTCAGCACAAATTATTTAAAGAGAACACAATGATTTCTTAAGCATTAAAATGTTTCTCTGTATATAGTTAGCTGAAAATATTAAAGTGACTGTTATTTCTTAATATTAATTTATAATATCTGATGATGTCACTAATGTACATGTATTTGTTTAAATATCAAATTGTCATCCCAAGACAGTAAACAAATCTTGCACTCTGATCTGTCACAGCTGATTTACTTGAATACAAACATTAATGCATAAAATTGCCATCAAGAAGAACCAATACACATGATTGCGGGAATCATGCTAATTAAAAACGAGAGGCCCCAGTAGGTCTGAGATCAATCACCTGGCTGAAATCTGCCTAATAGCCAAATGCTAAATAGTTGGAGAAGAAATCTGGGTCAGTTGGATGCTTTCTGTAGAAATTTCTTCCAATGCTGTTGATTGTATTTGGTATAAAATGTTTATATTTTGTATCTTCATCCATATTTGAAGCCACATCAGCAACATTTGCATAATACTGAAAGGCTTTTATGCCACAATACTTTATATCAAAATTGGTAAAATTCTGTTGCGGAGCTTTTCTGTGATAAGGTTGTTCAATTTTTTCTATTTTTTTGTAACAATAGCCATATTTGAAAGTGGATTGGCATCACTTGTACAAACTTGAGAGCCCTAAATGTCAGGATGCTTTCATAAAATTTTGTCATATTCTGTTGAGCACTATTTGAAAAGAAGTTGGTTAAAGATTTTTATATTTTTAATAATGGTGCCCATATTTGAAGGTGAATCTGAATCATTTGTATAAATTTGAAAGCACTTAATGCACAGGTGCTTCTTGTCAAATTTGGTCTAATTCTGTTGACTCATTTGAGAGAAGTTTAAAGGTGTTTCTAAGTTTAGTAATGGTGGCCATATTTTATGGCAGGTCAGCATCAATTGTTGGAGTGAAACGATACACCTCTGCCGCGTATTGATACAATTCATGATACACAGCCTACAATACAAAACATTATCAAAACACATATCAACTTGATATCTTTTCATCTTTAGAAGGTCTGTCACTGGTATTGTAGTGCCGTTTAATATGTGTTGACATATTGGTTATATTCCCAGCATGCAAATTACAGACAGACATAGACTTATCATCTATTCATATACCATTCTCATCCTTGACAAGATATAAAAAAAAAATACTTCCAAACAGACTACCAGTTAGTTGTCAGTGACTTTAATTCAACCTTTTAGGCCATTTCAGGCTGCTCCATTTAATCAAATGCAGGACTCGTCTTGGTCACTACACCATTTGGTTTGCACTGCATTAATGTTTTAAACACATCTTATTACCAATTTCATGTCTTCACTTAAAGTTGGAAGGCATTATGGAGTTATCTTCAAAACTGAAGAAATAGTGCAATTTCCTCCAGCAAGGTCTTATCTAGAACAAGTCCGAATGTGGGAACGGAGTTAACTAACTACCAGATCCATCACAATGTACAGCTGATTTGGCCACAGGCACTCGTTTCTGTCAGTGAAAATGGAAATTATTGACAACACCAACTCCCCTTCTACAAATTAACAAGGCCATTATAACTCGTAACTTGTGCGGTTTGGAATCTGCCCCCTTGCTGATTACTGTGATAATTTGTTCTTTTTTAATCCAGTCGGCATGTTCAGTTGCTGATTGCATATATCAGCGTAAAAGGAGACATTCCAAACTTGTTCCCCATGTACAATTCAAGTACTTTACAGATCATTTATAAGCCACTTTTGCGCAAAGTGTCTACATTGCTTTGTATCTGTTTGTATTGAGTTTGATGCCAATACATCGAGTGTGTCACGTAGTGAACAAGCTATGGTTAGTTCTGATTGGTGGTTATTGTTTTACCCTGGACTTAAACAAACAATTACCACCAATCAGAACGAAATGTAACATATTTCACCGCATGACACACCGAAGTGTAGCCTTCAAATTCAATCCAAGTAGACGAGATATGAAACAAAAGACAAACGTCACGTAAAATTGGTTATTAAATGATAGTAAAGTACTTAGATCATACATGGATCAAATCTAGAATGTCTTCTTTACATTGATATATATATATTATCAGTGGCTAAACATGCTGATGGGATAAAATAATTAGCATGGAATTGGGGGGGGGGGGGCAGATTTTGAACCATTTGAGTTAGTCACCTTGTGTTAATTTGTAGAAGGTGAGTGGGTGTTGTCAGTAGCTTTTATTTTTTACAGACAGACATGAGTGCATATGCCTGCTACAGCTGTCTCAGATGTATTCTCAATTTAAAGAATAAAACGGTTAATGACTAAAAATTATTAATGGCTGAAGATTAAAGTAACTTCTAAAGGGTAAGTATCGTATTGTATCGATTCTTCACCTCTTGTATCGATAAAGGTACTGATATGAAAAAATTATTGATGTATCAATTAATCGTTTCACCCCTAATCAATTGTACAAAATTGAAAGCTCTTCATGACAGGGTGCTTTCTTAAACATTTAGTCAAATTCTGTTGAGCACTTTTTGAAAAGCGGTCATTTAAAGGCTTGTCTATTTTTAATAATGCTGGTCATATTTGAAGGTGGATTGGCATAATCTTTACAAACCTAAAAGCCCTTCATGCAAGAATGCTTTTTGTAAAATATGGTCAAATTTTGTTGAGGGATTTTAGAATTGGTTAAAGTTTTTTTCTATTTTTAGTAATGGCAGTCATATCTGATGGTAAATGGATATAATTTTTATGAAAATAAAAGCCTTTCCTGCTTGGATGATCTCCATCAAACTAGGTCAAACATTCTGTTGAGCAATTTTTGAAAAGAAACTCTGTCAAGTTCTTTGTTGTGATTTCAGAGAATAAGTTGTTTAAAAGTTTTTCTTTTTTTAGTAATGGTGGCCATATTTGATGGTAGACTGGCATCATTTGTATAAATTATAAAAGGCCTTCATGTATGGATGCTTTCTGTCCAATTTGTTCAAATTCTGTCAAGTGGTTCTGAAAAGAAGTCATTTAAAGGTCTGATATTTTTGGTAATGGCAGCCATATCTGATGGCAGATCAGCATTATTTGTACAAACATCAGATAGACTCACACTTGGATGCCACCTGTGAAATTTCATTGAATTCTGTTGAGCAGTTTGGACAAGAAGATGAAAGTGTTGATGGACCATGCACAATATACAACTGATGAAGGGTTATACAATAAGCTCACTTGGTCTTATGGCCATGTGAGCTAGACAAGAGGCACAAGTTGTCATGATATCCCTCACCTGATCTACTGGGTATTGGTTTAAAAGGAAAATTTAGCAACAAGGTAGGTGCCTTGGGTTAAAAGACAAATGTCAGATTAATTTCCATCTATTTGGTATAAATCTGGGGAATTTGACATGTTGTTTAATTGTGTTTCTATTTGGTTTAAACCATATTTATTTGTAATCAGTATCATAGAAGTACATAAAAATATCACATCAAGTGATACAGAGGATTCAGCAAGATGTTTAAGCTTATTTTCTACTCTCTCCTCATCAACAACAATCTTTACTTAGATGATCTGACTGATGAGGAACTTTAGCTGGACTAGACGATGCACTGGCATCGTTTCCATGAATTTGAAAAGTATTCATACTAGAACACTACCTATCACATCTGGTCTGATATGATAAGGCAATTTTGGAAAGAAAGTCCTTCTGTCATAGTGTTTCTAAAAATCATAGTAACAATAACCACACCTCATGGGATACAAGAATCATCTGTAGGTTTTCCACCCAGTTGTTATGAAAGTCACATCACTGATACGGAAGCCAGCTATGACAGATGTCCTAAGAAATATTCGTACCAAGTTTGATCAAAATTTGCTTGGTTGTTCTGAACAAGTTGAAAATAGATTTCTCATATGCTTGCTGTGGAAGCCACACCCATGCTAGGAGAACCATTCTGGACACAATTCTGATAGAGCATTTTATAAACAATCAAAGCAAGTTGGATCAAAACTGGCTCAATGATTTAAGAGAAGTTGAAATAGGTTTTGTGCCTGGTTGCTAAGGAAGCCACACCATTGCTAGGGGAGCCACCCTAGACCAAATTTTGATAGTGCAGTACATGTCCTAAGAAATATTCCTACGAAGTTTGATTAAAATTGGTTCAGCCTATCTGGAGCAGATCCTGAAAATAGGTTTTCCATATGACTGCTATGGAAGCACGAGCATGTCCTAGCAAACATTCCTACCAAGTTTGATCAAAATTAGCTCAGCCATTTTAGAGAAGAAAAGAAAAAAAATCCCAAGAAACCACACAATTTCTAGGGGAGCTACCCAAGACAATTTTGACAAAAGATGTCACATCAAACATTCCAAGTTTGATCAAAACTGGCTCAACCATTCTAGAGCAGAAGTTGAAAATGTTTTCCACCCAGTTGCTAAGAAAGCCACACAATTGCTAATGGTGCCACCCAAGACAAGATTTTAAGAGTATGTCCTATCAGGCATTCCTACTGAGTTTTATCAAAATTGGCTGAAAAAAAGAAGTCAAAAATAGATTTTTCATGATTTCTAAGAAAGCCACACTATTGCCAGGAGGCCACTCGAACATAATTTTGATAGAGCATTTCCTTAAAAAAAATTCCTAATGAGTCTGATTGAAATGGGCTCAACTGTTCTCTAAAGAAGTTGAAAATTGGGTTTTCCATATGGTTACTAAGGAAGCTACATCATTGCTAGGGGAGCCACCCCTGACAACAATTTTGATAAAGCATGTCCTAAGAAACATTCCTACCAAGCCTGATTGATATGAGCACAGCTGTTCTAGATAAGAAGTTAAAAATAGGTTTTCCAACCTGTTACTAAGAAAGCCATGCCATTGCTGGAGAGCCCTCCCCCCCCCCCCCCTATAATTTTGATACAGCATGTTCTAAGAAACATTCCTACCAAAAGGTTTGAGCAAACTTGGCTAATCTGTTCTGGACAAGAAGTAAAAAATGGCTTTTCCATTTTGGTTATCGTGGAAGCCACACCACTGCTAGGGGAACCACCCTGAACATAATTTTTGTAGAGCGTGGCTTGAAGAACATTTATTTGTACCAATTTGATTTAAACTAGTCCAGCAGTTTTTATGAAGAAGCTGAAAATAGCAATGTGGACAGACGACACACACAGGATGCAGGACACCACCATAAACTCATGCCAATAAATCAACCAAATGCATGAAGAATGCTTATCATATTTGCAAGCCCTACCCTAGTTTAATATTTAGACACTTTAAATGTCAACAAACCCTATACACCCCTTTGCAGATACTGTAACCTATAGTGAAAAGTTTCTTGGAATGATCACTATAACTAATAAACTGATGTGCACAAAAGATAGGGCAGATGGTTGTTATTTGAAAATTGCTGGATGTGTGCAGTATCACTGACTTTGTTGCTGACTGTAACACTTTTTGAACTTGAGTTCATAACCTGGAGATGCACTCATGAATATGTATGGTTTTATCCTTCTTATATAAACCTTATTACTGTTTATACTCATGTATAAGTCAGGTTCTGATCTGCCAGCACATTACGCAAGGGCAGATCTGGGTCTATGCAGTTTGTGGTTAGATCTGACTTATACGCAAGTATATACAGTATATATTTATTTAATAAAATATATCTTCATGATCTGTGTTTTTTTATGGACTGCCAAACTAATCTCGTTTTTTTTTTTTAAAGTGTCAATTTGGTTCTATGAATTTTTATTGTCAAGATCTTGCTTTGAATGAATTTTCTCTTACGCTGAATATGGTGCCAAATATGTTCAACTCCATCAATTTGATACTCTTCTTCATTATTTGTGAATGTTAATGGTACAACGGCTTTTTATCCAATATGATAAGCCTATTTCTGTCTCATTTTCCAGTACCTGAACAGCATAAAACAACCTTTTCCATCACTGAAGAGTAGCTATTGTTAAAGAGGTGTAGTGTCTCATAAACAAAACTAATTTTTATGTCTTTCAACAAATAATTCCCATCATGACATATTTTACAGTAATAGTTTGTTAGGTAAAACCTCTAATTAATGTGACTTTATTGGTAGACTGTATACAATCATTCTACTACTATCTATAAATCACAAGTCCATTATTCGTGCCATTTATCCATTTCATATAAACTGGCAATATCTATCACTTTTGTGCTAAATGCTTGCCTAAATTACGAAATGTAACATAAACGGATTATCTACTTTTTGCCCTTTAAGTGTTGCTATTAAAACGGGGCAAAAAATTTGATTTTCTATGCTTCAAGATTACAAATGTTAATTTGTTCCCTAACGAAATTAGAACAGAGTTATCACTTGAGCCACTAGGATCATGGGTTCTCTACCTATTGATAAACAAAAGAGTTTTCCTGCAAGTTAGTATCATTTATAATATTGGTTGCTGTCTAATTTGATAAGGTCTCTATGTGATACAGGACCTTTGCTGCACAAATGACAGTCATATTTAAATCTCTTCAATTAAAAGATGATATTTTCTCACAAATGCCAAATTAAGATATACAAGAATTAACAAAACAGGTTTTGCAATAATACATTACCCAAATCTGTCTCAAGATTAATGCAGTTGTACTTCAAACAGCTGAATAGCTTTCACACTTCATTTTTCGCAGTTCCTTTATCAGGCACCCTGGTGTTTTAAATTAGATAGGAAAGGGGGGAAAATCAATAAAAACTCCCTGACATGTCTGTCTATTCCCCAGCAATAAAGCTTCCATTTGTGGAGAGAAAAAAAAATCAATACCTTAATGTTAGTCAGGCAGCTAGGTTAATGTTCACATGAAAAGCTTCAATGTCTTTAAAGACATGATATACTACAACAAATTGTTTCTTACCTCCCACTGAAACCTGTCTAATTTTCTACCTGTTCTATACTCTGTACAAAACACCCATTATGTGAAATAGTCAAGCCACATGACTACAACTACCACAGACTCTTAGTGCTAACAGAAGGTGACCAGGGGGATTCATGACCTGGTGGCCACTGTTTGTCTGATAAAGGATTGTATTGTATTGATTGATGATACCCTTATTTCTCTATTATAATTAATCCTGATTATTCTTAGAAAGAAGGACACAATTGGAATTTCACTGATTTTGGCATGCACCATTTCTAAACTGGGGGAGAATCAGTTGTTACTGGTATTAAGTAATTCTGATGAAAGTTGAAAACAGCTCTACTGATTTTTATGAACAATTATGAGGATAACAACACTGCAATTAAAGGAAGACAATATTCAGAGACATTATTTCAAAGGATTGGAAAAAAACTATCTTTTCACTCTTCTTTTAAAAAAATGTTTTGAGCAAGAATATTTTGCTGGAAAATATTATTGGAGCAACAGAGAAAAATAATGCTACATGTAAGCAGAGACATCTATAGCATATATATACTACAGATGCCTCTGATTTAAGCATTGTTTTATAAGCTACAATATATTAAACACCTACTTGAATCCATGCAGGGATGCAAATATGCATATATGTAAAGATGATCATTAAAACACTAACCTAAATTTTCTCCCCCCCCCCCACCCCCAAATGTGGATGACAATTCTGATGAAACTGCAAGGCTAACTGTGCAGAAACTGCATGATATGTGCATATTTTGCAGTTATTGTCACAGTATTTAACTAATGTCAGCTAATTCATGTGCACTTTTTTTATCATATTAAAAATACATAATCTATTTTCATCACACAGCAGTCATCTAATCTGTGTCATATGATGTAATGTCATAAATATTTTATGTCAGTAGTGCTGTGACCTAAAATCTGACAACATCAGTGACTTTTGTAAAAGCCTTTACTCTTATTTCATTAAACAGAATCTTATAATATTAAATATAAAGTTTATAAAAGGATTAAATCTAATTCGTAAATCTGAATCTGCAAGATCATCTACAGTTTAGATTCAGTTTAGTGCATGCATTTTGTTAACTATCTCTGATGCTAATAAAAATAGCAGCTATTCAATTCGATAGTTTAATTAGTCTGAATTTTGTAACTCCACCTTGAAAGATATACTTTTACAATTAAAAAAAGAAGTAATTTAGAAAACAATGCAATTTTATTTTTTTAGATCTAAAGAAACGAAGAAATGAGGGTGTCAGAACTAAGGAGACCAAAGCAGCCACATAGGCTTTTAAAGTATATTAAAAATTGTAAATGGACAGACTGATGGCCACCTCAATCATTTATTAAATTATCCCTGCTTCCCTTAACCCCCTTCCCCCCAAGAAGCCAGCCAGCATTTGTTTCGTAAAAAGTGAGACACTGAAAAAGTAATCGTGATTGCATGTACATATCTTTCAATAAATATTCATGTCCAACTATTGATGATGTAATCATCTACTGGTTGCCCTAGATAATAACTTTTTGACATATAATTCAAGCATTGTCAATATGCTGAGAACAAGCATGTCATATACTGGCAGTGCTCGTCAAGCTGTAGCTAAACAGGTCAATGCTTTTGTCAGAATAATCAATATTGTTGACGATGGTATTCCCCTTTTTCCTCTGCAGCTATAAATAGCTGACATCGGCTAATAAAGCTTTCATCAGGGGTGAAAGATAAAAATATCGACAAAACATACATTTCAATACGACATACCTTGCAAAGCATAGGAATGAACTGTGCAATGTTACAATTAATATTGCTTATAAAGTATAGGTCATGTTGACTAACAGGAAAGTAAAACAACTAATTTTATATTTAAATGCCATAAAAAGTCAAGAGAGTCTACTTTTGCACTTGTCAAAATATATGGTTTCAGTCCCTAAATTACATTTAGGCATTACTAATGTTTTCCCTACCAGACTGAACATGAATAATATATTGTGGAAGCAGGTAAACAAGGTGAAGGCATTTACTCTAAATTTGTGCAGTACTGTTTCTGAACAAGAAAATCTTACCCAAAGAATAAGATTTGGTACAAAAACTGCCTCTTGATGCAAGTAATTTACACACACATACACAAACTTGCATAATTATGTCCCTTAACGACAAGATTGGATTAACTTCACTAGTCAACATAACAAAGCATTCAATTACAATTGTTTTCTAACTTGTTTTCTAATCTGCACTGGCAGATCTGGATCTATGCAGTTTATAAGGAATAATCAGTAGAACAAATAACATAAACCCTGATCTGCTGGCGCATTATGTGACGGCAGATCAGGGTCCATGTTGTTTGCATTTGGATCCGGATTATACACGAGTATATACGGTAAGTAGTTCTCTAAGTATGCATTTTAACTTTGCTATGGTCAGTCAATATGGCCAGATATTATTATACAATAGCAACAACCTGACAGCAATGGAAGTCTTCTAGAACAGTTTTAAGGAAGATTTTTGGTTATTTATGAGAAAATTTCAAAAAAAAGTATCAACAAATACATCACTCACCTCTACTTTCACTAGTCTCTTGTAGATATTGCAAACATTATCACACAGAAAATAAATTCACACTAAAGTGATCATGGCCCCATTTCCAACTTGACATTTTTTGCAGTCTTTATCTTTACATTTGAACTTGTAATCATTATTACATTTTAAATTTGAACTTTTAATGGGCACTATGTGGCCATTATTGTGTTGAATCTACCTACCTACCTCCGTACCCACCCACCTACCTAACAACCTAATGTGACAGGGAATAAAAGACAAAAAAGGTTTGGTTTGGTTTTGTGAGTTTATAGTCATTTTTCAGCACATGATAGGCTGGCTATACATGGTGGCCAGTATATTTGATGGAGGAAGAACCCAGGAAAACCACGGGAATAACCAGCGACCCATGGGAGGCTACTGGCAAGCTTTTTCACATACCCACATTGGCTGAGCCAAGACCCGGACCCACACGGACAGAGGTGAGATGTCAGTGTGTTTAGACCACTTGACCACTTGGCCATCCAGGGCCCAAAAGACAAAAAAGAAAAGAACATTCTTTTCTATCATAACAAAACAGAGGTATTATGTTGATCTTAAACAGATTAATGCTATTTTTGTTTTAATTTTTTTAAATCACTGTTCTTAAAATCTGCTAGAAAAGCATTGTCCGCACTAAAAGCCAGCAGTGCATAGTTCAAGTATCAATAATTACCTTGATTAATCACAGGTGAGGCCTCTCATGCAAAGCAAGCAGCATGCAGTCCACTCACTTAATTCCTATACTCGTTCACATGTAATACACAGTTAAACTGCTGAGGGTAATATATCGCAATGTACAATGTATAGCCATTAATATGGATAGTTTATCAATGAATAAACATATTTATTCCTACTTTCAAATGATTGGTCACATAGGGCCTTCTGTGTAGGGAAGGATGCATACTGGTCTAGAATGGATGAATCAATGTGAACATAAACACAAATAATTAACTCATTTAGTAAAGCATAAAATGTAGGTCAGTGACTTTCTTTTGTTTTAAGGGCACTGTAGTAACAGAGATGCATCTAATTATCTAGTTTCATGACTGGAACATAAACAGCACCCAAGAAATGAACTTTTAACACAAAATTTGAACAGTCACTGACCATGAAATATTGGTCACGAGACTTCTTTTGGCAAAAAGGATATAGAACTTATCAAGATGCATCCACTCACCAAGTTTCATGGTTCTTGGCAGGACAGTATGCATATAACATGCCCCAAACTCATGTGGTCATCAACTAAATGCAAAAACTTAATAAAAGCGGGTAAAAGATTAAATATAGGTCATGATGAGCCTCTTTTGTTGTAAGAGTGTGGTAGTAACAGAGGTCCATATCATCATCAATTTCACAATTACAGTATGAACAATCCTGAGAAATGATCATGAAACATAAAATATAACCCAAGTCAGCAAAGCATATAATATGGTCAATATTGACCTATTACTGAAATAGGGAGTAGCACTCATAATGATGCATTCCCAAGTTTCATGATTTTATATATGATATGCAAGAGCATGCCCAAAATCTAGGTGGTCATGAGCTAAATGTATCAACCTATGCAAATAAAATTTGAAATATTGTTCACAGTGACCTTTTTGGGTATGGGTGTGGTACTATGAGGGATGATAAAGAGAAGGATGTATAAAATCAAATAGTTTAACGCAAACAGCATGAACAGTAAAAATTTTAAATTGAACCAAAGTCAGTGAAATGTGGAATATGGGTCACACTAACCTACTTTCAAGATTAGGGTGTAGTACTTACCAAGATGCACCCTCTTGCCATGTTTCATGAATCCTGGTATAGTAGTATTATACAGCTGATAAAACACCAGTCTGATGATTATAGGATAAACAGAGCTGGAGAACTGAACTTGAAACACACAATTTTACCAAAGTCTGTTAAGCATGAAATATAGGTTAATGCTCATCAAGATGCATCTCCTCACCAACTTTCATGAATCGAGGTATAACAGTATATCTACAGGGTGCTAAAATTATATCTGGTGATGAGCTAAATGCAAAAACATAACCTAAGCCAGTAAAATGTGAAATGAAGGTCATAGTGACATTCTTTTGTGGTATGGGTGTGCTACTAATAGAAATGCATACAATCATCTAGTTTGACGATTCTAGCGTGAACAGAGCTTCAAAAGTAAACTTACAACACAACATTTAACCAAAGTCACAGAAGCATGAAATATAGGTCAGTGACCTACTTTTGTAATGAAAGTGTAATACTCATCCAGATGCATTCCTTAACCAAGTTTCATGAATCCTGGTATAACAGTATGTACAAAGGGTGCAAAAACTTATTTAGTCATGAGCTAAATGCAAAACTTAATGTAAGCCAGTAAAATATGAAATGTAGGTCACAGTGACATTCTTTTGTGGTAAGGATATGATACTAACAGAGATGCATACAATCATATATGTTGATGATTCTACCATGAACAGAGCTTGAGAAATAAAGTTAAAACACAACATTTAACCAAAGTGAAGCATGAAATATAGATCAGTGACCAACTTCTGTGATGAAATGTAATACTCATAAAGATGCATTCCCTCAGTAAGTGTCATGACTAGGTATTTAACAGTACATGTGTGTGTGTGTGTATGTATGTGTGTGTGTGTGTATATATATATATATATATATATATATATATATATATATATATATATATATATATATATATATATATATATATATATATATATATGGTGCTAAAACCTATTTGGTCATGAGCTAAATGCAAAAACTTAACCTAAGCCGGAAGTAAAATGTGAAATATAGGTTACAGTGGCCTTCCTTTGTGGTATGGGAGTGTAACTAACTAAGATACATATGATCATATAGTTTGATGATTCTATCATTTACAGGGCTTGAGATATAAACAAACTACAAAATTTAATCAGTCACTGAAGCATGAAATATAGGTCACAGTGGCATACATTTGTGACGAGGTGTAGTACTCATCAAGATGCATACTCCCACAAAGTTTCATGATTCAAGGTATAACAGTATTTACACTGTGTGCCAAAAACCAGAACCAAGAATGTAAATCTAATGTTCATGTTTGTATCAATTTAGCCGCATCCAATTGGGGTAGGTGCTATTTAACCCACTCCAAACTGTTGCCTAGGAACTAGGAAGAAAGAATGGTTGACATTCAATGAGGGTGTACATATGCATATACATTTATCTGTGTGGACACTGACGCCAACACAAAAGGTTTTAGAACAGCTTACCTAGGCAAGCTAATCATGAACGTAAGAAACAAGCAGATAATAAACACATTCTTCACAAAGTTGTAACACTGTTATAAATTCAACATACCGGTACTCTTATTTACCAATTCATACTTTTTAAAACATGTTCTTATTTCAACCTACGTGAATCTTTTTTGGAAACATATTTTCCATATTTTTTAACATTTTTTCTTTGGAAACAGACAATGAACTAAGACCATGAAATTATCTCCCAATCATGATGACTTGCCAAAAGCAGCCATACTGGGGCTTGACATTTTTTCTTGAAATGAACCTGCACCTATCCTCAACCAAGGGTCGACTTCAAACAAGCAAACAATAAGACAAGATAAACAGAATAAACAGGGATTTGTTCTTTTTTATATAGTAAAAACATGGGCCTTTCTAATATCCACACTTGCATGTACCAACCATTTGAGACATCTGTAAATAAAAGTTTTTAAAACAAGAAACTTAAGTATGATAATAAATAAAAGATGAATTATAATAACAACAAGGGTTGCATCAGTCTCATTGTTACTCTTTACTAACGATTTGTATAAAAAACAAGAATGTTAGGGTTTATTAATTTTATTCCATTTACAATTATAAACACAAGAACATCATTGTTTGAGTTATAGCAGGGGTAGGCAACCATTAATACTTAAAGAGCCAAACTATGTCACAATTTGGAGCAAGTGATCAACAAAGAACCAGTACAAGAAAGCTCATCTGTAACTGACAGTACACAATTTAACATTATTGATATTAAACATGTTGATTAATAATATGAGAAGAAAAGAGAGCAACAAAAAAACCAAACTGATGTGAGTAATTAAGCATATTTTATTTTTTTAAATTAATTTTAATTAAAAAAATGTCGTGTATTGTAGGGATGACAAAAGAGACATATTTTGTCTGGTACTGGGCTGCATTTGACTCGCGAGCCATAGGTTGCCGACCCCTGAGTTAAAGTAATGTTATAAAACATTACTGAAACATTTTTGGGCACCTGGAATCTCTACTAAAAACCACATTCAGATTTCACGTTGTGAACACACTAATACGAGAAACATTGATTTTTTAAAAATCCCCCATCATTTATAATTGTTTGCTTAACATGTTCCCACAAAATGAAATATATATACTGATATTTAAGATACAACCTATAGTCCAGCCGCTGTGTAGTACTTCAGCACAAGTGATACATTTTCGCAAGAACTGGGAAGCAAGATAGACAAATGTTTACTGTTACCATAGACATATGTGTGATAGAACCAGGACATCAGATCAGTTGATTTCAAAATTTTGATCAGTAGATCGGCTTCTAAATCAGTAGGATTTCTTATCGACATACATTTTACGCGTTTTAAGGTGATTGAAAAACAAAACAAGTTCATTTTTTACCATAATATGTACACTCTTCATATTATAATAAAACAGCAAGTTTTAAACGCGAATCAGATTCTGATGGCAATCTTACAATAATTATTAATTAATATGAGTCAGGAAATTGTCAATTAAATGAAAAAGGAAAAGTTGTATATACTTTTTTCACTGCAAAGATTTTTCAATGACGAAATGATTCACTGCAAAGGTTTTTTAAAATAAAATCCACAAACATTTTTAGTTTCCTTCACAAATGTACTCCCTGGTGTCCAGTGATGACATGCAGGCTCTCAATAGTTTTATGATCCAGATTTCCCCTATATGATGGTGGCTGCATATGTCTGGTGATATTATTTCTTCCTCCATACACAATCTTAAAATCCACTTTGCATGAAACACAATGCAAACTCAAGACCTTTGCTACTCGCCTGCAGCAACTTAAACCCTGATTTCCGAGCATTGTTGAACTTGTAATATTTTTAGCGGATGGTTGTTTAGCACTGGGAGAAAACTCATTCTGACATAAATTAACCAAAAAAAGATAAAAGCTTCCTCAAATATTCCTCTAAAAACATCTTGAAAAACACAAGTGACCAAAAAAGATAAGAGCTTCCTCTTAAAGCATCTTGAAAAACACAATTGACAAAAAAATATAAGAGCTTCCTTAAATATTCCTCATAGAACATCTTGAAAAACACAAAAACAGTTAAACCAGACAAAAAATCAAAACGCTTAATTAAGCAAGTGTTTTTACCAAAATCATTTTTGGGTCGGTCTCTCCTTTTCATCTCACCTCTAGCCAATTTTTATTCAAAGACTCACAAACTATGATGGACCACCTTTGATCCCATTATCACTTATAACACCTCAATAAATATCCTGCCTTTGGCCTTTAACACTCTTCAAATTACAACAATAAGATAATCAGTTTACAACTTGTTGTGTACGCATGTCAGCCATTGTGTAACAATTCTTAATCGGATTAGTAATCACTCAGCATGCTTCATTGCACCTGTCGTTGCACAGATGGAACAGTTCCGGTCCCCAGAAGACTTGTTATGACTGGTTTCTGTAAGGTTTGGTAGAAGGCATAAAAATACTTTTTTTGCTTCAAAAATTTTGTTTTAATCTTCAAATTTTCAAAAGTGGAAGATTTCAAATATAAAACGGTATGTGCAGTAGACAGCCTTTAAAACTGCATTTTTGTCCTACCACGTAGACCTACTGTTGTTGCGCAAACTCTAATAAGCACACAGTGTATATTTTTTTTTACCAACAGCTCAAAAATATACATATGATTGCTGGTTTGCTCATCTGACGAGTTTAATATTACCGAATTTAAGCATGAAAGTGAAAAAGCATAATCTCTTAGACATTTTCGGTAAGAGTAAAACTTGTATTCTTATTTGCAGCTGATGCAGGTACAACTTCATTTGGTACAGTACATTCATTCTGTACACACATCATGCAAACTGCTCCCTAAAGATCAAGCAAATATTGTTTTATTATCAGTTTAATTACTAAATTCTTACATTTTGACCCAATTATTCTTTTAAAGAAATTGGTGTGAAAACAAATAAAACATTTTGTTGCCAAAGAACATGTACAAAATGCATGTTTCGACAGGGTTTAGGAATTAGATCTACACTAACAATGTGAAATTACTGAAAGTAGGTCCATCATTGCCCAAACAGCATTAAATCTTTGGGAACTAAAACGAAGTTTAAAATCACTTCAACAAACTATGGACTTGAAAGCAGAATTAAAAGCAATAATAATCAAAAGTTAAATGCCCAAAGATATACATGTACACACGACAGAGAAAATGGTGGAGCCAGTTAGTCGGTCAGTGATGATGGAACAAAAAGTTTTCCCCATATTGCAGTAGCAAACAACTACTCCTGGACATACATTATATCATCATCATGATCTTTAGAAATTGAACTGAAATGCCTACTATTATGCAAACTTAATTGTGAAAATGAAATTGAACTGAAATGCCTACTATTATGCAAACTTAATTGTGAAATGAAATTGAACTGAAATGCCTACTATTATGCAAACTTAATTGTGAAATGAAATTGAACTGAAATGCCTACTATTATGCAAACTTTGTTGTGAAATGAGAATTTGCAATTGATATGATTGTATTTACTGTACAATAAATAGTCTCTAGTTTTTGCATTTGGGTTTAGTTTTAGTTTCATAAAAGCAGAATATCTTTTTATTGATATGTCGTCCTTTTTTTTGCTTAACTTGTACTGTATTATGCATAAACTGAACACATCATATCTATCAATAATGCACTGTATATCACTCTAAATTGGTAAGCCATATGTTTCCCAAGGCTATAAAATTTATCTCTAAGGGACTGACCATTGAATTTTTTGGGGGGGGGGGAGAGAGAGAGAGAGGCCTGGAATTTTTTTTTTAAATTTGTGGCGCTTGATCAACTTGAAAAGAATATTCTTGCTCTGATTTACGGCCAAAAAAAACTAGTATATCCATTATACTCGCTGAAATTTTTTTAAATCTCCAGCTGAAAGAAAACAACATCTGGGCTAAAAAGAAAATCCCATGCCTCTCCACCCACCCCTAAAAATGAAATGGTCAGTCCCTAATTGCATCAACTGCTATTATTATGTGGCTTCATATTTTAATGGCTTTAAACACATATCCTGGGTAGGTCTTCTTTATCTACTCCGAACTTGAGGTGGATACAAAGGTTGTAAATCCAACTTATTTCCTGTTTATTGTGCACCTTTTGAACTAATTCTAGGGTCATCGCAAATATAGTCAGTGTGTTCATTTTGAGCATTGCAGCAATACTGGCTCATTCAATTTTCAATATTTTCAATTTCAAAAGCTTTCAGTTTGTTTATGTTAGTTATGACCAAGTTGGATTACATAACCAAAATTAGAAATAATAGAAAAGCACAATAATGATAGTTTAATAACTCATTAATTACATAAATTCTTTTTTAAATACAAAAAGCACTGCTAAGCAGCAATTTACTTATTTACTTCTGAATAAAGAGCAGTATTTGTCAGTAGATGAATTCCAAAATGATGATAATTGCAGCAAATTTAAACATGAGTCCCTTGAAGGATCTGATGCTCTACTGGGCAAAAAGAATTTTGTGGAATTCAAGACAAGACCATTTCTTCCTTTAACTGCTGAGTGTTGAAACCATCTCTGATATTCTTCAGCAACAATAAGATTTTCAAATTAGTGGCTGTGGTGGACATACTGGATGTCAGATTGGTACCATTTTAATTTATGGCAAAGCAGACATTATTAGAAATCTTTTGGTGAAAACCCCAATGATCATCCATTCAGGAGCTTTGGTTTTTGGTTTGGTGCTTTAAGGCACAGCAACACAAGTAGGTTATTTAGTGCCGAGGCAATTGGAGTAAAGTGCCTTGCCCAAGGACACACCACGGTAGCTGACCCAGACTGGTCCGATGGTAGAATTCTAACCCGCACCATTTTAGTTCACAAGTCCGGCATGCTAACTACTAAGCCACTGCCATTCAGGGTGAGTAGTGACAACAAGATTTTATAGACAGCTATCACAGTAGCCATATTGGCTGTACAACTGGCCCCATTTTCATTTAGGACCAACTAGGTATCATAAGTCTCTTGGTGAAAACCCCATGCTGATATAGTCATCCATTTGGAAGTAGAGATAACAATATTTTCAAGATAGCAACCATGGTGGCCATATTGAGGGTTAGTCATTTTCATTTAGGACAAACTAGACACCATAAGAACTCTTCTGATGAAAACCCAATGTCAAAATGACTTTCCATTTAAGAGTAGCGAAAACAAGATTTTCAAGATGGCCACATATTGAGACATCAGATCAGCACTATTTTAATTTAGGATCAACAAAACATTATAAGAAGTCTTTTAATGAAAACCCCATTCTGATATGACCATTCACTCTGCAGAAGTAGTGATACCAAGATTTTCAAGCTGGTCACTGTGGTAGCCATATTAGACCTCAGATTGGCACCATTTTCATTTAGGACCAACAAGACATCATAAGAAGTCTTTTGATGGAAAACACATGTCAATATGATTTTCCGTTCAGGAGTAGCAATAACAAGATTTTTAAGATGGCTTTTGTGATGGCTATATTGGACATTAGATCAGCACCATTTTCATTTATGACCAACTAAACATCATAAGAAGTCTTCTAGTGAAAACCTCATGTTGATATGACCATCCATTTAGGAGAAGTAGCATTAACAAGATTTTCAAGATGGCCGCTGTGGTGGCCATACTGGATGTCAGATCCTCATCATTTTCATTTAAGACCAACTGGACATCATAAGAAGTCTTTTGTCGAAAACCCTACATCAATATGACTTTCTGTTCAGGAGGAGTTGTGATAACAAGATTTTCAGATGTCTGCTGTGGTGGCCATATTGGATGCCAAATCAGTACCATTTTTATTTAGGCCCAACTAGATATCATAATAAGTCTTTTAGTGAAAACCCATGTTGATGTGACCCTTCATTCTGGGGGAGCAGAGATAACAAGATTTTCTAGATGGCCGCTGTAATGGCCATATTGGATGTCCAAGCAGCACCATTACCATTTAGCATCAACTAGACCATGGGATGAATGTGCAAAGCTTCATGGAAATCCTCCAAGTAGGAGGAGTAATAAACTTGTGCTAACGGATGGATGACAGATGAAAGACAATCCCATAAGTTCATTTGGTCTATGACCAGTAGAGTTAAAATGCATACTGTATAATAATGTCATTTTCCGAATCTATGGATAAAGCTATGCGTTATGTTGATCAATACACAATCTCTCTCCTTCTCTCTCTTTCCATCCATTTAGTGGGTAATCCGAACTCCATGATGCATGTATTGTAGTTTATATAAAGGTTTAATAAGATAACTTGAGTGAGATTTTGGTAAAATATGCTGGACAACAAAGAGCAAAGTCAATGTTTGTCAAAAGTCTAAAATTAGGTCACAGTCATTTGATTCTAATAAGGTCTTGGAATCCTTTAAAATATGCATGTATATATTGGTATTTAATGGCACCTCATCACAATAATGGCTATATGGTGCCAATCAAAATTATAATTCTAAAAATGTGAAAATGAATTGCACAAAAACTTTAGGCATCAAAACATCCTATTTAGTCAGGGTTTGGTTCATTTGCTCTCAAGAGATCTTGCTTACATGTTAAGCAGGCCTCCCTCACCCACTCATGATGCATAGCCCCACCCCTCATACAAGATGCCATCCTGCAACCATGAAAAGTTGCTTAATGTCACAAAAACTAATCAGGTCATGGATTTGGTCCAGTTTGATCAAACCATATTTAAGATTTCTTGCTTACAAGCTGATGTCCTTTAATTGTTTACATGCTGATGTCCTTCACTAAACACAATGTACCCCTCTGTGACCCTGAAAATTGGGTCATAAACTCTAAAAGCTAACCTTCTTATGGCATGTAGATATCCAATTATGACTGGTGTGGTTCAGTAGTTTTTTTTATAGATATTTTACTTACAAGGTCAGTGTGAGCATACATATGCCACCACCTAATGGCAAACAGATAGACACTCTGTGACCCTGAAAGTCTGTTATTGTTACCAAAAGTCAAATAGATCGTGGAATCCACCTAAGGCATCTGCATATCAAATCTAATTCAGTCAAATCATATTGGAGATATCTTGCATACAAGCTGATGTCCTTCACTTAACACAAAGTATTGCTGTGACCTTGAAAATAAGATCTCTGTCACCAGAACCCATTAAAGGTATTTAAGTATCCAATTTAGTCTGGTTTTGCTCAATAGTTTTTGAGACATCATGCCTGTTGGGTAATTGTGATGGATGGATGGACTGATGGAAGGATGGATGGGAGCAGGACATATCATACATATAGTTTTGTTTCATTCCAAAATTACTGTACCTGTTCTTCCAAGTTTTGGTTATCCCCCTTTGTATCTGCAGGTGATGGACCAGGTGAATTTGGGTGACCTCTGACCCCATGCTGACCTTGACCTTCTTCTAAATCTTTCTTATGTTTCTTTGCAACTGCCTTTAGTTTTTCTCTCAGCTTCTTCCCTTCATTCGATGAAAATGAAGAACAGACTGCAGATACTGCCTCTTTATTTACAGGTTGTCTTCTGACAATTGTGTCCTGGTTGTCTATTGACCCCTCCTGCACAGCTGACCCCACACCAGTAAATGATAATGGGGATTCAACCTGCAATGGTAAACCAATATCCTGTTGGGTTCTGGCATGCAAGTCTTTCTGGCATGAAAGGTCAAATTCTCTCACATAGCATGTGGGATCACCAGCTGAGCTGCTGGCATACATGTCTCCTTTCCGAGGAAAAGGTACTCCCTCTGGGGCCTCTTGGTCTCCCACTTGTGGCCCCAAGTGGTCCATTTACATCACCCTCTCAACATCACACTGAAAGAAGACAGAAATTGGAATATGAAATTATAGTGCAACCTCTTGAAAGGAGCTACATTTCTACTCCAGTGCATTAGAATATGTATGTACATATATATGTGCTGGGTTTAATGGCACCTCAGTGCAATCCTGGCTACATACAGTGATGCCATCCTATGAGCACGCTTATCAGGAATACTAATTTCAAATTTTCTGAATCTAGGCAGCCCATTTAGAATGGTTAACACATTTGTTAAAAGTATGAAACTTCTCTCCATTCATATTGCATCTTCCTGTAAGCAGATACCTATCTGTATGCAGCCAGTAACAATTATGGTATATGTACATTAAGAATAAATGGTGTATCCATTCCTTTGATTTCAGAATCTTGAATTTCTTCAACTTTTTTTGCAAAACAATAACCGTAAATATTAGTTTTCTTCACAATTATCTGCATCTTTCTTCTCCCTTCATCTCTACCACCATTTTTCACCAATTTACAGTTGAAACGACTAGTTTCTAGTTATTCAGTTTTTTTCACATTGAGAAACTATATTCTACAGTATGTACCAGTCTATCACAATGGTGCTGAAGCACTTTCCTCCCTGCCTGTGTCCACACAGAAAACTCCTGCTTAACGAGAGTAATGCAAGTGGAACATAAAATCCTGCCAACATAAGGTTAGGCCCAAAAGAATAGGTCTGTTTCTGGTCTCCTGCTATAAAAACTAGTCCCTCAAAGGGATGGATGCTCTACTGTCCAGAAAGAATTTCCAAAAATTCAAAACAGGACTATTTCTTCTTTTTATCTGCAGAGTGTTGAAACCATCTCTGATATCTTTGAGCAATAAGATTTTCAAATCAGCCATATTGGATGTCAGATTGGCTTCATTTTCATTCAGGACCAACTAGTCACCTAAGAAGTCGTCTGATATGATTTTCCTTTTAGGAGGAGTAGCAACAAGATTTTAAAGATGGCTGCCATATTTGAGATCAGGCTGGCATCATTTTCATTTAGGACCAACTAGATATCAGAATTAGTCTTCCAGTGAAAACCCCATGTCAAAATAACATTCTGTTTAAGAATAGCTATAACAACATTTTCAAGATAGCTGCCATGGTGACCATACTGAATGTCAGATTGGGACCATTTTCATTATGGGACACCGGATATTATAATCAGTCTTCTGGTGAAAGCTGAAAACCCAATGCTATTAAGACTTTCCATCTAAGAAAAGTAGCGATAACAAGATTTTCAGGAAGGCCACTGTGGCGGCTATGTTTGATGTCAGATCAACATAATTTTCATCTAAAAGCAACCAGACACCATAAAAAGTCTTCAGGTGAAATGGCCCATGTTGATATAACCATCCAATCAGGAGGAGTAATGATAACAAGATTTTCAAGATGGCCAACGTGGCAGCCATATTGGGTATCTGAGTGGTACCCTTTTCAGCTATGAACAACTTGACATCACAAGAAGTCTTTTGGTGAAAACCCCAGGTCGATATGACTTTCTGTTCAAGAGTAGTAATAACTAGATTTTCAAGATGGTTGCTGTGGCAACCTTACTGGATGTCAGATCTGCACCATTTTCATTCCGTCAACAAGACATCAAAAGAAGTCTTTTAATGAAAACCCCATGTTGATATGATCATCCATTCAAGAGGATAGTCAGAATAAGACTTTTAAAAAAATTAATTTTGCCCTTCATTTACTGAAAGTGAACCATGGTTGCATGATCTAATTTTATTCCTTTGAGAAAAGACCTTTCTAGTATTATTAAATAACATGGAAGTTATATGATACAGATGCACTCTCTATATACAGGGTTCCCACACTTGTTGAAAGAAACATTTCCAGGTTTTTTCCTGGACGAAATTATTTTTTTCACGGTTTACTTATGACCATTACTAAATGTAACTAAAAAAAAAACATTTTGGCTTGGAAAACGTGCATTTTTAAATAAAATGCTGTTTCTATTTTGAAATTCTCGCACAACATCTGAATCAGACACATGACCATGTAATAAACAGCAGGATGTATAACCAGAAACAACTCTAACTACTGAAATTCAGATAAATTTGCAAAGTCTGAATTCTATTTTAATTTCAATAACAAAATGATCGACATTCAGTATAAGTTCAACAAGTGTTGTTATCTCCCCTGAAAATCATTTCCATTCTCAAACTCTTCAGGGCAAAGAAATTATATAATGTATCTGCTTCTGGGTAGCAAAGGTAAGAGATGTAACAAAGAACAAAAAACTTGATGTTTTTTTACCGTATGATAAATGACTATTATGATACTAATGATGACTGTTTCATGACAAATAACAGAAACTGTAGAAACACCAAAAACCAGCTAACATAATGACTAACAGAGTCTAATTGGTTAATTTTGATCATGTGACCTGTCACCGGCTAACTATCAGCTAAGTTTTTGTATACAAGGCATATATACATGTAAGCTACTACAGCAATGAAAACTCACCCCAACTGAATCTCAGCATAAAAAACAAAACCAGTCAGAGTTTTCCAAAGAATATGCTGGAAGTCAATTGGAGAGGGACCCTCTGCCTTCCTTAAGCCAAATCCCCTTCATTTCTGTACTTCAAACTGACCTGTCACTAATGCAGACAGCCATGCCTACTCATTAGCATACCATATTATACTAAAAAAAAGAAATTTCTTTTTACAATTAAATCAATTAGAATTTGTATGAATGTTAAGCATATACTGACAAAATTTCATAAAAACCATTTGAAAAATGATGCCTATTTGAATTAGTATGCCATATAGTGCCAGTCAGCTAGGTGATGGACATTAGACGAGAATGTCTCTCAAGCTAACCATTGTACCTGTGATAATGTAAATCATTATTTCTTGTGGTAGTATTGGTCAGCATTTCATGGGTATTGGCATTTGATTAACTTTGACATTTAGCGTTATAGGTCAATTGGAGCCAGGGACCATCCTCCAGTGACCCATCAACACAATCCAAAAGAAATCCAGATGAGCAAAACAACCAGTACAAGTGACCTTCGACTCTCTTCTATGCTTCTTATTGTCACGATGAACTCCAGAAAGAAACTCGATGCACATAATACATAAAGTGATCCAAAACTTCTTCACCTATCAACCATATCCTACTGTACCTTCCTCAAGGAAAGAAGGCAATTTGTCAACAAACTTGTTAAATTCCAACACAAAGAATTTTCTACACACTTGCACCATCATACAAAGCAGCCTTAGAAATTTCCAGTCATTTCCACTTTTAAGTTCTGAAACCTAGCAAATGACTGTTAACTAAATGGTAGAAGAGTAATTAATTTAGAAGAATCATCAAACATTCATTCAAGTCAATGAACTGTGCCACAACCAAGGCTGAGAACAAGTGGTTTGCCTTTCCTGACAAAAACTCAAAAACTGTGCTGAATATTAAAAACAATCTGGTACAATATAAGACAATAGGAATGAAGTCAAAAGTGAGTAGAGAATATCTGAAGTGTGCAATTACAGTGGAGAAACAACCCGATCAAAGATACATATGTAGGGTGAATGAAATAGGAGTACAACAGTGAATGCAAATGACAACCATGTGACATTTAGAACAGTTTTGATTAAAATCTTAGACTGAGGCAAGATAAAATGTTATTGTGATGTAAAATCCAGAACTAAATGCTTTTGTCTTTTTTCTCTTCAAAATCAGTATTGTATTTTTTTCACACTTCCTTTAATCATTACTAGCTTTTGGTAACTGGATCTTCTCCTGATAATACACTATATCCATGAGGCAGTAGTTGCACTTATTAACAGTTTGTGTAGGGGTTTTCCAGGAATTATTTTTAGAGCTGGTATTCAGCTATGCCTACATGCAGTCGGTTGAAAATTTGGGTCCTCTGCTGACTGGTCACATACTTTGGTCCCAACTGAGTACTTCTTACATAATTCACACCATCCTCACTTGACCACCACGATATAATGACCAAAGTTTGTGTTCCCAACAGTATCCAGTTTCCCTGTAACAGTTTCAACAATAATTACCAATACAACTGACAAGACATCTTGAACAAACCCAAGTTAGTACAATAGACAATTAGCTTAATACAGCCAAACCTGCTCTAACACCTCTGTATGGCAGCCAGATTTTTCATGACCTAACATAATACATTTCATATCAAATTAACATTCATATAAAAGCTATGGTAACTCTGTGTTATGTTTAGCCAGTCCCAAAGGTGACTCTCTTACACAGATTCCAAATGCATGATCAATCACAACCATATATTCATACATTAAGTTTGGATCAATAAATAACAACCTTATATTCATACATTAAGTTTGGATCCTTTTAAACAATCTATTAAAAATTCCCCCACAAAATGCTGAACATATTTCAAATCAACTCTGGATTATTCTTATAGACAAGTCCTATAACAAGACAGGGTGCAATGAACTCCATGTGTGAGCAGCAGTTGCACATGTTGACCGTGAGAGTAGGTGTTTTCCAATGTTTATTTTTAGAAGTAGCAACAATGTATGAAACTCATCCTGCAAGCCCACAGGTCCAGTACCATAAATATGCAACTGGTCCTGTCCATAACCAACTTGGCCTACATTTCATCATACATGAAGACTAAATGTAGTCAATGACTCAATGGTAATTGCAAGTAGACATGAAGAAAAATACAAATAGAATATTTATATCATACATAAAATGAATAAAATTTTATTGATTCAACGTAACATGACCTCTGATTATTGACGAGGACAATGCTGCTGTCTAGATCAGGGGTGCACAACATATGGCCTGCCTACACATTTTGTGCAGCCCGCAGCCTGTGTCCTAACTTTACGCATGTGTATTTTATGCTATTATTATAGACACAAAACTTAAAACTTTTGCAGTGTGGCCCGCTTAGTTCCAATCAAGATTGATTCTGGCCCATGTAACGTTTGAGTTGTGCACCCCTGGTCTAGATGATCCTGAGCTATACATTGTATTGGTATCGGCTTATATGCAAGTATATATGGTATATGCAAGTTATTTCCCCTCTCATCTCACTCAGCAGATCGGATTGCTATGCTCAAGATTCGCAAGTGGTCATCAGAAACAATTTGCCCTAATTTATTTTTCGACCTGGCTTCTATTATTTCTTCTTGTATACAATTTGTAGATTAAATTTACTTGATATACCTAAAAATTCAACTAGCCAGATGGCCTGGCAACTCATTTTTTGCACCAGTCCATTGTGAAATTGGCTGGCACTGGACTGACGGACTGGTGGCAATTTCACACGTGACTAGCAATCAACGATGCTAGCATGTGGACCACTTTTGTTTTCCTTCTTTTTATTCACTGCTTTGAACATCTGACCTAATGAAAAAGTGTGTATGTATGTATGTATGTATGTATGTATGTATGTATGTATGTATGTATGTATGTATGTATGTATGTATGTATGTATGTATGTATGTATGTATGTATGTATGTATATCAGCACTCCACAAAAAGGGATACAAAAGAAAGAATACAGACACAAAAAAGGAGTAAAAATCCATAAATACAAAATCATATTTCTGAATTAAAAAAACTCTTTTAAAAAGTCCACTACACTCTTCAAAAAATCCAAAACCTACTCAACTGGAACATCATCATGGGATACAGCCCGAAACAAAAAGGTTGCATCCATTAGTCACCACTTACAATATGCAGGAAGCCACATCAGGCTAGTCCGATAAATCCGCCCCCCAAACCTGTGTCGATACTAATGGATGATTTGTGGGTCTGATGTCACCTGAACATTAAAATGTACAATTTTGCTGCATACAAATCTGTCCAAAACACAGCAATATACAGTTTAGGAACCTACCGGTATTTGGTAACAGCCGTATGCAGCTACAAAATTCAAAATGGCCACAGGACATGGGGTTGTGTTATTCCACGTGGATTTTTAAGTCATGAAACATAGGATTTGATCTGTAAATATTCTGTACATATTGCCAAAAGGACCCTTCAAGCGACGGTAGCTCAAGTGCACAAGAAATATTGAGAAGTGTCTAAAATGGACACCAATGTGTTGTGGACACATCTGTCTGCAAACTATTCCTCCATTTTATGAATAGGTGATATTAGACCCACAAATCATCCATCAGTATCAACACAGGTTTGGGGGGTTATGGTATTGAACTAACACTGGGCCTATTCTACACCCCTGCAATGGGAGGGGGTTGATGAAATAACAAAGACACACCAAAACATCTTGTTTCAATACAAGGAAATAACCAAAACAAAGCTAATTAGCATTATATAAATCTGGATAGTGGCATAAAATTGATTAGCAATCTCAAAAAAGTATCCAGCATGTATGTATGTATGTATGTATGTATGTATGTATGTATGTATGTATGTATGTATGTATGTACATGTATGTACATGTATGTATGTAGTAGTGTTTCATGGCACCTCAGCACAATAGTGGCTATATCAGGGGTGTCAAACTCATTTGCTATGGTGGGCCGGATTTGATATAAATAATAATAAATAATAAGGCAAAAATAAATAAAAAATATGTGTGTTTCCTATAGCAATGGTTTTAAAATTAGGGTAGGCAGGTAGGTTTTTTGTTTGTTTGTTTGTTTTTAAACGTTATATATAAATCAAATAATATTTCAAGCGTTCAAAGTACTGGGCAAAACCAGCTCAATTAGATGCACAAATCAATTTCGGCAATGTGCTTTTTTAAATTTAAAATGAAAAAAATGGGGGGAGGGGGTCGGCAATGAGAAACGAAACGGTCGGCTGACTGGAAACTCACATTTTTTTTGGGGGGGGGGGGGGGGGGGCTAATAATAAATACTGAGTCTGGCGGTCCGTATTCGACCAGCAAGCCATATGTTTGACACCCCTGGGCTATATGGTGCCAACTAAAGGCAAAGTTCGAAAAATGTGAAAATGAAGACTTGCACAAAAACTTTACAAAGATAAACTCTTCCGAAAATAAATGTAAACATGAAGAACAGCAAGATAAAATAAAAAAAAATTGAAATTCTGTAAAATGTATATAATATAAAAGATAAAGGTAATACATAAAAAAGCCTTTATTGATTATCAATAAACTCACAGTAAATATGACAACTATTGTGTACAATCCAAAAAAACAAGGCTTCATATGATTCACTTAAATGTTTACTTCTTTACCATGTCACTGTGGCTCACCGTTGACCAAACTCAACTAAATTTAATTGGCTATTGGAGCTTAATTATGGTACCATGGTTACTCGCGTATAAGTCAAGTCCAACTGCAAACAACATAGACCCTGATCTGCCATCACATATTGTGCTGGCAGATCAGGGTCTATGTTGTTTATTCTATTGATTACTCATAGCAAACTGCATAGACCCAGATCTGATGGCATATTATGGGATTGTAGATTTGGGTCTGTGCAATTTGCAGTTGAACTCGACTTATAAGCAAGTATAGATGGTATTTATCTGCACCTAATCCAAAAGATGATAGTAGTGTACAAGCTTTGGAATGAAATGCAAGAGCTTAACAATACAGAAATAAATATTGGCAACATCATTATTTTTATTATGATACAATATATTCTATTGCCGTATCTGTATCAGTGTTGCACCTTGAATGCGAGATTGCGGGTTTCCCACAATTTTTTGTCCTATGACCCCAAACCTTGCCCCCTGTGCAACCCCTAGACGCGCTTTTTCACCAGGAAAAAATTAAAAATACCCTCCAATTCTTTCATGCATGTCTATCCATGTCTATGTTGGTACATGTATTAGCAGCAGGCATAATCATGAAAGGGGATAAAAACTAAGATGGCAATTAATACCCATTTTAAAACAACACATTCGGCAACCAAAACATTCAAGATTTGTGGTCATCTGCCGAGTTACAATGTCAAGTCTTTCACTACTGTTAGTGCAACGTATTTTTTAGGTTGAAGGCACACCCTAGATTTAATTTATTGTGAGGTTGAATTAATTATAAAAGGGACTCAATTTATGCTAATATACAATTTGTCATTTAATTAATAAATGTTTAAGCTTGAAAAGAAAAGTAATTGAGAAAAAAGGTGGGAATTATTATCATAACTGCTGCTAGATAATGGGTCAACACTAAATTTAAATGAGTGCAAGATCCAAATGGAAAATTCAATAGTAGAGCAACTCTTTTCAGACAAACCAGATATTCAAACATGCAAATGTTTTCAGGAGTTACTTGAGAACTTGATAAAATGTTTATTACAAAATGTTAAGTGTCCAAGGAAAAGATGATTGTACGGTACAGTTGACAAAGTTCAGGCGGCTAAACATACAAAGCAAATAAGATTATCTCATTTTTTTGTACTACTTGCGCATTAAGTACTATATACTATTTTCCTTGGTCCCTTTAAAATGTTGTGTCCCCCTAATTTGAAGGATGGGGGATGTAACATCTCTGCCCTTGGGATTTTAGGTACAACACTGCCCATATTGTGATATGTATCGTACAACGTTAGAATTGAATGCGACTATGCAATTTAATGTTTTTGTTTGTGTTGGTTTCAATGTCATTTTTACAACATTATTGACTATATCAAGCTAAGGAAATGGGAGCTAAGTGCCTTTCCCAAGGACACACTAAGCAGCCAACCTGGACTGGCCTGGGTGGGTATCAAACCCACAACCCTTGGATTACGAGTCTGATGCTCTACCAACTGAGCTACTCGCAGCTCCGTTTCTGTAAAACAAAATAATCACAATTTGCATTACAAAAACTGGATTTGCAGACTGATTCAAGTTTTAGTAATGTACCATGTATCTGTTTTCAAGTTTTTTCACATATGGCTTGTTTCAACAATGAAATACGCTGTATATTGTTTCATACAGTGAGAGTCAAGTGCATGGGGAGTAGTAAACTTTGATGACCAAGTCAAGTTCGTATAAATATAACCACAAGGCATGTATTGAGATATGTAATGTATTGCAACCTTTGTATCCTGATGAACATCCTGTAACATTAGGTCAGTGGCAAAACACAGGTCTATACTGAGATAATTCATCCATCCCAACCAAGACCAATCATGCACAGCACTGCCTGTGTGTTGAGTAGACTAGGCCACAATTAATATTCCACCTAGAGACTAAACCACAAGGTCGCCTGGGTTGAGCTATTCACTGAAGGCTGTTGAGCCTCTCCCAAAGCTGATGCTAAAAGTGCAAGTGGCAGTTAGACTAGTTGATAACATATGTTGGGGTTTTCCAAAGGCTATTTTTAGAGCATCAACAAAGCTGGCCAGAAGGAAATACAAAAAGCAGTTTAAAAACATTGCACCACTTGTACAAATTTCCTGTTAAAAATTTTGCTCTGGTAGATTTAATATAAGAAATTTAAGTGGCTGAGAGCTTTGATGTGTTTGTAAAGAAGAACCGACATGTTACGTCCATTGTTCAGATAAAAGAGAGGTCATGTTCAGAACACTAGTTTTTAATCCTGAAAGCAAAGCAAAACACAGAATATTCACAACTAGTTACACAGTATATTTTCTTAACTCTTCAATTCTTGAAACGACACAGAAATGCTACAAACATGTTTCTAGAAGCCATAAATATGAGAAAGTACTTTTTAAAACAAATTTTTTTTAAAAATTACACCGTTGTGAGAAGGCAGTGGGATTCCCCCCCCCCCCCCAAATTTTCAGTTCTAGAATAAACCATGACATTATTTTTATAAAATTGTAGAAATTAATCAATATGAAAAGAAACTAAAAATGTCTTTAAAATCTATGGAAGTGGTGCAAAAATTGTTTTCATTTTTTTTATACCGTATCTTTATTTCTCACTATAGTTTTATGCAGGAAATAGTCATTTTATTCATTTATTAATCATTATTCTTGACTGGTCTGCAAATCACCAGCCTATGCAGTGGTACATTAAATACAAGTACTGGCTGTACCTACAGTATAACTCAGGTGGCAGGGGACAGTTTAGTAAATTGGCCCCTGTCAAATTTCTTTGGCAGGGGACAGTTTCGTCAATTGGCCCCCGTCAAATTTCTTAACTTAAGGCTATGATGTGACTTTTTGAGCTATTATTGTTTAATAATTAAAGATGTGGATATATAATTTGTGAATTAGGCATTTTAGACTTGTGTTGTTCTTCGAATTGATGTGAGACATGTACACCTCCCATAGTCAGTTCACAGTATGTAGACAGTGAAATACCAATAATCGGCTAGGAAGCAGAGCTAGCCACCCAAAGC
Organism: Margaritifera margaritifera; assembly: GCA_029931535.1. Taxonomy (NCBI): domain Eukaryota; kingdom Metazoa; phylum Mollusca; class Bivalvia; order Unionida; family Margaritiferidae; genus Margaritifera; species Margaritifera margaritifera. The sequence goes on from JAQPZY010001699.1 coordinate 23,451,088, forward strand.
AGTAGATACATGGGTTCAAGGCAAGTAGAATATTTCAAAAACTGCCTGGATGGCAACTATTTTGAATGGCATCAAGCTGTTTAGTACACAATGTTTTTCAAAATTATCTAATAGGGAGAGGGCTTGTGTTTGCACTGTGAGCATCACTTTGTGTCAAAAATGGCCTTCGGACGTGAAAAATGCATGTATAAATTGGGGGTTGTGGTGCATAAACCTTTTATGCTATGAACTTCTATGTTTTGTTGTATTATAGCTATCCAAAAATATGGACCTTTTTTACCTCACTTGTGTATTTTGTTTTTAATGAATTTTTATATTAGGCAGGTGAATGAGGCATTAAATTTGTGCATAAAAACTGTGAATTTTCATTTCTCCACGCATCACAGTGGGGTATAGAGAGTGATGGGGAGGTTTTAGAAGAAGTAACTCCACAATCTCCCTACGCATCTTGACAGTTGCTGTGGCTTTTTGCAGAGCATAGCTCTGCACACTGCTTTCTTGCGGAGACACATTCGAAAGTCAGTGTGGAGTGGACGTTGCATTGATAAAGTAGACATAGTTTACTATTTATGACCCCCACAAGCATGTGCTAAAGTTTCATTTAGAGAGAGAGAGAGAGCATGGTGGTGTACTGAGTAATATATGTAGTTGCCCTTATAAAATGAACATACATGTTGCTGTTTTTTTTATTCTTCCAAATCAAATTTAAGATAACATTAACGTAATGCAATGATGTGCGAACTTTACTAACACTACATACTGAGTGAAGCATCTAATTTTCAGGGTTTTTTTTAAAATCCATGTTGTTGGAACCATTGGAAATTTCTTTATCATCAAATATTTAAGAATAATAAATGTGTTTCTTTGATACTGTAGATAAAATGTGATATATTTACATAAAAGTCGCTTAAATCTTTACATGCAAAGCTGGAGAAACCCCAAACCTGCTAGACATTATCAGCTAATGTCAAATGAAAATAAAATGTATCAAATCATCAAATTCTTTTGTGTGCACGTACAAAAGAGAGGTAATGTGCTCACAAATGTTGTAAACTGCAACTCCATACTCATATTTTCACGATACATGCATTTCCCCCACCCACCCAAAAAAGAGCTATATAAATACTGTTTATTTGATTAAAGAGTGTCATATGCATCCACCATTTAAAAAAAAGGGCATTATCAAATTAGTAAAATATGGTTCTCTTCACAAGCATGTCTGTCCAAAGCAGACACATCTACATCAATGTCCTACTGTTGGTGAAGATGTTCTTAGCTACATGTATATTAATAGATTTATATGGATATCATTTCAAAAATAAATAAACTGCAGCCTCAATTCACAACATGGTAATAGAGAAAAAGAGAGAGATAGAGAGTAAAATGTGTGCAGTCACTGAAAAATGCACAGCAGATCACATTTAAAAGTGAATGTCCTGATCTTAAATTAACCATGATTGGGAAAAGATGTAAAATTAAACTGTGAGAATAGCAGAGAGAAGGAGATAACAAATAGTGAATTAAAGAATTAAAGTCATGGGCTAAAGGAGTGGGTGCACATTGTCTCTACATCACGAAAACAGAACATGCAAAACTCGATTTCAATATCAGCTAAAAGTCAACTGAAAATACCATTTACCAAATCCTCAAATTTCTGAGAGAGAGAGAGAGAGAGAGAGAGCTGTATACAGAATTGCCAAAGACAGATGACTACATGACTGAGCTTATTTTCACTAATACTGGATATAAGGTATACAAAACAATCTGGGTTATTGGGTATACCAGTACAAGATTTGACGTATGTTTGGTTTGCATTGGGGTTGTATGGCACAGCAACAAATGAACTCAAGGCAGGGAGAGACTGGCAGTCTAGCACACACACACCCCCCCCCCCCCCCCCCCCCCCCCCCCCCCCGCCGGAATGGCTAACAATTTCAGGTGCCTAGGCAACTGGAAATGGTTGGCTGGTGTTGTCTCCCTGCACAAGACACTTTACATATTGTACTTCTTTGCATAAAATACATGACCAAAATTAAAATTTTAATATCGACAATGACCCACAATACAGTAGCTTATATAGCTACACATCTTTCCTATAAATAAGAAAACTAAATAAACCTTATATTTACTAAATACTAAAGAGAGAGAGAGAGACATACATGTGAGTCTACCGGCGGTAGGCCAAATATACTGTTTTAAAGGTCGTCTACCGCACATACCGTTTAGTAGTTCAAATCTACCGCTTTTGAAAATACCAAAAAAAAATTTAAAAAATTTTAAAATAAACCCAAACATGGTATTTGTACACGTTCCATCAACACATTAGAGAAACCAGCCAAAACCAGTCTACTGGGGACCGGAAATGTTCCACTACTACAATGACTGGTGCAATGATGCATGACAGAGCAATAGGATTAGAATTGTTAAAGAACAGCTGACTTGTGTACACAGCAAGCTGCTAATTGATTACCTTATTGTTGGAATTTGAGGAGTTTAAGACCAAATGCGGGATGTTTTTTTTTTTTAGGTGTTATAAGTAATAAAGGGATAAAAGGTGGTCTATGATGTCTTCTGAGCCTTTGATGAAAATCGGCAGACCCTTAGCGGAGAGGAGATAAAATAAAGAGACCGACCATAAAAAATGATTTGTCAAAGACACTAGAGTAAGTATTTAATTGTTATTGTATTGTTCAAGCTGTTTTAAGAGGACAACTCTTACATTTTTTGTTCAATTCATGTCAAAATGCCGAAATGTGTGCTTTCTCCCTATGCTAAGAAACCACCAGCTAAGAAATATTACAAGTTCAACAAATCTTGGATATCAGAGTTTAGGTGTGTGCAGGCGATGAGCAAAGGTTCTGACATTGCATTGTGTCTTTTTAAGGTATGCATCTTTCGCATTTCATAAACTATTTGAAGTTTTCATGCACATAAATTAAGTTCAAGCCCTAGATAAAATATATTACAAGATAATTAATGTTAAAGTTTGGATAAATTATTCATAAAAGCATAAATACATCACGTATTTTTTTTTTCATTTTTATTTCAAGTTTAAATCAATCTTTATTTTGTTTTATTAACAGTGGTGAAACTTGCTAACAGATTTTTGGATCTGAGCCATGAAGAGGAAGAAGCCTTTGAGAATGAAGCTCAGGAATACATCCCAAGTCCAAGTCAGGAACTTCCTCCTCGGGGTGAACATAGCTTGGAGGAGTATTGGAGACTGTCAGCAATCTTACAAAATCAGCAGCAGGAAAACTGAAGTTAGAACTTCTTTGTAGAGTGAATGTGGTTGTCCTGTCATTACAACATTCTAATGCTGATACAGAGAGGACATTCTCCATTCATCACAAAATCACAAAATACAAAGTGATTCAAGGGGAAATCTGGCCCAGAGAACTATTGAGAGCCTGTTAAGTGTGAAGTTTAATAATCACAATGAATGTCATTAATGGTCACTTGACAGTGATCTTGTGAATGAAACTAAAAATGCTATTGAATTTTATAAAAGAAAATTCTTTGCAGTGAACTATCAGATAAACAACTTTTCCTTTTTAATTATTTGACCGTATACTGACTCGTATTAATTATTATTGTAACATTTTCCATCAAAATCTGAATCTGATTCATGTTCAAACTTGCTGCTTTATTATAGTATGAAGAGAATACATATCATGGCACAAAAAAACCCCACTTGTTTTGTTTTCCATCCACCTGAAACATAAAATTTATGCCGATAAAACATCTACTGGTTTAGAGGCCAATCTACTGATCAAATTTGTAAATCTACTGGTTTGAAATCCTGGTTCTGTCACATGTATGGAGAGAGAGAAAAAAAAGAGAGAGAGAGAGAGAGAGATTCTGATTTTGGATACTGAGATCTGGTAGTCTTGAACATCATATATGTTTATACAAAAACAAGAAAATGCAAACAAGCAAACTATAGTTAATGGTGCAAGGTGTTTCTCCTTTGCTGGAAAATAAAATCTGAAATCTTTGATTGCAAGTTAATTATCAGAGAGAGTGAGGGATTAGTCATGGAATCATGACAATTTTTCCACATCATTATTCATTTCAGCATTAAATTTAATTCAGTTGAATTGTGGACAATTAACAAACCTCCACTGTTAATTGCTTGGCTTATAATTGCAGCCGTTAAATACTATGCTCCAAGTCAGATGCCTTCATGTAATGACACATTTCCCCAAGCCAAAATTGACATCTTCGTTTGATGCCAATTCTTGTAAATATTTAATAACCATGTTGACAATGGCTACTGCTTTGATTTCTGTAGATCATCGGCTTAAGTCAAGTCCCTCTTAGGGACAGACCATTTAATTTTCTAAGGAGGGAGGGGATTGGGATTCTTTGTTAAAAGCTTGAAAAAAAATTGCCTTGCTCTGATTTGTTGAATAAAGACCTTTATTTTACATGAAACATTTTTTTATCTTGTAATAAAAGAAAAAAAATTATTTTTAAATATACAAATATTTTTATCAGTAAAAAAAAATCACTTTTTAAAGTACCTAAAATTTGCAAAATTTTAATAAGAAAGTTTTCTGAAACATAAATTTGATGACAAAAAAAATAATCATAATTTTCATCAACTGATGGTGTGTGAATAATTCAAGTAATATTAAAGTATATGAAAAATCAGAGACGGTACAATAATAAAAAAATCACTGTGAAACCTGTCTATAAAGTACACCCCAAGGACTACAAAAATCTGTCCTTTATAGACAGGTGGTCTTTATATAAGTGTTGAAAAATTTAAAGAAATTAAGGAAAAAGACTTAATAATGGTGTCCTTTATGAACAAGCATCATTAAAAGAAGGTGTCTGTTCAAGCAGTTTTCACATGGCATGAAAGATTTCTCACACCCTGTGTATATTCTACCAATGACTGCTTTTCGAATGCACTTTTACTCATTTAATAATCTACCACTGCTCACTGATGATCTGTGGATCAAATCACTGATGCTTTAATAAGTGCGAATGGCAGTTGTGCTCGCTGATATTCAGTTGAAGGGTCTTCCCTGTAGTTATTTTTAGAAATGTGCAAGTTCATACAAGCAAGTTACATGAAAGATAGTTATCACAGTGTATTTGTGTTTATCCTAACAATAAAATTTGTCCTCAGTGCACTATTACTTGTCACTGCTTGTCTGTGGATCAACCAACAATACAGTATGTGCCAGAGGCAGTTGTGATCATTGAGAGAATACGGATTTTCCCTGTTGTTATTTTTAGAAGAGTACATCGGTTGTGTAAGCAGCCAATGAAAACCTGAAAATTAACAACAGACATCCGAACCTATTAAACAAAAACGCACAACTCCAACCTATAGCACATACACAACTTGTTTCTGACTTAAATAATACTTCTTTTCAAATAAATATTTTATCAATGCACTCTATGAATACTGTATATACTATACTTCATTGATTTTGGTTCACCCAATTTTTCTTTTGTGTGCAGAGTTATTCAGCACTTTGATTGAGAATATGTGATCGAGTATGACTGGTAATTTTTCCCATACGGGTCTTGAAAAATTTACATTTGTGCACAAGTTTTGTTTACACATAAAATTAATTTTAAAAAAAAAAACTTTACTGAAAAAGATCTAACCATGTAAAAGGCCTTTTTACAATTATTAATGCGGTTGAACATCGTGATAATCAACTACAATATACTATAACACCTGCTGGGGAAGAAACTTTAGGATCAATGGAAAATGTTGTCATAGGCAATCTCTCTGTCATGTGAAAAATATTATCAAGGGTTATAAAAATATTCATAATCAATATCAACTGAAGCAATCGGCACTCCAACCAGTATCAATCATATCATCATATCGATTAACCTTCAATGGGCCCCCTCTCATATTGTATGCACAGGCAAAAGTAAATACAAGTACATGTGCTATTTATGTGTATGTAATCAGCTACATCACACATGGGTGATAAAAAATACACATGAGCACATAAAATAAATCCAGTTAAAAAAAAAGGGGCATTGCCAAGAAAATTAGCAGGCATGCCCTCAAAGGCTCACTTGCAATCAGGAAATTTAGTGATGTGTACTACAGGATATCTCAATGGAGGAAACAAAAAATATGTCAAGATGAATCACCAATTAAACAAATAAAGTAACCAAGTATCTTTTACAGTAATAAAGATTAATGGGGCAACACCCAATTAGTTATGCTAAATAAGTTGTTTAACCTGAAAAGTGGTTTTAATTTGCCATGTGCATACACGTGACAGAACCAGGATATAAAGTAGATTTCAAAATTCTGATCAGTAGATGGGTTTCTAAACAAGTAGATTTTTTTAAGAGGACTGAAAACAAACCAAGTGCATTTCCTTTCATTTTTCCATAATATGTATTCTCAATCATCACACTGAGACAATGAACTTAATCCTATACATATTTTCAACTTTTCTGTATCCAGGTGGGTGGGTGTGTGTGTGTGTGTGTTAGGCTAGGACCTCAGTGACAATGTGTGTTGTTATTGTATGCTGACATGAAAATTTCCATGCATTCTCCGAGTCTGGAAACATAGCTATAATCAGTTTAGTAAAATGATCGTCAATGAGGAATGGTAAATTGTGTTCTGCCACAAAATTTGCAAAGTCTTTGCAAGTGCCACTTTATCCATTTTTGATCCGGTTTCAAACAAAGCTTTCAAAGTGGGTGTGTTTGTTACAGAAGAATCATCGATTCTATGCCATGGTGTCTGCATATGCCTAGTGATTTCTTCCTCCATATACGATCTGAAAATGCACTTTGCATGAAACACACATTGCAAATTCATGACCTTTGTTACTCACCTGCATACACTTAAACTCTGATTTCCAAGCATTGCTGAACTTATAATATTTCTTAGCCAGTGGGGTTTTTTTGTACTAGAAGAAAGTGCACATATCAGCATTTTTACATGAATTGACCTCCCCCCCCAAAAAAAAAAAGATAAGAGCTTCCCTTAAATATTCCTCTTTAAAAAAAAACATCAAAGGACTTAACTCCAGTCTTTCTGCCAAAATCATTTTTTGGTTGTTCTATCCTTTTTATCTCACCTCCGCCAGAGGTCAACTGATTTATAATCAAAGACTCAAAAGCCATCATGGACCACTTTTGATCCCTTTATTACTTATAACACCTCAAAAAACATCCTACCTTTGGCTTTAACCTCTCCATATTACAACAATAAGGTAATCAATTTACAGATTGTTGTGTACACATTAGCCATTGTCTAACAATTCTTAATCTGACTACTCAGCACACATCATTGCAGCAGTTGTTGCACTGGTGGAAAAGTTCTGATTCCCAATAATGGGGTAGACTGGTTCTGGATGGTTTCTGTAATTTGCGGAAAAAATGCATAAAAATATCTTTTTTTTTTCTTTCAATTTGTTTTTAAATCTTTTAATTTCCAAAAGCAGTAGATTTCAACGGTATATGCAGTAGAAGGCCTTTAAAACAGTATTTTTGTCCTACTGCCAGTATAATCCCACATATGCAGGAGTAATGTATGATATGCTTCAGTGACTCAAGACAACCATACTGCATTGCCAGCAAAGCATCATGTTATACTTGTCAACATAAACACAGCATGCAAATTCCCACCGATTTCACACGGACAAAGCCTCTGTGCACACATTTCCGTGTGCAGCAATTACACATAATCAGCTAATTATTGCTTCTCAATCATCTGAATTGCTTACCCGTCATAGATGGGTCTGTATATTTGTACATAAGACACCTATGAACTTTTATGTCTTAAAATACTTCTATATTTTATATTTTATATTTTAATTTAGATGTATGGACCATGCAGTCTGAAATAAAGAATTCTTATCTTATCTTATCTTATAGCATAATAAATCAGCATCTGAAGAACACCTGACAATTGTTATAACATACAAACTGTGCAAAGCACAATAAGACAAATCACATTATTTGGCTGAAGGCATATTTTAGATGCCAAAGTTTTACTTTGCTTAGTTGATAGATGGCAACAAGTTGACATTTTTCTCTTCCAATGCTAATATTAGGTCGCATGTATGACCATTTTAGTCACAACTCTGAGCGCTGTACAAGCATGACAAGTCTTAAGAAGAAATATAGTAACAGATTTCATGTATGCAGCGTTCATTCCAGAAATGGAAAAAGTAGGACCCAAAGGCACCTACCATGTCAAGAAGTGGGGTATTTTGAACAAAATGGGTTGCAAATACCCTTATCTGTTTCTTGTTTATTGAAGAAATTCAAACACATATCATTGTCACAGGTACTCACATTGTGGATTTATTGATTTCTGCAATAAATATTAAACTTTCCAACATTATATGCTTTGAATCAGTTATTACAGAGTCAGATTACAGCACAATTTTCTACAATTTCCTTGTCTTCTAAAAGAGTATCCATTCCCCTCTAAAATTTGTTTTGGACATTTGAGACTACATATTTTCCTCCCTGTACACTACTTTAAAAATAAATGCAGCAGTGTTTTACGGATGATTTCATCTACTCTTATTTACATTTTCTATCAATGATTGACCACATGCTTTCAACTGGTGCAAAAGCTACTGGTGATCAAAATCTTCAGTTAAGACATTTCTGTCAGTCAATGAAATTGATCGGCTTGTGATTATTTTGGCAACAAGCACACTGTAATCAGTAAGCTTGGGATGTGCTAGATCCAGTCTAAGGTCAACCGTGATGATCTTTTATCTTTATTTTCCGGGGTCTTTTTTTGTGCATTCCATGGGCACCATGGAGGGAACATTTTTGGACCAACGATAAAAATGAAGGGTCATTGGCACAGTTGTGCAGTCTAAAATAAACCTGCTTAAGTCAGATAATATTGGAGAAGTATTTTCATATTTGGTGAAATAAGTATTTGGGTGTGCAAAAGAGATACAGCTGTCCCCTGTTATAATGCACCTCATTATAACACAATTTCAGATGTAACACAGTACTATCGCGGACCCGATGACCAAATTCATATCAATGTATAACCATAAGGGTTGAAACAAAACAAGGTGAAACTTAGTCTTATATCTTCATTTCCTTTTCAAAACACCAATACTGAACAAATTTTGATAGTGCCTGCTATACCACGGTTCTGTATATTACACTATTCTCAATATATCTTGGTTCCATAGATATCGCGATTGTTAGTATAGCACATTTTGTTATATAATGCAGTCAGCAGTAATGGACCTCAACTACTGTGTTATGATGAAGGAGAGCTGTACTGCTGCACTTTGAAAAACATCAACGTTGCACCCTTGTCCAGTTTAGGTTATCAGTAGGTAATGGCCGTAGCAAAAGGCTATACACTAAGCAGCTAATCTCACTGAAAAGGAATCAATGCCAAAACAAGCTTCGTTTTACTTTTTATAAATTACGCATTGGTATATTTGCTGAAATACATACAAAAAGGGAGTTTTACTAACGATTTACATCATTGGAAAATTTGGCACCTGCAAAGAGAAGCAAAAAGAGCTTAAAATTTAAACTTGCATTTTGCGAGTATGCACGTGTTAAATTCCAGCTCTGTATTTTCAGTGGCGGTTTAAATTTTAATCAGCTATAATCACAGGGTAAAAAATCCACAATTTGCAATTTTTGCATTTTACCTAGATATTAACTGAATGTAATTAATATAGTAAGTTCTGTATACACTTTTTCACATCTGACACAGTAAAATGTCCTTTGCCATGTTTGACCGACAGTCATGTGCCCTTCTCCACATCTGACCAAATCATTTATCCAATGCAGCACTGGAAGCATTTTCCTTGGTTGAATTCAAAACATCTTAATCACATACAATATACCAGTAATGTTCATCACTTGGATCATATTCGAAATTCACAACATGGAATTTACGTCTTCATAATGAATAGTGGGAAAAACAGTAAATTGATTATTGCAATAGTAAGTAAAAAATGTGGCAAATTATATTCAAAATAAGTTATAAAAGGATGAAAGTGAAGACTTATATTTTATGAAAGCTTTTTTTTGTGTCAGAAAATGATTTTTTCCATCTTTAATATATGTGTAGAAACAGACCCCGAATTTAGTAAATAAAATTGCAAAAATTACCCAATAAGATAAGAAACAAAAAATGTCTTTCAAATTTCTTGTATGTAACATGTAGGGCAGATGCTTGTCCATGAACTGATGAATTACAAAACAGTTCATTCAACTGAATGTATACAAATCCTAGTGAAGCTCGTAGGTTGAAAAAAATACAGTAAAACCCCATCAGAGTTCTCCACAGGATTATGAAAGTTGCATTCCAAGACTGCTTCCTTGAAAAAAGTTGCATTCCAAGGACTAAAACTTGCAGTCCCAATAATGATACTTTTTTTCCCTTGCAATAATTTAGAACATTATGAGTGTATTGTTGTGCCACCAAAATATATGTCATCTGATTAATAATGCTCATTCATTGTCAAAAATATTTAGTATTTTAATACATGAATGCAAAGAAAAATGAGGCATTTGATAAAACCATGATAATTGTGATTGTTTGTGATGTTACAACTATAATGATTCTAAATGCCTTCTTTAATTTTGTGTGCAGCTAGAAGGAATCAAAGAAGAGATTAGGCTTTCTTTTCTATATTAATTTAATTATTTAGCTCAATTCCATTTCAAATCAATCAATTTTCCAAGACACTTGAAAAAGAAACAGATAACCATATTCCATTCACTTCTTTCATTTCATCTTTAAGTAACACTGCATACATTTGCTTTTTTCTTAAACAAATTTTAACAAATTTCTCCAATGCAGGTTTAGGATCAAAATCCTTATGTTCTGGACCTTCCTCCATCATCCTCATCAATTTTGTTACAGTTTCTTGTTTTAAACATCCATGAACATTTATCTTTATGCGATTATGTTGAACTTTGCACGTTCAGTGTTCCTGGAGTTGCAGATGCATTGTTCCTTCCACAGTCGTGACACCATGTGCATAAAGCTAATGTTTCATTGTAATCTTGTTTTTATGCCCCATGGAAATGTCCTATTCCATGGTTCATTCCATGAATCTCTCAGTCTCTCAGGGATTGTTTTCTTTATCAAAACTAGATGCATCTACTAATTTCTGTCGGCTAGTCTTGCAAGAATCTTGCTCATCTACAGCCTTGCACTTCACACCAAAGAAATTATGTAAAGTTGCCATCAGAATAGTACACATATGATAATCGCTTAAAAACAAAGGTATATCTGTACATGACACCGAAAAACATGATTTTATGATGATTCATGATGATTAACATGATGGATTAAAACTCTGCCGAGTAATGCTTATCAAAGACAGGTCTCAAAGCACATGCATGTGTAATTAGTCTTTTAATCAAAATGATCATTTGGCACCAACAATCTCCTTGTCTGTCAAGATCTAACCTACATGCAGATTCAACTAATCCCATTAAAATCACCTGAACTTTGTTTGATACCTTGCATACTACATGAATGATACTTGCTTTGTAGAAATGAAAGAGATTTCCACAACAAAATGCTTGCATACTGAGGCTCAGCTGTAGGAATTTTCATGTGTCCATAAATAAAAAGTATTCATACTTTTACGTATATTTTGGTGTCCCAGAGAACCCTGCCCATTCATCCAAATTACTTGTTTATCCTAACAAAACGTATGTCTCCCAAATGTGCAGATTTAGTATAGCTCAAGATCATGTATCCAACCTCTGTTTTTATTTTAATGTTGTATGTACCCCGCAACAAGTTCCATTTATTAAGGTATTCTTGGGAGTGGGACAAAAATGGATTCGTTCCTTTAGATCTTTATTTCTCCCAAAAATTGTATGCAAGAAACAGGTATTTTATTTATTTATCAATCACTGTTCCCACTGGTCCTAGATTTCCAATCCAATCCCATCCCTAGTAATGAATCATCTATTTGTGACAAGCAATTTAACAAAATGTACGGCTACACAGATGTTGGATCAATGGGACTAGACTGCACTTTTTAAAGTAAATGGAAATGGAAAATTTTCTTTGTTTATAGTGCCATAACATTGCTTAAGATTCTTTTTGAATATCTGTTATGAGTAACAACAACATTTTTTTTCAAACTACAGGGTCTATTCTAGGATGTTTAATTACAGGATAACTGGGATTCACATTAATTTCCAAAAAGTCAAGTTAACAATCGATTGAATGCAGAAAAATAATGCATCATATTTGCAAACCCAACTTTTGTTTACTTTGGTAAAAAAACTCTGCTATTTAGCATATCCCCCTCAATCTTTTTTGAAATGGAGGGGGTGGGGCTTTGGCACTTCCACATTTTCAGTTCTAGAATATGTTTAGCATATCCCCCTCAATCTTTCTTCAAAGTGTGGGTGTGTGTGTGTGTGCTTTGCCACTCTCATATTTTTAGTTCTAGAATAAACCCTGAATTTATTCAATCAAATTGCAAAAATTAATCAATATGATAAGAAACCAAAACTATCTTTACAATCTCTTGTATGTAACATGTAGGACAGGTGCTTAATATTGAACAGATGAATCACAAAATATTAGATTTCTCTGAATGTATAAAAATCATTGTGTATCTCATAGTTTAAAATGTCATATAATCCCATCCATCCCAATTATTTGTTTATCCTAACCAAATGTATATCACCCTAATGTGCAGATTTGGTACAACTCAAAATCATTCATCCAACCTCTTTTTCATCTGAATGTTGTTTGTAAGGAGCAGGACAAAAATGGATTTATCTATTGTATCTTTATTTCTCACACAATGCAGGAAATCTGCATTTTATTCATTTATCAATCACTGTTTCCCACTGCTCTGCAAATCACCAGCCTGCACAGTGGCACCTTAAATACCAGTACCAACTGTATGTAGGTACTTGCTGACATTTTCCATAAGGGTTTTCCTACTGGCTATATTCTCAACAGTGGCTAACAAAATTAAACAACATTCAAATCTGCCGATCTATTTAACAATTGCTGCACCGTCTGTTAAATTAAATTTTCATACCCTTTTTTATTATATATGTTGTATACAGTAAACAAATAATTATTTGTAAAAAAAAAATAATGATCACTTTCTTAAAGACCTAAATTTGCAAAATTTTAATAAGAAAAAGAAAGTTTTCTGAACCATAAATCATAATTTTCATCAACTGATGGTGTGTGAATAATTCAAGTAATATTAAAGTATATGAAAAATCAGAAACAATACAATAATAAAACAATCACTGTGAAACCTGTCTATAAAGTACACCCCAAGGACTACAAAAATCTGTACTTTATAGACAGGTGGTCTTTATATAAGTGTTGAAAAATTTAAAGAAATTAAGGAAAAAGACTTAATAATGGTGTCCTTTATGAACAAGCATCATTAAAAGAAGGTGTCTGTTCAAGCAGTTTTCACATGGCATGAAAGATTTCTCACACCCTGTGTATATTCTACCAATGACTGCTTTTCGAATGCACTTTTACTCATTTAATAATCTACCACTGCTCACTGATGATCTGTGGATCAAATCACTGATGCTTTAATAAGTGCGAATGGCAGTTGTGCTCGCTGATATTCAGTTGAAGGGTCTTCCCTGTAGTTATTTTTAGAAATGTGCAAGTTCATACAAGCAAGTTACATGAAAGATAGTTATCACAGTGTATTTATGTGTTTATCCTAACAATAAAATTTTTCCTCAGTGCATTATTACTTGTCACTGCTCGTCTGTGGATCAACCAACAATACAGTATGTGCCAGAGGCAGTTGTGAACATTGAGAGCATATGGGCTTTCCCTGTTGTTATTTTTAGAAAAGTACATCGATGGTGTAAACAGTCAATGAAAAACCTGAAAATTAACAACAGCCATCCAAAACTATTAAACAAAAACCCTACAACTCCAACCTATAGCACCAACACAGCTTGTTTTCGAATCAAATAATACTTCTTTTCAAAATAAATATTTTATCAATACACCTTATGAACACTGTATGTACAATTTTTGTACTGACTGGTTCACCCGACTTTTCTTTTGTGCACACAGTTATTCAGCTATAGGGCATTTGTAACAATATTTAGCAAAGTAATTGAGAATTTGTGATCGAGTATGATTGTCAATTGTCATCATACAGCTCTGGAATAAAACAAATTTGTGCACGAGTATCATTTGTACATGAAATTAAATTAAAAAACAAACACTTTGATCAAAAAGATCTAACTATTTGAAAAAAGCTTTTAACTAGTTGTGCTTCTGAACATCTATCATGATTTACCACAATTTACTGTAACAATTTGCAGGAGAAATAAACATGGGATGCATGGAAAATGTTTTCATAGGCAGTCTATATGTTATGTGATAAATATGATCAAGGGATCTAAATATATTCATGATCAATACGAAATGAAGCAACCTGCACTCCCACTGACATTAATCATATCGATTAACCTTCCAGGGCTCCTCTGACTCATTCTGTGTACACCGGCAACAGTAAAATACACACTAGTGAACCATACATGTATAATGTTATCATATTCATCAAACGCGTGATACAAAATACACACGAGCACGTAAAGCAGGTCCAGTTAAAAGGGGAATTTGCCAAGAAAACTAGCGGGTATCTCCTAAAAGGGTTGCTCTTGCAACCAGGAAATGTTGGAATGTGTACTATACAGGATATCAACAGAGGACACAAATAAATAGGTCAAGATGAATCGCCAATTAAACAAAGACAAAGTATCTTTTACAGTAATACAGATTATTGGGGCCACGCCCAATTAGTTATGCTAAATAAGTCGTTTAACCTGAAAAGTGGTTTTAATTTGGCGTGAGTAGTGTACGATATGCTTCAGTGACTCGAGACAACCATATTGCATTGCTTGCAATACCGCATGGTATGCTTGTAAACAGAAACGTAGCATGCGAATTCCCGCCAGATTTCACACGCACAAAGCGTATGTGCACACATTTCCTTGTGCAGCAATTACACATAATGAGCTATGTACTCACTAATTACCTTAATTGCACAACCAAGTGGCGGAGAAGGTGATATTACCCCTTTCTGTTCCGACCAGTGTACCCTCCTCACGTACTCTTATGCAAATCTCCAGACAGCATGTGGTCACGTGAGTAAGGTAGGCCTCTGTCTGGGCAGTTTTCGTCTGCTACAGTCTTCTACAACACATCTATTGGTAGTTGTCACTTCGTCGATGAACTAGCAAAAATGTTCTTAAAGATTACACGAGTATCCTCCCTTGCAAAAAAACATGAACTATTGAAGGAAAAATACTTGGATTTTGGTTGTGTATGCCTTTTAATGTTCTTAGAATTGTTGTTAGTAAGCTGGGGTGAGCACGAGTTACAGGTGTTTAGTGTTTTATGGCACATCTTTACAAGTAGGTTGTGTAGTGCCGATGCAATTGAAGTACAATGCAGTGCCAAGAACGCAGCACAGGAGCCGAACTGGGCTGATACAGTGGTAGGATCTGAACCCGCAACCTTTCGGTCACGAGTCCAGCACACTAACCACTGGGCCGCCGTGGTGTCTGCCTCTTACGACATGCAGGAGGGCGCATCAAGCCGATTTTATATTCACGAGCACGCAGGGGGTGGGCACATGTTATATAATAAGTCCAAATAAAAAATTGCAAAATAAAATTAAAGGTAACTAACATAAAAGTCTTGGGGGAAAAAAAAGAAGAAAAAAAAAAAAAAAACAACGGAGAGACAAATAGCATAAAACAAGATTTGTGTTTTGTAAATAACCCCCAGGCAGGCAAAATAAGTCTAAGTCCAAAATGTTAAAAAGTAAAAGTTGCAGACTTCATTTAAACGGTTCGTTAGCCCAACATTTATTGATCTTTGTCCGAACATATGATATGAAGTTCATCGCATAAAGCTAAATGGACACGGCAAGAACATACTAAACATTTTATCAGAAGTCATGCACCTCATTACCCATCAGTTCTATCTTTTCGATAGATGTTAGAGTCACTATTCGGAGGGAGAACTTCACTATCTCCGATAGAATAATTGCTAATGCCAGCCATAGAAAGGCTTTAAGTAAATTAAGGGTTTCAGCACACCCATTAAGTATCGAGACTGGTAGACATGTAGGAAACGAACAACATAAAAAGAAATGTGAACTTTGTGTAAATAATCATGTCGAAGATGAATACCATTTTTTCTGAATCTGTCCTCTATACCTAACATTAGAAAATTATATATTGATCCTTATTATCGGCAGAAACCAAGCATGTATAAACTATTACAATTACATAAAAATGAAGATTTGACAACTGTAAAAAATACCTGGTAAATATGTGTATAATGCATTCCAACCGAAGATGTATGTTTATCATTTATTCATTAATTTATACAATAATGTATCGTATATATAGTATGTATTGTATTGGCTATGTGCTTTTGTGATTTCGTCAAATCACTAAAGTTCTTTTCTGTTAATGTGAGTAAAAGTGATTAGACATATGGAAACAACCTAATATTTATCTGTCTCAGATTTAAACCAAAAAATTAAAAGATTTAAAAGAAAAAGACATAGTAAGTCTGAAAAAATGAACTATCTCCTGGAAAAGAAAAAGTTCTAACACATAGTAAAGTATATACATATTGGTATGGTTCAAGGAAGTATTGATGAATTAGATAAAAATGTGCAACGATTAAGAAGAGGTTGTAATAAAATAGAACAAAAAATAACAACAGCAACAAACGAAACTTATATTGCCGTAGATAAAAAGACTTTAGTGTTAAGTAAAAGAATTGATACAGCTCAATCAGAAATAGAGAAATCATTAACTAAAATAAACCTAGATGTGGGAGTAAACACTCGTATCATTGCTGAAATTAATAAAAGGTTGAATGATCATAATACAAGGTTAAAGATGATGAAGTAGCTGGGAGTATTGCACTTTTTCATTTTCGTTATACAAAAGGTATTTATCAGGTTAATACAAGAAAAGAACCATATGCTTTTTTAAGATATGAAGAAGGTAAAATATCAAATTTAAACGTATTTTTAAATATATTTTCTTGTTTCACAACACCACAAACAGTAGCCACTACTTATCGATTTGACTATGCTTTGTCACGCTTTGCCGAATATAAATTACACCTTATAGATTCCGTAGAATATTATCTTATCAAAATAAATGTCAGGTTTATATTTAAAATTTGTATAAACTGAAAGATCAAATCTACATATAATTTAAAATGTTATATTATATTAATGGTAAACAATAAAGTCATTCTTACGAAGTAAATGCGAACAAAGAAGTTGTAGTAGAAAAGTTACCTGGAGGACCTAAACAATTTAAATATTATAAAATAAAAGAATCAAAAACATATTATTTTGAAGAAAACGATATTTTTTTTCTTCAGTTACAAAACTTACAGCTGATATTCATTATCTTCTGAGCTTATGTTGTAATATTGGTGACAGAATAAAAATGTATTACCATTAACGACGAGGATGGAAAGGTAAGCCAATTAATTTGCCCGTTTTATCACTTATTATTTTTACAAGATAATGACAGAAATATCACGAGCCCCTCGGTTAAGATCTTTAAAAGGTCGTAGTGATTTAACGTTTAAATACTCAATGAAATGTGACGAGGTAAAGGAACTAGGTACTTCAATAACTAGTGAACTAAACATGAATAACTACAGCATATCAAATTTAGGAGAACAGACAAAATTAATTGATGTATCTAATAGAAAGTTTGTTCAAAAGCGTATTGACAGTCAAATACGAAAAACTTTGGAGGATAATAATTTGAAAGATATTAAGACATGGAGAGAAGAGATTGATATGAAATGAAAAGTTATTGATGAGATAGAAAAAGATATTAAGACATGGAGAGAAGAGATTGATATGAAATGAAAAGTTATTGATGAGATAGAAAAAGATATTAAGACATGGAGAGAAGAGATTGATATGAAATGAAAAGTTATTGATGAGATAGAAAAAGATATTAAAGATAATAATCATTATCTCAGATGTTAATAAACAAGTATATAATGAAACATATGACGTGGGTTTAGATCAATATGTTGTTAAAATATGCAAATAATGTTTATATTCAATTAATGTGAACGTAATAATGAAAGCACATCTGATTTTTTTTTTTTTATTTTTTTTTTTTTTACATTTATTGTTGATGGTACAACTAATTATACGCGTGTAGATTAAAAAAACAAACAAAAACAAAACAAACAAACAAACAAACAAAAAAGCAGCAAAAGAAAATCCACTTGATAAGAAACGATTATTAATATCAATCAAATAAGTAATAATCAAGGGAGCATGTCCTAATGCTTTAGCATTCACAAGAAGTAAATTACTATTTATTTTATTCTGACGACTTTAAAGCAGAAGGAGAAAGACACGACAACTCGACAGAGGAATTGCAGAAACAATATGACTTCGATGAACGCAGAACAATGTTTGTTGATTACTCTGTGCATGGTTAAAGATCTATTTGTTTGTACTATCCAATTCCGTTTGTTTGTTTTTCTTTTTTCTTTTGAAAATTGCAATTTCTGTCTGGATGATCGAATCCGAATTTTTTTTTCTTCAGCTCTCCCGTCATAAGGCGGGAGAGGATTCCTTATGTCCACCAGTAGTATAGTGGGGGTAAAAAGGCCCAATTGGGGCACTATAGGCCCGTACGGGAAATTAACATTGATGGACCTGGAGAGGCCCCCTTACGTAGGGGGGCACTATAGGCCCAAAAATTGGGCAGCCTTGTCTCTCTTTATAGATCCTTCTTTTCCACACCGCTGTATCTGTCATCTTGGTGATCGCCGATGAAGCTTTCACGTACATACGGAAGTCCAGGTTGAACAACATCCCCGATACGATGGTTGATGATTCAATATAAGTCCACATCTTCTAGTCTTGAGAACCGGTGAAGCTATGTGACAAAAGCGGTGGTATATATAGCCTAAGAGCGGATCGAAACGGATTGAAATGAACTACCAATCCAAGCGCGCGTTATAACAGGGTGGGTTTCTCTTCCAATCAGAAGTGAGCGGGGTGGGGGATGGGACGTCACCTTCAGTATATAGGCGTCACAGCGTTCGCATGGTTTTACCTTTGGCGGCATAGTTTGAGTATGACTGATACCACGAAGACCATGTATTGGGGTGAGCCTGCGACGGAAAGTTATGTTCGGAGTGAGAGTACGACGACGGCTAATGCAGTGGTGAACTTTCAACCAGAAGATTTTAATTTAGATTTTGTGGATTATCTGTCATCATCTCAAGAATTTTTGCCTGAAACAACCACCGCTGTTGTACCACCACCATCTTTACCCGTGATCGATGATTTTAAAAAGAGACAAAAGGAAGAATTGGATTTTTTTTACATCGTCAGAGAGAAGCAGAAGAAGCCTTTCTTCAGCAAGAAGAGGAAAGAAGAAAACAAGAAGAGAAAAAAAGAAAGCTAGAAGAGGAGAAGTGTGAAGGACAGAAGGAAGGGAGTGATGAAAACAAAACGGTGAGTTTGTTACAAGACATTTTAGCCGAGTTAAAGAATCTGAGAAACATGTATCAGATTTCTTTAACACAACCCAAGAGAAAGAGACCTTCACGGGCAAAACAATCTAAACCCATCACTACTACTACTGAGATGCTACCACCACCACCACCACTACCACCATTGACTACTACTACTACCAAAGCAGCAGGAGGAGGAGTAGGACTTGGCCGTGGAAAGGGATTGAGACAGTTAAAACTCATCATGTCCAGTCCATAAGTTTGTTAAAAACAAACACCCTAACGGTCCTTTTCAGGGCCACCTACATTTCTTAGAGAAGAAATAATCAAATGGCCAAGAATCAAGTAAAACTTTAAATCCCATCCTTGGTTTCTGTTTGAGTGCGTGCGTGCGTGTGTGCGTGCGTGCGTCCATACTCTAAAATAAATCAAAACTTAAAGACACTTACTTTTTTTTCCATTTTGGTACATTCTCTTAAAAAGCACAATGAATATTTCATAACACATCACTCAAGTTCATCGTTCACTGCCAGTCTCTCTTTTTCTTCAATTTCTTCACAGGGATCAAGGGTTCTTTTTCTTCTCCACTGTCTTCCAGTCGTCTGGCCTTCTTTCCTTTCTTGACGACGGGGATGAGTTCTTCTTCTTCTGAAGATCCCTCTGCTTCCTCCCTCTCTTGTTGGTTCTCTTGTTTCTTAGGGCACTCTGAAGACCAATTGACAATGATAACAGGTATCTTTCCCTTTGTCTCTCTTTTCTTTTCCTTGGTTTTGACGTTGTGGACATTCTGGAGCCCAATGTCCTTTCTCTTGGCAGATATAGCAAGTATCTTGACTTTTATCTCGAGAGGTGGAGGAGGAGTAGTCCTTAGTCTTACTGAAAGTGGTATACTTTCGAATGACTTTCTGTAAATCTCTGACCAGAAAGGCGATCTGTCTTAACTCTTCCATCTTCACTGTTTGAAAGTTGAATAACCAATAGCGACTCTGAGGGTAGGAAGGTCCCACTATATATTGGCTATATGTCTGTGTAAAGCTCAATCAGATTCAAGTGAGACATCAAGATGAAAAGATCACGCCATTTCAATGAGAAAACAGAAGAAACGAAGAGGCCACGACGGAGACTTTCCGTTTCACCTCATACGCCGCTAGCTGAAGTACTAGCACAAGTCCATGCCAGCGATTTCGAAGAGGACATGAGTGAGTCTGAAACCACAAATTCCACCAAACCAAGAGAATCCACAACCCTTAACCAAGAAAGTCCTTCCGTGGCTCCCGAAAATTACTATCGCATTCGAGAGACGTAAAAAATGACCTCTAGAAAATTAAAAACCATGGCTTACACTTACACCGTCAACTTTAAAGATTTCAAGTCTGAAGTGCCTCCCAGGAAAGCTGCAGGGTTCATTACCGATTTGTGGGATTCTTTGTTACAGACCTTGAAACGACAATGCAGAGCCAAAGAGGACGATCGATTGAGACTTTCCATTCATCACGACAGTTTGAAGTCTCCTGTCTGGATCGAGTTCAGTACCCCGGCAGAATTAACAATGTCTAAAGTCATGGACAAAATCGAACACGTTCAACAATCCAACGAAGATTTATCATCATTATGGAAAAGCCACACTTCACATGACTCACGTGTCACCTCCTCGAGGTAGCGGACGAAGCAGGAAAGTGTTACTGGTGAACGACCTTCGCAGTACCAAACACAGTGTCGTCCAAATCGACAATTCTCAGGACCAGATGTGCTTAGCCCGTGCCATCGTGGTGCGGCGAACGTATGCCGACAAGAACGAGAAGGCAGTATGGAAAAGAGCATGGAAGAACATTCGACGATCGTACAGACCCCAACTACGAAAAGAAGCAGAACTCCTGTTACAATAAGCAGGCATATCAAAAGAGACCGTGTGTGGCATTTCTCAAATGCAACAACTTCAAGACGTCTTGGCTCCATGGTACACCTTGAAAGTACACTCTCAAGAAGTTCGCGGAGCTCTGCTGCTTCGAGGACCCGATTTCCCCGAAGGAAAATACATTCACGTGTATTATCATCACCAGTATCACAGGATTTCTTGGATACTCTTACTACTGCGAGAAATACGACCATGGATTTAACAGTCGGGAGCAACACATTCATTGCGGAGAGAGATGTCGGGGCTGTTTAGCTTCCACGCCATGCCTTCCTGAAAAACACGTGCATTGCTCGAAGTGTCGACGAACCTTTGTCAGTCCCTCTTGTTACGAACAACATCGCAGGACACTAGCTCACTAGCAAAAAAGCGCTTGTGACTTATTGAGATTGTACTCCAAGTGTGGACAGCTGATTCGAACCAACAGCTCCAAGGCACACGTTTGTGCCGGAAAGAAAAAATTCCGCATTTGCGACCAAATCGTGGACTTTGATCATCAATGTTACAATGAAAAGTATGACAATACACTGGAGAAAGAATTGAAGGGTGATCCCAACAAGAACAAGAACAAAGTAGATTTCATCTTTTTTGACTTTGAATGCATGCAAGAGACGGGCATTCACATTTGGGATAACAGAAATGGCCAAAGGATATTTTCCCCACTTCTTCAATACGGAAGCCAATCAACACGTAGTGCTGCGCATTTGCCTGACGTTCACTATTACGACCCCGACGGAACGCACACAGAACACCGAGAAGCCTTTCACGCTTGGTACCACGCTCACGCGTCAGAACCGTTTGACTTTCAAGAAGAAATGTTAAAGTATTGCCGATCCGATGTGGACATTTTACGCCGTTGCTGTGGAAAGTTTCGACAATTATTTCTTGATCACGGAGAAGTCGATCCTTTGAAAGAAGTGTGCACCCTAGCCAAAGCCTGTACCTTAGTGTACAGAAAAAAGATCATGCCCGAGAACGAACTAGCCATCATAGACCCTAACATTCATCTCTCGGTCAGCCGTCAATACTCTGCCAAAGCATTGCGTTGGTTACATTATTTGTGCCAAAAGGAAGACAAATGGATACAACATGCAAGAAACAGAGGGGGAGAAAAGAAAGTGGAAAGTCTTTCTGTGGATGGCTGGGATTTAGAAAACCCTCAGACGGTGTACGAATTTCAGCGATGCTTGTTTCACGGATGCCATACCTCTTTTCCTCAACGACACCTGAAAAGTCCTTTTTCAGACTCCACCATGGAAGAGTTGTACGAACGCACCTACCAACGACGACTGAAGTTAGAAAGTCAAGGATACCAAGTTGTAGAAATGTGGGAGCACGAGTACGATCGACGTTTCAAAACCGATCCTGAATTTAGACGCATTGCCGAAAGTTACGACGTGGTCGACATCGAACCTTTCGATCCACGCCACAGTTTGTTTGGAGGATGAACCAATGCCACACACTTGCTGTACGACGTAGACGATTCTCGAGGAGAATAAATCAAATGCATCCACGTGTGTTTGTTGTATCCTTGTGTGTGCAAATACAAGAGATTCCCTACCAGACACCCTGAAATCTTAACAGAACACATCGACGGGGAACACATTCGTCAATACGAAGGATTGATCAAATGCAAAGTCTTACCCCCGACAAACTTGTACCATCCTGTCTTACCCCATCATTACCAAGGAAAACTGATGTTTCCTTTATGCCGTAGGTGTGCCGATACATGCAACCAAGACCACCCATGTCATCACACGGAGGAAGAACGCTCTTTGACAGGGACGTGGGTCAGCGCTGAATTGTTTCGGGCTCTGGATGGGGATACCGTTTGTTGAAAGTGTACGAAATTTGGCACTTTCCTACCACAGCACAATACCAAAAGGACGACGCCTCTAATCCAGGCATTTTCTCAGGCTACGTCAACCAATTTCTCAAACTGAAACAAGAAGCTAGCGGCTATCCCTCTTGGTGTCGGATGCCAGAAGACCAAGTTCAATTCAAAGAACAGTACCGTGCCGTAGAAGGCATCACTTTGGAAGACGCAGAAAAGAACGAAGGAAGAAGATCGTTTGGCAAAGTCATGCTGAATTGCTTGTGGGGAAAAATGGCACAACGTACGATCTTGCCCAAGATGGAATACTTGGCAGATCCCAGTCGCTACTTTCAACTGGTGGACAATAAAGGAAAACTAGTCAAACACGTAGAAATCATCCGTGAAGATTTGATCTTGATCAATTATGAAGAAGAACCCAAGTTTGTACACCCCGACGACTTTAGCAATGTGGTCATTGCAGCCTACATGACAGCCCATGCTCGCTTGAAATTGTACGACGAGGCTTTAGAAGTGTAGGGAGATCGTGTCCTGTACTTTGACACCGACAGTTGTATATACATCCATCGCACTGGTTGCCAACACCCCACCATTGAAAGAGGTCGGTTCGGAGCATGGACGGACGAGCACCCTCAAGAGACGATCCTCAGTTTTGCCAGCGGTGGCCCTAAAAATTACGGCTACCGATACCGACACCGACAAGGCAAACTTCACACCAAATGCAAAGTCAAAGGATTAACCCTGAACTCTTGAATCAGTCAAGTGGTCAACTTTGCTGTCTTGAAAAATGCTTTGCAGTCTGGACAAGCCCAAGACTTTCGAGTGAAAACTTTAGAGCTTCACAAGATCGTACGGTTACCAAATCACCAAATCGTCAGTCGCCCTTTAGAAAAAGTTTACCAAATTGTGTACCAGAAACGACTGCGACTTCCAGACCACACCACTTTACCGTACGGACACGCCGATCTTCAGTATAAAAAAGGGACAACTTCCAAGCCCAACCATTCATTGTGACTCCAAACGTTGACCGAGGAAGAAGGAGAAGATGAATACTAAGTCTGATTACGATATTGTGTGCGATGAGACGGATGCCGTACGCTTTGACGTCAGCGATGCAGCACGACCTTGTTGCTCCTCCTCTGGAACCATCGAAAGCGATGCCGTGCGTGTGCCTTGCTGCCCCACCAGCGATGCACGATGCCCTTTCTGTTTTACAGGGGATGATAAGTGTGTACCAGCCTACGGATGCCACCCATTCATGGGTAAATAATTCACAGTGTCTGTGGCTGTGCATGGCTATTGCGACTTTGAAAGGCGACTCCAGACATTCAAAGATAAATGGCCTAAATATCTGGAAGGCCCTACTCCCAAAGCTTTAGCCAGATCCGGATTTATCTACTTGGGAGAAGGTGATAAAGTCAAGTGTTTCAGTTGCGGTGTGACGCTTCACGAATGAGAGTATAAAGACTCAGCTTACTTAGATGGTCTCCGCGCTGTTACTACCAACCTTTGGTCGGTCACAAGAAGTAACATGTCGGATACTTTAGAAGAGTACATTCGTTGTTTGCCTCCGGAGATGCCAGAACGCATTTACCAAGAGTTGGTCCAGATTCAAGTGAAACGCAAAGAACAATTACATCCTTTACGACACAGACAATTTAACCAGTTGGAACCTGAATGCTATAAGAGCATTGGTTCTTTTCAGAGTGTATAAAGAGTCAGGCATTGATCAACTCCCCACAACTCATAAGGATTTCTACGCTACAACTTCTACCTACATGGTTGGAGTGGTACACAGAATTCGAGAGAACAAAGAGTTAGAGGATTACAAAAAACGTTTGCAACAAGTGTCACCTCAAGAAAAGACTTCTTCACGGCGTGTGGTGTGTGAGTTAGTGACTGATCTGGTTTCTTATCATTTACCACCAGATAAAGATTCCGTTTGGCAAAAGTATGACTATTTTATCAAAAAGAAAGACGTGCCTGTGAATGACTACTTTAGAAGAACACATTCAGAATCTGCCTTTGGAGCTGCGAGAACGCATTTACAGAGAGTTGGTCAAGATACAAGTAATACGCAAACTCAAAGTCATTTCTCGATTGTTAAACTATTGCTACTTCCACAGTATAAGAAGACTGATTCTTGGGAGAAACTGTCACAGATGTTGTGGAGTAGACTATCACAAAATATACCAACCTTTGGAACCTGGATATAAAAGCGAACCATGCCAGGACCGTTATCTTCACTTGTGAAACGCATTCCGTGGAAGGAAGTCAACGATAGTGTTCAGACCTTAGAGGATTATAGACACCTGATACAGGAACTGTTTCCATTGAATTTTGGTCGCTATGCAGTGTGTGTGTGTGTGTGTTAGTGACTACTTTTCTTGGATTTCGTTTCCCAGGACATTCGTTGTGGACTACTTTGGAGGAACAGTGTTTGTTGTGGATTATTTATGAATGGTACAGGCGACAAAGACATGACCATTCACGCTTTATCGGCGCACGAAAGACAAATTGTGCTCAAAGTGTTGAGAATCGTGATGAACACTAGTTGTGTACCTCCGTGTGAAGAAGACATTTGTCAAACTTTATCTTCAGTTCATTCTTCCACCACTGAGACAAGAATACCAGTGCGGGTACACACCTCTATCAAGTGTGTTGTTGTACATTGACTTGTTTATACAGAACTTTGATTCTTTTAGTGGTTGCCTTATTGTTGTGCCTCACCATTCTTGCTGTATGCGTTTTTGTGCTTCATGACCTGTAAATATGTTTTTGTTGTTATTTCGAAAAACATTAAACGTGTATGAAACGTATAAAATGTCTTGTGTCTTTCGTGTTCTTCTCAAAATGTTTCCTACCTCAGTCATGGCTGCATCTTCCTCTGCCTCTTCTTCTGTGGTCAAAGTGATTGACGAAACGTTAGATCTTCCAAGTTGGGAAGCTTTGTATCTGCGCCATCCTTTTAACATGTTGATTGCTGGACCGAGTGATTCAGGCAAAACTGAATTTGTCAAACGTTTGATTGAACACAAATCTCATTTGTTTGATCGTCATCCTGAACGTATCGTGTGGTGTTACAAAGAGTGGCAATCGTTTTACACTTTACTTCGTGAAAGTCAAGGAGAAGCCATTTCGTTTGTCGAAGGCATTCCTCGCGAAGACGTTGGGATCGTGTCTGACTTGAGTCAAACACATCTTATCATCTTCGATGACATGTTAGGAGAAGACGAAGAAGAAATTAAACTTTGGTCTACACGAAAAGGACATCATCGGAATGCCAGTATCATTTACATTACTCAAAATTTATTTCAACAAAGGAAAGCCCATCGTACCATCAGTCTCAACGCCAATTACGTGGTGTTGTTTAAAATCCCCAGAGATAAATCTCAAGTGCAAGTGTTAGCCAAACAGTTAGGCACTCCTTGGCTGAATTATGCGTACGACGATGCCACTCAAACACCTCATGCGTATTTACTCATCGATTTAAAACCTACCACTCTCGAGTATTTGAGATTTCGTACCCAATTGTTTCACCATTGGTGTCAAGAAGGAGGTCCTGTCATTTACACGTCCCCTTCGGCCACTCTCTGAAAGAAAAAAAACTATAAAAACATCCACCACGTCATTTCTTTCTCACAGTCTTCCAGATGACTTCCTTTCAGTCTCATCCTCCTGCCAAATTGATTCGTGCCCTGTATGGCATCAGTAGCGAAAAAGATGCCCAAGTCCGTGCCCATTTGTTAGAAGCTAGTCTTAAGGAAGTGTTACGATGGTTTATTTTGACAGCGCGTCAATTACTTCAAGGCATCATTCACATCCCTCATCAAACCAAACGTTTTTTCGAAAAAAATAAAGTGGCGTTGTCACAACTGGCAGATCCCAGAATCGATCCACGCACTAAAAAACAAATCATTTTGACCCCTGGTGATAGTGGTTCTTTAGGTGGTATCATGATTCGTTCTCTTTTGAAATGGGATCCCAATGCCCAAGCCAAAGCCAAAACCTAAAAGAGAAGCACCAAGAAGAAAAGCCCTAAGAAGAAAGACCCTAAGAAGATAAAGAAGAAAATCCCTTTCAAGAAAACACCAACCACCACCACATCTGCTGCTGCCCGAAAGAGAGGTACTACTGCTAGGACGCGCACGTACTCCCGAAAGCCATCAGAGGCAGCGACGGTGTCTCCTTGTCACCTTCTCCTCCGTCCACTTCTTCGTCTCCTTCTTCTTCGCCCTTCGTCATGATGCCTGCCAAACCTGATTAAAGACAAGTATTTCCTAATTTGATGCAAAAATGGAAACCCATTTCGAAAGTCACCACTCCGGGGGCATCAACTTCGGCTGCTCTGGCCACTGCGGCAGCTGCTAAAAAAAAGTACCCTCACCTAAAACCAAAGTCCAAAAGAGAACCGGCGTGTTACAAAGTTTAGTGGATTTATCCAAAGAAGAACTGAGACGATTTAGTCCGTTGAAAATACCTCAACGTCGAGTGATGCCTGTCATGAAGATGGTACGCCGTGCGGACAATCAGTGGAGACGTGTTGCAGTATAAAATAGAAGAGTGACCTCCGAGAGACCTCAGTTCTATATTTTGCTCCTGACATCCAAGATGGCCCCCAAAAGTGTACACCATTCTACTCGTCCCAAGAAAGGCAAAACCAAAAAAGGACTTCCACCTCGCCTGGCCAAACATTGGGATGTGTTGTCCGTCCTGACTAAATCCAATCCTCCCATGCAAAAACAACTCATTCAAACAGCCGCCAAAGAAATTATCGATACCGTGTGCGAATGTTGTTTGAATGTGTTGAAGGGAACAGTACCTTTGTCCAAGATGCAGAAACAGAAATTAGGCAAACATCGGAACTTTCTTCGCCAAATGGTCAAAAAGAAAATACCTCTCTGTCAAAAGAAAAAAAATGTTAGTGCAACGAGGAGGATTTCTACCCATGCTGATAGGACCGTTGTTAAAAATAGCGGCTCCTTTGTTAGGAACGATTGCTGGACCCCTTTTAGGAGGAGTCATGCGATAAAGACTGGAATAAAAAAGAAGATAAAAAGGACACTCTTCTCTGGAAAGACAACACACTTGTAACTTTGAATCTTATGGAAGGACGAAAACTGACTTTAGTTCCTTACAAACGATGGATGGAACTCCATCGTTGGTACGAATAACGGATACCTCATTTACCTCCCAATCCGAATCTCAACGAGATGTCTCAGTTACAACAAGAATTACAATCGCTCATGGACCGAAGTGATTTGTCAGAAACAGAAAAATCCCAACGGTACGGTCAACTCTTACAACGTCTTCAACTCTTTCACCAGAAAGCTTTAGACAAAACAGCTAAACCCACTCTGAGAGATTTCAAGACCATGATGAAAAGCTAACCTAAAGTCACCACCACCAAGACAGCAGACACCGCCACGGGGTGACGACAGAAGAAGACGAGCCCCGAGAAGTGTTTCAAACTCTGTCTGCTCCCATCTCTAGCAAGATGGCAGCTTCCATGTTGACACCCTCTCCTACACCTCATCGAGAAGAAATGAAAGCTTGGGTTAAAAAGATGATGTCCACTCCCTATTCAGCAGAAGAAAAAAAGAAAGAAAGCAAGACTGAAGTGAAAAAAGACACCAAGAAGAAACCTACCATCACCCCTTCACAACTGACTCCTGTGGCTCGTCGAACGCGTGAAGCTGCTTTGTCCAAACCTCACGACACCAAAAGTAGTATCATCGAACAGTGGGTGACTTATTGAGAAACAACAAAACCATGGAGACACTTTTAGCTAGCATTTACTACAATCCTGACCATGCTGCTGGTTACGGAGGAGTTCAAAAATTGTATCGGGCTGCTAAAAGCAAATTGAAAAGTGTACGTTTGCCAGAAGTACGACTATGGTTACAAGAACAATCGACGTACACGTTACACAAACCCATTCGACGAAAATTTTCTAGAAGTCAAACCAAAGTGGATGGCATCGATCATCAATGGCAAGCAGATTTAGTTGACGTCACTCATTTGGCAGCGTACAATCGTGGTCACAAATATTTGTTTTGTGTCATCGACGTGTTTTCCAAATTTGCTTGGTTCGTTCCTTTGACTTCAAAAAGCAGTACCGAGTTGGTACGCGCTTTAAAACTGGTGTTGAAACAAAGTGGTCGTCACCCTTTACGATGGCAAACCGACAAAGGCACCGAATTTTTAAACCAAGCTTTTTAAAAAGAATTGAAACAACGCCACATTCATTTTTTTACCACCGAAAATCCTGAAACCAAAGCTAGTGTCGTGGAACGTTTTCAAAGAACTTTGAAAGAACGCATGTGGAAATATTTTACACATCAACACACTCTCAAGTACATCGACGTGTTACCACGTCTGGTCAAAGCGTACAATCAATCATACCATCGTAGCATCGGATGTGCCCCCGAAGAGGTCAGCCCTGAAAACGAAGTGACAGTGTTTGATCGATTGTTTGGTACACCAAAGATGGGACACCAGAAAACCCTAGTGTTCCAGACGGGAGATTGGGTTCGCATCGGAAAAATCAAACGCACTTTTGACAAAGGTTATTTACCGAACTGGACGACCGAATTGTTTCGTGTCACTGGACCAGTGCGTGGACGTGATCCTCCTGTCTATAAATTGGAAGACATGTACGGAGAAGTGTTAAAAGGAACTTTTTACTTGCCTGAGTTACAACGAGTGACCAAAAAAGAAGACGACTTGTTCGACATTGAAAGCATTCTCGAACGAAGAACACGTAAAGTATGCAAACGTCGAGTGGAAGAAGTCAAAGTGCGTTGGAAAGGATATCCACCTAGCTTTGATTCTTGCCAATTTGAGTTTACAACAAGGGGACAAATAATTGTGGACCATTTTACTCAGCAGTTGCATCGGTTATTTTCTACCCAGTCCATCCTTGAAATTTACGACGGACAATCACAACAACCACAAAACGGTACGACCAACACCAGCCCACCTTCTCCAGTCACCACAACAGCAGCCCTCTTTTGGAACAGTTTTAACATCATTCTCCTTTGAACTCCAGTGACTCATCGGAGACCAAAACCCTCGAACTACTATGAATAACCAATTTTATTTAACTGTACCCAGTGACAGTTCGATGGATGTGTTTCCCAACAACAAATTATGTTGTTTCACAGCTAAATAACCACAGTCCATACAATTAGATCACGAAGCTCATTGGGAAGTGGCTTTGGTAGAAATCATTCATCCTACGCAAGCCCTCAATATCAACGAAGGTCAAAACACTTTCATCGTGGAATTCCTAAACGAACAAGTGCAAGAACACTTGGACAAAAATGATCCTAGCATTTACGAATCCAAAAAATCATTAAACACCAATCCTCCTTTTTTGAGTAGCTATACCATGAGAATTCCTGTGGGGTATTATTTTAATGCTCAACATTTGGTGGAAACGATTGCGGCTATCTTTAAAGACCAATTTGGCAAAGCCCTGGACAAAGCCAAGAAAATTGTAACGATCGAGTACCATAAAGTGGCACATCGTCTCAAAATGCATTTTTCGGACCCCAGAATATTGTCCATCACTTTTTGTCCTGGGTTGTTTGATATTTTGCGTAGACACACACAACTAGTTTCCATGAAAAACATCAACAGCAAAGAACGATTTTAAAAAATTTTTCGCTTCCTTATCGAATTGAACGATGGACTGAATTTATTGTTTGTGTACTCCGATGTGGTGGAGTACAACGTGGTGGGAAACACAGCCGCTCCGTTACTGAGTGTCATTCCTTTCAAAGCGGATTCTGCTGTCACCGCGTACGAGGAAGGTGGAAACACGTATCACGTTCACCAAGAATTTGTACATCCTCATTATCTTCCTGTCAGCAAATCTTATTTTGACAGTGTCAACATTAGTATAAAAGGAGATCTGGGACAAAATATTATATTCACTAAAGGAAAAGTCACGGTGAAACTACATTTTCGAAAAAGGTTCTCCAGCGAATTGTAACACCTAAAATGTATCATGTGTACCGAGGAGTGGCTCGACAACGAGGACACGGTTTAGGAGATATGTTAAAATCTGCTTTTCAGACGGTAGCCTCCATTTTGAAACCCATGGTGACTCGAGGATTGCATGCCTAAAAAGATGCCGCTTTGACGCAAGGAAAAGAATTTCTGCAAAACGTCCTCATCGACAAACAAAATCCGAAAGAAGCCTTTATGAGAGCAGGAAAAAATGTGTTGCTGCAAACTGGAAAAGATCTTTTGGGTCGCCGAGAGACCCCTATAAATTCGCTTCACACTGATGGCCCTGGCATTACATCTTCCTCAACGACACAGCAAGAACAAGGCAGAAAGAGACGTCGACACACCTTCAGAGCTCATAAACCACACGGTGTTCAGAAAAAGAATAAGAAAAGAAGAACGGTCAGAGAATTAGACGTGTTTGATTACTAACTGTTGAAAATGATGCACCGAGATTCTTGCGAATGTACCAAGTCAGAACGGGATCTGTTTTCCATGCCCCCAACCATGATGACGATGCAACAATCCCAATGGGTAGAATTTCATCCTGTATCATCTTTGACGACTTCAGCTCCTATCGAATTTGATATCAAAGGACAAACCGAAGATTACATCGATCTGAATAGCAGCCACTTGTACCTGAAACTCAAAAAGATCAAAACGGACAACACCAATCCTGATGCCGATGCCAGAGTAGCTCCCGCAATAATATAATGGATTCATTGTTCAGCGAAGTGGATTTGTACTTGAATAACAAACTGGTCAGCAGCAGAATGGATACTTACCCTTACCGTGCTTACTTGGAAAATCTCTTGACGTA
Organism: Margaritifera margaritifera; assembly: GCA_029931535.1. Lineage (NCBI taxonomy): Eukaryota > Metazoa > Mollusca > Bivalvia > Unionida > Margaritiferidae > Margaritifera > Margaritifera margaritifera. The sequence goes on from JAQPZY010001699.1 coordinate 23,483,189, forward strand.
TGTAAAAGAAGCCAAGAACACCCATCTGGATGCTTCCGTGGTATGGAAACCTGACACCTCGGAAAAGTTCAACGATACAGCGGTGACTGCAGATGACGATCCTCACAATGTGGGATTTAACGACCGTCGAAAGAAAATCAAACAATGACTCACTTTAGAACTGATGGATCTTTGCATTTAGACATGTGGTTGCAAGACAAGTATTTGTTGAACGGATTGGATGTACGTCTGAGACTGAATCGCAGTAGTACAGTCTTCCATTTGATGGCTCATGCCAACGAGTACAAAACCATCATCGAAGAAGCCAGACTTTACGTGCACCGTGTCGAAGTCTTACCTAAAGTGGTCAATGACATCAGTCAAACGTTGAGCAGAACCACTGTCAAGTATCCTGTGCGACGAGTGGAAGTGAAAACATTTACCATTGCCTCTGGACTCCGATCCAAAGTCGAAGATCACGTCTTCCAAGGACAGCTCCCCAAACGTTTGCTCATTGGCATCGTCAGTAATGCAGCCCTCAACGGAGCCATCGATCAAAATCCGTTTGACTTTCAACACTTCAACGTCTCCAAGATAGAAATCACTCCAGATGGCCAGACGTTGTGTACCAGACCTTTTGAACCTAACTTTGCCCAGAGAAATTACTTGCGATCTTACTTGACTCTGTTTGAAGCCACGGGACAGTTAGGCACCAACAGCAGCCACGGCCTTTCGTACGAGGATTATGCTTTGTGGGGATTTGATTTCACTCCCGACCAAGGCAGCGACGAAGGTCATTTCCACCCTATAAAATCAGGCCAACTTCGTGTTGAACTTCAGTTTGCTACAGCTGTAGCCAACACCTTGAACGTCATCTTGTATGCAGAATTTGACAATACTCTAGAAATCAACAGTTTGAAAGAAGTGATTATAGACTATTAGAAGAAAAAAAGATGCAACACGAAGAACCCATGGAAATAGTAGAAGATGAGAGAATTTGTGAACCACAGCAGTCACAAACCACCAATGACGACAATGTTTTTGATCCAGAACCAAAAGAAGAAGAAGAGAAAAATAGTGTTCCCAAGTTTACTGGATTTAGGCCAGAACAAGAAAAACATTTAGTCTCCTGTTTTGTTACGGAATTGGCTGAAAGAATTACAGCCCTGACCAGAGTCTATTGTTTTGGACGTCTTTTCGATCACCCGAGTCAGAAACAAAACGACAAATGTATGATGATGAGTGAGGAAGAAAAATTGGAAGAGTATCTGGAGGAAGCTTGGTCTCTGATCTCAGAAGAAAAGGTGCTGAGAAAGTGGTATAAAGACTTGAAGGATTCTTCTTCACCTCCACTCACTTCTCTGGAGACCAAACGCATCAAAGCTCTCTTGTAACAGAGCACAGAGACTGCCCGCAGTGATTCATGGACTTACTTGACAGATATATTCAAGCATAATTTCAAGTGTGAATTGAAGACTTATTATTACCTGTGAACCAAGAAAAAGAAATTGATACCTGGGAACTTCATTACCTGTTGACTCGCAGTTAGTACACTTCTTGGAATCCTGTGGTGTGTGCTAAAGATGAACTTCCACGTCTCAAACCTAAAGACGTTCATGCCGATGTCATCAATACCGACGACAGTCATCGACCAGGAACCCATTGGGTGGCCGTGCACTTTCCCAACGATCACAGTGTGGAATATTTTGATTCTTATGGATTACCTCCTTTGGAAGACGACATCATTGATTTTATGAGAAGAAATGCTGTCTCCACTCGATTCAATAATGCCAGATTACAAGGATCAGACTCTATGGTGTGTGGACAATATTGTGTACATTTTCTTCATCAACGCAATCTCGGATATTCCTTAGAACTTTTAGTGACTTGTTTTGATAGTGAGTATGCTAGAAACGATGCTAAAGTGGAAAGATGGTTTTGTGAACATTATGGTTATCTCTTGTCTTTAGCACAGAAACGTAGTGTGCATCGAGGACAGAATGATTTAGAACAGTGGAAGTCGAGTTTGACTTCCCAACGTTGTCAACCCTGTAAATACGCTCATGTTGAAAAAAATGTTTGTTGGTTTGTATTTGCATTTTGTGTTAGAGAAACTTCTTGTTGTTCATTAAAAAAATGTTGATTTTTGAAAAAAATGGTGTTGTGTTGTTTTATGGATTGAAAAAAATGAAATGGATATGCTCTTTCACTCTTTCTATCGATTTGAGGTACCTACTCTTTCACATTTCTCTCTATCGATCTGAGACATGTTTTCCATCGCGTCGGCGCTTCCAGCATATAAAGCGGTGCGCTTGTCAGTCCAGTCCGCGCGCGTGGCGACAGTCAGCAACCAGCCGTCAGAGGGGTAACATCACGTTAGAGAAACATCACGCCGCACCTTGCTGTTGGATGAGTAGAGGAGCGGGCTACCTGTGAGTCTACGGACTGCCTCGTGTACTCGTAATGACCAGCCTACTACTTGTTGAATTCCAAGGAAGTCAGAGGCATACCTGCATATACGAGGCAGAACGACACAGAGAAGACCGACCTACCCTGCCACAGAAATCGAGGAGTAGAAACGAGTGGCCCTGGTGGTAACATAGAACACTAGGGAATACCATCGGGAAGTACCCCGACGCAGCGAGAGTGGAGATAGAAGTAACGAAGTAACTTTGTACGCAAAATTTATAACTGAACGGATAAATAAATAAATAAATAAATGTGTAACTGTACGAATTGTCCTAATTAAACATGTGATTAACACATAATTGGTTTAGGGACAGCCCGACGTTGCTAACTGGGTAGAATTTGATCATATACGTTCATGGCGTTTCAGTACTTCGTCACGCTTTGCGCCTCCCATGCCGAGCCCGTGCTGTCTACCACTCCTGACATCCAGTCAAGTACAGACAACCTGTAAACATTGTGGTTCTAATCCTATGTACAGGTAGAAATAAATGTATACAAACTCCCATATCGCGCTTTAAATGAACCCCACTAGTGGGAAAACCATGCAGCGAGGGAGTGGTGTGTATTAGTGTGCCTTGCACACACTAAAGCGGCAGGTGTGTTTGCTACTTGGCAACACACCTGACGAGTAATTAATCAGAGTGCGGTGCACCCAGTAACATGACTTACATGGCGGAATCGTGGAACACGTCAAAAATATAAATTCAATCAATCAATCAGTCCAGTCACTCTCGTTGACTCGTCAACACCTCAAGAAGATGGCAGCCAAAATTAGCAAGTTGAATGAAGCTATAGTTAATATGCAGCGGGTGAGACATAACCTACTTGAGAAGAACCCAGAGAAGAAGACGATGATCTTCTTGCAAATGGCTCAAGATCTGGTGGAAGAAGTTTTGCGAGAAGAGATCGTCAGGGACAGAGCGGAATGGGAGGAGAGACAAAGAATTCAGCAGCAGCAAAGACAACAACAACAGCAGCAGCTACAACAATAACAACAACAACAATAACAACTCTTGCAGCAGCTGAAACAGCCAGACGGAGAAGTCAGTTGTAGAATGGATTGTGATGAGTTTGCCTTCTCTTTCACCAGAAAGCGTCCTTGTCATGCGGCAGTGAGACCTGTGGCGAAACGTGGCCGTCCTGCTGCTAGAAGTTTTTAAAAAAACTTGTCACCAAAAAAACCCAAGGGTCCTTTTCAGGCCCCCCCCCCCCCAGATCTCTAGAAAAGATTACTCTAGGATTGCCTACCAAAAAAATTTAGTGTCTTTGTATGTGGAGTGTTTGTTTGTTTTGTGTGTCTTTGTCTTCCCACTCAAAAATAAAAAAAATCCTTTTCCCTTCTAAAAAATGTATGTGTGGTGTGTGTTTGTATAGAGTGTGTTTGGTGTATGTGTATATGTGGTGTGTGTTTGTATAGAGTATGTTTGGTGTATGTGTTTTTAAAAAATAAAACAATATTTTTTTTTTAAAAAAACGGTGTGTAGGTATGTTGGTGTATGTGGTTTTAAAAAATAAACAAATATTTTAAAAAAATAAAAGGTGTGTTTGTATTGAGTGTGTTTGATGTATGTGTTGTTTTTAAAAAAATAAAAAATGAAAAAATTTATGAAAAGCGTTTCTTTTAGGTCCGCGTACTTGGCAAAGCGCAATATGACGTCATATGGATAACGTCAGGCGCGGTAGTGTGGGTGATGTTTTTTTATGAATGTGTGAGGGATGTTTTCCTTCACGTCCGTGCTTTAATTATATAAAGCGACGCATTCACCAGTTGGGCTACCCACGTTTATCCATCAAGATGAGTAAACAAGAAAAAACTAAAACAGATCAAGGAACAACTAGAGATTGCCAGGCAGCTCCTAAGGGAACTGGAGGAAATGAAGGAGAGGGAATAGAAGATGAAAGAGGAGGAGAGGAAGAAGGAGAAGCAAGAACCAATAAGGCCTCATCGGATGATGACAGAAGATTGGGATAGTGAAGCAACTCAACCCCCGTCTGCCTTCCCCATCTACAGCAATGGCAGAAATGGATGGAGTGGAATGTATGCGGCTTGTGGGGCTAGACCTGGGAGCTGCCCACATCTCTAGGTATACAACAAAAATCCCAACGGCCCTTTTCAAGACCATCCAATTGCCAAGAAAAGAAAAAATTTATTTGCCATATATGTGTTTGTATGTATGTTTTGTCTTTGTCTTTGTCTTTACCACTCAAAAAATCCCCTATTCCCTTGTATGTGTGTTTGTATAGAATGTGTTTGGTGTATGTGTTTTTAAAAAATAAACAAATCTTCTAAAAATGTTTGTAGGTATGTTGGTGTATGTGGTTTAAAAAATATAAAATATTTTCAAAAAAATAAAAGGTGTGTTTGATAGAGTGTGCTTGGTGTATGTATTTTATAAAAAATAAAAAATAATTTTTTTTAATAAAAAAGTGTTTTTTTTAGGTCAGCGTACATGGTGTGTGTTTTTTTTATGTACGATAGGATTTTGTATATTTTTTGGGAGGTATGTTTTACTTCACGTCCGTGCTTCCAGCATATAAAGCGACGCATTCCCCAGTTGCGCCACGTACAAACGAGTGGCCCCGGTGATAACATAGAACACTGGGGTTTTTCCATCGGGAAGTACCCCGACACAGCTAGGCGATGACCGGATGCAGTAAGCTGAGACTGCTGCAAACGACGACTGGGGAAGTCAGCCTGCCCGAGGAGGGAAACTGGGAGCTCAAGTTCGCCGTCCTCTTCGCCGCAGACTGATGAAAATTGCCTGACTCTATGGGGTTTTCCTTTCGAATTTTTGAAAACCCCTTTCGATAAGACTCTTTATATCACAAATTTGATCTATTTTGAACCACCGTCAAAAATACAATCTCTAATTTATTATCTGTGCGTGATACAAAAATGATATGAATAACTTGTACTCGTTTATTGCTATTTTTTTTTTTTGACAACATATGTACACTATGTACGCAAAATTCAAAATTATTTGAAATCAAATAAACAAAATTTGAAACTCGAAATAATTGTCATAATTAAATATGTGGTTTACACATTATTGGTATTAGGGACAGCCGACTTAGCTAACTGGGCAGAATTTGATCATGTACGTTCCTGGCGTTTCAGCTTCCGTCACGCTTCGCGCTTTCGCTTGCCTAGTCCGAACTGCCTGCCACTCCAGACTGAGCCCTTGAAGCAATTATGTAAATAAGTGCGCTATCGCGCACCTGTATTCCTGTATACCTGTAAACATTGTGGTTCTAGTCCTTTGTACAGGTATTAACATACCACCCAATATCATGCCTTCAATGAACCCCCGTTTGTGGGGAAACCATGCATTGATGGTGGGGTGTGTTAATTGTACACATCCTCCAATAGCGCGCATTCAATTAACCCCCTTAATTGTGGGGAACCATGCTGCGCTGGAGGGGTGTACTAAGTAAAGTGTCAGGTGAGTTGCAAACCGTCAACACACCTGACCATAACGAACCCCCCTATGCGTGCTTCGCACGATGTGGGGGTAAATAGTCGTACATGCCCGAATGGGCGCACACGACTCTAATGCAAGAAACGACCAGTTGCGCCACATATTCATTCCCATTCGTTCCATTCATTCATTCCAGTCAGCAACCAGCCGTCAGAGGAGTAACATCACGCTAGAGAGACATCACGCCGCACCTTGCTGTTGGATGAGTAGGGGAGGGGGCTACCTGTGAGTCTACGGACTGCCTCGTGTGCTCGTAATGACCAGCCTACTACTTGTTGAATTCCAAGGAAGTCAGGGGTATACCTGCATATACGAGGCAGAACGACACAGAGAAGACCGACCTACCCCGCCACCAGTAGTCGAGGAGTACAAACGAGTGGCCCTGGTGGTAACATAGAACACTGGGGGATACCATCGGGAAGTACCCCGACGCAGCGAAAGTGGAAGAATGCAGTAAGTTGGAGGGAGAGGCAAGAGCCACTAAACCTGGGACTGCTGCATATGACGGCTGGGGAAGTCACCCTGCCCGAAGAGGAAAACTGGGAGCTTGAAGTTCGCCGACCTCTTCGTCGCAGACTGATCGAAATTGCCTGACTGTATGGGGTTTTCGTTTTGAATTTTTGAAAACCCCTTTTGATTAGACTCTTTATATCACAAATTTGACTTATTTTGATCCACCGTCAAAAATATAACCTTGAATCTAGTATTTTGTGGGTGATACTAAAATTATATGAGTAACTTGTACTCGCGGATTGGTATTTATTTTGAAACAATTTTGTACATTTTGTACGCAAAATTTATAACTGAACGGATAAATAATTAAATAAATAAATTTGTAACTGTATGAATTGTCATAATTAAACATGTGGTTAACACATAATTGGTTTAGGGACAGCCCGACATTGCTAACTGGGCAGAATTTGATCATGTACGTTCATGTCGTTTCAATACTTCGTCACGCATCGTGCCTCCCTTGCCGAGCCCGTGCTGCATGCCAAGCCTGACATCAATAAAGTAAGTGAGCTTCGCGTACCCCAGTTAACCTGTAAACATTGTGGTTCTATTCCTATGTACAGGTATAAAGTAAATTATACACACCCTCCAATATCGCGCCTTCAATCAACCCCCTTAGGGGGGAAACCATGCAGCGATGGAGGGGTGTATAAACAGCGGCTATACGCCTTCACGTGTCAGATGTGTTGCAAACTGGCAACACACCTGTCCCCAACATAAGTGTGCTCAGCACACAGCCTAACCGCCTAGTGCGTGCTTCGCACGCATTAGGGTCAATAGACGTACATGGTCGAATGACCGAAAACGTCTTTAATTCAATCTCTCTCTCTCAGTTGCGCCACTGGGATAGTTACCGATAAAAGATTCAGACAGAGAGGGAAGATAAAATCCTTAGTTAAGAAAGATAAATACAACAACAACAAAACAAAAAAAAAAACACAACAAATAAAATTTACAAATTAAATTAAATTAAATTAATAAATTAATAAACTAAATTTATTTTTGAAAAAAATACCATGGCAAACCCGATCAGTCTAAGGCGGGAGAGGAGGGGACCCGCACAAGGAGGGGAGGGGATCAGTAAGTCAGGACCGCTAGAAAGCTAGGGTGCCGTGGCGCGCCGCAAAAGCGAGCCAATCCCCGCCCTCTTATCTTAAGCGGGAGAGACTCCACTCCCATAATGGGACTGAGAGGCAAGCCAAAATAAAATACAAAAATAAAAATTGGAAAATATGAATCAAATAAACTTGGGATAGTTATCGATAAAAGATTCAGACATAACAACTACATCATTCTAACTCTCAAACTAACCATACGTTCTCCAATCTTTAACTCACTAAATTCTTAGCAAAGTCACTAACAACAAAGCATGTTAGCTCTCATTAACATGGATATCATCTATTTCTACTTGTATATATCAAACTCTTTAGGTAGTACCAATGAGTCTCGTATAACTTAACTCGAACCTCAATTAAAATTAACATAGCATAAGGTGGTCATAAGCCCAGACCATCAGACCCAGCCGCACAAAGTGGCATCGATTTGGAATCCGGAATTATTAGGGGCCCCACTTAACTGACCCCAACACAATTAAGAGTATAAGGTGGTCCAAAGTCCAGACCATCAGGGTAACTGACTCCTCAAAAATACTTACCCAAATATACGATTAAGCACAGGCACCAAGAGAAAACTATGGACGTATACTAAAATTAGTCATTATAAGGTTGTAACATCCCAGACCATCAGGCCCCGCCACACAAGGTGGCAACGATTGAACTTAACAACAAAAACCCAATAATAGTAGGTGCCTGTGCTTACAAACATAATCGTACTCCATGACTAAATAGGGCTTAGAGGGAAACCATTCTCTTTCTTTTCTAACAACCCTAATTAACCAATGTAGGCAATCAGCCAATAGTACAGAGTATAGCATCAAACTTAACATTAGATAAGAAACAAGACGACAACATTCATCTTTTGGCAAATATATCAATTCTAAATTCAATCCTGGACCACTTGGAGCCATCCGGGGACGATGAGGCGGCTCCTCCTGGACCTTTTCCTCCTTTGCCGCGCCCGGACATTGGTCAACAAGCGTGCAGTGCACGCAGTAAACCGTCGGATGGGCTCGCAGCTCAGCCAGCCCTCTGACGAATAATTAATCATGTGCAGTGCACAAAACTAACCAACCCCCCAACCCCCGGAATTGCGCGCAGTGCGCGCACTGGGGGTATATAGACGTACATGGCCGAATGGACGAACACGTCTCAAATTCAATTAAACAAACAAATATTTGCGCCACATTCATTCATTCCAGTCTACAGAGAACATAGAAGTAAGAAGTCATACAAATAGCGCTAATGATGGATCAATTTATTCCCGCTAAAGCACTGAGTGCACTGAATGGCATCTGTCTTTCAGTTGCCTCAGGATGGAATCTTAGAGCACAGGAGAAGAGAACTACTCTTCTCCTGATTTGGGAAGAGAAAATAGTAGAAAGAAGAAGCCCCATTAGAAAACCGGGACAGGGAGGACGACCACAAGCACAGTGGGGGCGTTTTAGGCAGACGCCTACCTCACATCAGAGAAAGTCTACGTCAACTGCCCCTCCCTTGGAACCCAGGACAACAACGATAGAAACACCGCCACCTACCACGACAACAACAACATCAACTCTTCCAACTTCCAAGGTTGAAGTTAGGAAGGAACCTACTAAGCCAATTGCGGCAAGCTCTCCGCAGAAAGGGGCGAGGCAGGAAAAGGAGGAAGGAAGTAGGGAGGAAGAAAAACAGAAAGAGGCCCTAAAGGAAATCCCTAAAGAAGCGGAAAAGGAAAAGATAACAAAACCATGCATTGCTCACACTCCAAAGCCGGTACCCCAGATTAGGGAAAAAGAAAAAGATCCGGAAGGGAAAATAGTGGAAGCTTGCAAATTGCCTCCCCCTCTTTAGGCAACAGAAGGAAAGCGACTCCATCACAACCACCACCACCAACAACAAAACACAAACAGCAATCTCAACCACAAGAAAGGTGGATGAGTACACGGAAAAGATCCAAGAGGGAGAAAGACCTAAAGTACGAATCTGACCATTGGCTCCTGCAACAGTATACATATCAGGGTGTTGACAACCTCGTAGATGATTCAACAGGCGAAACAGCCAGAAATTGTTATAATGACTTCAACATGGTCTCATTAGCGGCGAAGACATCTAACAAAGGCCAGAAAATACCTGAAAAAATGACGACCAAAGTCCAAAAAGCGACTGAAAACATCAGGAAGCTGGGAAAAAGATTCCATGAATGCCCTATTCCACTAGCGACTCTGATGATAAACGAGGCCATTTCCATTTTCAAGCTGCCGGGATCTCCTATTAAAGTCTGGGCTCCATTTTACCAACTAGTAGTAGCAGACCTGATAGATCCAGACAACATCAAGACCCGAAATAGAAGGAAATTTGAGCCACCCGAAGAACTGAGGCCATACCTGAAACCGCCTGTTGAAGATTTCCATTAGTCCATTGAAGGGATGGGACGAATTGCCTACTGGTTTTCATTTTGGCTTGAAAACCTTTTCGAATATAACTTTATTACAACGCAAATATGATCATTTATCCACCGAATCCTATGACAACTTGATAATATCTGATTAAGATCACAAAAATCGAATGGGTTACTTAAACCGAAATCTTTTTACTTGTTTTCGGAAAATACATGTACATTCAGTACACTAAATTTCAAAATTGATAGGGGATTAGAAAAATTGTCAAAACTACTTAAATGTGACCGCAATTACAATATGTGGCTAATATAGGTAACTGGGCTGAATTTGACTAAGTACGTTCATGGCGCTTTAGTAATTTAGTCACACTTCGCGCCTCCCTTGCCAAGCCCGTGCTGCCTGCCACTCTGGACATCCTGTAAACATTGTGGTTCTATTCCTATGTGCAGGAGGAATAATTAATTATACACACTCTTCAATATCGAGTTTCGTTCATTACCCCCTTAGTGGGGAAACTATGCAGCGATGGAGAGGTATGTAAATTTAACGTGTCAAACGTGTCGCAAACTGGCAACACACTTGAACACAATTAAATAAGTGTGCTTAGCACACAGCTTAACCCCCTACTGCTTCGCACGCATTAGGGGTATATAGACTTACATGGCCTAATGGCCGCAAACGTCTCCAATCTAAATCATCATCATCAGTTGCGCCCTTCATCGTCGACTGAAAAGAAGACCAGAATGTCCACAGTGGAACAATTGCAGGAAGCCTGGGATGGGATGGCGCGGGTGGAGTCACTGCTACAAAGGATTGAAATGTATTGGCGTTACCAGACCACCAAGCCGTATGTAACAACCCAAGTTTCAGCACTGACAAGAGCTAGGAGTCTAGTGTGTGATGTGATGGTAGAGGAAGCCATGAAGATGAAGACCTCCTCTACCATTTCACCCTGTCGAGTGGGGGTATTAAAGAAAGCTTTAGACTTGCTGGAAGGGGTGGAGTACCTCCTAGACAAGGTACAGGACGACTGGTGGCTGTATCCACCCCCAGTAGCATCAGGAGGGAAGCGGCTGCCCTTCTCACAGCCAAGATACTTGTGAGAGAAGTCATGACAAAAGAAGTGGGAAACATCAAGAAGGCTTGGGCTGATGAAAAAATGAAGGAGCAGGCGAAGAAACAGCACAACTTCCATCGCCTGAACGAGAACTGGATCAAGGTCCAGGAGAAGTTCAGGCGATTGGGTCATCCTGACTGGCTCCCTGATCCACCCCAGAAGAAGAAGAACATCCTATGCTTCCTGAAAACATGGTGGAGGAAGAAGAAATAAAACCCGAACGGCCCTTTCCAGGGCCACCCACCTCTCTAGAAAAGATTATTCTAGGATTGCCTTAAAAAAAAAAATATTGTTTCTATGTTTTGTTTGTGTGTTAGGTGTATGTGTCACTTTTATCTCTCCAAAAATACTTCTGTCCCATAAACCATTTTGGGTCTCAAGTGTCCCACCACGTATTGGGCCTCTCCATGCCCATTTTTTGGGCCTATAGTGCCCCCCACGTATAGGGGCCTCTCCAGGCCCATCAATGTTAATTTCCCGTCCGGGCCTATAGTGCCCGCCTTGGGCCTATTTACCCCCACTATACTACTTCCACCCTTTCTTTCGTTCGTCCGTCTGTATCTTTTATCCGCTTGAGAAAATCGCATAGGATCTATGTTCGCCACTAGTGACCCAGTGTTTGCTTGGAATTTGGTAGACAGTATTACCATCTTGAAAGGTTTCATGTCGTAAAGTTGGCATATTCCACTGAATTTTTTTCAGACAAACGACATTTCCTTTGATGGATAGATTTGATAATTCTTGTTTACGAGTCTCGCTATTTTTCATGGATTGCTTTGGAACTGCTCCACAGACACCATTCGAATGGAAATAACATGCATATATTGTTTAGCTTCTGCTCTCGGGTTTGATACCGGCCCAAGTCAACCTGGGTAGGATGTCCCGGTGTGTCCTTGAAAAAGGCACTTAGCTCAAATGTTTTCAGCATGATATAACAAATAATGTGTTAAAAATGCTGTAAAAACCAACCAACTATGCTCTAGTGAGTTTCCCAACAACTTAGAAAAAAAAAAGGATTCAACTACCTATTTGGCCTGCTGATGAAAAGCGGCACATTTAAGATTCTGTTAAACAACACGCGTTTGCATTCGCCAATAATAATGAAATGTCAGACAAGGATTACACACCAAGAAGGGTCCCTTTTGTTTTAAGTGTCAAAAGGTCATGCATAACATGGTAATTTCCGTGAAATAACGCAATTTCGCTTTGGCCTGCTTTCATTAAACTTCACTAGCAGATTACCAGGTAACTGAACAAGTGTTCCCATCACTTTAAGGTGAAAAGTTTAAAGGTAAAGATAGCTATAGTTATGAACAAAATGGTTATTTCTTTGTAATAGGTACTGTTGGCATGGGTCAATTGTCATGAAAATTTACAGCGCTCACTTTTTAACTAAGGCTAGATGGACTCCATTTCAAATTGGGGCGCTCGAAGGAGGACACCGTTTTAATTAACCCTGAGATCTACTTTTCTCTAAATTTAATTACTGAAAAGACATCGCGCAAACACAGGTCACCGACATTTCTGGAAAGCACCACGTCGGTTGAAACAAAATTATCCCGGGACAGAATTATCTTCTCATATTGTATTAATAAATTATTTTCTGATAGAGAAGGATTAACGCGATGTTTATCCCTCATCTGGAAGGATCTATGGTGTTCATACATGAAAACAGAAGTTAATGTATGGAGGCGTGTGTATGTATGTATGTATATACATATATATATATATATATATATATATATATATATATATATATATATATATATATATATATATATATATATATATATATATATATATATATCTTCTTAAGAGGTGGTGGAGATAGCTGTACTGGCACTTAATAAACCAGGTGTAATGGCAATGGACTTGGGTTACAATAGTCCTTTTGAAGAAAAAAGAAAAACAAACACAAAACAAAAAAATAAAACATTATTTAAGGGATATTTCAGGCCTTTTGTTTGGGTGTACGTTTGCTTTGAATGAAAAGAATCTATATTTTTTAAAAATTATTTTCGGACACACAAACCCTTAGTTCGGATCAATGAACTTTCGAACCAATAAACGCTTTTTGGGGGGCTAATGAACCTTCGGACCAATACGCCTTCGGATGATTGAACATTACCTTCGGAGCAAGGAATCATCGGATTTAAAAAGGCGGAAGAATTTTCACCACGTCATCTACATCTGCATATAAATGGCCACTTTATTTCATTTTCAAAAGTCAAGCGAGGTCTGGGTAATTGTGCTTAAGGGGTTTGCATTAAACTAAGTTCCTAAATTGAGAGAGAGAGAGAGAGAGAGAGAGAGAGAGAGAGAGAGAGAGAGAGAGAGAGAGAGAGAGAGAGAGGGAGAGGGAGGATCTGCCAAAAAAAAAAAAAAAAAGGAGCATCTCTAAGGGACCGACTCTCTTCTATTCGAAAAGAATTTCCAGGAATTCTAGTTAAGACCATTTTTTCTTTCTAACCGCCGAGTGCTGAAACCATCTCTGATATTCTTCAGTGACAAGATTTTCATATTGGATGTAAAATCGGCAACATTTTCATTCAGGACAAACTCGGCACCATTAGAAGACTTTTGGTGAAAACCTGAAGCAAATATGACCATCAATACATGAGAATTAGTGACAAGATTTTCAATGTGTTCATTGCGGCAGTCATATTCGAGGTCAGATCAGCACCATTTTCATTCAGAACCAACTAGCCATCATAATCAGTCTTCTGGTGAAAACCGCAAGTCGATATGACTTCCCTTAGAAGCAGCAATAACAAGATTGTCAAAATGGCTGTTATGATGGCAATACTGGATGTCAGAAAAGCACAATTTTCATTTAGTACAAACTTGACATCACGAGAGGTCTTCCGGTGAAAACCTAATATTGATATGACTTCCCATCTAGGAGGAGTAGCTATAAGATTTTCAAGATGGCCGCTGTGGCAGCCATATTGGTTATCAGATCGGCACATTTTTATCCAAGACCAACTAGACACCTCAAAAAATCGTCCTGTGAAAACCCCATGCTGATGTTGTTTCCGGTTTAGGAGGTGTAACAAGATTTTCAAGCTGGCTGCTGTGGTGGCAATGTTGGACGTCAGATCGGCAGCATTTTCATTTAGGATCAACTAGACTTCACAAGACGTCTTTAGGTGAAAACCCCATGCTGGATTTACCATCCACTCAGACGTAGTAGTGATAAGATTTTCAAGAGGGCCGCTGTGGCGGCCATATTGCATGTCCAAACGGAACCATTTTCATTTAGGTCAAACTAGACACTATAAGAAGTCTTTTAGTGAAAATGCTGATATGACCATCCAATCAGGAGGAGTAATGACAATAAGATTTTCAAGATGGCTGCTGTGGTGGCCATATTGATTGTCTGAGCCGCACCATTTTCATTTAGGACGAACTAGACCTTGGGATGAATGCATATATCAAGTTTCATGGTAATCATCCAAGTAGTTTAAGAGGAGTTGCGAGAACAAACTTGTGCTAATGGATGGACAACAAGCCATCCCATTAGCTCTTCTGGTATATTTTGAAATATATTTAGAACACCAAATGTCATTGTGTATGTATGTATGTACGTATCTCTCTCTCTATATATATATACACACACACACTCACATATATTATATATATATATATATATATATATATATATATATATATATATATATATATATATATATATATATATATATATATATAATATTATATATATATATATATATATATATATATATATATATATATATATATATATATATATATATATATATATATACTAGTAGATATATATCACACAACAGTGTTCTTGAAGAAACTGAAATACCTGATTTACCAAAATTTAAACAAGTCAAAGCATTAAGTTTTCTGCTTTTTGAAAATGATATTTACATATATTTTTAGATTTTGGTTTAAAACAGTATGTAAATATATATTCTGTTTATGTTTATGTCTGTAATTGTAATTTATTTATGTCATCTGTCATGGAAAAGGTATCCGCAGATCTCGAAAGTGCTTGCTAAGTTTCTTCAAATTGCTACATAGTGCTTTCTCACATTTCTTTTCTCTCTCTTCTCTACTTAACTTCAAAACTGAGGTGTTTGACAAATTGCAGGAACTGCTTACCTCAAAACTGAGGTGTGACAACAAAGTGTTCAAGTGAGCATGGGCATTTTACTTTTACAAAAAGACATGTTTAAACATTTTTAAAAATAATTTTACTTAGTTCAAATTAGTCACGTCATATATCAATACGAGTTATGTAAGTGATCACAAGAAAGTAAAGGGATGAAGTGTGTGGAACTATTTGTTGCACTCTTAACATACACATGCCCACTGAGCTGGTCAGCATTGAGATAATATACCAAACTGTATAGTGGATCGCAATAGTGCAGAGGCGCTTCACTTAGTGGTGGTGATGCAGAGTGATTACACTGTTCATGGGAGCCTTAAATGGACCATCTTATATGCAAGTTCACCTTATATTGAGGTATATAGTATTACTATTAAATAACGAAATCTGATCCATGACCATACCCATTTTATACAGAGGCACCCAACACACACACACACATATATATATATATATATATATATATATATATATATATATATATATATATATATATATATATATATATATATATATATATATGATACTCATCCCGCATTAGACAAATGCAAATTGCTCCTGCATGTAGTGGCATCCACAACACTGGTCTTTGACTTTTCAACCCAGGATCAACTGGGCTCTGCCATACTGCAACATTAATAATGACCACGATTTTTCATAAAGACTTAACATTTTAAGTATGAAAGGTTTAAATATTATTTCTTTTTCCGAGATGCTACACATTATTGATTTGAATATAACATGTCAAACTTTCACAGTTACCTGCATGATATTATCTTGGTGATACAAACTGAAGTCTAAATTCTATTTGTCAGCAAACTGTCAAAAAATGGGTGTTTTAAATGGAATTATTGTGAACTGCTGAGCACAAAATTTAATCAATGGCCAATGTATCCACTTGTGAATACATTTACTCACATACTTCCAAGTTTTTATGTGTTTTGCTTTCTCAGCATTGTTGTTTAATTTTTTTTCATATAATAGGGCCATAGCGATCATCCTTGGATAACCAAGCTTTCCGATTATGCACTGCGACACACTCATATGTTTCTTCTTTGCGAGTCACTAATGATTCGTGTGTAGTCATTATTTAATTGTCCATCTTGTTCTGCATTATATGTCTTTTCTTGGTTAATTAATGCATCACCAGATGACAATCAAACTCTTCATATGAAATGTTAATTAGTAGGATTGGCTATCTCAGCTCTGTTCTTGCCACTTGTTAAAAATTAACTGCTGCAAAAGCTAGTAATCCAACTGGTCAAAAGTCCACACAGCCCACTGATAAGCTGTAATCCAACTGGTCAAAAGTCCACATAGCCCACTGATAAGCTGTAATACAACTGGTCAAAAGTCCACATAGCCCACTGATAAGCTGTAATACAACTGACATCTCGACTCGACTGGGCACAGTGTATGTCAATCAACTATCATACAGCAAACATTCCTATAAACCACTGTCCAATCTGATCATCATAGTAAAGGTACAATTTTACCCATTTCCATTTTTACAGAACAGATGAGAACAGAATCAAGTGGATCACCTGGACAGACTAGGCTATATATAACAGAATCAAGTGGATCACCTGGACAGACTAGGCTATATATAACAGAATCAAGTGGATCACCTGGACAGACTAGGCTATATATAACAGAATCAAGTGGATCACCTGGACAGACTAGGCTATATAACTGAAATTTCAAGTCTTTATAGCTCAATTGTTTTTCATAAGAATGTCATGGACACTGTGCAGCTTTCTTAAATGTATTCTGACCATATTTTTTTCCAAACAAATAAAACCACAAAAACTTCCATTTTTAATAAATAGCTATGTTAATTAGTGAGCTGAATTTTCTCCTCAAATTGTCTGTCACAATAATAGATGTATGAATTATATATGGTAGAATTTCCTAGTTTCTTGCTCCAAATGCAGATACTACTGGTACACTTAAACATGGACGTATGTGCTATGCATGTCTTGGATTTTTGGCATAATGTTTTCAAGAAAGCAACCGTTAGTGATTATTAAGAAAAAAATAATACTTAGATTTTTTTAAAAGAAACACCAAGTGTAAAAAATGATAGATTTTATTGCTTTTGACATACAACAAGCTCTTTAGGGAGTACTTGATGAAAAGTATGTACCGTATATACTCGATTATAAGTCGACTCGACTATAAGTCGACCCCCCCCTTTTCATGGCTGCAAAAAGCCAATTCAGCTATGACCCTCCTATAAGTCGAGGTGTTTTTTGCAAATTAAATCCGTCTGCAAGGGGTGACATGTCATCACTGAGTCAGAGCTGCACTTAGGAAAAATAAACGAGCCAAACTGGATAGATAGATAGACATATAGATAGATAGGACAAATAAAAACAAAAACCAATGTAGAATAAATACAATTGTATTATGGAGTTGAATATGTACAAATAAATTTACAACTTACATTTTGTCCATCTTCATGTAATGAAATCCATATAGCTTAACATTTTTAATCCATTTATATGATAAATCCATGAATTGGATTATAGGTCACATACAGGTATAAAATTGGTATCCTATAAATGTCACTGTCTAATGTCCTCTGGTTCAAAGCCCAAGAATTCATCCTCATCATCAGAGTTACCAAATCAAGTTCTAAATTCCTCCAATGTCATCCCGTCATCGTAAACATCGTCCGACTCCGATTCCTCGTCCGACTCCGAGTCTAATCGCGTTTCTAGTGACTGCATGCCCATTTTGACGCTGCTCTAGAACCCACTCGTTGAAACTAAACTCCCAGTTTGCATAAGGGCTTTCCATTACTCGAATTTTCTTCAGATGCCTGGCACTATCACCTATAACTGACTTTTTCTTGCGCCAGTCACGCACCTGTTTCTCCGACACACCAAATTCACGTTCTGCGGCGCAATTGTTATTTTTCTCTACAAAGTCTATAACTTTTAGCTTAAATGCTCCATCGTACGCATTACATTGTCTTTTCCCCATATTGGTGAAATTACCTAAGTTTAGCTATTCACGATGTATGATATCTACGTGACAAAGTAGACAGTAACTGACAGAACACTAACAATTCATAAACTTGGACCATTATTTATGTAGAGACTCTGTGAGAGCATTTGATTATACAGTCTTTGATATCTCATTAAAGGGTCGTCGCAACTGAGCAGGTGTCAGTTGTGCGGTATGATCAAAGGGACTCAACATGACATTGAACAAGTATCAAATGCGCGGCGTGATCAAAGGATTGTCCACTGGGGAAAACAAAGCAGTGCTGCTTTTTACCAGCTAAGGGATTAAGGTCATAATTGTCAAATTAGTATCTCGATCAAAAGATTGTGAACTTGGAAAAACAAAGCATGTTTGCCTTTATAAGCTGAGGGATTAGGGTCTGATTTAAAAAATATTTGTATGTCGCACTTATAAGACCGTCATGAAACGGATAAACACAGTGCATACCATATATGCATTACTGCATAGGAATAGTGGCATCAAAACGTAAAAATATATGAATTGACAGTATTTTTATGTACTGCAAACATCTAGAGTTTCCAGCATTACCCCAAGATTTTTTAATTATTTTAATGTCGCGCTTATAAGACGACCCCTACTCTGCACGAGTCGAATTCTAAGCAAAAAACGTCGACTTATAAGCGAGTATAGACGGTATTAAAGATTATGTCCAGGTGTTTCTAAGCACCAGTTCCTTTTGCTGGCAAGCAGCATTACAAAGATAGTAACAATAGTCAAGAAGTCATTCGATACCTAATGGTCACAGGCTTTTCCTAGTTTTAAATGCTGAAGGTCAACACCAGCAATGACTACAACACCTCAGGTATTGCATAAGCTCTGTGTCACTTATGTGCTGGTGGAAAAAAAAGGTCTTAAATCTACAGATCATGGTAAACTTTGTCACAAGAAGTATTGTTCATCTATGTACTGCTTATTTTTTCTGGAATCCTATCATGTCTATAATGCTATATTTTGTGCCTAGTTCAAACTTTGTCTTGACCATGTTATGACACTTGGTACATGCATGCATTCTGACGTGTACTATAAACTTGTATCCAAAGTAGGTCTATCGGACCAATTTACAATACTCCAGTGACCATGTGAAATTGTACATTGTTTTAAGGTCAGTGTCTGTATTGCAATCAAACTTAGATTTATAACTTCTCATAGGTAAGCAGAAAAAGAAAAGAAGAACAAAATATATCCTTCTCTTATCTAATATAAATCCTTCAGAGTTTCTGACAAATTTAAAGATGGAAATCGATATAAGAGATAGGAAACAAATATTGATTAGTGACCTTTATTTTGTACCTTTTGACCACCTAAGAATTAAATGTTATCTTTATCAGGGTTAAACTTTCTGTTTCATAGCAATAAAATGAAATATAAAAATATCATGCAAACTCTAAAGATTATGCTATAGCTCTCTTCTACTTCATTTGGGCATGGAGCAATGATGGTAGCTTAGAGTTTAGAATGCTGAACTTGCAAACTGTGGGTTGTGGTTTTGAATCTTGCCCAGACCAGCCTGGATCGGTTGTGGTGTGTCTCTTGATGAGACACTTTATTCTCATTGCCTCTACACTAAACAGACTTTCATAAGCTGATGTGCCGTAAAATAATAATTAATGTTAACACCAAAAAAATTATTTTGGCAAAATATTGCATTCCTTCGACTTGACTGGCTAAGATTGGATATGGGTTAACTTGATGGCATTATGATTTATTGTACTCAGTTTGGAAGCAATCATCCTAATTGTCATCAAAATTTAAGATCTCAAGGAATAAGGATATACTACAGTGAAAGTTACCAAAATAATTTGATTGAAACGATTTAAATTGTAGAGTGTTGCAATGAGTATATTACATAAGATCATAAATATTAATACTGAATTTATTCAAAATGTTTTGCCTTTTCTATTGATAATACAGAACCTGGTGAAGAAAAAAACGTGTTCCTCAGAATGCTGTATCTCACATGTGAAGGATCTTATTATGACATAGCTTTCTGCTTTCAAAGGCAGTACTGGAATTGGAAGCAAATCTTGGTACAAACTTGTAATAAATATTAATATTTACCAAAGTTGTAGTTGAACTAATGTAGAAGTGACTTTTGTTTAGAGATCCAAGTGGACTTGATATTGCTCACCTGGCTGACAGGTGCTAAAGAGCCAAATGCAAAGGCATTTGCCCAAGAAATCTGGGTTAGCATGATGTTTTCCGACATTTAAATGTTTTTTTTCTTTTCTATTTATTAGTAATGGCAGCCATACTGGATGATAAATCAGTATCATTTGTGCAAACCTGAAAGCCCCTATCCCAGGATGCTTTCTGTGAAAATTGGTAACTTCCTGTTGACAGGTTTTTGAGAACTTGTTCAAAGTTTTTTTATATTTTTTTATTAGTAAAAATAGCTATATTCAACAGTGAATCAGCAATAATTCATGCTAAATTGAAAGATCTTCATGCCAGGAAGCTTTCTGTCAAATCTGGTCAAATATTCTTTAGCAATTTTTCCGAAGTCATTTAAAGTTTTGTTTTTCACTTTTGGTAATGCGTCCAAATTTGATGGCAGATCTCATCATTTATACAAACTTAAGAGATCTTTTCGCAAGGATGCTGTCAAATTTGGTCAAATACTGTTAAGCAGATACTGAGAAGTTGTTTCAAGATTTTTCTATTTTCAGTTACAATGGCCATATCTGACAGCAGATTGGCATCATTTGTACAAATTTAAAAGGCTTTCATGCCAGAATGCTTTCTGTCAAATTTGGTCATATTCTGTTCAATGGTTTATAAGAATAAATCGTTTAATGGTTTTATATATTTAGTAATGGTGGAAATATTTTATGGCAGATTGGCATTTGTACAAATTTAGAAGACTTTATACAAGAATGCTTCCCATCAAATTTGGTCAAATTCAGTCCAGTAGCTGTTAAAAGAAGCAGTTCTATCCTTCTCTATTTTTAGTAATGGTAGCCACATCTGATGATGGTTTGGCATCATTTGTACAAATCTGAAAGGCCACAATGCCTGGATGCTTCTGTCAAATTTTATAAAATTCTGTTGTTCAGAAGTTGTTTAAAGGTTTAACTATGTTTAGTAAAAGTGTCCATATTTGATGGCAGATTGGCATCATTTGCACAAATTTGAAAAGCCTTCATGCCAGAATGCTTTGTCAAATTTAGTCAATTCTGTTCAGCGGTGTTTCCTCAGAAGTCAATTTTTTTTCTAATTTCAGTAATTATGTCATTTTTTATTGTGGTTGGCATCATTTCTATAAACTTGAAAAACCATGCAAGGAAGCTTCATGTCCAATTTGGTCAAATTATGAAAGTAGTTTTTAATAAGAAGTTGTTTAAAGGTTTTTGTTGGTTTTTGAGAAGTCATTCAAAGCTTTTCTATTGTTAGGAATGATGCCATATTTGATAACAGGTCAACAACATCTGCATAAACCTAAAAGTCCTTCATGCCAGGATGCTCTTTGCCAAGTTCAGTTCAAAACTGGTCAAGTGGGTTTTACAAATTTTTTTTTAATGTTGACAGATGATGGATGACGCACACAGAACTATATCATAACCTCACTTGGCCTTATAGCCAGTTGAGCTTAAATCTAAACCAACTGCCTTATGCAAAACTAACAATAGTTAATGCACATCTTAAGCATTATAACAAAAATATATCAATAATAATGATGGTTTACAATCACTCTGTTTCACCTTTTATTACATATACATATTATATTACAGATCAAATTATCAAGAATTAAAAAAAAAACAACTATCAATTATTCTTGCATGGACTGAATTTTCATCCCAATCTGTCACGACTTAAAATACTCAAACATGAAGAATGATGATACATAAATATCAATACTGAAGCACAGCCAGAAGCATTTCCACAATCCCATAATGTATCAATTTCCATTCAAAAAATATTCCTAAATTACCTCTACTTTTAAAAACTGTTATCTTTTTTTGTTCTATCTGGTAATGTATATTCATATATGCCTATCAAATTTAATTTGTCTACCTCAAGTGGTCTTTGCTTAATTGTGCTAACAAGGTTTTTGGCAAAAAAGTCAAGTCCAAAAAGTAAAAAAATTGTAAGCAAAAATTTCAAAACCGCTGTATTGGCCTGAAAATGTAATGTACTCTAATCAAGATAAAGTGTGTAAAATTTCATGGCTCCAAGTCCAATAGTTTCTGTCTTATCACACTAAAATGTTGAAACTTTAAGTCACTGATTATTATTATTATTCCTGAAATCCACAAAAATTGGTACACTACAAAACCAAAACATACGATAATTGAGGCTGTACTAAACAAATCTTGTCCCTAGAAAGAAATGGCATGGAGTGCACCCGGCCCTCCATAGAGTAGCGCTGGATTGGTTTACTGATAAACCTGGGGGGATCGATATTACACAGTGACATGATAACTGCTACGTAGCCTGTATTTTAAACAAGCATTTGTAAAACTTCCTTGGTGAATGCAAGGTTCAAACTACGACAGAATGCTTGTTCCAGGGCCCAATGTGCCAATCAAATTTAGTTTAACAACCATTCATGTCAAGACGAAGTACCCAGATGTGTAAACAGTTGCCTACCTAAAAATCGACAGTGCTAAGAGACCTCTACTGGCGGTGTGACTTGTGTTGCAAGAAGCACTTTAAGGGTTAACAGCTGCAGAGTACATTTTTATATGGGCGACTTTAAAATAATTTGCGGGACTTCTCGTGCATCACTACTCTCCAGTGCAATAATAAATGTAAAAATTTCAACAATGCTCGACTTGTCATAAAATTATGTTCAGTAAATGGAATAAATCAATAAAACATGTTTTCTGTATGAATCAGTTAATCACACACAACAGGAAGTAAAAAATATTGACTAAGTAGAGCTACACATCTTACTATTATCTGTCTGCACAACTAATAGTGCAGCTAGTGTGTTCCCATATCCTTGGTAAATGAAACATTTCAGTGTAATATGGCTCAAGTTTGTCAAACCCAACAACAATTTGCACGTAAACATGCTTGAATAGCATTAAATGTATATCATCAATACATGTCTTGGAAGTTGTGTATTGTTATACAGTTAAACCCCTAAAAACCAAACCCTCGGTATACCAGAATCCCCATAAGGTAAAAAGAAATTCAGGTCCTGAATTTGTTCACATCTTTCATGTCATCATTCTTTTCCCCAGTAAACCGAAACCCCTCAACTCTGAAAACTGAACAAATTTCTATCACAAATTTCAATTTTACTCTGACCCCCCACCCCATAAAACTGAAACTCACTTGAAACTTGGAAATGTATTTTAGCTGCTAAATTCCTGACACAGGCTGGATCAGATTATTTATAATTAGCAAACACTGTAGTAGGCTTATCAGTGAGAAAATGTCCCAAGGGCACATGAGGAAAAAATAATACTTGACACGAGTGTCAACACAGACTACGGCCATCAATCGGCCAATCTGAAGTCTTTGACCATAAAAAAGAACCAGCTTTTAAGGTAAATTATTAATAACTAAACGCTAACAGACAAGTCATTTAAGAAATATTATGTTTATCTGCTTATTATCTAGTTGTACTTGATGCTATTTGTTGGTATAAATGATCAACAGAACGTTTTTTTATAAAGCAAAGTTATAAAAGTATCTCGTTCCTTAAATGTTTCTTGAGACAAGAACTGTATTTCTCTGTGTAACAACTGTATTTATTCACGTGATAAGATGTGATTTTTGGTAGGAACAAATATTGTTCAGCCAATTTTTAATTAAATGTTTTAAAAAACCCACAAAAAAGCCCCCCGATTTCTTAATTTGTTCACTCGTACACTCACACACACATATTCTCAAATTACATTATTTCTCTCTCTTGTCCCATAAGCACTTATAGAAAGACATTTTTTCCACATCCGAGAAACCCTCAGTAAACTAAAAACCTCTCAAAACCGAAAATTAAATTTGGCCCCAAGGGTTTTTGGTTTTTAGGAGTTTCACTGTATTTACTGTACTGTATCGAAAGTGAGTTGCCAGTACCCAGCCCTACATCGCACCCTGATAATGAAACTGCTGCTTTACAAGTTCAACAACAAAAGTTTAACTGGGATTTTTTTTGTTTTACAACAAATCAACATTTCACTGATATAAGTTGCTTTCTTTCCACATCATGCATTTCTGATTTAATCATGGGTAGAATTTATGCACATTTAATTGTTCTTTGGCAAAAAAAGCTAGAAATACAGCGGTGTACTGCAATTACTGCCCAACCACTGAGAAGTTTTGTTTTTGAAAATGGTATTAAGGTCGTTCAAGTGTCCTAAAAGAAAATCCGCACCCTGCTTTATTTGATGGTCATGGGACAACACTGCATATTCAATCTTTTTCTAACAAATTTATGTCTCAACAAGCTACACCATGCTGCAAATAATGTTCATATCAGCCAGATTATCTGTTAGATCTTCCAAGCAATGAACACTTCTTGATTATTACTGACAACAGAATGACTACACACTGCAATAAAAGTCAAAACAAGCCAAACTTTGCACGAAATACCATTAAAATATGTCAGCTTAAGAAATAACAGTAAACCTATCACACAGTCTAAGTAAATGTTTTCAACATTAATTAGTTTTCATTGTGATTTGACTTTTAGGGTAAATCAAAACCTAACCACTGTTTAAATGTTAACATTTTTTGCAATTTGTATTTCATCATAGATTAAAAACAAAAACAAAAAATACAATGACTAACTGATTTGATCCTTCTTATATTATAAAACTGTTTACATGAATAGTCAATATGGTCCAGGTTTACTGAGCCGTTTGTCAGGAGGCTCCAGACTTTGATTTCCAGCTGTGGATGGCCTCTTGCGTGGATTATACCCACCCCGTTGATTATTGGCATAACCACCAGGATTGTTACTGTCATATCCAGTAGGACTGTTATCATATCCACCACTACCACTAAACTGGCCTGGGCCACTACCACTAAATTGTCCTGTCCCACTAGGATAATCACTAGGGCCACTGTCACTATACCCACCAGAGTAACCACCTGGACCAATGTTACCATAGCTACCAGGGTAACCACCTGGGCTTCTGAAGCCATAGCTACCAGAAAACCCACTTGTGCCACGACTCTCTGCTCTTCTGGGGTTGTATCCACCATCACTGTGGGAATGAAAGAAATAGAAACTTATAGTCTCATCTGTGGCGGTAGTCATAAACCCTAATGGCCTTCAACTTTGACCCCTTTTTCATAATTATATACTACTTGAGATCTTTCATGCATCTTGAAACTACTTCATCTTTATCAAGTTCCTCATCTATCACACCTTCAGTAATTAATGTCAGGGACTCTCTATTTACAAGTGATTAAAGCTAGATGAAAATAATGCAAATTAAATTAATAGATGGTAGGAGGAAACCTTAATCTAAAGAACACTGAAGGGGCCACAACATTTTTTGTTGTTTGCGAACAGGATCTAGTATCCTTTATAGAGAGGTGAAATATACAGGTAAACTAAAGAAAAGGGGTTTCATGTATGTTGTCCTTTATCTAGAACTGTCCAGCAAAGCTGGCTTAACTAACAGTTCCGTGCCATATATGAAGGCTCGACCTCATAACATATTCACACACACAACAATGTAACAGAAAGTCTTTTTCAATAAAATAATTAAAAGTACTTACCTTAATATTTTATTATAGAACACTTTATCTTAGCACTTTTCTCACATATGCTGGGAATAAGTTATACAGGTTCTGAATATAATTTACAGGCAGTGAAGTGCACGTTTTAATTGCCTGTTCCAGGTCTTGCTTTGACCAAGTCTTTCAACATAATTTTGCAGTTCACATGTGAGTCAATGGCAGGCATTTTTAACCCTTTTGCAGTGGGATATGACATTGGATGTATGTTCATTACCTTCTGTCGAGCACTTTTGCAGCATGTTTTAAACTGTATAATACGTCATCAATTTTATGTGTACTCATTTGAAAAGAAGGAAATAAAGGTAGAAGGTACACATACCATTGACAGAGTGTGTTTAAAAGACTCCAAAACTGGCAAAAATTCGATTTCAAAATGGAGTTTTTACGTGCGGAGATGAAGACAGTTATGTGCTTGCTGAATTAGTTGAAAATAAAGACCATTTAGTGTGGAAAATTGACATTCTAGGCAGTGGGGACCATGATCTTTACTTCTTCAAAATGAACGGAGCTGATTATAACTGGTTATTTGAAAATTTGATTTCAAACACGAGTTTTAATGTGTGGAGATCAACATGGCGGACAGTGCTGAAACAGCGTTACGGCAGTGATGTGGATGCCGATTTTGATGAAAATATAGACAATTTTGTGGGAAACAAATTGATGTTTTAGGCAGTGCAGATCATGAGCTTGACTTTGACAAAATGAAGAGAGATGATGATAACTGGTTAGTAGAAAATTTAATTTCAAAACTGAATTTTAACACGTGTAATTCAAAATGGCGGACAGTACTGAAGCAGCCATGATGTGGATGCCGATTTTGATGAAAATATAGACAATTTTGTTGGGGAAATTTATATTTTTGGCAGTGGGTATCGTGATCTTGTTTGCATCAAATGAACTGAGCAGATGATAAATAGTTAATTGGTATTTTTGACCCGAATATTGACAATGATGAAGACGTGGATGCTTTTCAAGCTAACTGGACATTTTGAGAACTTCACTTCTCATAAAGTTCGCACACATACCAATGTTGGGTGTGTGCATAATATTATGATTTTTTTTTTTTACAGCATTCCTGAAAATGGACCAAAATAAACCCAACATAACTCTGATATTATTACATTAAAATTTATTGTGGAATAAAAACACAACCAAAATGAAAAGATTTGTCGACTTACCAGTAAGGATTATTCTGTTTGATCTCCAATTCTCATGCAAGTAAATTTAATACAAGTGTAATAACTTTTGACGTTCTTGATGGATTTTTATTATTTTTTCACCTTCTTAAATGGCGTAAAATTCCCCCCATTTCATACACATACATATAGAGGTAAAATGAATATTGCAGATAGGAAAATTGCATTGAAAGTAAGTTATTAAAAAAAAGTGTAAAGCATGTTTTTTTGCTTACATAATTCTACTTTCAACTGAAGTTTTACGTCTGAAAATGGTATACAACATTGAAAAATAATTTTAAGAAATTGTCCTGTAAAGCCAGATTGACCAATGTCACTGGATTCTTTCATGCTGCTACACCAACTGACTGAAAAAATTTCCAGTTCTACACAACTGCCTGTCTGATTGGGCTTCAGTATGAAAAGGGTTAATGATGTTCAATATTGGGATCTGGGCTGGCCAACACATACACTTAGATGGTATGTTCACATTGGTACTGCTGAACTATGCAGGCTCTATTATCAGGTGCACTGTTGTACTTTACTACATACTGATTTGTGGGGAAATGGTGTGCTTATTACTGGCCAGATGCAACTGTCAAGCACTTCTACATTCTCTTTGGACATTCATGTTATTATCTATGATTGAAATTGTTCCAATACCATGCAATATCAAACACCTCCAAATCATCAAACTAAGCTTGGGGGTGGGAGTAGGTAACAAACATTGTGAGGACAATTCTTCGCTGATTCACCACTATATGAAAATCTTATTTTTTCCAATATCAATCTTACATTCAACACTGAATATCTCTCGATTCCAAAAATTATCTACACTATAATGAAGCTTGCCTTGAAATGATGCAGCACGATTTCTCCTGTTCATTGCTTGAATTAAAATTTGTGTTCCAACAACACATCATAACCTTTGCAGTAATAGAGCTCTTTGGATTCACCTTTTTGAAAAATGTTTAGCCCTAAACTTGTTAAAAATTCCAGTAATATTAACCATAGTTTTCCTTCTGTTTCATTTTACACACCAAATTTAATCCTGGACATCATACTCCATTAGTTTTTTCGATCAACCCTTCCTCTGTGTGCTTTAAACATTATCCCCTTTTTCAAAATTGATCACATGATAAACTGTACTTGTGAATATTCAATCTCCAGGCTATATCTGATTGTCGAACTCCAGATGGATACCAAGAAATACTGGCATTTATGGACCCATTATTCAATCACTTCTCTGCACTTCAGCCATGTTTACCTCATCACCAGAGAAGAAAATAATACTATTCCAAAAATAGCAGCTTGTGATAGGCACATGATGGAAACCCCAGACTGATATATAACAATGTTTGCAGTACTAAGTGTTTATATTCAAATCAGTGTGAGGGTTGTGCGAAATTTATTAAAACCTTCATATATGGAACTAAGCTATACTATTGTGGCCCCTCATTTTCTGAATTATTTTCGGTACCTAGACCATGGGGATGTGGTGTGTGGCATAGCCGTAAAACCCCTCCCAACTGAGAGTGCATCCACGGCAGATGCGTCTAGGTCAAGGACTGGCGAGATGAAAATGGGCAGTTTGTGATTCCACTTTGTCACTAACAGATCTATCATTAGGCAGCCCCAAAGTGCACAAATCTGCTGAAAAATCTATGGGTGGACGGACTGTTCTGTGTGAAGGGTCTGGCCTCTTTTTGACAATGAATCGACCAGGACATTGAGCCTGCCGAGAATATCTCTGGTCTGGGCATTAGATTCATTAGTGCATGCCAGCAGATAAAATCCCAAACCAGAATGCAAAGATCTGGTAATTTTGTGCCCCCTCCCACCTGCTTGAGGAGAGGCCTCCACCACAAAATTGTCTACCATAATGAGGACTACCTTTCCATATAACTGGTTCTTCAAGAAATGAAATGTGTTTACTATGGCCTTCCTTTATAAAATATCGATGTGTAGATGTAACTCTTCTGGCCCCCATTCACCACTGACCATGGTGAAGCTGGGCTTTCTAGAGATATTCCTGTCATGAACCATTGTTTGTTGTGCCATTGGTGCAGGAAAGATAAATGATTTGTTGATCGAGTCGACCGGAAAAGGGGTGCCATTGGGTTAGCATAGCCATTTGCAGATGGCACACGAAAAGGTGGCTGAGGAGAATTAAACCCATCACCATGCTTAGTAGACTGAGGAGTTGCAAAAACTCTCTTGCCGAGATCCACTCCGTGTTGGAAATCGACTCTGTGAGTTCGATAATTCATGCTGCACAGAATTGAGGAAGGCAAACAAGGTTTAGGTTTGTACAAAATTCCAAGTCCAGGTGGACAAAATGCTGCAATGTAGTGAGGTCTGAATTGTCCCAATTGATCAGAATCCTGAGTCAAAAGGGAAAGAATATTGTTTCTGCCAAATGGGAGAGCATAAAATTGGTAAATGGTTCTTTGGAAACCAAACCAAAAGAACTTGCGTGAATATGTGTGGTTACAACTAAACAGATTGCAAACTTGTCCTTTTTTTAACGAAAGTCTGACTGATCTTGCCTTCTCCATTTTGAACCTTGGCATGGCTATTTACTTGTTGATTTGAAAGGGCGTTGACAGCTAATGCCTCTGTGTCTGGAAATGGGGAGACAAAGGTGGGCAGTTTGTTGTTCCACCTCATCACAAATAGATCTAGCATCGATCAGCCACATATGGTGCAGACTTGATGGAAGACCGACAAATGGAGACCACTCCGAATGAAGCAGTTGCCTCTCCTTGAAAATGAATTGGCCAGGACATTGCGCCTGCCTAATATGTGTCAGACTTGTATATTTATCTGATACCGGGAACAGCAATGAAGACAGATAGACCCTGCCATCTCGATCTTGAATTTCAGGGCAGAAATAAACTGATTGAGCCTGCTAAAGTCTATTACATGTATCAATTTGCCATTGGATTTCGTAACCAGAAAGATTCTGAGTAGAAACCCAGCATATGCAGTTTTTAGGCTACCTCCACTGCCCACTTAAAGAGCAAAAGATTTATTTCCTCCTGTAAATCATTCACATTCAATGGATCGCTTCGGAGTTCCATCATAATTGGGGATGACAAAAGTGGAGGGGGCCGGATGAACAAGATCCGGAGACCCTCTGAAACAACTTGGATAATCCAATTGTTTTCCATGAATAGGTTGATCCAAGTCTGGCAAAAAAGAAGAAGTCTGGTGCCAACAGATGGGTCGCCAGTGGGTGGGCAGAACAACAAGTCACTGACAGTTGACAGGAGGCCTGGAGGAGAAACTTTGTTTTCCCTCCCACCTCCCTTTCTGCCTGTGGAAGTGAGGGGCATATGTCCATCTATAACTTGCTTGGCCACAAACATTTTGCTGTCGCTGAGAACCACCATTGCAATCTCTCTGGCGTCAATCGTCCCTTCTCTGGTACATTCCCTGATGGGGTCATGCAGAGACAGGGGTTTGTACTGATATCTGAAGGGGCAACTCGTGAGCCGCTTGCTGTCTCACCTCCTTAATTCATCCCCCAAACAGAAGGGGAGAGCTGAATGGGAGGGAGCGCAGGGACACCACATGATGTGGTCTGAGAGAAGAAGAATGCAGGAGTGCATCCTGTCTAATCAAATCCATGTTAGAAGAGGCCAATATGACATTTGCCATCATGTAGTGAGTGGCTCAATTGACCACCTTGGTGATATCGCCTACCCAATCCCAGGGATAGACATTTCCTACCTTTTTGGCTAGATGAAAGCTTGCCAGAGATGCAAGATCAAGTACGGAGGAAGTCGACACAATGTTCCTGTCTGTCCACTTTATGACAGAGTGAAGCAGACATAATGAAGGCGGTAATATCTTTGTCTAAACCATGCACATTAGTATGGGATTTGTACCACTGTGGTGATAAAGTTGCGGACATCTGACTCGCAGTAAAGTAGACTCTAGAGTTACCGGGGTTGCAAATTTTATCTTAGAGACCCTCAGTAATTTCCACAATCTTTGATGATTGTGGCAAAATTCTGAATGACAGATTATCATGATTATTGTCTATGCCCATGGAGGGTGGAGGAGGGCATTCTGGCAAAGGCAAAATCATGTAAATGTCTTCGAATGTTGCCTTGAATATAAATTCTGCCTTTTCTATGGCATCGTCAGTATGCATAAACATTCTCCCTGTCAGATATGCTATCAGCGGCAGTTGAAGCATGTCAAGCACAGAAATGTGGTGTGGTTGTGGAATGCTGGTCCACCGCTGTCAGTTGGACTGGGTCATACAGCTCCAAATGCAATCCCATGCATTATATATATGGTCGGTCTGGCTAGTTGGTCAACCAACTGTGCAGTCTGCTTGGCGTATGATGCCTTTGCTGTTGGTACTGTCGAGAGACATGATCAGCCAGCTGTCTGGCTCGCCAGTCTGAGATCACAAATGCATGACTACCAAAACCATACACTGACTGTCCAGATGGCTGGACTGATTGGTCGTGAATTAAGTCGGAGGATGATATATTACTTGCTGGCTGGTCCAGCCCGCAAAGTTGAATGGTAATCTTGTATGTTCAGCTTCAAAATTTCAAAAATTTCCAAATCCATGCACGGGCAGAAAAGGGACTTGTACCCAGTGGGATGCCAATATATATTTTCGTCCAATTCCCTTGCTGATAATGCTTGTTGTAAAAGATATATCAATCAAGTATTGAAATCAATTGGATCTGCAGTCACGATCACCACCAGTGCTGTTTTTAGTATCTTTATGGGGGGTGGAGGTGGTAATATATTGTTTCTCTTGACCGTTGGGTTATCTTTTTAATATGCTGGGCAAGACGTCTTCTGTCCACAATGAACACACATTACATGTGTTTGAAGAAGAGCACTTTGTACAGGTAAACACATCTTGTAGTTGTCCTCCACAATTTTAAATTGTCTACACTTCTTGCACTTGACTGACATCTATATAGTGAAAGAGAAGAAAAAAACAAATGAAAGAGAAGAAAAAAACAAATGCATACAACAAATATACAAATTGTTGAAAAGAAATGATGGATGGTTAAAATTAGGTAAATATTTAAATGGATTCCAGGAGGTGGTAACATCCGGGATATCTGTGGCCACCTAGTGGGAACAAGGGGAGTTATCCTGTAAGAGTCGCTTCAATTCGTCTATGATATATAGATGGAAAGACATTTTTTTTGTCTTTCATGGAGGGCTGATTCAGAGGTAGCAGAGAGTAATCCTAGTATCAATGTGATCAGGCAATGTATTTGACAGAAAAAAAACTTGTCAATATGACCATCTAATTCAGGAGACTAGCAATAATAAGAATTTCAAGATTGTCAAATGTGGTGACCAATACTGGATGTCTCAGATGTACCATTTTCATTAGGAACAACTAGATATTATAAGAAGTCTTTTTTTTAAATAAAAAGTTTAGTGAAAGCCCCATGCCTATATGACCATCTGCAACCACAAAATCCATGCATGAAGATTGGTACCCCATAAACAATCTTGAATTCACAGTACTTAAACAGCAATTCCTAACATGGCTGACAATAATGATGATGACAGCACTGTTTCTGTTGATGATGCACATGTCTTGCCATCTGATATATGCATTACGAGAGTGAGTTTTTATTTACATCATAAACTTCTCTTCCACCCTGGCCAACTGGTTCTTCAGAAAATTAAGTGTACTGGCAGGATCATCGGGAAAATCTTGACTGCAATGAGACAAAACAAGTAACCAACAATACTATAATAAAATACAACTTGGACAAGTCAAAGCCCTGTGTGTCCAAATGTCTGGTTAGAGTTTTTGGACATTTTTGGGTTTTCCATTAGACCAGGACTATATCTATTTATCTATCTATCTATATCTATTTATTTATATATGTATGGTTGAACAGTACATCAGCACAATACTGGCAATATAGTGCTGATTAAAACTAAAGTTGAAAAAATGTAAAGATAAAAATTTGCAAAGAAACACTTTATGAAGATAAACTCTGCAAAATAAACATAAAGATGTACATTAAGTTATCAAAGTCTTACTGTACTAAGAGGAACATGAATTGGATTCATGTCACATTTCTCAATCCTTTTCTTCAGATTATTCATTAGTGAAGTGGAAAGAATGTGAATATGCAAACTGATCAAAAGGTTTGATTGCTTTGTTTTGTTTTTGTTGATTTTGATTTCACTTTTAACACATTGACTATATCATGACATGGAAATTGGAGCCAATTTCCTTTGCCAAGGACACCAAGGCAGCCGACCCAAGCTGGCCTGGGCAAGTATTAAACATGCAACCCTTAAAGTGCGAGTCCAGTGCTCTACCAACTGACCTACCAAAGATCCCTTCAAAGTTTGAATTACAGTGAAACCTGTGCAACTAAATGGTATAACAGGATAAAAAAAAAGGAATTTGATTGGGCATTGCGCGCAAACAATCACTGGACAATAAGTTTGTGAAATGTCAAGTATCACCTTCTGTGCTGTTGTATAATCTTAAAACCTAGCAAAGTCACTAGAGCAAGAGGAAAGTCACTGTGACCTCCTTGATAAAAGTGTTAATATGGACCCTGCTGTTAATGCCCTTACTAAGTTTCATGACTGTACAAGCAAGTGTCAGAGAATAAGCTTAATACATTGATATGATGTTATAACTGGCATGTGAAAAGTAGGTCACTGTGACCTAATTTTGCCCATGGTAAGCAGTATCCCTCAAGATAAATGCAAACACAAAGTACTGTGAGAATATGGAACAGAATTGGAGAAATGGAGCTAAATGTAAAAACATCACTGGAGCACAGAAAGTAGATTACTGTGACCCAGTTCTAGTCTAGTACCATTCAAGATAAATGCAACCATTAAGTTCCATGACTATACATGCCACTATGTCATTGAAAAGGAACTAAATGCTAAAAACTCAGCATAATCACTGGAGTGTGAAAGCAAGTCACTAAGATATACTTTTACCTACAGAGAGTAGAACCCCATAAATTCATTGCACTAACCAAATTTCATGACTCTACATGAAACAGTGGCAGAGAAATGGAGCTTACTGCAAAAAACTGAACACTTATGAGATTTTCACACATTGCATGATGCTAAAAAAACAATTTTTGGATTTCAGGGCTGTGTAAATCCCATAGCCAAACGTCCTGGACTTTTCATTTTCCAAGTCAGGCAAGTTAAATTTTCCAAGTCGCTAGTCCGGGACAACTGCTTTTTTCCTATTTTGAAAAAGTCGGGCAAGTCCTTATTTTCGTGCTTTAATCGCTATATCTATCTTTATTTGGCCATCCATGCCCTCTGGGCGTACTGAATATTTCATTCTACCACTCTCCATGTATACATTTACATCCTTCCTGTATAATACCTACAAGCAGTAAAATAACTGTCGCATGTGCACACGTTCTGTTACCGCTTGACTGCATATTGGGCTTAAGTGACCAAATTATCGGCCAATCGAAACATGTCAACCAAAACAAAGCCGGTATGATTAATTAGCATTGTTTTAAGTGGCTTTGCTGCATTGTGTTTACTCAAACCAGACCCTCACGAGCAGCTCACTGATTTTAATCTAGCAAGTCAGTGTAATTAAATTAATGAAAGGAACTTTACCGACATCAGTTTTGGTTTCCTTTATGAACTGATTAAATGACAGTAATGATTCTTTAATTTTTAATTGATTATACAGAGGATTAACTTCCATGTGCGATATTGCGTTTGAAGCGAAACAATTACACTCAATAATGAGCTGTCTATGTCTGTATTTTAAATCGAGAAAATGTATGTTATGATCACTTTAGAAGTAGTTGTCCAGCAAGCTGACATTTACTCTGTGGATAAAA
Organism: Margaritifera margaritifera; assembly: GCA_029931535.1. Classification (NCBI taxonomy): domain Eukaryota; kingdom Metazoa; phylum Mollusca; class Bivalvia; order Unionida; family Margaritiferidae; genus Margaritifera; species Margaritifera margaritifera. The sequence goes on from JAQPZY010001699.1 coordinate 23,518,145, forward strand.
CGAGTTTGCTAAATTATTTTTGCAAGGAAAGTAATAAGGATGATTCGGAGAAGGAACATTTTTTGGAAAGTGGAGTGATAAAACATAAGACTGCTACTGAGTTTGAGAATTCCTTAAACCAAGAGAGTTTACAAATTCTAATGAACATTTCAGCAAATGGACCAGAGCTTGAGGACTTTAACCAAGACACAGCTATCAACTGCTGGCTTAGTGCTGGTGCAGGAGGCAGACATGGACATGTACATTTTTTAAAATCAAGCAGCTAAAACATATATACCTGAAGGAGCCAAATGTATATCAACCAATGTTTTTGAAAAATTAAATTCTTTTAATATATAATTATGTTGTATATTATTTTGTTTGTACTTTCTATGGATTAAGTGCATACATCTCATCAAATCTTGGCACGTGATTACCAATTTGGGACAAGTGAAAAGTAAGATGGGACAAGTGAAAAGTGAGGTGAGACAAGTGAATTTTCTGAAACCACTTGTCCTGGACAAGTGGATGAAAAAAATTTGCTCAGCCCTGGATTTGTGGGTTTAATGCCATTTTTCAGCACATGATCGGCTATATATGGTGGCCAGTATATTTGGTGGAGGAAGAACCCGGGAAAAACCCCAGAAGAACGACCGACCCATGGGAAGCTACTGGCAAGCTTTCTCACATATCCATGTTGGTCGAGCCAAGACTTGAACCCACGCAGACAGAGGGGAGATGTCAATGATCTGTAAAGGCGAGTGCCTTAGACCGCTCGGCCACCAGGACCCCGGTTACAAAACAAAAAGGTCAATAACATGAAAAAATGTTTGGAGCAAAGTAATTTGTAAATATGTGCATCTTCAGGTGATGACCATAGTGTTTACAAGTTTGATGGCAATCCATCCAAAACTGTGGAACTAGTTGCATTAACAAGATTGTGTCATGCACTGCATTAAGCTACAAGACAAAATGTGCAATAATTCTAACACAAACTACAAATGCAAAGTGATTAGTTGATATGTGCATCTTCACATGATAATCATAATATTTACCAAATTTCACCAGAATCCATACAAAAATGGGGGAACTAGTCACGCTAACAAGATAGTGCTATACACTGCATTAAGCTACAAGACAAAAAGGGCAATAACTCTAACAAAAATTGCTCGACAAATTTGGTAGTAACAATAGATAAGGGGACCAGGACTTCACTTTTTTGTCGACATAGGACCCAGCTTGAACAAATCCTTTGTTTTCTGATCATTTATGTCAACAAGCTGCCAGTTCCGACCCATACTTTGTTCTACAATTATCTGATGTTGCCACCAGATTAACAAACAGGCATTTGTTTGGTCCTCCAAAGTTGGCCTTTAACGGCAACTTCAATAATGCATGCAGCCTTCATCAAAGCAAGCCAGCTACAATCTTCAATAAAAACAATGCACTCTTCATTAAAGGAAGTCATCATCAAACTTGAATAAAAGCAATCAAATCTGGTCAATTGTTGCATTTTCCAAACTGATTGGTGATTGAAACACGTTTATTATGCCATGAAAGTTTCCTTTTCTGCAGGAAGAAAAGTAACTTTATGCTTACGATGGCTAACAACGGCAGCGTAAAAAGCAAATTCTACTTGTGCTTAATTAAGACTGTTTTTATAAAAAATTGGAATTGAACATTTTGTGATCAGAGAGAATTCATAACTTGTTTATAGGTTTTCATTTCCCTATGAATAGCCTCATCCCCTTGGTAGCCTCAGTAAGATGATTACAGACCAAAATTTAGGCTAATTTAAGTACATGTAGCATGTAAATAACAACTATATAGCCACATGCTACTGGCAACAATGAATATCATAACGAATTGTTTAGTCATGCGTGTTGGTTGACAATGGGATATAGATCAAACGAGGACAACCATATTTTTATACACTTGTTTTTTAACACAATGTGACAGATACATGCATTTTCTAACATGTGACCTACACTCGAATTCATGGATTTTTCATATACATGTATTTAACGCATTATGGATTTTATTACACAAAGGTAACAAAAATGTAAGTTGTCAATATACAACCATATTTCACACTGGTTTTGTCATCATTTACTCAAAATTTGCATTGTTTATTTTCTCAAAATTAGCATTGTTTATTTTCTCTCAGTGTAAATCCTACTCACTGCCGACAGGTCACCCCTACAGATGAATTTCCCCCTCCCAACACTTATCTTGACATCCGCTTATGTCAACAATATTGACTTGGGCCCCGAGGATGTCAACATAAATGGGTAGGACTGTATGCAAATTTTTAGGTTATGATCATAATATCTACCAAGTTTTATGGCAATCCATTAAAACTGAAGGACTAGTTGTGCTAAAAAGTGCCAGATGGATGGACGGATGGACAGACATGAGGATTATTATATACCCCTGCCTGTATAGAGCCAGGGATACAACACACTCACCATAATCAGAAAGGTGATACCTATGTCTCACCTGTGCTTTGCAAGACAAAAATCAAAGAGAGGGAAAGTTAAACACAGTAAAATTTGCAGCTGGAGTGCAGAAGAATCTGGATTACTCGTGGTTAGGTTTAAACACAGCTTGCACTGCGTTTGCTTGAAACATAATGACAATTTTGGCTCCAAAAATACTGGTGTATTAATAAATATATTGTACTTTATCATATATTTTAGTTCCTTTTATTCCTGGCAACTAAACTGATCCATATATTGTTATACAGACTGCCCATTTAGTTTTTGTACACAAGTTATGTGCTACATGAGGATAGCCGAGTTATTGCCAAGTTACTTACCATATCTATCTAAGCATTGTACATGGATACAATAAATTACATAAATGGAGAGGTGTTGATCTGGTCTAATATAACTGATACTGCATGGTGCTAAGGGGCCATGTGACAGTTTAGGGACTGGTTGTCACCCCCAGAAAATAAAAGGCATTAATCGAGCTACTTCCATTGTTCACTATGGCAAATCCACATGCTTTTTATCATATTTGCTCCCCAAACTCGTTACATATATTACATGTTTTCCTTCAAGTGTGTGTACAAAGTTTAAGGGAAAAAAATATTCAAAAATTGCCAGTGTAATTAAATTTTTATATATTTTACCTATGACCTCCTCTAAGGGACCCCAGGGGAGGGCCCCAAAATTCATACACCTCTCAAAGATGGTCACCACACGGACAACCTATGTACCAAGTTTGATGGATCCTCACCCAGTGGTTTGTTAGTATTGGCTATGGACAGATGGATGAACAGATGCAAGTATCACAATATGCCTACGTTAATGCTTGGAGGTAAATGTATATAGCCCTCGGATTTGCTATATCTGTTTTGGGTGATTGGTTCATAAACTGCCATAAGGCCCTCATACCATGCAATAGCTGTTCAACAGAATTCTACTTATTAGCTACATCTGAAGTCCTTGTGCTTACCTTTGACCATATCCTTCATCTCCAAATTCCTACAAAAGACAAAACTGGTGTAATTATTTCATTTTTTTCTTCTTCAAATTTGTTTTCATATTGTAACTACCGATTTCTTTCCAAGTCCATGGAAATGATCTCAAAAATGACCTTTGTGACTTTTTAATTATGAAGTACAAAGATTTCCAGGCATGGTCATATTTTAAAGTTAAATTTTGTGACTTATACCAAATGTTTGCTTTTATGATCAGCTAGTCAATATCAGTAGGAGGATAATGTTTTAACATTGAAACAAAAAGAAACCTTGTTTCACCTGAAGGAAATAAATTCAGGAATTTATTGAAAACAGAAAAGAATAAGGCTTTTCTTTTTTTAAATTTAAAATTCAGGCACATAAAATGGAAAATATGATCCCAAATTGTTGGCATTAACACACAAAAAAATAACCTGCTGAACATGGAATAATTTAAGTAACTTCCAATTTAAAAGTTGTTTACATGGCTGATATGAATTTCTCACCTGTCCAAAATTACTGACACCTCTATGACCATATTCTCTTGGAATCCCTAAAATATAGTATCAGAATATTATCCTCTTGCAATAGGATTCAATTTGAAGATTATAAATCTCCGACAGCATTCAAGAAACAGTGAAATCTGTCTATAATGGGCATTAAAGGGTCCATAGCAATGTCCTTTATAGGCAGGTGTCTTTTAGATAGAATTCAAAAATGAAAATAAAAACTGGGATCCATTAACAGTGTCCCTTATATTCTGGTGTCCTTAAGACAGGTTTCACTTATTTGGTCAGACTTTCTTTTATGTTACACTTAAAGTTGCAAGTTTCCTTTTTTTAAGTGCAAAATGCAATGGTATACATTTATTGCAAACCACAAAAATCAATTTTCTTTGCTCTCAGTCTTCCCTTTCCTGTAATGGCTAAATATATCTTACAAATCTGATGGACTTGTATGAGCTTTTGAAAGGTCAATGAGATGCATTACTTAGCAACAAAGTTACAGACACTGTGAAAACTTGAAAGCCATATCTACCTATTTACAAATCTATCTACACACACACATCCATACTCAAAGTTAATTTAATTAAAAGTCAGACCTAAATTGTGAACAGTAAATAGAAATCAGAATGTAATCAACAATTACATAGCTCAACTCTACAAAACTTTTTGTAGTCTCCAGCAGCCATTGTAAATATTAAATTCAGACAAAAGTGATATTTAAAATGAAATATTGACTCCTATGACGGGACATAAAATACAAAAGAAAAAAAAAACAAAAAAAAGAACATTCTTCCCTATGATATCAAAGTAAAGGTACCATATAATGAGTTTTAAAAAAAACCTGAGATTATTATTTTTTTTAAATCAGTGTTCTTAAAATCTGTTTCAGAAGCTTTTATCATTGTCCACCCATAGAAGCCAGATATTTTACTAAGTGACAGTCACTGACTTTGAGCAACCTTGGAGTGACAGCCAGAATGACAACTATTTGAAGTACCGTTCATGCATCAGTAATCACCCTAATTAGCCCCTACAGTTGTGACCTCAAATATACTTCTGTGCTCATTGTTTCAACTTTTTAAAAGACTTATTGTCCCTTTCATTTGTAAAGTTTCATGATTGCAGGTATAACAGAATGTATACAGAATGCAAAAAACCTATGTGGACATGAGCTAAACATAAAAATGTCACATAAGCCAATAAAATGTGAAATGTAGGTCACAGTGACCTTTTGTTGATAGGGTGTGGCACTGAGTACTGAGGGATATCTGTGTACTCACCACCAAACCTCCACCCTCCTCCTCTCCCCATACCAGCAGGTCCTCTCCAGGGCTGACCAATACCCCTTCCACCTTGCCCAAATCCTCCCCTTCCTCCTCCTCTTTTACCACCACCATACCCTTCCTTGGGCCCTCTTCCTTTTCCAAATTCTTTCCTTGCAGAGATGCCTGGCTGTTGGTTAAATTCCTTCTGCTTTCGCCTTCTCTTCCTTCTTCTAGTTTCTCCTGCTCTTGGGTCTAGAGATGAGATTCAAGTGAAATACAAATCATAAATCTTTTATCTTTAACGTGGCAAATGTTACATAGAGGGTTTTACTTCACTCCAATTAAGGCTAAGAAGTACTCAGCCAATAGCAACAAATGTTTCATAGAACACTATGTCTTGTTTGTAACCATACTGTCATTTACTCAATTTTTCAAACATTTTAAAATAATTACTTTTCTTGCTGTCAATATAATTTGTGCACCAATGAAAATTAATATTTCCAAAATATCTTGTCCAGAAAATTAATCTCTCTATTATCTATTTATGCACCTGGCATAAATGGATACAAAAGCAGACAACCCCTTCCCCGACAAAAACATTACAAAGCAAAAGGATGCTGCTCCATCTGGTAATTACCCACTTTCCACTTCATGTCATTTGATCCATCCAATTTTATCCCATGTTATTTACAATTAATTTTGCAAAATATGTAACAGCAAAAGATCGGAATTAAAAAAGAGATATATTTTATTCAATTTTAACATTTTCTATACCCTCTGATAAATTCAAGGAGTTTTGGAAAAAATTCAAGGAGTGTTTCAACAAATTGAAGGACTTATCAATGATAAATGTTTACATTTATTTGAAAGGGTTTGTCTTCCTAAACTTTTTTTCTTGCAATTCTATATATTTGCATTTTTAGAACTTTACTTTAATCTGCACCTTATAATATTGTACTGATGTACTATTAAATATTTATGCATACATACTAAAATGACTTTTTCAAAATTCAAGGAGTTTTCAAGGCAACCCATCAAATCCATGGATTTTTGAAGGTTATACGAACCATGATTTATGGCATGGATAATACTGACTTATTATTTCGAGATCCACTAATTTGAGAACATCTGTATGGCCACTGATGTCATTTCTGCACCTTGATACGATTATCACTTCCTAGATAATTACTTATTAAATTGTTAAAGGAAATTAACTTGCTTCTGTATATAAAGTTATGAGCCATGGCAGCTCAGTTGGTAGAGTGTCAAACTCATAATCCAAGGGTCACAGGTTTGATACCCATCCAGGCCAACCCGGGTTGACTGCCTCAGTGTGTTCTTGGGAAAGGCACTTAGCTTCCATTTCTTTGGCATAATACAGCCAAAAATGAGTTAAAAGTGACATTAAAACCATCAAAAACAAAACAAACTGTATAAACTGTCACTCAATGAATATATTACAGCACAATAAAAGTGTATAATGAGAAAGATTACAGCAGGTGATGATCTCAGTCAAGTTAAGCTATTTTTAGAAACAGCCTACATGGCAAGATATTTGCGATAAAAAGATTTAGATGGTAGTTTATTCTGGTTGAACAGGTAAACTAATTGTAATCTTAATGAAAATATACTGAGAAATGATTTGAAAAGCGAAAAAATGTTAGTATTATTGATGGGTACTGGCAGGACCCCAGTACCCGCCCTGTACATAACTTCCAAATGTTAGTCCAAAATCTTTACATAATCTCTGAATGTTGCTGCAGCTTTCTTTACTGCTCAAATAGGCAAGATATATGAGGTGACAGATTCTAATTAGATATAATGGTAATTATTAACAATACTAAGAGTCTACAGCAAATGAGCACGATTTCCATGCTTTTCTCAAATGGTGTTGTACTTATTCAACATCTTTTTGGATGCACAAGGATCTTCATTCAGTTTTGATGAAATAACAGAAAAGCACAAACTAATAATTTCACCAGTACTTTCTTCTTTTCTCAAAGATATCAATAAAGTGGAAAAGGAAATTATGGGAAATAGTTTTCATGTACTTTCTGACAAAACATCCCTCCTTAGAGTATGAGAAAATAATAAATTTATTTATAAAGACCTGATTAGAACTAAGATACAAAAGCTAAATGGTAAACATGAAATTTGGTCAAGGCAGCTAGTGTGTGCAATTGGTGCAGACGAGTCAACCAATTTTGGCAAATCTTTGCACAAAAGATACCAATCTAATTAGCTTAAATTTTACATTTCTTCACAGAACTACTGCCACAAACCAGTTTTTGAAAACATTTAAGTAATAATGATAAATACAACTTTTGTAAGGAGAGAATAGAATATACTAAGCATTTATTATATGACTGTCCAGTTACTGAACACCTTTGGAAATTAATAGTGGAATGAATCTGAGCATGTTACCTGAATTTTATAATTACATTAAAAGATGTTTTTATACGAAATAATAGATTTGATAAGTTTATTAATTTTCAAATTTTGCTTGCAAAAAATATTATATATGGATCTCATTGTGCATCTAAAATCCTAAATCACTGCTATTATGCAAATGTTGTAATATCATAAAAAGACTGGAAAAATATGTAGCCAAAGTGAATAAAAAAAATGAGGAGTTTGAGAAACAGTGGACCCTACTGTCACCTTTTTGTATGTTTTTTTTTCTTTTATATCTCTTAAAGCTCTTTTACACTTTCATGTGTTTTCTTGCAAAAGAAACTATTACATTTCTTTCTTTCTTTCAGGCAATTTAATAACACCTTGTGGTTTGTGTGTGAGTGTGTCTTTGTGTACAATATTTGTGCATATGTGTTTAATGTGTTTAAGTATTAAATTATATGTAAAGATCTGGATACAAGATAATTTAAGGTAAATCCCCTATACACCAGGTCAGGTAGTGATGTAGGGGAATATGTAAAATCCTGACAACTTGTGTTCAATAATAATTTTTAAAAAGTCTTTCTGTCTGCTAAAATAGGCAAGGTATACGAGATGACAGATTCTAGTTAGAAGTAATATTAATCATTAGCAGCGCTCAAAGTCCACAGCATAGGAGCACAATTTCCATTTTTTTCTTAGTTATCAGCAATTCCCCATTATGCATATCAGCAAATTCCCAAACTGCTGTACACATCTACATACCACTCCTAAATCATATCCCAAATTTTGAGTCTGTATCTACATACCACTCCTAAATCATATCCCAAATTTTGAGTCTGCATCTACATACCACCCCTAATCATATCCCAAATTTTGAGTTTCTATCTACATACCACCCCTAATCATATCCCAAATTTTGAGTCTCTATCTACATACCACCCCTAATCATATCCCAAATTTTGAGTCTCTATCTACATACCACCCTTAATCATATCCCAAATTTTGAGTCTCTATCTACATACCACCCTTAATCATATCCCAAATTTTGAGTCTCTATCTACATACCACCCCTAATCATATCCCAAATTTTGAGTCTCTATCTACATACCACCCCTAATCATATCCCAAATTTTGAGTCTGTATCTTAAATGGTACACAAGTTGTGCAACATTACACAACTTCTAAAATCAATACACATTTTATATACAATTATTATATACAGCATATGCAAAAGTGTCCTACAACCCAAGCTAGTGGACTGAACGATAAATCGATTATCACGATAGTAAACTGGAAAGGTGGCAGATCAATTCAGAGGTCTAAAAACCGATTATCAGTAATAACCTTTTCTTTTGCTGTCCAACTCCATACCGAGAATTCCTAATTGTGGATGTTGATCTCAAATTATACCCAAAATATGTTTCTAAAGGTTGAAAACGAAGACTTGTATTAAAGCTTGTTTGTGCCATAAAACAATTATTTCCATCTTCAATATATGTATGTAGTCCAACAGACAGCTGTAATTCACTTAGCCCTTAGTCCTTCAAATACTTCCTGTGGGCTTTTGGTCAGTATAACATAGAATCATGATTGCGAAATCTGGAGGTTCTGATCAAAAATTGTCATAACTGTCAAAAATGAATAAACTCCCACGGCAGATAAGTTTCTTTCAGTGTACAATCTACATTGAACTTGTTTTGCATGTGATATCTGTATGTAGTAGAGCTAATTTCAGCAGTAGTCATATTGTTTCAACATTGCTAAAAAAGTAATGAACTTGTGCAGTTAAATCAGGGTTAACAATAATGAATATTCAGTATGTGTGTGGTGGGGAAAGCAGTATTGTGGTTGCCAAGGTTCAACTGAGGGGGTATGATTCAACTAAAACTAATAACATATAATGGAAAAGTTGGGGTCTCCAAGGAAGCTTCAGCCATATTGTTCCCCCTTCCCCCACTTTAATCTGCAAATGTGAATCAAGCCCGGGATCTGAGCTGTGCAAAATAAATGCTTATCCACTGTGCTACTTACGATAGGGAGGAAACTGGCATAGCCTGACTTTTGTGTTGCATATTTCAAGGATTTTCAGTTTATTCAAATAATGAAGGCCATCCGTAGCTTTCTTAAACTCCAACTCTGCATACCTGTGATAAAAAAAGGATATAAATGAGTTGAATACATTTATAGACATGGTCTGTTATATTGTAATTAGAGAAGAAGTAATATGTCTCACATCTATTGTTTAGAATCACTTAATGAAAGATTTCTTTAGGACTGATGCTGTATTTTGCATCCCAGAACAAAGGGCTTTCCTAATAATTAAACTTTATAAAGGCTGCGTCTCAATGTAGCTCCACCCTTTCCTACACTGAATCTACAATGCATCATAAAACTGTATTTTCAGTTTGTTTTTGACCAAATATTTTCATACTGGTTTTCATAAGTGCTTAAGTGCTGTCACAAGCAAAAATAAAGTTTACCTGCCATACATTGTCAGTAAGAATTTTTAACCAAGCAAATTCTATAAACTGATGTTCCATGCTTTTCATTGGAAGTAGGTGAGTTTAGTTTTGTAGAGGAATGGATTAGGTGACAATGATGATATAGTAAATGAGTTAAGGTACATTTGTAAAGGAAGAAACTACTGATGGTGCTGAATAATGACAATCCCACCCAATTAAGGTCTCATCAATATAAAGCTGCATACAAAATTTGCTTGAAATAAAAACAAGATCGAGAGTTATTGTGCGAAACAAAAGTACATGGTTCCAACATTCAGCAGCCATAACTCCACTAAATTACAAAATCAAAAGCAGACAATCAAATTTCACTGAAGTTTAATCAATACAGAGCTGCAAATAAATTTTCTTGAAATCCAACAATTAAGGGGATTTTTGTGTGGAAACAGAAGTGAGTGGGTCCAACAATCATGGGCCATAACTCCACTAATTGATGATATAGATCAAACAATAAAAAATAAAAAAAAGACCAAGCTATGGTGGCTCAGTGGTGTGTGCCAGACTTACGACCAGTAGGGTGCAGGTTTGAATCTTGACCATCAGATCAGCATGGGTTGGCTTCCTTGGTGTGTCAATGGGCAAAGCACTTTATTCCAACAGCCTCTTAACAATATAACGTTCAGGTGTTGCTTGCCATGAAACATCAAATTAGATCAAACCAATTAAGCTGCCAACTAAATTTGTTTTAAGTCCAATAAAGAAGTTATTGTGAAGAAATGAAAGTGGGTTGGTCTGACAAATGAAGGGCCATCACTCTGGTAAATACTGACAATGCACTCAGCCAATGTGTCATCAAAAATCAAGCTGCATGCTAAAATTGGTTGATTATTTTTGGTTTGATTTGGTGTTTTATGGTACAGCATCACAAAGGTTATATCGTGAGAAGACAATAGGAGTAAAGTGAATTGCCTAGGGACACACAACAGCAGCCGACCTGGGCTAATTTAAACATAGGATCTAAACCTGTACTCTTCTGGTTCTGGGTCTGGCATGCTAACCACTGACCCACCATGGCTCCATAAAAATTGGTTAAAATCCAATAATTATGAATAGAGCTACTATGCAAAAATGAAAGTGAATGGGTGGTCCAACAACTAGAAGCTATAATTCTGCTAAATAGTGACAAAGAATGCTGACAATCAAAACCAGCCAAGATCTAAAAAAATCAAGCTACATACTGAATTTGGTTGAAATCCTATTATAACTAAGTTAGTTACTGTGCAGAAACAAACGTGTGTTGGTCAAACAATCAGGGCTATAACTCTGCTGACAATCAAACTAAGCCATGGTCTCATCAATATCAAACTGCAAACTAAATTTGGTTCAAATGCAAACATAATAAAGGCAGTTATTGTGTGGAAATTAAAGTGGGATGGAGAGACAGACGGATAAAAGAATGAACAGGCCCAATCTCATATCCCATTTTCTAAGATAAGTGGGGGCAGAGTGGGGTGGGGGTGGGTGGGCCAGGTTAAATAGAAAAATTAATTTGCCAGTGCCATGGTTGAATGCTGTTCGTTTCTGATGAATCAACAGAAGGTTTCAAGTTTGAGGATTTCTATGAACAAGTACACCACTACTGTAGCCTTACACAAGGCATTTCGTGCCAATTGCTATACTCTACAAATTCATCATTTTTTTTCTCAAAATGTTTATGTACTTGTCCATGTCGATGATGTTGGACATACATGTAGTCAACAATTTATACTTGTATGATTACTGCCAGACTCAAATGTAATGATAACACAATTTTCAAACAACATACATTTGTATAAATATATGTTATCATGAAGAAAAACAAATGTGACACCAATAAGTTTTACCATCTGAGGAAAGTGTCAGTGTACATGTAACAGCCAGTGAATCATAAAAATCACTTTTATGCAAAATCATCCTGGTTGAAATAACTCAGTTGCCTCCTGGTGATCATTAATTTCACCAACAAATATCTTCATGATACAACAAATTTACATTTCAACTGTTGGTATCACAGGTGTGACATTGTCATTATCAAAATTAACATAATCCAAGAAATCAACATCATCTTTACCAGACCAAAGTAGGCATCACACACCATAGCAAGGGGAACATCATCATTAGCATTGCTATCGCTGGTAATGACATCTGTTTGCTCACTAAACCCTGCCTTAACAAAACAGTTTGCAACACAATCTGTGTAAACATCATGCCATGCATGATAAATCACACTGATTGCAGACAGACATTTATTTTGTGCAAAATTTGTTTGTTCGTCAAGGCTCATGAGGTTTCTTTGGTTTAGAGCACATCAGTACTTAGACTTTTATTCCTCACATTCTTTATTGGTAGCTTTGTGTCTAAAGAAACTTTTCTTTTTCTGAACAGCGAATTGTCAGTCATTTTAACAACATTCAGAATTTAAAATGAACACAAGATTTACTTCAAGCTGTACTCAATTAGTAAACATACAAGTGCAGAATGATAGCTAAAGGATATTTAAAAAAAACTATTTAGTCAAAAAAGTACAAATTAGAAACATTTCTTTTCATGCTCTAATTGCATTGAATCGGCAACCCGTGATTTTAAAGTACCGATTATGAATGAGGTGTGATTATCACAACTTTGTTACCTGGCATCAGGCCTTTGTTATCTACTGATTATGAATGATGTGTGATTAGCACGCTTTTGTTACCCTGCCTTTGTTGATAAGCCTTTGTTATTTAAACAACTGCCATTGTTTATCTGGCTTCTGCGCATCAGGTGATAAAAAAATTATAATTGAGCTAATTTTCTCAGGCAGACCACACAAATCAAATGCTATAACCAATTAAACGTTGTATCAAAGGAACATTATAACAAAGCCTTTGGAATACATAGTAATTAGGAATTTGGCCAGGGAAATTAAACTCAAAACATTCTATCAGAGACAACATTGTATCCTAGAACATAATAAGCAATCTTTGCTATATATGGTATTGCGCTTTTTTCCTTTTTTCAGCAGGCCAGAAATAGCTCAACTGAGTTGCAGAGATAAGTAAGGTAACCCATGTAAAATGATCCCTGATATCCTATACAGAGATAAGCTAGGTAACCCATCTAAAATGATCCTGATATCCTATACATAACTTGAAATCTTGGCCAGAATCTTTCTAGAGCATATGTCAGTGGAAATTATCGTGTCCATAGGAGATGGATGTCTTCCTACCACCTTTCTGTTTATTAAATTAGTGCCAGTAGAAAGAAGCCATAACTCTGACAGACTGCATACATATATGAACCAGCAAACAATCATTCACAGTGGATAAATAAAAAAGGGATAGCTCTAAAATGAGCATCTTGTGTCAATATTGTCTGCCAAGTTTCACAGTAAATGTAATTTATAAAAAAAACTGTGGAACTAGCTGACAGCACAAGATTTGTAATATACAGCACATAGATTTCAAAGCAAAAACTGGCATAACTCCATAAAAATACATCAAAGCTGATAAATATGTACATAGATACATGTCTGCCAAGTTTCACAGCAACTGATCACAAGATGTGGGACTAGTTGGCACAATAATTATTGTTTATACTATATACATTTAACACAAAAAAACTGGAAAAACTCACCAGAGCATGATGACAGAATGATATGCACATGTCCACCAAATGTTAATAATGTTTGCAGAGTTACAACACAGTCCATGAAAAAATGTGAAGAAGTTCCACACACAAGTGTTTCACGATGTACATACAAATGGGACCGATGGACAAGCCTAACGCTATATGCCCGTACCTTACTAATGGTGGCGGCATAAATATTCTATCATTTTATTCAACATTTTTTATTTGTGTATATCAAATCATGATAATCTAAGTAATTTTTACATTTGTATCAATCAAAAGATCAGATTGGGAAACAATCTCAATATGCTAATGTCACATGTCTGCACTGTAAACCTCTCAATTATTTAGTAGAATTTTGGATGAATTTCCTAACAAAGTTTCAATTCTCTATACATAATTGAAGATTTTAAATAACACAGCCAGGACTGTGATGCTTCATGCCTTGGAATTACAACCAAAGATCAGCAACTGTGGTATACATAAATTTCAAACCAATACCATTGCTGAATTATCTAACCAAGGTCATTTTTATGTTTGAAATATGTTGCACAATCATGGCAAAAGAATATGACATAGAACATCTTTACTTACCGCTTATAATCAGCTCCCTCTGGAGCCTCATGTATGGTAATATTGAGGCTGTCCTTAAAATGAGGCTTGACATCCTCCTCAGTTGCCTCAGCAGGGAGGTTGTGTACATAGAAAAGTCTCATCTTTAGATGGCCTGTAAAACCATGTCAAGTTCCGCATTTACACTAATGGTCTCTTGGTTACATATGGTACAGGTAATGCTATGGCTCAGTCAAAACTCTTGCCATGTAATGATTTAAGCAATACCAAACATAAAACATGATGTCAAAGTGAGCCTAAAGACACTCATCTGACCTGCTTTGCAACGGCAATAATTTTAGAGTAAAGGAGCCGAGCTTGCCTATTCTGTACTGTAACCACTGTTTATGACCATGTGATGCGAAACTGGTGGTGGCCTAGAAAGAAACTTGTTCAAGAAATGTGATTAAAACACACTCTCCATTCGCCATCAATTTATGAAAGAAATAAATTATAAAAGCACAAGTTTACTTATTCAACTTCAAAGATGAGGCACATAAAGTTACTCTGTAACTGATTCATGTACTATCAAGAATCTGTAAACATTATTCTTGTAGCCTTCATAGATTTTATATACATCCATCCATCCATATTTACATTTGTATACATGCAGAACAGGTATGAACTGTTATCATCAAATGCTACAACATGACCTGATTTATAGCATATGATATATGATAAATAAGGTGAGGACATGCTTGATTAAATTGTCAACTTGTTCAGAGAGTATCAACAGAAGATCAGCAATGTTTCTAAAGTAAATAAATTCAGATCACCCCTATCTGATGCAACTTTTATAATTAATTCTATGAGATTTGTTTTGGATAAATTATACTAGTAACAGAATTTTCATGACTATAAGAAATAATTTCCATAACTTAAATGCCACAACTCAGGTTGAGGGAAAAAGTAAATACTGTCTTCTTCCAGCATATATGCCATACCTCTTATTCTCTTAAAAATAAAAAAATGTTTGTATCTGGCAAAAATGACAGTAATAAGTCATAAATTGTACTGAAAAAGTTTTTCCAAATGAACTGAATGAATTCCACAAAATCAGGATTCAACAAAAACTCGCTTATAGGTCTAATCCAACTGCAAACTGCACAGACCCAGATCTGCGATCATGTCATGCATCTGCAGATCTGAGTCTATGCAGTTTGTTAGGAGTAATCAGTAGAACAAACAACACAGACCCTGATCTGCTGGTGCATTATGCAATGCCAGATCAGGGTCTATGCTGTTTGCAGTTGGACTAAACTTATAAGCTAGAATATATGGTATGTTTGTGGGATAAATTTTCGTGGTTGTATATAAAATGACATTTTCATTGATACTTAAATTTCTGAACATGTCTCCGATATGGAAGTGTTTTGTGTGGAGGTATAGTCTGAAAATGTCTCTGATATGGAAGTTATGTGTGTGGAGGTACTGTCTGAATATGTCTCTGATATGGAAGTGGTGTGTGTGGAGGTATTGTCTAAATGTCTCTTAATTGGAAGTGGTGTGTGTGTGGAGATATGGTCTGAATATGTCTCCGATATGGAGGTGGTGTGTATGGAGGTATTGTCTGAATATATGGAAGTGGTGTGTGTGTAGGTATTGTCTGAATGAATATATGGAAGTGGAGTGTGTGGAGGTATTGTCTGAATATATGGAAATGGTGTGTGTGTAGGTATTGTCTGAATGAATATATGGAAGTGGAGTGTGTGCAGGTATTGTCTGAATATATGGAAGTGGTGTGAGTGGAGGTATTGTCTGAATATATGGAGTGGTGTGTGTGTGTGTGTGGAGGAATATGTGGAAGTGGTGTGTGTGTGTGTAGTTATTGTCTTTGAAGATGGATCATTGTTCACTGACTCTTAAAATTTTGGTTTGTAGCAGTCATGAAATCCAAGAAAATTGGTATCCCACAAATAAAAGTAATTTAACAGTATATAACAACAAAAAATGAATAAATATCAGAAGACAGCAAAGCTCACCTAGACATATTTGTTTAACTCAAGAGTTTTGTATTCATCAATGCTACACATTCTCAATAACAGGTTATGATGAAGAAAACACCAAGTGGTTTATGCACTTTTTTCTTTGATATAGTGATGCTGTACTTCTCAGAAAGTACAAGCAACAGTGTCCAAGAAACTCACATAAACATCAATGGTATACATATTTGCTAAAGTGCAAAAACGTAGGACATGGTGACCTACTTTTGACAGTATAGTAGTCCTTGTATAAAGTATCATGACTAAACAAGCAACAGTGTCAGAGAAACTCATCTAAACATGAAAGTGTACATGATCAATGAAGAAAAGTATATGACAGTCACTTACTTTGGTACAAAGGTGAAGTACTCTTCAAGATGCATGTACACATCTATCTTCATGACCGTACAAGCAATAATTTTCCAGAAACTAACGTCAGCATAAAATTGTACATGATCACTGAAGCATGAAAAAGGACACAATGGCCTACTTTTGGTACAATAGTGTAGTACTCCTCAAGATGCATGTATATATCTATTTTTATGACTGTATAAACAAGTGTCCCAAAAACTGACCTAAGCATAAAAAGTATACATGGTCAAAAGAGCATGAAAAGTAGGTCCCAATGACCCACTTTTGGGATGATGGTGTAGTACTCCTCAAGATGCATGCATAATTCTATTTTCATGATTATGAGAAAACTGTATCAGAAACTGACCCAAATGTAAAAAATGTACACGACCACTAGTGTGAAAAGTAGCTTACAGTAACCTACTTTTGAGTTTATGTCCCAGAACTCATAACAATGTATGCACATATAAAGCTTATTGACTGTACAAGAAATAGTATAACAAAAATTGACCAAAATACAAAGGTGTACATTTGTTAATGCCCACCCTGACAATGACTATGACACCTGGAGTATAGTATAAGCTCTCCTGCACTTGTGTGAAGTGAGCTAAAAATGGAGAAACTCTATTGCCTTAAATAAATACATACGCTGGTCTCTGGTTTTCTCTGCTTCTTCAAAGGCAAGTTGTTTTGCAACTGAAATTGATGCATCAAAACATTTTAATTTCATCTTAGGTATTCAACAGCTCATACTTAAAAATACTATGTGCCTGAGATACCATACATGCGCAAGTTACTGTAACAGTACAGACATCACAGGCTGTTAATGGTATTTATCTCAGATAGTAATGATGTTAGGTTGTATGCTGAACTTTACATACGAGAGAAATGAAGAAGAAAAAAAAAACAACCCCAAACTAAAATGTGAAAGAAGATATCATACATTGTGTTTCTTCGAGATACTTACGCAATGTTAGGAATGAACTACTGCTACCTCCCAAATCCAGCCCTCCATGAAAGACAATAATGTTGTCTTTGTTGTCTATATATAATACAGACTATACAAATATTATATACGGGAAGTAACTCTTCCAAGATACTATTATAATTACTCCCCTAGTCACCACTTAGTGGCTGCCAATATACTGGATGTTCTCGAGTTTAAGCTTGGGAGAGTTCATAAACAAAGAATCCTTGCATTTGTGGGTGGGCTTAATCATAGAGTGATTGGCTTAGTATGTTTGGATATCAGATCATATTAATGTTAGGAGAATAGGTAATAGGATGAATAAAATGCACGAGCATCCAACCTCTACTTACGTAACTCTTTTAAGGATGTATAGTATAGTAAAACCACTCTCATAATGAGAGGTAGCACAACTGAGGGATAATTGCTAGTGACACATGATTACTCTCTAGCGTTAGATAAAGGGTGAGGTAAAATGTATGACATTTACTTACAAGAAAAAATGACCAGTCAAATCAAGCATTTATGCAATTACAAATAGCTGTAATATAGAGGTTTCCAACTCCTCCAAACCAACTGCAACAGGGAAAGAAAAATCTTCTGTCTGGATGCCCAGGGCAGGTTCCCCCAAATTAATTTACAATGAAAAAACTCAAGATTGGAAACCTTTGGGACCAAATTAATTTACAATGAAAAAACTCAGGATTGGAAACCTTTGCGACCAAATTAAAGTGTTGGTTTTGAGACTTTTTAGGTTTACCAACTTGAAAGTTCTCTACTTGCACTCAATAATGAGATCTGATCATAAATGTCCCCCAACATAAAGTATGTACACATGTTTATCAATCCCTGTTCGATTTTCTTGCCTCGTAATGCCGAGTTTTATCTCAATTTCACTGTAAGTGTAAGTATATCTTTAAGTTAATTTTGTTTAACTACATGTACCAATGTATAAAGAGAACTTGTTTTCCAAAAACATCAATAGTGAGTCATTTAAAAAAAAAGAAGATCTGCAATTATTTGGATTTCTTTGCATGTAAATGTATCAACATGTATGCGTGCATGCACACACACACACAACCTCTTATATACACACTTCTGTTTTGGTTTTTGTTTTAATCTGCACAGCTCTGAACTGTTTACAGACTACTGACTGGCCACATTCTCCAGTTAAGTTTTGGTTTTAAAGCGTTCACTTTGGTATAATACTGAAACTTGGGACTAAATTTCTTTTGGTTTTTAGAGTAGATAAGTTTTGGTTTACTAGGTCAAATTTTATTTTAAACAAATAAAGAAGAAGAAAAATTATTTGGTTTCAATGAAATTTCAGTTGACTGAGGTTTTGATCTAGAGAGGTTTCACTCTACAGTGAAACTTGATAAAAGAGCCAAATTTGGGACTGGTAACAAATAGCTGTAATATAGAGGTGACCGTTATATGGGGGTTAATTTTATATGAATGTATAATATTAGGTTGCTATATGTGGCTGTCTTATAAAGACGACTGTCTTACATAGGTGACTGTCCTAGCAAGTTTGACTGTATTTCACTTATTTGATTACCATCACTTAACATTATTCAAGCCACTGTTATGCTCCATAATGAGTTTGCAGAATTAAGTTTGAATTGAATGTAAAGATGAATGACAAACTTGAAACAGACACTTGACAGACAAGTACTTTTTCCAGCCCCTGGATTAGCAATCAGATATAAACAGCAAGCAAGTTGGTTGTAAAAAAATATTTCCAAGTGGACCTTATATATCTTTCATCATACAGTTCTGAACACTGGTACCAGATACTCACTTTCATTTGCCTTGACAAGTTCCTCAGGTATTGTGATTTCCAGAGTTGGCATAGCAGCTTTAAGTTTTCTGATTGTCTTGAAAAATCTTTTCAGGAACCGAGCTGCTTGAGCTTTCAGAGGGATGGTTACACTCCTGGAAAATACAAAACAGATAGCTTGAAATAAGTCTGATCTTGTTCCTCAATCCTCTAAATCTCTTCATCTGACATTTTATGATGGTGTTTGCAAATAATAAATACTGTTTGAACCAAAATACATAGTTTTTTTAAACAGACAGTCAGTTGGTGGTCAAAAGTGTTAAGGAGCACTAAACTATATGTACAATGAAGATAAGCCCTTACTGACATTTTTCTGTGGTAATTTTGTTTATATGGTTATATTTTAATAATAATGAGGGACTAAACTATACTGAGGTGCTTTTTAGCAAGGGATCAGGTTCTACACTGTTCATTCTACCAACAATTACAAGTGAACAAATATAGACTCTGATCTACTGGCACATTAATGCAACAACAGTAAAGACCCTGATCTACTGGCATATTATGCAACAACAGTATACACCCTGATCTACTGGCATATTATGCAACAGTATAGACCCTGATCTACTGGCATATTATGCAACAACAGTATACACCCTGATCTACTGGCATATAATGCAACAACAGTACACACCCTGATCTACTGGCATATAATGCAACAACAGTATACACCCTGATCTACTGGCATATTATGCAACAACAGTAAAGACCCTGATCTACTGGCATATTATGCAACAACAGTATACACCCTGATCTACTGGCATATTATGCAAGAGTATAAACTCTGATCTACTGACACATTATGCAACAACAGTATAGACCCTGATCTACTGGCATATTATGCAACAACAGTATAGACCTTGATCTACTGGAACATTATGCAACAACAGTATACACCCTGTTCAACTGGCACATTATGCAACAACAGTGTATACCCTGATCTACTAGCACATTATGCAACAACAGCATAGACCCTGATTTACTGGTACATTATACAACAACAGCATAGACCCTGATTTACTGGTACATTATACAACAGCATTATAGACCCTGATCTACTGGTACATTATGGAACAACAGTATACACCCTGATTTACTGGCACATTATGCAACAGCAGTATAGACCCTGATCTACTGGCACATTATGGAACAACAGTATACACCCTGATTTACTGGTACATTATGCAACAGCAGTATAGATCCTGATCTACTGGCACATTATGCAACAACAGATATAGATCTACAATGTTCACAACTGGGATGTGTCATTCACAAGTGAATACTATATTCCAAGAAGGGCACACCTCTATAATGCCTTTTACATTTCAGAAGTGCATTTTGGTCCTTATAATCAATTTTTTTCTGTGTTTGTAATTATGAGGTGCCCTTCAAAAGTCTAATACTAAACAGAAATGAAATTCCAAACATTTTTTTTGAGTTGATCGAATTGAAATTGTTAGTTCATCCAGCACTACATTCAGACAGAATCTTGCTGCTTTACTTCCAGCAACACTATAATCAAGTGGAATCACAGATTCCAACACCACTATAATCATGTAGAACCATGGGTTCCAGCACCACTATAATCAAGTAGAACCCTGGTTTCCAGCACCACTATAATCAAGTGGAACCATGGATTCCAGCACCACTAAAATAAAGTAGAAAAATGGATTCCAGCACCACTATAATCAAGTGGAACAATGGATTCCAGCACCACTATAATCAAGTGGAACCGTGGATTCAAGCACCATGATATTCAAGCAGAACTATGGAGTCAAGCACCACTATAATCCAAATACCATGGATTCCAGCACCACTATAATCAAGTGGAACAATGGATTCCAGCACCACTATAATCAAGTGGAACCATGGATTCTAGCGTAAGGTTCCAAACATTTGCAAGCATATACGGCATAATTATTTTGATGTACTGGAAACTTTAGATTTGTGAGTCGATTTCATAGCTGTTAATAGGTTGTTCCGGTACAAGGGAAGTTGTAGGAGCATATTTGCTCATTTGCACTTCCTGGTTTGATACTTTCCATCCTTAAATGTATGGGCCAGGGCTTTACAAATCCACTTGCCTGACTCCCTGGAAAAGTTCAAATATGGCTTGGGCAAGTTCAAGGTTGCAAGGTAATGTATTTGCACATGGCCAAGTGCACAAAAACTGAGAATGTGAGAGGTCATGTTCAGTTTGTAATGCTTTATGTTCTGCATGTTTTATATTGTGATCTTGCCCAGTACATATATCAGAAGCTTTATTTTGTGCTTATATGCACCACATTCTTCAATTACACAGCTGCCCACAATTTCAATCACCTATTGATCCTTTATTTCAAGCAATATTCTATCAAAGTCTGTCATTTCCATCTTGTAGTCAATATCAAGGCCAGTTTCACATTTTCTCGCACAGACATGATAATGTAAATATTTACTATTTAAAACAAATTTTTACAAATAGGAAATAAATATTTACATTTAACTTATTGGTCATATATTTAATAGTAATATTTGTATGTATACAGGATTCCCAGACTTTCAAGTCCTAACCACAGGCAGTTTGTGAGCTCCATATGGGCCAAGATTGCCAATTGTAAACAACTGTCAAAGATTGTTTTGACGCATGTCACTGATTCAAGGTGACTAGGCAACAATTGTTTTCAATATAACTTGTGAAATTTCTTTGACAGGTGTGTTGGAAATACAAGGCACTCATCTCTAGTGATCAGCCAACCTGGAAATCTAGCACCCACAAGCGGTGTTTATCATCTATTGTTTAAGTGAATATCACAGGAAACCGATACATACTGTCTGGCAAATAACTAAATGTATAGAAACAAGTGTCCTCAAATCATACTCAATAGTTGGCTTGCCAAAGATTGGATAGATGTATGTCACTGATTACAAGGTGAAAATGGATGACGTGGAAGTGAAAGCAGACATGCGAGTGGACACAACTCCCAGAAAAAAAGCAAAGTGTGAGTTCAATGATATTACAGAATATTTCAGTGAGGGACTCGGTTTTACCTTGTTTTCTTACTGGTTCGATACTTAAGTCTGCATGATCATGATCAATTGAACTTTAAGTGGAAACTTAGATAAAAGAAAAATGTGATATATTAAAGCATGATATAAATTAAATTAACATAGTTCTGTTCTTGGTTGTTTAATTTTACAGTTTAAGGTCTGTAACCTGGACATCTCCTATGTCTCTAAAAAATCAACCATTTCCAAAACCTTTATCTACCAATCCATCTATTAGTGCTGGGATGATTCATCGCTGCATCGATGTATCATGATTAAAAATCTGCCGATTTGCATATCGATACGTACAAACTATTATCGATTCTCGTAAAAAAAAATAGGTTTGGTAGGAAGTTTAGTCTTATCCCCAAGTGAGCCTCCATTGTGAAGAGTATTCAAAAGAGTAATATATGACGTAAAATGATTGGAGAGTTGATCTTTCGCAGATGTATACTGACCAATCAGAAAATACCTTGCACATGCAACAATTCGCACAGGAGTAAACATGGGTGACAAAGGAGAGATTGTCCGTATTTTCAGTCTGACAGGATCAATGTCTTCTGTGTGGGACCATTTCGGACGCCCAGTATATGTGCAGAATGGAGTCCGAAATACAGTAAAAATGATAACAATATGCAAAGTCTGTAGAGCTGTCCTGAACCATACTGGAAACACAACAAATATGCAAACCCATCTTACTCAACATCACCCTGCTATTTCCGACTTGAAAGCTAAAACTCAGAAGTGAAATTAAATCTGAAAAATCTGAACATGTTAGAAAACTGGTTGGATCTGGTCAACCTAATAATGCTGAAATGTTTGGAAGGTAAAATAAATATCCAGCCAACTCCCAATGAACTCAGCCATTTAAATGCCAGACAGGAATTTTCAGTGCTTCTGATGAGGCCTCTGTCAATAGTTGATCAGACGGTGTTTGTTAATGCACTTCTCTAAGCGCTACTTCCGAGTTCAAGAGTATGTAGTTGTGACTTGTCTAAGTGGTTTTAACTAGTCAAATTATTATGCTGATAATCACATTATTACTCTGCATTAAAAACTTGTAGTTTCTTTTTTTTCCCCCATTGATTCACTGCTAGTTAAATTTGATATTTTGAAGCTAATAGTTACGTGTTTGATATTTTCTAGTCAGTAATCAGCAAATGAATTCCACTAAATTCCCCTAGGGAAATCATTTTGACATTAGCATTTATTGGTGTTTCTTTACATTTTTCTAACCTGATATTTCATATTGATATTGGGATATTCTAGTCATGAGTCTAAACCTCTAGTCAATTGTCTATGGCTTAGGAGAAGTTTTCTCATTAAGTTATTTTATTTCTTATAATAAAGGATAACATAAAACTTTATGTATTTATTCTACATTCATTCATTTTTATAATATTTTTAAAAAAATCCATTTTAATAAAATGGCACAGATTTACACACAATACCATGAAGAGTACAAGTGCTTGCATGACCAAACACTTGCTCTGAAATATATGAAATAATATCATGGTATGAATTGTTTTGTAACACCTGTATCACAAAATGTATTGTATCGCCTCGTACACATATCGTTACATGTACAGTACACGCATCGTGTTTTTATGATTCACCACGCAAATTGAGTGGGCATGGAGAAAGGGCAGGGGATTAAGTGCCTACGATGAGTAGTTTAAGTCCACTCAGTCTGGTGGATTTTCACACTAATTTAGTGAAAATCCACTCAGTCTAGTGGAAGTGCGTGACAGATTTTATTGCAGTCGTCATGAGTCGTAGTGGGTTTTATGGCACTGATTCTATTGTATTCGCTCCGCAAGTCGACACACTAAACAAACAGATGGGAGAAACTCAGATACCGTAAACTCGAACATGGCAGGTATCAATTTCATACCTTTACCTGTACAGCGGTAACATTTCCTGTGTTTTTATCAGTAGCCTGGCTGAGGATACATATATACGAACACGCATGATGTAGAAAAAATATGAGGTTTTATATTTCTTGGATATCTTTCCACCCCTGTCCATGACAAAGCATACATCAGAAATAATTGCTTAGCTACAACATGCTGATTTAATATATGTATATCTACCTGTTAGGATATTCAGATGTGGAAATTGACATTGTTCTGCATCAAGCCGTAACTTCGAGGATCTTTCTCAATAAATGATATTTCATAAAAGTGTGTTGTGTACTGGTTATTAATTTGTCAGTTTCCCTTTAATTTCCATATCATTTCCAAGACCCACCTTGATGAAATCACTGAAAGCAG
Organism: Margaritifera margaritifera; assembly: GCA_029931535.1. Lineage (NCBI taxonomy): Eukaryota > Metazoa > Mollusca > Bivalvia > Unionida > Margaritiferidae > Margaritifera > Margaritifera margaritifera. The sequence continues at coordinate 23,542,917 of JAQPZY010001699.1, forward strand.
TAATACATATAGAACTCGAAAAGAGATTACAAACAAATGCTGTAATATTTATATCAAACATGTACGATCATGAACACTGGCACATTATGACATGTATGTCATAATTCTTGCCAAAGTATTTTAAAATAAAAAAGATACACGAGCTATACTATGGAAACATTCTTCTGTACTGTTATCCTTAAACTTTTAAAATAACATTGTTTATGAGACAGTACGGCAATTTTTAAATGCATGGAATTGTGTACACTGTATTGACTGTTGAGCTCTATCAGTGGCCATTCATGTCATAAACAAGTGAGTTCAATGAGAAAAAAAATTATTTCCTGTCCACACTTTTTTCACGAATCTACACTGCATCACCAGGAACTGGCTGAGGAGTATCATTCTAACTCTGAAGCCAGCCGCTATGCCTTTTGCTGTAGCTTCCTGCCTCGAGTCAACAACACTCCGTCATGACAGTTTCTACATGTACAATGACTGAGAAATGCATTTGATGTTAAGTTCTCATATTATCATGTAAAACTGGTCTCTAGCGTTATATGAAAAACTAAATATAATTATTTTTATATTCCCATTTAGAGACCTACCATTTAACTTAATTTAGGGGGAGGGGAGTGTACTGGTCTTGATGCACATCTAAACCATCTAAAAATCAGAAGAAGTGTAGTTGTTTCAAGCTATATCCCATCTCCTCCGTCTCTCTTTCTCTCCCAGCCTACAAACCCCCCCCCCCCTCTCCACTCCATTGCATAATAAGCAAATAGAGTTGAAGTCTCAAATGACTTAAATTAGGACAATTCCTAGCAGCTACTGGTCAGTGTCACGCTTCTATGTTTAAAAAAAAAGACTGTTGAATAAAAATGTTTCTTGTTATCGCAAAATCAAACGATTTAAAACTAAGATGATGTTAGTTTGTGAAGAGCGAATTTAGACAGAGAAAGTCTCAGAAACACATAGCCGTTAAGTGTTGATATTATCGCGTAGAACTGGTTTCTAGCGGTATAAAGCAAACTATATATAGTATTGTTATTTTCTCCGATAAGGAAACAAGCATTTAAATGTAACAAGCTGCAATGGTCCTGAGTCACATAAAATTATTAATATTTTATTTTCTAAAAATCACAAGAAGTGTAATTTTGTTAAAGCTAAATCCTATCACACCCACACCCCCAGTAGCACATAGAGTAGAAGTTAAATTACTTAAATCAGAATACAAGTATGTCATGGGAATATTGTTATGAAAACACCAAGGGTTTCTGTTTAATGAAGCCAATTCAGCTGGCATAACATCCTGTAATGCAAGCGCTAGAAAGACGTGAATAAAACAGCGTTAGATGAAAAAGTAGCGTGTCAACCCTGCCCCTGGGCATAAGCGGCAACTTCAGTGTGTTTTCTCAATAAATGATATTTCATAACAGAACTTCTTGTACTAGTCATTAATTTGTCATAGTTTTCCTTTAATCTCTACACAGTTTCCAAAACCTTCTTTAAAGAAATTATTGAAAGCAGGATACAAATACCTTTATCTGTAGACTTATAAAAATGACTGATTATTTCGGAGTATGATAATTTTTAAATGAGCTGAATTCGTCTACACGGTATTGAAGGTTGCTCTCTATCAGTGGCTATTCATGCCATAAACAAAGTAATTTTTATGAAAAAGGTTACTTTCTTCGTCACTTTCTTTGTGAATCTATCATCAAGCACCAGCCGATGAGTGACATTTTTACTTTGAAGTTAGCCGCTACGCTTGTTAACCATGGCCATTCATGAAGGTGTTGAGCTACTTTTTTTTTTTTAGCCCCGATGTTTCAAAAGAAGCATTAACTTCTAAATGAAAATATTTTGTTGCATGTGGAACGAATTTTGGACTTGTAATATGGAGTGAGAAACGCAATGTGGTCAAGTGGTGATATTTTTGCGTAAAACCGGTTTCTAGCGGTATATAAAATAAACAATATAAAATTAGTATTCTCCCAATTAATCTTGCAATGCAGCGCATATAATACAAGTCTATTGCAGCAACAGAAAGCTGTATTACACTACAAGCTTTCTGTTGTTTTTTTTAAATGCATCTTTTTTGTAATAAAATGTGTTTATTAAATGCAAACATGAGTGAGAGAGAGAGAGAGATTATGCACCATAACTTTCGATCGATGTTAGCCGTAGCTTTTATCGCAAACTTGGAAACAGGCATTGATAATTAGAGAGTATGCACTTTTTAAATCGGCCTCGTTCATCTTCATTTTGGAATTCGTCTACTGACAAAATTTAGAAATACAATTTTGATTCCACTCTTCATTTAAATAAGTTAATATGTAAATCGATGCTTGGCAATTCATTTTGTATTTAACAAGAATTTATATAATTCATTGGGTTATTCACCTGCTATTAGTGTCCTTTGTCTTATTTTCTTATTATCTATCGTCGAATCTGGTCATAATTAACCATGTGCGAACTTAATGCTTCAAAAATTTAATAGACTGAAAGTCCAATGAGAGCATTACTGCAATAATCAAGGTGGACCTGACAATATTCGCGACCACCTTAGAATTAATATGAACGGTTCAAAATGAACAGGAAATAATTGGGATTTACAACCTCTGAAGCCAAAACTTTTCCACCCCAGGTCGGAGTAGTTAACGAAAAATAAGAAGCCACGTGTTTACAGCAATCAGTGCAATAATAGAGATAGATTTTATAGTCTTGGCAAACACGTGGCGTCGCAATTTCGGGTGATGTACAAGGCATTATTGATAGATATGATGTGTTCAGCTTGCGTGTAATACAGTACAAGTTAAACAAGGGGAGAAAGAAGTAATTCCAAAGCACAAAATAAATCTTACTAAATGATACATTAATTAAAACACCAGAAATTTAAAAAATTTCGCCAATTGAAGCAAATTAGTCATGATTACATACTTTTTATTGCTTTCACCTGTCCATTTGGTAATATTAAACTCGTCAGATGACCAAACCAGCGATCTTAAGTATATTTTTAAAAGCTGTTTGTCATAGAATGCAGCATCACATGCTTCGTAGAGTCAGACTAAAAACAGTGGGTCTGCGGTAAAAGTAAAAACGTGTCTAGTTCCTGAGAAAATGTGTTGCATGGACATGTATATTTGAGTCGCAAGTACTAAACAGGCTGGAATAGTAGAGGTTGTATATTGGATAGCGCCGTGTATATTTCATTGTGTGGGAACATTTTAAGCAGACCATTTAAAAGTGACTGGGGTAATTAAAAACAAAATCACAACATTTCTCACATTCTTTTATTTTAATAACGGAATGAAACCCGCTAATACATGTATTTACGTGTGATTTCTTTTACCCTTTGTTTGTTTAAAACGGAATCTCTCCCCCCCTTTAAAATTAAGATAATTAAACCTTGTATAATTTGCGAAGCATCATTCGTGACTCTTTTCTCAGCAATTTATCTTTCATCTCTTTAATACACGTATGTGAATGCGTTTTAGTGAGTGAGTCTTTGAATATTAAATGGCATTGCGCACAAATTAAAAAAAGAGCATTCTGTACTGTGTGCTGTAGCTGAGCCGATAGGTAAGTTCCACGCGTGGTAGTGGGAGTCCACTATTACATAATTATATTGCTGCGACTTTCAAATGGGCAATAAAACTTAATCCGTCCACTACGAGCCATGAGGTGGACAATCCATGATGACCACTATATCCTGTCCACGACGGACACATCGTGAAAAGGATTAAGCTCCACGGTCATGATGTATTTTTTCATAAAAACATGATGCGTGTACTGTATATTGATGTATCAATACTTGTTCTATATCGATGCCCATATCGATACAAGAGGGGAAGAATCGATACAAAACGATACTTACTCTATGCAAGTTACTTTAATCTTCAGCAGTCGTGAATAATTATTAGTCATTTGCCTTTTCATTCTTTACATTGAGAATTCATCTGAGACAGCCGTATGAAGTACATACACTCATTTCTGTCAGTAAAAAATACAAGCAATTGACAACATCCACTTGCCTTCTACAAAATTAATACAAGGTGACTAACTCACATGGTTCGAAATCTGCCCTCTTCTCCAGCCCCAATTCCATGCTAATCACTTTATCTCGTCTGCATCTTCAGCCACTGATAACATATCAACGGAAAGAAGACATTGCAGATTTCTTCCCTATGTATGATTTAAGTACTTTACTGATCATTTAATAACCACTTTTATGTGAAATATATCAGTTGCATCGCATCTTGTCTACTTGGATAGCATTGAAGGCTACATATCCGGTGTGTCACGCAGTGTTACATGCAATTCTGATTAGTGATTATTGTTTGTTCAAGTCCAGGGTAAAACAATAACCACCAATCATAACCAACTGTAGTGTGTTGACTGCGTGACATACCGGAAATATTGGCATCCAAACTCTATCCAAATAGATACAAAGCAACATAGAAACTTCACACAAAAGTGGCAATTAAATGATATGTGTAAAGTACTTAAATCATACATGGGGAATAAGTTTGGAATATCTCCTTTTACGTTGATATATGTAATCAGTGACCGAACCTGCCAATAGGATAAAAAAAAAAACACAGAATCAGCAAGGGGGCAGATTCCAAACTGCACGATTTATATCCACCTCATCAATTTGTAGAATGGGAGTTTGTGTTGTCAATAATTTCCTTTTTCACTGACAGAAACAAATGTCTGTGGCCGCGGCAGTTTAGGAAATTGCACTGTTTCTTCTGTTTTGAAGATAACACTGTAATCTCTTCAAAATTTAAGTGAAGACATTAAACTGGCAATAAGATGTTTAAAAAATTTATTCATTCAGGCCAAAAATAAAAAATTATTTGTTTGCTGTAACCCAACCGACTCACAAAAAAACCCGACCCGAAATTTTCTTTTTGCAATTTAGTCCCTCATATTTATTATTTGATCCTTGTTTTAAGCAAAGCCAGATCCAGATTATGCAAGCGCCTTATTGAATAGTAATTAACTGCAGCGCAGTGATGTAAAGCGTCTACACATGACCGATCATTTATCATGCCGTCGGCTGGGAATTCATCGAGCGTCGACGTGATATTTTTGGTCCATGCTATGAAAGTGAAAGAAACAAAACAAACAGTGTTGACGAAAAATGTGATTAAAAGGGTTGTGAAATCAGATTCCTGGGCAGATTTGTTTGATCATGTTATAGATTTTGTATCTGACGAGGAACTGTCTGAACATGAGGTTGACCATTTTCGGAAGATAGCTAAAATTGGCATTGCAGCCACGCCAACCGGGAAGCAATTCTTCCCTGAGTCGGAGGACAAGATATAAACATTAGTAGACTTCAACCCAACCCTGAAATATGTTACAATAACATTGCATATGGATTTGTTGGAGAATTGTGTAGATACAAACAGCAATGACAATGTCCAGAAAGATGTTAATGCGTTTAAGGTAGTGATGGATGCCAGATGTTCAACAAAGACCGCAAAGCCTATTGATACAACCAAAACCAGGTTTACAGGTATAGATATAACAAAAATTGCCTGTTGTCAAGATAATATATGCATTATAAAGATATATATCTAGCCCCTCTGAAGAACACATTATTTTGTCAGGTATATTTATTAAAAAGGGTTATTCAACATCGGACAGGAACTTGATGTATGGAAGGCTAGCTAGTTATTATGCTGAAACAGCACATGCTTCCCTTATACCTAACATATATGGTTGCATTTGGGCAACAGAAGACTAGGCCAAGAAAGAGTTTAAAACAGTTCTTCAACTTTGTGAAGATTGTATCTCTGAAGTAAAGGAAATTGTAAAAAGATGTCCTTTAAAATAAATTCTAAGGCTTTGCAGGCTCAACTACTGTTTACAGATCAGTTTTCATAATTTTAAAACCCTATTGTGTTTACAAGTGTTACTGATTCTGAAACATGTTCTGAAAGTGTGATGTTCTAGTCAATAATGTTACACAAGTGATAGATCCCTGTATTCTGAAATTACTTTTCTAGTCCGTTTTGTGTAACTTTATAATCCTGAAAAAAGTGTTAAAAGTAATGCTCTTTTTGAGGTTATATGTTTTAACCAGTTTTTGTGTGATTTTAAACCTCGGTCAGAAGGTGTTATTTTTTTGTTTTGAATGAAATATATGTAGCTACACAACCTCCTACATGCACAATAAACTCAATTTTAAATACTGGATTGATTTTTGTATCTCATGAACCTGAGATTAGTCCTGTAACATATATATCAGTGAGACGTTATGGTTTCATTTTTGCTATAATTCTCTACAGTATTTGACTATTTGTCTAGTATAACAAAAATAGACCTACCTACCCACTGGTTAAACATGTGGGTAGGGTTACAGCTAACAAAATTTTTTTTATGAATGGCCTCAACGTAAAACAAAGCACATGGTGACCAGGATGAGTCATGCATATGATCGAATGGAGCAGCCTGAAATGGCCTAAAAGGGTGAATACAAATCACTAACAGCTAGTCTGTTTAGAAGTATTTTTTTCTTTCTAATCTTGTCAAGGATGAGAATGGCATATGAACAAAATAAGTCTATCTTTGTTTGTAATCTGCATACTTGAAATACACCCAATATGTCAACAGAAAAAATTGGCACCACCCTATCATTGACAGACATTCTAAAGATGAAAAGACCATCAAGTTGATATGTGTATCGATTATGTATCGTATCCTAGGCTGTGTATCGAGAATCATATCGATGCATGGCAGAGGTGTATCGTTTTACCCCTAACATTGTTGGCCTAATTGCTAAACCCTGTATAAATACGCATTTGGATCCATGTTCTTTGGCAACAAAATGTTTTATTTGTATTCACGTTAACTTCTTAAAAAGGATAATTGGGTCAAAATGTGAAAAATTTGTAGTTAAACCGATAAACAATATTTTATGTGTGATTTCTTTTTCCTTTTGTTTGTTCAAAAGCAGTATCTCTCTCTCTCATTAAAATCACTATAATTAAACTTTGTATAATCTGTGAAGCGGCTAAATAGTCGCAGGATTCTTTGCTCGGAAATTTATCTTTCATCTCTTGCATACGTATGTGAATGCGTTTTAGTGGGCAAGTCTTTGAATATAAAACGGCAGTGTACAACTTAAAAAAGAGCACTCTGCACTGAGCACAGTAGCTGAGCCAATAGGTAAGCTCCACGTGATGTAGTGGATGTCCAATATTACATAATTATATTGCTGCAACTTTCTAATTGGGGCAATAAAATGTAATCCGTCCACTATGAACCACAACGTGGACAATCAACGACGACCACTATATCCAGTCCGTGACAGACACAGCATAAAAAGGATTATGGTCTACCATGTGAACGTGGATTTTCCGATAAACATGATGCGTGTATTGTAGGCACACGGTTTTCTATCCATGCTGAAATTTTATCCCTGGTTCACTAATTCTCTCCACCTCAAGAACCAACCTTTGCCAAACATCTAACCTTTCAGGAATACTATGTGTAAGTTGTCAGGTCAGGAGTAATAAATACTTTGTGCAAGTGTCAGGAGTACTCTTTGTAAATTGTCAGGAGTCAAAAGTATTCTGTGAAAGTTCTGAGAACTAGTTGTATAAATAACGTAAAATAAATACAGTATTATGCAACTATTGTATCACAGTTATAATTACAAATTGTTTACAAAGCCTTTGTAACAAGCATTTAAATTGGTTAAAACAGCATAATGCAGTGTTTCAGCCATGTTTGAAAAAAAAAGGGAATAACTGGCACCCTTCTTTTGATAAAGTGGACAAATGGTGTGATCAAAATGGGCCAACCTCACTCAATAATGAGATATCATTTACACAGTCTATTTTACCGCTATCCTCATGAAAAACCAAATAAATCAACTTCTTCACTTTAAGATTACAGTCCAAATTGCAGTCATCAGTCTTTGCAAAAGTTTCAGCTTTCAAGCAATTTGTTGAAGGTATGTGAAAGTTTTAATTCTTTGGTTCTGTTATTTTCAAATCCAATTTTTCAGAACTTTCAGTTTCTGCTTCACTTTCCTCTTGGCTTTTGTGGGTTTTACCAGCTTGTGCACTGGAGTCATCATCTGTACATTTTTATCGCCTTCACTGTGTAAGCGTTTTATACTGTGGTAAAGAAATTGATTATCCATTGTTTTATATCTACCTCTTAGCGAACTCTCTTGCCTTTGCAAATACAAATGGTGTTACATCAGGGTAATATCATGTGACTGGAAGCACATTATTTACGAAAATCAAAGAGTAAAAATTTATGTAAAATTTTTTTTTTAAAAAAAGGGTGGAAGTTACCTCAGTGTGTTACTTGAATTTGTTTTATATTTTCATCGAGACTACCGGTATAACAGATAACAGTTTGGTAGTATGCTGAGCTTGTTTTCAACAAGAAATATAATGGATTATACTGAGTACACAATTATTTCTGGATGATCCGGGATTTTGTCAAATATCTTATTAGGAGAATGGAAGGACAAACAGTCAGGCCGAGCATAGTGAAAAGTACAACTGTATTCTGATCACGTGAAGCAGAAAACAAAAGTTATTAGTTTGTATCATTTAAATTGAATTACACCTCTCCCTCGATAACACATGCACAACAGGCTCCAAAAACATAGACCGCACTATAAGCAAGATGTGCAAGTTACCAAGGGACCTAAAAAAAAAATTAAGAAGGGGATGCCAACCCTGCTGGACATCGAGAAAACCGCAGGGAGGGGGAATGGGGCTGTTTAATAGCTGAATACTTGTTTAATAATTGCATTTAGAATAATTGCCAATAAAGAGCTTTATTCTAATATAGTTGTTCACTTTTTGTATAAATGACCTTTCTTTCAAGATCCCCAACCTCTGAAAGATCACTAACAACATTAGTCCAGCGATTTCAACATGTGTACATGAAAAAACATTGTGTATTACATCACTGCTTTTTGTTGTTGCTGATTCACAACAAAACAATATTCCTTTTTTTCTCCAAAACTAGGGACCATTATTTCGTGACACAACCGTCAATGTCGAAAATCGATTTATATATTGTGCTATTAGTAAAATATGGATGCTGTGATTTCATTGCAATAGTGAAACTTATTCTCATCCTTGAGGAAATTTCTGAGTTCCAGTTTAGAAATTTTAAGTTCACTGCAAACACTGGAACTCGCTTCTCTGTAATTAACCCTATCTTTGAAACATAGCTTTTGATTCAACAAGTACTCTTTTCGCTTGAATGTCTTGGTATCTTTGATCACATTTGTCAATAAGTACACTAATTTAAGGTAGTTTAATTATATTACTTACATAATAATATTTATAAGTGTTCAATTGATCAATTGAAATGAGTTGACCTGACACGGGGCTCTGACCGCTAACTCTTACGCAGGTAGGATTTGCATGCCTTTTAACTTTTCTTTTATTCCACCCTCTTTGATTTGATTTGATACAAAAGACGTAATTAATGTGATAATACAAAGCAGGTCTGCTTTTAATTGAGTAACAACACAACAAATACTTCTGCAAGTCAGAGATCAAAACACGGCTGGCACTTAATTAGGTTCTCACAGAAACGCTTACGGACATAGCCATGATGGTTGAATGCCATTTTTTATGCTTGAATACAAGAGGGCATATTGCATTTATGATGATTACACTGAAACCAAATTAAAAGATAGAACAAAAACACAAATTTCACTAGACAACATTTTTTAAAAATTTATTTAAGTCTTGCCACCAGTAGGCATTAATGACATTTTCGTTGATCAAAATTTCATCGAATATTGTTATTTATAGTGTACTGAGAATGTTGTTTGGAAAGAAAATTGAAAAAAATATATGATTTCTTATTAAAAGTTGAGAATTTCATGATGTTGATTCAAATCTCTGGGCACTAACCACTGTTTTCGATGATAAAACAAGCAATACATTAACTCATTCAGCCCCAGCACTGTTATCAGTATCACTGCTGCTATGCCCCAGCAGCACTAAGCTGTGTCTAGCTGCTTGTGCTCCCAAGAGTTTTTACCTATTTAGAAAATTTTGTAAACATCATGCACATGCATTAATTCCTACCTTAATTTCTCTTCTTATATCAAATAAAAATCCATGACATTTTCACCAATTGTTCCAAATAAATTTGTCTACACAGTCATGTATTTTTTGTGCTATTTGTCCACTAAAATCATCAATTTGGACAGACCGGAGATGATCGTTCCAGTTTGCTAGAACTGTACCATCGTTGATATCAGCATCCTCTTCTTCTGACGATTCAATCTCAGAAACTTCTATGTCCGAGTCTAAATTTTGTAAAATATCCAACTGCCGAACATATCTTTCCTTTGCTTACTCAATATTTTCTAGATCAAACCCGAGAAACTCCTCGTTTTCGCTCTCACCATCATCAAATATCACTCTTAAGTCCACCATTGTTTACAATTTTACATGAAACAAATACACATAGTAAAACTGCTCTCAATTAGTAACCTTGGCTTATGAATAATTCAAATTTACACAAAGGAAAGTAAAATCATTTCTGATTGGTTTAATATCATCAGATTCTTGGAAAAAAAACCATTTGTAATCAATCAGAGACGTTGTTACTAACACACATTCACCACGACTGTAGACAGGATCGGCCATTGAATGCAGTAAACAAACCATGACTACAGGCAGGATCGGCCACTGAAAGCAGAAAACGGACCACGCCTATAGGCGGGATAGGGGCCGAATGAGTTAAGGTTTCATTTATCAATTTTGATCGGCAATTTTTTCACATTCAACAAATAGGGGCCAATTTTGGGGGTATTTTCTAGTTTTAAAAAAAGGGCTCCAAGCCTGACCCCACATTATAAGCGGGTTTGCGAGTTATCGAGGGAGTGGTGTACTTACATCTTCATGTGCACTTCTCGTGTGCTTTGATAATATTTGTAAACAATGGTCAAAATACAGTTTTTTATTTCTTGAGATTCATTATTATTTTTTATAACTATTTTCAAATATAAGAACTGAACTTAATATTTTACATAATTCATGCAGACGATTTTCAAGCATCATGACTTCATGTATCTTGTAAAATATGAAGTTCAATCCATTACTGAAAATCTGGGACTGACAATCTAATATTCTTAATAGGCACAATAAAGTTTGGAAAAAAGTCCATAACTTACCCTATTTTTCCCCCACTCTCTTTCAGGACTTTTTTCCGTTTGTTGCCCCTTTCTTTTATAAATGTGATGGTCATGTCCTCACCATATGCCAGAGCTGATTGCAATTCAGATACACCTAAATCTTTCAGCCTAATGTTGGCAATTGAAAAGGAAGTGTTCTCGCCTGTTTATGACCAAGGAAAAAGAAAAGCAGAATAAAGTAAACAAATTTTAAAAAAGTTAAACTTTATGAAGAATTTGGAAATGTAGGATACAATTAGTGTAGAATATGGATTAATAATGTATTAAGTCATGCATGTTGCATATGATTGTCCAAAATAAAGTTATTTACAACTGAATATTTCGTCTACTGAGATATGCATGTTGGCATACTATGGTTACTACCATTAAAATCAGCTTTAATTTGTTGCTAATGCATACAAACGAATAAAAAAAATTGATTTTATAGATGTTTGGATTGTTTTTCAATTACCAGTACATCAAGGAATGCATCGTTAAATCAGGACAAGCCACTGAAATTTTGCGACAATTTTCCTAAGTCACTTGTCTTTGACAAGTGAATGCAAACAAAATCTGCTCTGCCTTTTTGTGACTGCAAATTTGTTAAGTCAGTTTGGTTTGGTGTTTTTACAGCACAGCAACACAAGTAGGCTATTTAGTGCCAAGGCAATTGGAGTAAAGTGCCTTGCCCAAGAATGCACCATGGGAACTGACCCTGGCTGATCCCTTTGGTCACAAGTTTGGCATGCTATCCATAGTACAACCACAGCTCCTTTCCAAGTCAGGCCCTAATGCTATGTTGATTAGGATCTGAAACAGTTGAGTTGGAGGTCATATCTGAATGATTCCTGGGATAATCAGTATTAAATGATGTTCCAACAAATCAAAATCCCCATTTCAAAGTTTCATTTGATACACTTTTGATTTCTGCGACAATATCGAGTAAAATGGATTCATTATTTGAAAATTTACACCAACTTTTTATTTCATGCTTTCACAGTATAGACCATCTTGTTGTTAGGATGTGGTTTTAATCAGATTACCTTTATTGGTTCAGTCATACAGCTTACATTTGCAATCCAACATGACTTGGAAAACATGCTTAGCTGCACAACATGCAAAAATGTGATTTACAGGGTCTTTCTATCCAACAACTTACAGGGCTTAAGGTAGTCGGGGAGAGGTTTGGGAACCTTTTGTTTCTTGTCATGTTCTGATCCTTCTTCATCGTCATCATCTTGATCGTCATCTTCATCATCATCATCATGTTTATCATCCTTATTATCATCTTCCTGATCACCATTCTCTTCAGAATCATCTCTTCCTTCAACCGATTCCATCTCTTGATTTTCTGGTCCATTATCATTATCCACCTCTTGTTTACATTCTTGATATTTGTCTCTCGATTCATTTGACAACTGATCTAATTTTTGTCCTTGGCTTTCTGTAGATTGCTGATCCTCAACCATTTCACCTCCTACTCCTTCTGTGGCATACATTTGAGTAGGAGCTGTTGGTTCACCTTCAACTTCCATTCTTGGTATAGCAACTGCTCACCTGCTGGTAATGAAGATGATATTAAATTAATCTCGATATATTTTTTCCTAGAGCAAAACAGATACAATAAATAGGCAATAGGAAATTAATGGTGCATGGTTCAGTGAGGAGGAAAATCATATTCACCATTGTTAAAATCATGACTAAAGTAGCTCAGTACATATATGAAATATATGCAGCTCATCTCTCTGCAATCTGTATCTAAATTTACTTTCTAACAGTAAGACAGAAAGCTTGCAGTATACGGATATTGTACATTTCAAAAGGGTTTATTAGCAGTTGTAATTTAACATCTTTTAAAAAGCAATGCTTTGTAGTTTTTAAATACACACCTTAGATCGTTTAGTACTCAGTAATCTCTGCAGAAAATCTGACATGTTAGTGAAATGTAACCAAGCATGTTATAAAAATGTTTAAATGATTAAACTTTATTTTCATTTACCCAAGTAATGGAAGATACAAGTTATCAACAAATAAACATGTTAGCTTTTTTCACAATAGTAGTCCTCCACAGATTAATGAAAGAAATTTCAACATTTAATTCTGGGGAACACAACTGTGATTTTTTTTTATTACATATATCTGCATTGTAATTTTTCTTCTCTAGAAACTGCTAGACCTACTTTTAAAAAAACACCATCAAGTATGCTTCTACAGCTCTGAAGAATAATTGTGAATTATTTATTGTGTGCTTTGCCTACAAAGGCAATCCTACCCCAAAACCTGTATTAATGTGTTGGGTGGTATGGGTCTGAATGAGAGAAGTTGCATCTAACTGATTTCTCGATATTGATGGAACAGCCAATGCAGCCTGGTAATTTGAAATGGCAACAGGAGGTAGAGTTGTGTTATTCAATGTGGATTTACAATTTGTCAAACATTGAATCTGATTCAGAAATATGCTTTACAGATCACCAAAAGGTCCCTTCAACTGACCATAACTCAATAGCTGTTGAGAAACACTGGTAAGTGTTTAGAAATGATCGATATGTGCATCCATGTTTTGCAGATAAATCTGTATGCTATAACTGCGGAGTTTTACGAATAGGTGAGATCAAACCCCAACTCACCCAATACAAAAATACAGGTTTGAAGAATGACATCTGACTACTGCTGGTGTGTGTGGAATGGGTGCTGGTGTATTTGTCACATTTTCCCATCAATTTATTTATTTCTGTAATTACTATCAAATCTGTCCTAAAGATCACCTTGCTTTCTGCAGTCAATTACCAGGTGTTTCATAACCAAATAATGGTTTCTCCCCCATCTTAAGCGGTCACTGGAGTGTATCTACAGTGGCTGCTCAGTCTATGCAAACTAAACTTTTACTTCATGAGGAAGGCACTGATTAGATGAATGAATATCATGTGAATCAATGTGCAAAGATTTCTTATCTTGCTTGTACTCACCATACTTCAGTCACATTGTCAATGTAACTCAAAGGTGTCAATGCGTCAAATTTGAAAGCAAGGCAATTTTAATCATTAGGGTAGAGCACAGGGGCTCATATCATTGCTAGCAAGTTACCTATAAATAATATATGTACCATTATATATATATAAAGCACATATGCGATTTAAAGGTAACTTGTAAGCAATGATACATGCCCCTGTTGGATGGTGGGAAAAGTAGTCGTGTTATCACAGTAGAAATGGAAGTTGCCTTTTGTGCCAGTGTGATAGGTAATGTTCGATATCTGAGGGTGTCATAATTAACTGCCAACACAATGCCAAGCTTCTCAAAAAGTGACTGGTCATTGCCATTAAAGTTACTTAGAAATCATAAAAATACACATCCAAACTCATAAAAAAAATCCTTAGAATGAAAGAAATCATCAACTTAAAAATTATTTGTCACCTTGTCTCACACGTAACATGGGGTCATAACTGTTACGTTCCAAAATCAGAACAAAGTTATGCCAAATTTTTCAGCTCCAGATCACATTTCATCTTCAGTGCAAATAATGCATGTGTGTTGTCATTCATGGTAAAAGTGGCCAACAGAAATCACCAATCGATTTTTCTTAACCCTTTTCACATTTATGTAAATTGGTTTGGTGTCAGAATATTACGTCTCGGATTCTTTTAAAATATTGATAGCAACTGGAAAAAAGGATGGCTTTATCTTAATCAAGCATTGTTTATTTTACAACATGTATATATGACTCATTTACGATAGCTTCACATCATGTACAAAGCACATGGTTTGGAAGAACGGCCACAAGTGGCATGTAGGTGTACATTTTTTTATACAGCTGTTACATCTTAAATAACTGTTTCTGTATTGAATATTGCTCAAGACTGATGGAAATTCTCATTTTTAGTCATACATTGGTGAAGGATTGAAATTACTTAGCATTTTACCTGAAATTTGTTTGGAAACTACTTGAGTTTTGCTAATGATTTTCAAAAAAATTATTTTTTTCCAGCAGTTATTGATGCTGGATGTTCATGTCCATAGCATTCTTTTATATTGGTTTGGGGATGATTTTGTAACAGTAATTTTTTAAGGAAAAAGAGAAAATAGTTCTCACTTTTAATCAATACAAGTAAAACTTCACTCTGGTTTCAAATTAGACAGCGGAGATGTCACACATACCCCATTTAAAATCTCCTAATTTTGTGTTCATGTTTCGTCTTCATCGGATTTTTTAAATTTGAATAACATTCTTTATCTTTGGTTCTGGGATGATTTCATGCAACTAATTTATCGGGGAGAAAAAAAGATACCATTCAAGTTTACTGAATTTGTGTAACAACATCCTGTTAATTTCATATTTGATAACCATGGTGTAACATGTACCAAAGTCTTCTGTAACAAAGTTTGTGTCATTTGTTACATCTAGTGGGTTGAAATGAGCAAACCTGTGTGTATTATAGGGTATTCATGATAAAACCTACTTAGATATGAAAAACAATCAGAATCACTGATTATAATATGTACTATTATAAAGTTTTTTGCAAAA
This sequence comes from Margaritifera margaritifera, assembly GCA_029931535.1. Taxonomy (NCBI): domain Eukaryota; kingdom Metazoa; phylum Mollusca; class Bivalvia; order Unionida; family Margaritiferidae; genus Margaritifera; species Margaritifera margaritifera. The sequence continues at coordinate 23,558,603 of JAQPZY010001699.1, forward strand.
ACTTGAGATGAAATAATGTATTTGCTCAATGAATATGTAACAAGGACAACAAAAACTCCTGTCTTTCTTGCATCTCACTACACAATTTCTTGTTCAGTATTATGTTCCCCATAGGCCAACTAAATGACACAAATTATGGAAATGATGATGATATGTACTTAGAACACGGAAACTTACAGTTATGTGCAAAGTTGTGGGTCTTTGTGTAGATGGACAAATAAGATGTGTAATCAGGCTTCCAAATATAGGGGTGCACACAAACACTGTTCACCACTTTTTGGCCTGTGCACCCAGAGCATGCATTCAAGAATGAATAGTAAATAATGCTTCTACATGCATTCAAGAATGAATAGTAAATAAAGCTTCTACATGCATTCAAGAATGAATAGTAAATAATGCTTCTACATGCATTCGAGATTGAATAGTAAATAACGCTTCTACATGCATTCAAGAATGAATAGTAAATAATGCTTCTACATGCATGCATGCATTGAAGAATGAATAGTAAATAATGTTTCTACATGCATTCAAAAATGAATAGTAAATAATGCTTCTACATTCATTCAAGAATGAATAGTAAATAATGCTTCTACATGCATTCAAGAATGAATAGTAAATAATGCTTCTACATGCATTCAAAAATGAATAGGAAATAATGTTTATACATCCAAATTTTGAAAGCTGTTACAAAATATGCACCTAAGCAAACAACTGAATTTGGAACCTACGTAACACATGTACGTGCACAATGCTTTAATTAAGCACAATTTTAAGGATCATTTCTCTTCTAAATTTTAAAAAAATATCAAATTTAAAGTTCAAATTTCAGAATATTAAAGTTTCTGAACAGGAAATGTAATGTAACACAAACAAATGTTACGTCGTAAATATAAAGATGTATGCTTTCTTTAGTTGCTCTGTTTGGACTTTTTCCTTCCTACATGTATTAATGAAAGTTCTGTGTGGGTGAAATGGTTAATAAAGTAAATGATCATATGTTACTACACCAACATAGTAAAGATGATAGGAAGAAAAATTTAGTTAAAAAGCAAAGCATATTAGAGACACATCTACACAAAAGAAACCCAACCACTGTCTACTGTGTCATCATGTTATATACACCACAGAACATGATAGAGGGTAGTTAATGGGTTATTGGCACATACACAGATATCTAAAGGATATACTAAATATATATGTTCAAATTGGAAGCTGCAAATTTGAGGGCCAAAGGTAAAATTACACAAGCTCAATACAGTGAAGCTGCCCTGCACTTCAGCACAGCTCGCGTGATTTTTCAAAACCCCATGTTCACGGAGGGAAGTGGATAAAGCGTGGAGAGGATTAAGAAAAAAAACCTCCACCATCTCTCCACACGTCCAGACAGACTTGCCGTGGCATCTTGCGGAGTAAAGCTCTGCACACCACGTTTTCTTGTGGAGTTGCATCCAATGACTACAGCGGAGTGGATGTGGTCTTAATAATATGGGCATGCTTTAAGAGGTTGAGAGAGAGAGAGGCACAGATTTATATACATTGTTATCTCTTTCAGGAACAATGTTTATTTTTTTATAATGAAGAAAATGTGATCATTCAGTTATTTCCTAGTTCTAATGAAGACACTGCACGATACATAATGCTAAATCAAATTTTAGATAATATTAACAAATGACAATGCCTCGCAAACTGTATTAACACTACATTTTGTGCAATTAATTTTTTTTCTCAATACTATGTCATCTGAATCTACAGATGCACTAGGCCAACAAACAAAAAATGTGTTTCCGGTCGGCCAACCGTCCCTGTTTCTCATTGCCGACCCTAGCACTTCGCCCCCCCCCCCATACATGTAGTATATTAAAATAAAATATATAAAAAATCACATTGCCGAAAACCGATTTGTGCACCTAATTGAGCCGGTTTTGCCCAGTACTTTGCAGTGCTTGAAATATGATCTGATTTATATATAATGTTTAAATAAAAAAAAAAAATGCCTACTCTAATTTTAAAACCAGTGCAATAGGAAGCACATAATTTTACATAGTTTTGTTTTGGCCTTAATGTCTTTTAACGATCATATGAAGTCGGATCGTATTCCCTGCAGTGAAAAGAATGATAAACGTCAAACAAATTACTAACGAAATCGTATTCATACCTGATTGAAGTGAAACAAAATCACACAAGTTCCGATCGTTACCCCATGCACGAGTTCTCATTAACATAAGGTACAATCACAGCATTAGAGAGGGGCAATTAAAACTTGAGAAACATAGTTCTGGTGGTTGCTGCATGAATGCTCATGTGCAAACAAATAACCTAGCACAACACGGTTTGTATTCTTTGCTACTGACGTGTTAATTTCATGTGTGAACTGATAAGCTAACAGCACAACAAATTTTACTTCTTCAATGCGCGACATGCTGACATTTGTTGGCAATCTTCAGAATTAAAATATTAAAAATAGACCAATTATGAATCTACATGTACGGAAAATGAAATCTAGAAAAGTTTGTAAGTGGTAAGAAAAGTAATACTGTACTAGACATTATAGCATCATAGGAAAATGAAAGAACATTATAGCATCATAGGAAAATGAAAGAAAGAAATTTCCCCTTGTGCTCCAAAGTCAAATATGCCTTTTTATGTGTGTGTGTGTGTCTGAGTCACACACTTTATTCACTCGGCCCCAGTAACTGTAGCTTTAAAGCAATATACCACATACAGAAACATGCCAAACACAATTCAAAGAAATTAGTTTACTTTTTCTTTTTTTTTTGGTCTCGACAACTGAAAGCACCAACAGTCTCAAACTGGAAACTCCATACTTTAATATCTGCATTGAAATAATTATAAGAAATAGATCAATATTACGATTAGGTTATTGACATATCATTTCCGTATGATTTACTATTTTTCTATGATGATAAAAAAAATTGTTTTTATATTTTCCCCTTACAAAAATGAGTAAATATTAGGATACATGTGGAGACAATATATACATGCAGAATGCCCTAAATTTGTTGGCAATTAAAATTGCTAATCATCTGAGATTTGACAATTTTCCACATTATTATTCATTTCATGAATAAGCTGAGTTCAGATTAATTCCGAACAATTATCAAACTTCTCGTTAATGGCGAGACCATAATCTGGGGCTGTTAAGTACAACACGCCAAGTCAGATGGCTTTGTACAATAAAAATACACCTTTCCCAAGCTGAAATTTACATCATCTTTTGATGCTAATTCTTGTCAATTATATAATAGTGTTGACAATGGTCACTACCTTGATTTCTGTAAACATCCACTGAAGTAAAGTTGTTATTAGGGAGAGACCATTTAATTTTCTAACAGAGAGAATTGAGCTATTGCATTGTAATTATTATGTTATATGGACACAATGCAAGATGCTGTGAGCGTTATATTTTTCATATACATCGAGTCTTGTGTAAACAGCATGTAGCAAACATCACGATATAATTTAATGGGGGCTGACATATTAGTCTTTTTCTAGTCGAGCCAGTCCCATGACTGATGGTCATATGACATGCATACCTGTAACCTGATGACTATCAAACTTTCCATATAGAAAGTACAGTTGTGGTCAGAACTCTTAATAGCGAACACAATTCAAAAAATGTTCCTGAAATACATACTATGAAATTACTTCTTTGCCTGTTTACATTATACTTCTTTCACCACATGTAGTTCTATAAATATTAATCCACCAAAGTCTATATCTTCGGGTGTTTTCAGTCCTTCATTCCAAATACCCATTTGAAGATAATTAAAAGTACTTGCCATTAGCTAATTATCCTAATAAACCTTATATGTATTCATAAATGGGATATGTATTGAATTTGCTTGTAAGTATGAGAACTATTGTAGTGATGGTATGTGTTTCCGCTAGTGTGTGAGAAGGCACTTTCCACCCAAAGCAAGAGTGGTTCAAATTAAGAAACTCACAAACTGGTCAGGTAATATATATGAGCAGTTGCATACTTTAGAAGAAGGTATTTCTCTCAGTTATGTTGGATGTTACGATTGTCACCAATTGTGAATGTTAAACTAATTATAGCGCAACATGCTTAGCAACAGTGAATATGATATGTATGCATGTATATATCCATGTGCTTTAGTACAGTGAATTATACAGTGTGTCAAAAAGGCCAATTGCTGGGAAAGAGCTGACACTTATTTATGTTATTAATTATACATATTAGTGCAGATTTAGTGACATTTTTCTGTATTTTGATATATCGCTATTGATATTTTGTGTGTGACATTTGAACACTGGATAAATTCAGTTTTTTTTATCATTGTACAGTGTAGTCATTTGCAAAGACATGGGGTGCTTTAGAAACACAGGATAACAGAAGGTGGCTTAATATGGCTGGTGGGCTACATAAAGGGAAATATTAGACCAAATTCTTATATTTTGCCTTTAACCCATTACATAGATACCAAGAAAGTGATTCAAAATCATGACTCAATAATTAATATAGTATTGAAAACTAAATTACCAATAGTGTTAGAACTGATAGATGTACAGCATGTACAGAAAGACATGTGAGCAGAAAATATGAAAATATTCCAGAATGTTCATTTTGGGATCATCATAATGTTTGTCACTGAAAATTGTGTCATTATTATCATTACCAATATACATGTATAATTGTGTCATTCTCTTCATCATAAAATGCTGCTTACTACCAGTAAAGGCCTCCCTATCTATTTTATCTGTAAACAGTATGTGCAGAAAAACAGCTCATGTTCAATATATTCCAAGTTTTATCCACCAAATCCACTTCTCCATGACACTATGTGGATTATTCATAAGTGGCAGTGCCATTTCTTTTTCATTACATACAGACTCCACATTGCAGTAAAATGCATCAAAGTTTGTTGAAAAAAAAGGTATGGCATTTTTTTATTATACGTTATTCTTCCACACACTAACTGCTAATGTTACAAGATACTTAACTGAAAGAAATGAAACATCAATATAACCATATTTGTTGGCCATTTCTTCACATTCAGAGTACCATACCCCACCCGACCTTATTGAATTGTGCATTACCAATAGCCTTTAAATATTTATAAAAACGCATATGTTAAACTGCTTACCACACACATTGAAATCATGTAAAGTAGCATTCATGAAACAGTTAAAACTTTTTTCTTTTTTTTTAATTCTCAGATGCATCTCTATTGAAAAATAACATGACTTAGTTGCAAAAACGGCAGTTGGTTGTTCTATGCTTGTACCAGGACCGCCTCATTCGATACGATGATTGATTCGGTCTTTTCTGCTAGGCGCAACGCAATTTTTAAATAAAATTAATGTCATTATACCTTAATAACTGCCGTTAGTGTGTTGGATTATTTAACGATAAACCTTCAAATTCTACTTATGAACGTTACATACGCATATAATACAGTCAGCACTTCAAAAGAAACCAAAACTTGATGAATTCATGAAGGAAAGGGACTTAAGACCGCGTGCTCGCCTCAGTCCAATAACAAATCACCTCAAAATACCCGGATGTATATATTGTCCTATTCAGAGCCCCTACCATTAACTCTGTGGCCCAAGTTCCTTTGTCACTACCGATTAACTACGGTTTATACACGGGTTTTATTTTATTCAGACTTTAAGGAAGTAATAAAGACTGAATAAAAATACTAGGGTGGATATCAGTCTACAAGCATTTGTGGTGCTATCCAAGACTTCAAAATTCCAGAAAAAAAAAGCGTTTGTGCGTGAACAGCTTTCAGGAAAGCGATCATGAGTTGTTCCAAATAGGATACACTCGGACGAATTCATATTGTACTATAACATTATAATGCATATTTAAAAAAATAACTGAGATGACGAAAGGAAAAACTCACCTGTTTTTTCGCATGGACTTTGGCTCGCGAGTACGGTTGTCTTCGTTTACCGGAAATTGATCATGGTCATCTAAATTCTTGAAAATACAGTGCAGCAACTATTGTGAGGTAGACTGTAACTGACAAATTGGATCATCTCCCTTATACTACTGTAGACTTCTTAACACACCCAATGAATGTTACAAAGCATAACACACTTTGACTACTATGATGTGTTAAATACATCCGCACTGGGGAACAAATCTTCAGTAGAGTCAATTTTATTTTCTGAAAGCAAACGACTGACATACATTATTTAGTCAACCGTGACTCCATGAAAACCCCAACATCCGCGTTCTCTCTCTCTCTCTCTCTCTCTCTCTCTCTCTCTCTCTCTCTCTCTCTCTCTCTCTCTCATACATCCGCGATAAGAAGTAGATAATGGCATGGGTTCCCGCATCTTACAAAGTTCATTTGTTTCGACAAAATGATGGTGGAATTAGTGGCTGCGCTTTCTCTTTGAGTTCTTACTTGAATTGTTTTTCTTTTCTATAGGCAAGCGACTGAATCCTGCAATATGTCATATAACTTGACTCCCTGAAATCCATAACATCGCGTACACACACACACACTCTCTCTCTCTCTCTCTCTCTCTCTCTCTCTGAATGTTGAATTTAGGTTTGACACAAATCGCCAATAATAACTGGACTTTCGCAATTGTTGGGTCTGCAATTTGTTTTACTACGTTATTACTTATAAAAGCGAATAATAATGTAAAGCTGTAAATGTTATTACACAGTGAAATGACAACCTTTTGATTGTAACATTTCACGGACGTTTCAGTTGCATATGATCTTCACTTTTGGCTCACCATTTTAAAATAAAATATCAAACAAGCAGTTAGAATTCCCTGTAAAAATAACAAATGGACAATACAAGACAACTCTGAAGACAGGATTACTATAAGTGATTGTTACAAAACATAAAATACTGCCATGGTATCCATGTCTACAAATGTTTGAAAAAATAATTCTTTCTCTATGGTTAATATTAGCACCACAAACCACCATTATCATCATCATCAGTAGCGGTATTAATGCTATAGGATATTTTATATTGGGATTCAACTGAAAGAAATACTAATTTTAATCCATGTACACCTTTTCTCCTACGGGGATAAAATCAGTGGCCGCGCGACGGGGGGGGGGGGGGAGAGGCAGCTGCCCCAGGGCGCCAAGCGAGGGGGGTAGGGGGGGGCGCCGTTGGGAGCTCTTTTTTTAGCGGTGGTTTATTGAAAGCATTATGTCATGAAGCTAGAGATTTTTGTTCGTCGCTACGAACGTTGAAAGCAAGAGACAGAAAAAGCTATTTTGCTCCACTATGTGGGAGATTAAGTGTTTGAAACTTACAATTCTTTGTCAACCGAGTCACAATTAATTCAAGGATGCACTTCGAGCCATCTGAAGAGGAAAGCACTAAGAGAAGAGATGTCACTAGGACAGCTGCTGCAACTAGCCAGGACTTTTGAAATTTCAGATCAACAGGCCTCAAAAATGGAAAAATCCGATGAAACGACAAGTTACAAATTTGATTTAGTTGATAGAGTGAAAACAAGAAGTGTACGGTATAAAAACAATTTGATTCATTTGATAGAGTGAAAACAAGAAGTGTACGATATAAAAACAATTTGATTCAGTTGATAGAGTGAAAACAAGAAGTGTGCGGCATACAAACAAACAAACGGCAGGATTTTACCCGAAACAACACAACAACAACAACAACAACAACAACAAAAAATGCAACAATTGTGGTGGGGATTTCCCAAACAAAGGGGAGTGCCCAACAATAGGCATGACTTGGTTTTATTGCTGAAAGCAGAATTATCTCATTTCCCAATGCCGGAAAAGGATAAAAAGCGAGAAAAACACACGCTGTCGGGGACAGTTACATGAAATTTATGAAAATGTCAGTAAGAACCCAAATAACAGCGATCACTTTTCATTTGAAGAAGCTTCATTTTCAATAAGAGCCATTAACAAAATCAACAACAAAGTTTCAACAACGACAGCCAGAATTAACGGTTATACAACGAGTGTTCTTGCTGACACGGGAAGATCGATTAATGTCGTTGATGCGAAGTGTCTCGGGAGAAATAAAAAAACAAAAGCATACGCCTTTGGACAGGAAAACCACTACCATCCAGTGTAAATTCACTGGATGCATAGAATCTGGAGAAAATTACAGCTGACTTTTACGTGATAAAAGGAAACACTGACTCAATCATGAGTCGTGATACAGCAGTGCAACTCGAAATATAAAGTCTGTGAAAACGGACAATATTCCAACCTTTGTAACAAGTACCCTAATGTGTTTAAATGGTTAGGAAAGTTACGGGACAGAACAATTAAACTTCATGTTGATGAAAATGTGGTTCCAACTACCCAACCGCACAGACGGATACCATTCCATGTTCGTGATAAGGTCCAAAAGGAACTCGAGAGGCTTGAACAAGAGGATGTAATCGAGAAGGCCGAGCAACCTACCCCATGGGTATCGCCAAAAGTTGTTGCACCCAAACCAAAAGCACCAAACGAAATCAGAATGTGTGTGGGTATGCAAAAAGCAAATGATGCGAAAAAAATGTGAGCGCCATTTGACCACTACAATTAATGACATCATCCTAAATCTGAACGGATCAAAGGTGTTTTCAAAGGTTGATTTGTACAACGGATTTCATCAATCAACTAGAACTAGCTGACGAATCGTGAAACTTAACCTGTTTTTAAACTTACGCCGGAAATGACAGGTACAAACGCTTAAACATCGGCGAGTCCGCGGCACCCGAGATTCTTCAGAATGAAATCCGACAAGTGCTGAGTGTACTAAGCGGCACAATGAACATTAGTGATAACATGACACAAACCTCGAAGCAGTTCTACAAAGGCTCTAGGAGAAAAACGTAACTATAAACAAACGCAAATGAGAGTTTGGAGTCATCAAAGTGTCGTTCTATGGGTATGTGTTCTCAGAATCAGGATTATCGGCTGATCTTGAAAAAGTTACAGCAATTCAAAACGTTGAGAGGCCGAAAAATCAAACTAAAGTCAGGAACTTCTTGGGAACGACAAATTACCTTTCACAGGTTCATTGAGACTTACTCCACAATCACAGAACGCCTCAGAAAACTGACAAGACAGAATACTCCTTTCTAATGGACTAGGGAACATGAGACTACATTGGTATCATTGAAGGCGCCATTGGCGAGCAGTACAGTTATGATATACTTTGATCCACGAAAAGACACAGAGCTTTGGGTAGATGCTAGCCCTGTTGGACTTTCGTGGATATTATTACAAGACAACAAAGTTGTTTCGCATGCAAGTCGCTCCTTGAGTACAGTCGAGCAGCGGTACAGCCAAACTGAACGCGAGGCACTGTCATGTGCGTGGGCGTTGTTTTACTACCGTTTGTACCTGTTTGGGAAGAAATTTACGCTGATCACTGACCATCGCCCACTCGAGTCAATATTCAACAATTCCAAACAAATTCACTCAGTGCGGCTCGAAAGATGGAGATTAAAATTGACCACTTACGATTTCAAGGTGAAATATCGCCCGGGGAAAATCAACATATCTGATTATCTGAGCAGACATCCTTATCATTCGCACGCGCGTGAAAATATTGCAGAGTATTATGTCAAATTTATTGCCGATAATGCCCTCCCGGAATCGCTTACGATGAAGGATGTTGCAGAGGCTACGAAAAGGGACTGTTCTCTAGCGTGTTTTCAATGCATTGCAAACAAACAAATGAGGCGGGCAGGAATGTAGCAAAACTGAAGATTTCCGTTGTTACGAGCAATTATCCAGAGAGCTAGCAATTATTAACACAATCAGTGGTTCTGTACTGCTACGCGGAACACGGCTCTAGCATACCAGAGACAATGAAACAGCAAGTAACAAAAATAGCTCACGGTAGTCACCAAGGCCTGTCGAAGACGAAAATGTTGTTAATGGAAAGCTGCTGGTTTCCTTACATGGACAAACGTGTCGATAACATGTGCATAAACTGTATCCTGTGCTTAGCGGCACCGCCAGAATCTACACCATATCCGATTTAAGTCAATGAACTACCACAAAACGTCTGGAGCGAAACCTCAATAGATTTGTGTGGACCATTCCCATCAGCAGACTACTGTATGGTGATCATTGATGATTACAGTGGATTACCAATAGTTGAGAAATTAAGTACACTTTCAGCGAAATCGGTTATACCAAAAATTCAGTCAACATTTGCTGTTTTCGGAATACCGTCCATTGTCGGGACTGACAAAAGACCGCCATTCAACGGCGAAATGTTCAGAGAATTTGTGGCGAACGAAGGGTTCGCACATAAGAAAATCTGTCCAGTACATCCAATGGGGAACGGAATCGTAGAAAGATTTATGAGCCCATTACAAAAGGCGATAAAGACAGCACATGCCGCAAAATAGAATGTGAAAAATGAACTAAATACATTCCTGCTGAATTATAGGAGCACGCCACACCCATCAACTGGTTTAGTCCCTGCTGAGATAATGTTCTCTCGAAAAATCAAAAGCAGATTACCTCAGTTCACTGTGAAGTCAAGCGACAAATACATCATGGAGCGGGATCGTCGATCAAAAATGAAAAACAAGGGTTATGCTGACCAGAAGCGAAAATCAAGGCCATGCACTCTAAACAAGGCGATCAGTTGTTGATAAAACAGCGGAGCAAAAACAAACTTGACACTCCGTTTAAAACAAACCATACAAAAGTCGTGTCCTGCAAGTGGTCATATGATAACGGTCAGGCATGATCGTCTGGTTACACGAGATGCTTCAGATTTCAAGGTCGTAAGTGCAAGACCAAATTCAACAACTCCAATTAGCGGCAGTGAATGCTCACATGGTAGGCCCCCGGATGACCACACAAAGTGACCAGTGCTGAAACGGAGAATTCCAGCGCGATATCTGGATTAATTAATATAGTGTTGTGTAGTGTTACGCTGCAGGTCCATAATAATACCTGCACGGAAAGTAATCATCTCTGTCTCCATATCTCATCTAATTCTGGAATTATCATACAGAAGTGTAAGCTAATTGAAACGCTTTATCAATTTGCCAATTTGTGTAAAAAGTCTCATTATTTGCTGGACTCAGACATCGAATTTAATTTCGTGCTTAAAATAACAGGTTATAATAACACCTGCTTGTACATCAAAACTTGCACTCAGTGCTAATAATCATCGTTTTCAGCTCTTTTCTGTGGGCAGCCGTCACCGCCAAATTACAGTAATCAAATAACGTAGTATGAAATGAAACGATTTAACCCAACAAATGAAATGATAAATTCAGATTCTAAATGACGTTTTATTAAATGAAATTATTTAAAGAACTAAACGGAATGATAAATTCAGATTCCAAATGACGTGGTATTAAATGAAATGACGTAGTATGAAATGAAATGATTTAACCCAACAAATGAAATTATTTGAAGAACACAACGGAATGATGAATTCAGATTCCAAATGACGTGGAATTAAATGAAATGATATGAGATGAAATGATTTAACCCAACAAATGAAATGACGAATTCAGATTCCAGATGACGTGGTATTAAATGAAATGAATTAACCCAACAAATGAATTGATGAATTCAGATTCCAAATGATGTGGTTTTAAATTAAATGATTTGAAGAGCAAAATGGAATGATGAATATAGATTGCAAATGACGTGGTGTTAAATGAAATGTATGGAAAGCAAACGGTTTAGCAAAGTCAGACTGAGAACAGCAATACAATTTAAGGTCAAACTGCAAATCATTTAGCGAAAAACCAAAATACACAGGGTGGCGCTGTTATCCATGACATATGGTGTCAATACGCCCAAACTTATAATCTACAGGCGCGTTTACAGCATTCGGCTGAGATTTTTGCAGACAACACTCGGACAGCCAAGATACGTGTAATTATCGATACTAAGAGAAACCTATAAGGTAAGTGTTTCTTTCCATAAGATATAAACAACAATTATATTTTCCAATCAGCATAAAATGCCTTGATCCACATTATTGAATGTACGTGTATTTTTTAAAAAAAAAATAATTTCCCCCTTGCACTGCGCCAGCTTCCAAGGCTTCAACAATCCTAGATCTATCGGTTAAGGAGATTAAATTATCATCATAATTATCATCGTCATCGTCATCAACATCATCATTGTTATTGTTGTTGCTATTATTATTATTATTATTAAGGAGGTCCTGTGGAGACGACATGCATGAGCCTGGAAGCTCTACATCAGAGATAAAAATGATCGAAGTGCGGGAAATGGATCAGCAAGAGGTGGTTTAAAAGGCATATCACACTGCACGAGTTATGGGTCATGAAAGATATTACCCGACAGCGACACCATGACACTTACATCATCGACCTTGCGAAGGGCATATTTTATTCACGGAAGAGTTTGCGAGGTGGTCGATTCATACATGTAAAGAAAACATTATCTGGTCCTGATTGCGGTGCTTTCTGTGAAAATAGTGACTGTCTACAATGGTACGAAGTCGCAAAACGTGGGACACATGACCTACGACTGACTGTTCCCATGTTCTATCCGTACAGTATGCAAAACCCGGGATGGAACAAGATCTCTCACCCAAATCTATGCAGGTTACTGGCAAACTCACAATGCCAGTGAGAGCACTAAGACTGCAAGATGTTAATGCATACAAATTTATGAAGTTGCTAAATAACACAAATGTTAACGTAATTTGTAGGTTAAGTAAATTTATATAACCGATACTTAAATCAATGTGTACCCTGGTAAACTCAAAGCAGTTATGTATATTATTTGTTAACCCCATTTTGCGGCATGTTTCAAAATATTTATCAGAATATCTTTCTTTCTATCCTTCTCTTTTCTACCTTTGATTATCCGCTACACCACAATCATTAATAATTAGTATTCATACTTAATCTCATATGTATATTGTTAGACATAAGTTGGCAATAAAGTTCTATTCTGGTCTGGCAGTACATGGTCTCTGAGGATGGATTCAAGAGTAGGAATCTACTCGAACAATATGCATGGCAGATGTCGCATGAATCTACTCGAAATATGCATGGCAGATGTCGCATGAATCTACTCGAAATATGCATGGCAGATGTCGCATGTATACTTCTACAAAATGTATTGTAACTGGGAAATCCGCGCGCTCCCATTATCTGCCGCCATGTGTCAGTCGTGTTTCAGTCAAGGGTTTATTATTCAATAGTCCAAATGGACCACTGCCCACTCTCAAGCAAGATTCAGCTTGATTTATGATATGGTAACGTCAGAGGTACTAAGCTTGTCTGTCTATAAAGCCGTTTGGTTCAATGAGGGTATGTCATCGTGTACCCTTTTACTCTATAGCATGTAAAATTCAAAATGTTATAACTTCACTGACTCTGTTCTGTCTCGTTTTATAGTTTTTGATCTACCCTCACCACATACAAGCAACCAAAAAACAATGGGCATTGTTAAATTCTGGAGCGATATTGACACCATTTTCATCATTAGAGGGGTCACAAAGGTTCATCATCATCATCAACCTTTATTTCCTCTTTTCAGAGATAAGGATGCAAACAAAGGAAAAAGAAAATAATATTGGATTAGTTATATACAATTAATAGAGGTGTACATGAGAGGAGCCTCTTAGAAGCGCAGCTTCCCTATGAGGATTCTTATATGAGGATACTATACTTATTAAAAAGTACGATGCACTCTTGTGCAATCCTCAGATACGTAATTATTGTCACACATCATCGTTATTTTACAGAAAACAATATTTCATATGTAATATCAAAAAATAGCATGCATGAAGACATGATTATCAAGATTTCTACGATCAAATGTCTCCCAAATCTTGATAATTTGAAAATCGATCTTATTACTATGAAAAGAATCCATGAATTACAGTTGCAGAGAACACTGAGACAGACATTATACAATTTCTTAGTATCTAGGGCTCGTCTAAGCCGATATCGTTGGGAAATTCCCTACCCAGGAGATGTTGAATAAATTCTTCATCTGATATATTAGGAAGGAACACGCCAAGACGAATGTCAAAGTTATTTATAATATGTGTCCAAAATATATCTAGTTGTCGCACAGTGCTCTGACAGCAAATACTTGCATGGATTATTACATCTGTGTAAAAAATAATTGCAGTATTTACAAACTTGCATAGTATTATTTGGAACAGTTATCAGAACATTTGCAAGGGATGTAATTAACTGTAACTCTCTTGCTGTTTTTGGAGTTTGCCATAAAATTGAGGCTTTTATAGAAGTATGAACATTTTTGAATCTTTTGTAGGAAATGTCAGTATGGCACAAGTTTGTAAAGCGATCGTTTTCATATTTATGAGTAGCATGTCTTATAATTTGTTTCCATTGTATTTTTCCTGGAAATATTTTGTCTCTAACAAAAATTTTAATAAATTCATAAATATTATATTTCAGCAAAATGCTACATATATCTCGAAAAATGTGAAAATTATTGCAATAACAACAAGAAAAAAAAGAAAAAAAGAATGGAAATAATGTAACCCATCAAAGTTAGAATGCAAAAAATGCAACCTATCAAGGTTATGTTTATTGAAAATTCACATTTTTAAGTCTAGTGGCTATATAGAGAAAGAAGATACTGATGGGCATCATTCATTTCACGGGAACCGGCATTATTTTCTTAATTCTGCGGTGTCATACGTCTAACATCGACTGGCAATTTGTGATGTTATTCATATCCTATTCTTCTTCTTCTTCTTTTTTTTTTTTAAATTTTAAAGTTTGTTTTGCAATTTGATCCATAAACATAAAAGATCATATCAATGACGTCCGTAAATGGAGTTCATTAAAATTATATATGTGTCAATCTGTCGCCTTATCTATTTGTTTTTTTATGATGGCCACAACAATTTTGAAAAGAAAAATTACTTTAATCGTCGACTTTTAATTTGTTTTTTATATATTTGTAGCAAGATTTGCAATTTTGTGGATTAATAGTAATTTGTGAAATTTATTTTCACTGCGTTGTCTTTTCTTCGCATTTCCTGGAAAATACTAAGAACGTTGTGAATTTTGTAAAAAGCTGATATAATTGGCCTTACTCTGATTATAATTACATAATGTTATGTAGCATGTAACAATTTGTTTCAGAAAGAAAAGCAAATGTGCTCTAAAGAAAGTCCACAAAAATAAACTTTCGGGTAGAGAATTTTAAGATTATTAAATTTAAGGCTTTTTATGGAGTTTTTGCCCCTGAATGTGTGGATGTTTTTCAAGTTTTTGTGTTCAAAATGTTAAGGAAATCGAGATGTCCCATGGTAATTTTCTGAATATTTATTACTTCATCTTGCAATAGTTTCATATACAAGAGCCAAATTTGTAAAAAAATGCAAAAGAACATTGAGGAATTTTTAAAATGGACAGTATTACGATATAAATTTCGATCATAAAAGTTAACACTTTTTCGTAATCCGTCTGTATATATGTAAGTTACAAAATTATATAACAAATAGCAATCTTTCCACCGGATCTATAAGAGATCGTTTTTGTCAAGGAGCAGTTATAGAGGAAAGAAACCTGGCAAAGCAGTTGCAGCAAATCTTAGAAACTGACCACGTGCTTTCGAGAAGTACGGATCCCTTTTCCAAGGAAGTCGATACAAAATAATTACAAACAAACACAAAAACGGTAACAGCATATCAGTTTACACACTATTATGTTATTGAAACCAATCAAAGAATATATATATATATATATATATATATATATATATATATATATATATATATATATATATATATATATATATATATAATACCTATAAGAAAAAATCCCTACGATTCTGAACACGAGTCCCTGGACGAAAAGAATTTCCAGGATTTTAAGATAAGACCATTTCTTCCTTTTACCTTTCGAGTGTTGATACCATTTCTGATATTCTTCAGCGATAAGAAAATTTCGGATTAGCTGCTGTGGTGCACATATTGGATGTCAGCTTGGCACCATTTTCATTTAGGGCAAAGTAGACATTATCAGAAGTCTTTTGGTGAAAACCCCATGTCAATATGATCAGCCATTCAGGGGGAGTAGAGACAACTAGATTTTTTTTAGACAGTCGTCGTAGCAGTCATATTGGATTATGACTGGCACCATTTTCATTTAGGACCAACTAGGTGTCGCAAGAAATCTATTGGTGAAAACCCCGTGTTGATATATCCATCCCTTTGGGAATAGTAGAGATAACAATATTTTCAAGATATGACTTTCCTTTCAAGAGTAGCAATAACAAAATTTTCAAGATTGCTGCTGTGGTGGTCATATTGGATGTCCAAGCAGCACCATTTTCATTTGAGACCAACTAGACATCATAAGAAGTCTTGTAGTCAAAATCCCATGTTGATATGACCATCCATGTAGGAGGAGTAGCAATAACACGATTTTCAATATGGCCACTGTGGTGGCCATATTGGACATCTGATCGATACTATTTTTATTTACGACCAACTAGACATCATAAGAAGGCTTTTAGTGAAAACCCTATGTTGATATGACCATTTGTTTAGGACAAGTATCAATAACAAGATTTTCAAGATGATCTCTGTGGCGGCCACATTGGATGTCCGAGCTGCACCATTTTTATATAGGACCAACTAGACCATGGGATAAATGTGTATGTAAAGTTTCATGGCAATCATCCAAGTAGTTTAGGAGGAGTAGCGATAACAAATTTGTGCTAACGGACGGACGACAGACGACGGACCATCCCATAAACTCTTCTTATCTATGACCAGTAGAGCTAAAATCACGAATACATGTATTGATGAAAAGATTCAAATTTGGAAAAATGTTATCAGTCAAATTTACATTTTCAAATTCCATAATATATCTAATTTCAGGGTTGCTGATAGTTACGTCCTGTATGTAGCGCTGAAGGAACCCATGTCATGTATGGTATGTGAATACCTCCAATGTCCATAGGAACTGGCACATAAACAATGTACCATGACTGAATTCAGTTCACGGAGCTGATGTGGGAGCCCCAAATTGATCACATAATCTCTCTTTGTGTTTGTTAGCTTATAGATGCCAGTAAGCAGAGACGTTGGACGATATGTTTAAGTGATAAACTTATAATTTTGCCTGGTGTATATAAGACGTTAAATAGGACTTCAAATAACGACTCATTAAGCGCATTGTGAAACATATAATTTTAGTTGACAATGTTTGTGGTTTAAAACAGAAATGACCTTATCCAGAATTAATTTTTTAAATGATTAAGATATTATTTATCTTTAAGATTTAAAAAGAGTATCGTAGTGTTAGAGTTCTAGAAATCAAACTACATGAGAGAAATATATGAAAACGATACATTAATATTGACATTACAGCAGTTGGAATATATCAGATTGGTCAAGTTTGTAGAGTTTGTTTTATCTATTCAAAAGCATGGTAAAGAAAGTAAGAGCATTTTCCAAATGTGTTGACCTTTTTAATCTGCAAAAGTGAATAAAATATTGTCTTCTGTAGAGTAAGTTGACAAATTGATGGGAGAACATTTGATCATATATATATATATATATATATATATATATATATATATATATAGAGAGAGAGAGAGAGAGAGAGAGAGAGAGAGAGAGAGAGAGAGAGAGTCATCCAATTATAGCGATGAAAATTGGTTTCCAGATTTGAAATCGAAATTAATTGCAAACCAAAGGGAAACAGATTTCTAGTAGGTAACTATATACTTGAATAATATTGATAACGCTAACGCTTACAAGGAATAGGCAAATGTACACCTAAAGATGTTAGATGTTAGCGCTGTTGATTATTTTTTATAGTCTGCATGTGGATTCGCTTTGATCCATGATTTTCACACATACACACACACACATATATATATATACATATATATATATATATATATATATATATATATATATATATATATATATATATATAAGAGAGAGAGAGAGAGAGAGAACTGCAAAACTACCATCCTCTGGATTTTAATATTGAACGGCAAAGCGAAGATTCCATTTGGCAAGAAAATATTTGACAAATAGGAGAATATGAAAGTTTTTAGAAGGCAACGATTTCCTATCTGAGGTATAAGCAGGATTCAGAAATGGTTTCTCTACCAAGGACAATGTCATGATACTGTACACTTTAGTTGAATATCTACCAAGGTACAATGTCATGATACTGTACACTTTAGTTGAATATCTACCAAGGACAATGTCATGATACTGTATGCTTTAGTTGAATATCTACCAAGGACAATGTCATGATACTGTATGCTTTAGTTGAATATCTACCAAGGACAATGTCATGATACTGTACACTTTAGTTGAATATCTACCAAGGACAATGTCATGATACTGTATGCTTTAGTTGTCTCTATACCAAGGACAATGTCATGATACTGTACACTTTAGTTGAATATCTACCATGGACAACGTCATGATACTGTATGCTTTAGTTGTCTCTATACCAAGGACAATGTCACGATACTGTGCACTTTAGTAGAATATCTACCAAGGACAATGTCACGATACTGTATGCTTTAGTTGAATATCTACCAAGGACATTGTCATGATACTGTATGCTTTAGTTGTCTCTATGCCAAGGACAATGTCACGATACTGTAAACTTTAGTTGAATATCTACCAAGGACATTGTCATGATACTGTATGCTTTAGTTGTCTCCATACCAAGGACAATGTCATGATACTGTATGCTTTAGTTGTCTCCATACCAAGGACAATGTCATGATACTGTATGCTTTAGTTGTCTCCATACCAAGGACAATGTCATGATACTGTATGCTTTAGTTGTCTCCATACCAAGGACAATGTCATCATACTGTACACTTTAGTTGTCTCTATACTAAGGACGATGTCATGATACTGTATGATTTAGTTGTCTCCATACCAAGGACAATGCCATGATACTGTACACTTTAGTTGTCTCTATACCAAGGACGATGTCATGATACTGTATGCTTTAGTTGAATATCTTCCAAGGACAATGTCATGATACGGTACACTTTAGTTGAATATTTAACTGCAAGCAAAGAAAAATATAGTATGCACTTTGGTCTAACTTATTGTCCTCTGGCGTATCTGGGAAATGATTTAAACTTATACGCGATCTTTATAAAAAATATTAAATATTGTATTAATATTAATGATAACTATGTACGCTGTTTTGTTGTGATATATGAGTATGGCAAGGACACACTCGATCGACCGTATTATTTTCCATTTATCTCAATAATTTGGAGTCTTTCATACAAGGGTATCGATTGAAATGCATAATGTTGATGCAATTGATACCTATTATAATGTATTGATTCAACGTATGCAGATTATACTATATACATTGCTAAGGATATGCAATAGATGATCCATTGTTGTTGTTGTTGTTTTTTGTGTATGTGGTGACGGTGTGTGTGTGTGTGTGTGTGTGTGTGTGTGTGTGTTGGGGAGGGGGATGACCTGCAAATTAACACTTAACGGTGAGAAGACAAGGATTGTAGCTCTTGGAAAGAGTAGCCAAAAAGCTTAATAATAGCAAATTTCAGGAGAAAACCTACGGCAGTAAAAGCTTATAAATATTTGGGTTTTTCTAATGTTTTTTTCTTCAAATCATGGCAATTGTGTATCGGTGAAAAAGAACTTAGTTCAAGAAACAAAGTACTGTTATTACTGAGTAAGCATATCCGTAATTTGATCTTACCAGTTGACTATCAGCTTTAATTAATGTACCATAAATATATTATCCATTCTCACCTATGGCTGTGAAATCTGATGATTTGAAACGTTTTATTAAATTGCCAAAGTACATCCGGAATTTGTAACCTGTATCTTATGTGTTAAAAATTGTGCCCCGCAATAAATGATTTATTGCAAGTTTTCATGACACCCATCATCTAATTATCATCTAATCATGACGACTATCTTTTTGGTCAAAATTAATTACAGTAAAAATATCAGGTATTTTATACAGATTATTCCTTAAAAAAACTAATTAATTTTTAATATAGAAAAAAAAATTGGGACCAAATTATTACCTGTCAAGTCCATCTTATTCGCCTTGCAAATCTTTAGTCACCGTAAAGAAAATGTTACTGATCAATTGAAACAACATTGGAAATTTGATAATAATACCACATGAGCTCTTATAACAAATGGAATATTTAAAACTATTTAAATTTAGAAAATTATTTCCAATTCGTGCCCTCACAATTTAGTAAAACACTTGCAAAGTTTAAAACTGGTAACAGTAGATTTCCAATATTTAAGGGGCATCAGAATGATATGCCTAGGAAAGAAAGAAAATGTCTGCTATGTAGAAATTAATACAATAAAAAGTCGATTATCCGGACCCTTCGGGAGACATAAAATATTCTCTGGATAATCGGTAGTCAGGATGATCTAATTTTGGTTAAAAAGTTGAACTGTGAATGGAAGTATCTGGATTAAATGGGTCCCTTAATTGTACGTTTGACTGTATATGTATCAGTAATTAAATAAATATTCATGTTCTGTAGACATTTCATATGTTTAGCAGCAGAAAATGTATAAACAATAAAAATATAATAGACTATCCATGATGGAATGATGACGTAGTTGTGATGGTGGTCATTTTATGTGGGGTATTGTCAACACAAGTTTCAAAGGGCTTTCATCAAGGTAAACTCGGCTGACAGTGATCCTATTCAACATGTGCCGGTAAGTGATTAACTTTTATCATCCGTTAAGTCACCATTGATCGTTGATCGTCAGTTAATCACTTAGGCTTGAACTATAGAACGCCTTTGATCGGACAGTACGAATCTTTAATAATTCTTCGTTAGATTGGGATTTGAAAATGACAAATTAAATATTGCCATAGCGGCACTCACTTAGCCACAAGCGGCTGCAACAAAAAACTTTCTTTTGTATTTCCTTCCACCTCCTCCCTTCTAATTACATTTATTTTTTAACTTTTACAAGATAATTTAGTTATTCATAATGCTATTGGAGTTTTAATTGTATGAGATTATATTGGATTGTGTTTGTTTATGATTTCTGTTACTTTGTTCTATTTTGACGTCGTTTAGGCAAATTAGTTTAATTTATAGATGCATGTACATTGTAAAAAGCTAAAAATTCGGTGCGAATAATCTGAATAATCGATGTTTTACTTTATATTGGTGATGGTTTCCATTGTTTATGATTTTTTTCAATCACAAGCAAAATCGTTCTTTGAAAAATGCAGTTTATACTAGACCAAATAATTCGAAAGGTACACAAATTATGACTACATATAATGTGAGACTGTTACTACTGACAAGGAGGTTTATACATATTGGGCTAAATTGTTTTTTCTCCCAGATACTGTGTTCATATATACTTGTATTTGTCACAAAATCAGCTAACCCGCTACTTTTTAGTAAATTTATCATATATATATATATATATATATATATATATATATATATAAATATATATATATATATATATATATATATATACACACACACACACTTCAATGGTGTTGAAACATTTTGTCTAAACTTAGAAATACTGATAAACCAAAACTCTAGGTCTACATATCTGATGACAAATAGGAATTATGGCAAAACGTAAATAGTTATGACAAGAAAAAATGGAATCTTCGGGGAAAGGGGTTGACAGTGTTCCTGCACGTGTAACAAGCGCTAAATTTTCAGCTTCCTATAAACTTTCAGAAGTGTACCTACGCTAAAGTAGTGCAAATGTTGTGGGTACAAAACAGCCTATTATTCCCGTGTATGTTATTGTAGTTATTTATTATATAGTATTATGAAAAATAATTTTATAATGTAACAGGTATACATTCTTGTTTACATACTCTTTCCAGCCTAAGTCCCCTGTTGATAATAACATTAACTCGCCCGAATTTGAAAACAGTGATAATTATAAGACACACACACACACACATACATATGCATTTGGCAATTAATAATATCGAGTCGGATTTTGTCAATCTTTCTTATCAAAGACTCGATCATAAGACAGAAAGATGTAACATTAATTTATATACTAACAAAATCACCGTTTTGCAGTCAGTTACATACGGTCAGTCCGATAATAAAGCTGATGATAAGAAAAAGAACATTGACAAACATCTACTTAACCAAGTTTAATTGAATTAATAAATTTATTATAAGTCAATAAACGGTACCATTTATTAACATTACATACAAGGCATATATGCACATGAGAAAATGTTATTTATTATTTTTATTCACTTGTGCATAATACATACATTTACATATTTTTAGCTCGATAAATTACACATTCAGATTCTCTTTTGCTTAAATGTACAAATTCAATAAATAAATAGTTAAACACGCAAAGTACACATACCCACACGCTAAATACAGAACGTTTACACAAAACTTGTATTTAAATTAGTAATTCAAATAGCATAAACCATAAATATTAACACTACATATTATATGTATAATAACGTCACACATGTTCCTTATCAATATTACTGAATCTCTACATGAATTTTTATATAGCGTCTATATTCAAGTATTGTTGGCTGAAACAACCCACATATGTGGGCCGAATCGGCCCGGTTGACATAGTGAGCCGAAACAACCCGACCGAATCGACCTGGGCCGAACTTATTTTGGGCGCGAAATGACCTGTACCCGTCCAACCCCAAATGACCTCGAAATGAATGATAGACAATCCGGCCCAACTTGGACCTAAATTAAGACAATTCGGCCCAACTTGAAAGACAATTCAGCCCAACTCGAAAGTCAGTTCGGCCCAACTTAACAATACAAATGTGACAATAGTTTAACTATCTTGATATTCTTTAAAAAAAATTATTAATACTCAGTAACGTACATATATATGATAGAAAACACAAACTGACATATCTTGCGCATTCTAATTAAGATATTTTTATACATTTATTTTGTATGCTAAAAATTAAATCCACCCGCACAACGACATGCACAGCTTAAGTCTTCGGTCAAATTGTCAATATTGTTTTATGAAACAATAATACTTAATATGTATACATATTCAAATAGATTTGTACAATATTCTACACAATACTTATACATTTTTCTAAGACTGGTAACACCGTCCATGAGATATTATCACAAATATATTAAATTTTAGGCTTCATGTTGTAACACTACTACACATTAGACACACTCGATTGCACATGGCTTTATAAAATATAGACCATGTATTTGTTACAAATTAGCGAGAATAGTAGAGGCGTGTCATAGGCCTTTAGCACACTAGTCCGACTTTGATAAGGATACTTCAAAAGGCTTCTTGTGATCAACTTTTAATGGATACTTACTTGTTTTGTTTTCTTTTTAGCATCAATATAATTAGACGCTCTGTAATTTTATTAATCGGCGAAAAGAGTCGAAAATCAAAGACCCTTAATACCCATGACATGTGTTTCATTAAGTTTTTCATGGATATACTTCAAAGGGGCTGTGGTCATGTTTTTACATCTTTTAATTGATACATCCTTCAAATTCGTTTTTTGTGTAATATGTGTCGAGCGCAGGCATATATAACTATAGAACAAACCGAATGCATGTTTAGTATTTCTGATTTAGCTCGTGTCTAACTATTGTACTGCATGGTTTGTCGATCCTGATTTTATTTAATAATATTAGACTTTAAGAGTTATAGTGTGTGTCTGTATCTTGTAAGTTCAAACAATGAACTATCCCTGTATTCAGTGCGTTAAGGAGGTGAAGACTCGTCAACAGGCCGTGGAATGTGCCTGGTGCCATTGATGGCAACAAAGGACATGTGGCACAGGTGAGAATAACTTGTACATAATCCTAGAATTTCTAACACAAGTCCTAATAAATTAAGTTCTGAATACATTTTAGTGGTATTTCAAATAATTTCCAACGCTGAAGGTGTTGATGTGCCTGTAGTGGCCTGTAATCTCGAATGTACTAATGTACCAATGGTCTGAATTGTAATGATGTGCCAAGTCTTTTGCTGAATCACAATAATATAATCCAAGATTTCCTTATTCGAATTCACTATAATTCCAAGTTAATGTCTCTTTCCAAGAATATTATTGAGCACTTTGTATTTCCCCGGGCGCAATTTACCATAAGTACGGCACTGACTCGCGGAGAAATATAAACTATGTATTAGTTCTTTACAGAATGCCCGGCTTTCGTTAGAAACAGAATGAACTTGATTTTGGACAAGGTCAACTACAAATTACAATTTTATAAAACCCATAATGATAGAGAAAAAACTAACAAATACAAATTAAATATACATAACAATTTTGTGACTAACTGTACTGTGATTTGGTATCGATAAAATAATCTTAATATTTGTTTTCAGGGATTTCCTTAAAAGTGTATCGAGAGGCATTGAAATCGGGTCGGTTGACCTTCATCTGCAGTCCATGCGTTCTGCCCATTCGTGAAAAAATGAGCGAGCCAGCAGATGACACCGATTAACCGATGACGCATGAGCTTAGCGTAAGTTAAAAGGAAGTATCGGTTTCCTAATACGATAATTTTAATAACTTAATTCATTAACTTTCACCAGTCGCTGATGTCACAGCGTCTAACGATGAGGAGCCGCCGACGCGATAGCTTAGCATAATTTAAAAACCAATACAGCTTTGTATACCCTAAGATGATAATAACTGCATTAAATCAACTACCTATAGAGTTGTGTATTGTAAGAATTTACTACCTATATAGTTGTATATTGTAAGAATCTACTACCTACATAGTTGTATATTGTAAGAATTTACTACCTATAGGTATATAGTTGTATATTGTAAGAATCTACTGCCTATATAGTTGTATATTGTAAGAATTTACTGCCTATATAGTTGTATATTATAAGAATTTACTACCTACATAGTTGTATATTGTAAGAATTTACTGCCTATATAGTTGTATATTATAAGAATTTACTACCTATATAGTTGTATATTGTAAGAATTTACTACCTACATAGTTGTATATTGTAAGAATTTACTACCTACATAGTTGTATATTGTAAGAATTTACTGCCTGTATAGTTGTATATTATAAGAATTTACTACCTATATAGTTGTATATTGTAAGAATTTACTACCTATTGTTATGTATGATGTTTATATAATATTATAAATATTTTAGGAAATTATAAATGTTTCTTCACTTTAATATTTGCTTAAATCTTAATGTTTATCAGGAAAAACATGTTTAACTAGTGTCCTTGAATTAGGTTGTTTTGATCAATATGTTTTCTCAATTTGAAGGTCAAGGTTGAATTTTGTTTACAGGTAGAATTCCATTAAGATGACTCATATTCTAGAACATTCTGTCATGTGACCAATCTTTATATATACCATGTTTGGTGGACATTTTTTTCAGTTTCGACATTACCATCAGTCTTGTAAAGAGCTATTACAGTTGTGAAAATTCATTCCAAATTCTAAGAGAGGAATTATTTTAAATATTCATTGGATTATAACAGTGCTCATAAACTTTTGGATTTTGGATTTTTAATTGATGATTTTGGAATTTAACTGAACTTATTCAGAGATTTTGGAATACTTCATTTTGACATCAGCACATCAAGATTTCTAGTACATCAGGACTTTGGAGACCATTAGCACATCATAACATTCAAGGACACAGCCGTGAATTCGGAACATTCTATATTTAGGACTTGTGATTAGAACAATCATTCTTATTGGATTATTAGGATTTCAAAACACATTACTGTAAGTGACTTTTTGATTTTTCATTTTAATTATCTAGTAATAAATTGCTTGTTGATTTTTACTTGATTTGTTGGTTTCACTTTCTTTCTGTTACATTTTTCTTAGACCATAGAGTCGTAACACTATATAGTTGTATATTGTAAGAATTTACTAATTATATAGTTGTATATTGTAAGAATTTACTAATTATATAGTTGTATATTGTAAGAATTTACTACCTATATAGTTGTATATTGTAAGAATTTACTAATTATATAGTTGTATATTGTAAGAATCTACTAATTATATAGTTGTATATTGTAAGAATTTACTACCTATATAGTTGTATATTGTAAGAATCTACTACCTATATAGCTGTATATTGTAAGAATCTACTACCTATATAGTTGTATATTGTAAGAATCTACTACCTACATAGTTGTATATTGTAAGAATTTACTAATTATATAGTTGTATATTGTAAGAATCTACTACCTATATAGTTGTATATTGTAAGAATCTACTAATTATATAGTTGTATATTGTAAGAATCTACTACCTATATAGCTGTATATTGTAAGAATCTACTACCTACATAGATGTATATTGTAAGAATCTACTACCTACATAGTTGTATATTGTAAGAATTTACTAATTATATAGTTGTATATTGTAAGAATCTACTACCTATATAGTTGTATATTGTAAGAATTTACTACCTATATAGTTGTATATTGTAAGAATTTACTACCTACATAGTTGTATATTGTAAGAATCTACTGCCTATATAGTTGTATATTGTAAGAATCTACTGCCTATAGAGTTGTATATTGTAAGAATCTACTGCCTATATAGTTGTATATTGTTAGAATCTACTGCCTATAGAGTTGTATATTGTAAGAATCTACTGCCTATAGAGTTGTATATTGTAAGAATCTACTGCCTATATAGTTGTATATTGTAAGAATCTACTGCCTATATAGTTGTATATTGTAAGAATTTACTACCGTTTTAGTTGTATATTGTAAGAATCTACTTCCTATATAGTTGTATATTGTAAGAATCTACTACCTATATAGTTGTATATTGTAAGAATTTACTACCTATATAGTTGTATATTGTAAGAATTTACTACCTACATAGTTGTATATTGTAAGAATCTACTGCCTATATAGTTGTATATTGTAAGAATCTACTGCCTATAGAGTTGTATATTGTAAGAATCTACTGCCTATATAGTTGTATATTGTTAGAATCTACTGCCTATAGAGTTGTATATTGTAAGAATCTACTGCCTATATAGTTGTATATTGTTAGAATCTACTGCCTATAGAGTTGTATATTGTAAGAATCTACTGCCTATAGAGTTGTATATTGTAAGAATTTACTAATTATATAGTTGTATATTGTAAGAATCTACTACCTATATAGTTGTATATTGTAAGAATTTACTACCTATATAGTTGTATATTGTAAGAATTTACTACCTACATAGTTGTATATTGTAAGAATCTACTGCCTATATAGTTGTATATTGTAAGAATCTACTGCCTATAGAGTTGTATATTGTAAGAATCTACTGCCTATATAGTTGTATATTGTTAGAATCTACTGCCTATAGAGTTGTATATTGTAAGAATCTACTGCCTATAGAGTTGTATATTGTAAGAATCTACTGCCTATATAGTTGTATATTGTAAGAATCTACTGCCTATATAGTTGTATATTGTAAGAATTTACTACCGTTTTAGTTGTATATTGTAAGAATCTACTTCCTATATAGTTGTATATTGTAAGAATCTACTACCTATATAGTTGTATATTGTAAGAATTTACTACCTATATAGTTGTATATTGTAAGAATTTACTACCTACATAGTTGTATATTGTAAGAATCTACTGCCTATATAGTTGTATATTGTAAGAATCTACTGCCTATAGAGTTGTATATTGTAAGAATCTACTGCCTATATAGTTGTATATTGTTAGAATCTACTGCCTATAGAGTTGTATATTGTAAGAATCTACTGCCTATATAGTTGTATATTGTTAGAATCTACTGCCTATAGAGTTGTATATTGTAAGAATCTACTGCCTATAGAGTTGTATATTGTAAGAATCTACTGCCTATATAGTTGTATATTGTAAGAATCTACTGCCTATATAGTTGTATATTGTAAGAATTTACTACCGTTTTAGTTGTATATTGTAAGAATCTACTTCCTATATAGTTGTATATTGTAAGAATCTACTACCTACATAGTTGTATATTGTAAGAATTTACTACCTATATTGTTGTATATTGTAAGAATTTATTAGTTATTAGAACATCTTATGGCGAACTAATACGTTGCGCTGGCGACCGTCGCTTATATCATTATACCTTGGTGAGCCAACAGTCTTTGGTTTAAATTTCAGCGTTTGTAAATAAGCATTACACGTATATATGTTGTTTTTGGTTTGTATGCACAACTCATTTCGTCCTTCCGTCCTCAGGCTCCAGTTGCTGACGGTCAACGAATCATATGATGAACAGCCGCCAGCGCTGGAGCTTAGCGTAAGTAGCAATAGAGTAAGAAATTGTTGTTCATTCCGCGGTAATTCTCAGTTTGCGAGTAGCTGATTATAGAATTGCAAAATGTATATTTTGAAAGAAAAGACGGGAAATCGCACTATAGAAACTTTGTATCTATAATATTTCAATACTTCAAAATTCACCACTAATTGATCCATCTTATTATTTGAATTATATAAATTTAATTATTAGGTGCAATGTTGCCGATCAAGCAGATTGTTTTATTTTTTAAAAATAGTATTAATTTTTTTTATAGATCTCTGATGTTACCCACTCGTGGACAAATGTAATTCCTGTTGCTGAGTCAATGACAATGGACGCTGATCCCTTTTTAGAGAACACCATCATAGACAACCCTGGCTCATCTTTTGACATACCAAACAGAAGCATTTAAAAAGTAAACCCCATCGACCAGTCTACCTTTGATATAACGAACAGGTCTTCGATTCAACTACACGAAGAAACGCAAGAAAAATAAATACTTTGTTGTGTGATCTTTTCTTCCAAACAAACGTGCATACTGTTAATAGACGTTAATTGATGCAACGTTATTATTTTGATAAATTGTATCTCGATACAAAAAGCGAAAGATGAAACTTATTTAAATTTTTCAAAATCGATGCTCACATTGAAAATATTTTGTAACACGAAATCAAGTGCGTTTGTTTATTCACAGCCTTATGTACCGGTATATGCAATGACACATTTATTCTTTTTCTTATTGTAGTTCTCCGACAGATGACTCCATCAAAACAGAGAACTCTGTGACAGAGGCTGTTGTTACGTACACAGTCGTCGACATGGATACAGAGAGAGGCAAGAGAAAACTTATCTCTAGTGATGGTTACGCATATACAGTAAAGAGACAGAACAAAGCAACTACAGAATGGCGTTGCAGCATCCGCAACAAGGTCACTGCCTGTCCTGTCATCATCCGACAGCAGGGTGACTCATTCATTATGCTACACCCGACACATATGGGCAGAATACAATCATGTCTTTACTGAAGCACAGGCAGGATTTAGAAAAAACATGAGTACAGTTGACAATATTTTAATTTTACATGGGCTTATCTCACATATCATTAATCAAGGTAAAAAATTATTTTGTGCGTTTATTGATTTCACCAAAGCGTTTGATTATATAGTAAGGGATAACGTATGGTATAAACTAATAAAGTTTGGTTTAAGGGGAAATATTTTAGATATAATCAAATCAATGTACAGCAATGTAAAGTCAAGAATTAAATATGATAATAAGTTAAGTGATGAATTCTCTTGTATTCTTGGTGTCAGGCAAGGTGCATGTTTATCACCATTTCTGTTTTAAATATTTGTAAATGACTTAGAGGAAGAGTTTGCCATGCATGGTATTGAAGGTATAGATATTGGCATGTTACATCTTTTTATTCTTTTATACGCAGATGACATTACAATCTTTTCAGGTTCGCCCGAAGGTCTTCAATCCGGGTTAAATTATTTGAAAGATTATTGTGCTAAGTGGAAACTTGTGGTGAACACCTCAAAAACAAAGGTTATGATTTTCAGAAAAGGTGGTACTTTACCTAGAAATATGGAATTCACTTACTGTAATGAAAAACTGGAAATTGTAAATAAGTTTACATATCTCGGACTTGTTATGACGTCTGGTGGTGCCTTTACTGAAGCACAGACAACATTGGCAGGGCTAGCCAAAAAGCATATTTTTACTTGAAAAATACCTTTTTAAATTTACGTCCTTAAAAACAAGCCATGTCATGAATCTTTTTTATAGACTGATAAAACCTATCTTAAATTATTGTTGCCAAGTTTGGGGATTTATTCCTGCTATATGCATTGAAAGAGTGCATTTACATTTTTCTAAAAAGATATTAGGAGTGAAGAAGACGACACAAAATGATTTTATTTATGGGGAGTTAGGACGTACGACAATGATAGTCAATAGATTTTATTACATTGTGAAGTATTGGTTTAAGATATTAGAGGTAAGGGAGGACAAATATATAAAATATATATATATATATATATATATATATATATATATATATATATATATATATATATATATATATATATATATAAAATGATGAGGTTGAACGATTTAGAAGCTCTACCCAATAAAGTAAATCGGGCATATTTAGTTAAAGATTTATTGTCAAGATTAGGATTCTATGAAGTTTGCGTTAACCAAGGGTCGGCAACACTGACATATTTTTACAGTCATTTAAATTAAGGCTATCTGACAAATATATATATCTTCTTCATATATGCTGAAAAACCTGGTGTACTGACAGCTGTTAATATTCGCAAGGAGGTAGATTTTATCATATTACATACATTTCTTTGACTAACTAATAATAAAAAGACGAGAGGCTTTAAAAAAAAAAAAGTACGCACAGACACAAACGTACAGTCACTTTTCACTTGAAATTTGACCATCGTTTTATTCTTGTGCATGTTTATTGGGTATTATACATACACTGAGTAAATAGACACATCAAATGAATAGCCCCTTTAGTTATTAGCCCTTTTGAAATTTTGGACCCCCCCCCCCCAGCAGATTTTGATAGATTCTCTTCGATACACAAATTCTTGCGACCTGCCTCAGTATGGCAGTCGGCTAAAACCAGACAGCACACTAAGGTATTTACATATGTAGCTAAACTATGGGCTGCTGTTCCTCAAACACAGCTCGATATGTGTATTCGATGTGGGAATGTTTATACAGACTTGATACTTCATTGTTGTGTTGCTTGTACTTATATGTCGAATTTCAGAAACTCTTTCTGTGATTTCCTTACTGATAAATTTCCACTCAGCCTGCATATTACGTTATTTAATGCAGAAGATGAGCTGCTACTGCAATATCTTCTAGGTAAAAGGTTACCAGCAGGTGTAATCGACAAAGAAAACTCCAAGTTATACGCCCTGTATGCAGCATACTTTGTCATGCAGTGTGCAGCTATCTTCTGCAAATAAGGTACTTAAACTTGCAACTTATGCAGCTGAGGAACACTTTAATGATGGATATACTTTAAGAATTTGTATTCTAGTATTCTATTTTATATCATAGACGAACAATGTTATGATATTCACACTATAGATCTCTTGACATTATTGTATGCACGAAGTAATTGATGTTGGTTCTACGGCGCCCCGGATTCACAGTTTGCTTATTTTTTTTTTTTTTTTTTTTTTTTTTTTTTTTTTTTTAACTCGTGTTTGTTTGTTTTGTATTCATTTCATTTCTTTATTTTGGTACTTTTTTATTGATTGTATTCAGATGATTTATTGTTATATCATGCAATCTTCTACGGAAGGAAATAAAGATGATGCATAAGTATAGTTTTAATTATCTATATTGAGTTGAATTCAAAGCAAACTTTTATTGTTGCATAAATGTATCCATTTCTTTTTCAGCTGAGAGTCAAAGCTGTACATGCTTTGTTTCAGCCGGTCCAAGATATTGTAGATCATGTATTTCAGGAGCACATAGATGTTGAACAACCGGAAGCACCAAGACCCACCTACAACAACATGATTCGAAACTGCAACAGATACAGACAAAGAGAAAGACCTACGGACCTAACAGATTTGGCATTCGCGGTACTTAAATTACGTTTCATAAAGCGTTTTTTTTTCTCGATAGAATATTACATGACAAATACAATATGAAGCTGATACTGTGTAAATTTTTATTTTTACGTTACGTTTGATTCGTATCAAATATTAGTTCTTAAGAAATTGTTGTTTATTTTTTATTTTTCAGCTGGACGAAGATTACTTGTCGACTGCAATTCTAGAGCCCTTCTTCAGACAGGATGTAATCCGCAAAGACAAACGCAACTGTTTTGCTACTGATTACCAGCTGGAACTTCTGAGCAAGGCTAAAACATGATACATCGATGGTACCTTCAAGACTGTGAAGAAACCGTTTTATCAGCTACTATCGGTTCACAGTTTCTTGAAGTCCGGAGAAAATATGAAGCAAGTACCACTAGTTTTCATCGTGATGTCCGGCAAGAACAAGAAAGATTACAAGAAGGTAGTTATTTTATTTTTTCCTCACCACTATTGATGATATTCAATGTACACAAATACGCATCTTCAGTACTCGCGTATATTCCAGTGCAAACGAAAGAGAATTTGCGAGTAACTTTAAAATGTCTTCATTCTGCGAACTATGAAGAAAACAAAAATTCGTTTACATTTTAAATGTATACTGTTTGCTATAGATATATTTTTTCTCTATATTAAAATCAATTAAAAACAATGTTTCTTCATTAGGTATTCCAGGCTCTACTTAGACTTTTAGCCAGAGAACCATAAGTCAAATCATTTGTAGCCGACTTCGAACGTGGAATATGGCAGGCACTCCGCTTGGTTTTCGATAATCCACAGCAACTTGGATGTGCCTTCCACTGGGGCCAGGCTGTGTGGCCAAAACTTCAGGAAGAGGATCTTCAGGTATATTGTTTTCTAGTTTTTATATACCACTGTTGTAGTATATTTTTTCTAGCTTTTATATACCACTGTTGTAGTATATTGTTTTCTAGCTTTTATATACCACTGTTGTAGTATATTTTTTTCTAGCTTTTATATACCACTGTTGTAGTATATTTTTTTCTAGCTTTTATATACCACTGTTGTAGTATATTTTTGTCTAGCTTTTATATACCACTGTTGTAGTATATTTTTTTCTAGCTTTCATATACCACTGTTGTAGTATATTTTTTCTAGCTTTTAGATACCACTGTTGTAGTATATTTTTATATTTAGTCGATTAGTGACGCGTTAAGTCTTCATTTATATTTGTATCAGCTCTTCACTTTTTAAACGTAGAGATAAGATGGTTCACGATGTTCATTTGCAACATTTTCCTTAATATGTTAAATATCCCATTATCTGTATCAAGTTATGAGGGCTAATATTTATACATTGCTTATTTATAGAGGGACTATAACCGGCGGGATGCTGTTTTCAAGTTTTAAGATAAGAAGATAAGAATTCTTTATTTCAGACTGCATGGTCCATACATCTAAATTAAAATATAAAATATAGAAGTATTTTAAGACATAAGTTCATAGGTGTCTTATGTACAAATATACAGACCCGTCTACAACTACAGAATGTGTCTGTCATTGTTAGGAATAAAATTATGTAAGACATTTAAATTGTAATTTGTTCCATCTTTCTATAATCTGAGAACTTAAATGAATATCATAGTTCCACAAAGATTTAAAGATACAGTTCTTACTATTAGATATTCGTGTCATCATTAAAAACACATACTTTCTCATTAATTATTCAAAACTAAATACATTATAGTTTACAAACATGGTAGAGGCACTATTCCATCTTGGAAGGCTTAGTAGTAAACGAAGACTATTATTATAGTCAATAACTAGTTTTCTTTTCATACATTCACTAAAGTTTGTCCACAGAGGAGCACAGTACATCGTGCAACAATAAGATTTGAATAATATCATCTTGATATTCAAAGAACAATTTCTAAATTTACGTAAAAGCATGTTTGTTCTAGTACACAGAAATCTGTTATGTCTCATCATATCTTCCTCATCTGACCGGTTGGATTTTAGCATATAACCCAAATACGTATAACTGTCGACATATGCAAGAGCATGGCCGTTAAGAAGTACAGAAGTTTCGTAGAAAGGTGTTTGCGTTGCCATTTCTGCCAGCCGAACATACCCCTGCAGCTTTTGAAAAATAAAAAAGGAAAGGCCAGAAACGCCACGCTAGACAACTGGATAACTTACATAAGTGAAAGGTGGTTATCCAGCACAATTTGGCCCATGTCCACATCGAGTATGTTTGGAAATACCATACGGACAAACAATGACGTGGAGGGATGGCACCATCGATTGAACCGTAAAGCACGTAAAAGTAACCTTCAGTTATATCTGATGCTGAAGCTACTTTACAAAGAGGCACAAAAGATACCATCCCATGTGAAAATGGTATCTGAAGGCAAACTCAGAAGACATCAAAGTCAGCAGATCCGTGCCATGCAGGGAAAACTTTTTAGGATTTGGAGGCAGTACACAGATAAGGTCATCAGTGTCGACAGTCTTCTAAAAAAATGTGGAAGCATATATGGACCAAGAAGTTGAAGAAAACATTCTGAATACATTAAAGGACAAGGTTCGAAAAGGGCCGATTTTGACCCCCAGTCAGACTCCTATGAAACCTCTATAGATAAAAGAGGGACCTCTCTCCTCCTCATTTATTATATAATTTTTATACAAGACCGCCTTTAATAAGGAAAAGCAAGCATTAAAAAACAATGGTTTTCGCGTGTGTCCGTGTATGCGAGAGTGTGTATAAATTCTTGTTGTCAATGAATGTCCTATTTATGCACAAGAAAAGGCATTTCTGGAAAGTTTCAGACCTGAAAATGTATTTATTTCCCTGTTTCATAATTAAATCAAACATTATACAGACCGTGTACTTGTATTCAATGATTGGTGGTGTTATCATGTCATTTTAAAATTCAAGATCATTTGACCAAATGTTTGTTTTAAAGTACAGGAGTTTGGCAATATGGACTAGCTACTACTAATTGAAAAATCGCTAGATTGCATTTATGGATATTCATAATAGATCAACGTTATGTTCCTAATCATTTAATATAAAATTAAATAAATGATTATAAAGTTAAGAAAGTCGGGGAAATGTATAAATACAAAAATAATTTTTTCGAAGTCAAACTATGGCGCCATTTCATGATAATATTTACCACTGAATATATATGAACTTTAGGGATAAAGGCCCTGTATTGGTCTGAAAATGAGATGATGATGACTTCTGATCCATTAAGTCACAGTAATGACGTCGACAAAATAAAGGAAGAATGAGCTGGAGTACACACTGGAATTAAAACATTTGTATTAATTTGTCTATTGTTTTATTTCTATTTTGCTTCCATCTATTTTGGAGAACCATTTAATAATAATAATGAAAAAAAAAAAAATGGTGCGTGTCCACTTGCCGTCTTGACAATAAATTTATCCAAGCTGATATAGTCTTTTTGTGCTGTACCAAAAGCGTGCTATATATAATGCACAAGTCCCAAACGTGCCGCATTGTTTACATCAAATAAAATGTACTCTCTCTCTCTCTCTCTCTCTCTCTCTCTCTCTCTCTCTCTCTCTCTCTCTCTCTCTCTCTCTCTCTCATAAAACTGATATGAAAAACAAAATAAATGTTAGAAAGGAAAAGGTAACCTCCCTTTATTTCATACACTACACGCATTCTATCCGTGTTAATATATATATATATATATATATATATATATATATATATATATATATATATATATATATATATATATATATATATATATATATATCCCATACAGAATATCTACTTGTTTTTTGAAGAAATACACTTTTTAAAACTATTGTCACAATTGTATTGTTAAATTGGGCCGAATTGTCTTTCGAGTTGGGCCGAATGGTCTTAATTTCGGTCCAAGTTGGGCCGAATTATCTTTGGGCCGAATTGTCTCGATACCCTTCGAAATCTCGTGAACTCACGTTACTATGCGAGTGCGTGATTTCGTAATGTAGAAATGGTTAATAACTTTGCTAAGAGTGTATTAATCGTGGTTGCGACTGCAATCACCTCTGAAATTTTATACCGGGCCTATTTGTTATTTAGGACTAAAGCATGGAAGAAATATGGATCTAAAAAGCATGCGCAAAGTGATAATGTTGTAACTGAAGTGATCTTCTTCCCAGACGATCAGATTGCATGCAAAGCCCATTTTACAAGCGAAGATGGCTGTGAAAATAATATGTGTAGGTTTACGCATAAAGCAAATTCTCTCAGCAGACTCTATGGATACCTAGCATCTGCCAAGCTAAGCCTGGATGTATCTGTTTTTGTGATCACCTGTGTAGACCTTGCAGAACTTCTCATTGAGGCACATAAGCGAGGAGTGGTAGTTCGAGTCGTCACGGATGATGAACAAGTGGATATCACTGGTTCACAGATATGGAAATTACGAAGTTCAGGTGATACACTTAAAAGAGAAAAGAAGAATCAATTTGAGTGACCAATATTTTTCTTCAGGGCGTGCAATTACATGAACATGAATCCCAGAGTCATTTATTGCCCCCCCCCCCCCTTAAAATTAGTGCATGAAAATCGGTGGGTATAAAGTGCGAAAAGGACCGTTCTTTTCGCGCAAAGGACTTACCGTCTACGAAAAGGACTGAGGATGATTTTACCTGCAGTTTCAATCAATATTTCTATTTCCCAAATGAAATTATTTTGTTTAGTAACTCATTTTACATAGCATTTAATATATATTTTTACTATAAAGTGTTAAAAATGGGTCCTTTTCGCGAAAAGGACTTACCGTCTGCGAAAAGCACCCAGTACGATTTTACAAACAGTATCAATCAATATTTCTATTTCACAAATGAATTTAAGTTGTGTATTAACTGAATTTACATAGCATAAAATATTTCTTTTTAATATAAAGTGTTAACAATGGGTCCTTTTCTTGAAAAGAACTTGCTGTCTGCAAAAAGGACTCAGTATATTTTTGCTAACAGCTTCAATCAATATTTATATTTGATGAATGAAATAATTTGTGTATTAACTGATTTTACATAGTATTAAATTTATCTTTTTACTATAAAGTGTGAAAATGGGTCCTTTTCGCGAAATGGAGCCAGCAGTGGTATATATACAAATTTTTGCAGTTTTTTTATATTTGTTTCATTTTTTTAATATAAAAATATATCTGTCCCTCAACGCCTTAATTTTTATTTTGAAAAAATGAAAAAATCAAAAAGTGTTATGAGATTAAAACAATATATTTACCAAGATTGGTATAAAGATCGTGAGCTATATGACTTAAGTGATTATCCTGGCAATTCTAGACTTAAATGTAATGATAATAAAAAGGTAAAAGGCAAGTTTAAAGATGAAACATATGGGATGGTCTAAAGATGACCTTCGTATGACTGATAAGTCTTTGTAAACGGTAGGTTTTACGTGAAAATCTCCGAGGTTGAATGTCTTATCAATACTTAAAATCATCTCTGCAGCAAAAATGTTTTATGTTGTTTATTTGCTGGTCTGTGTAGAGTGTTATTTCAGGATGCAGAATACCACTGATATGTTTAACACTCTTTACAAATTTGTGACTTTTCGTCATTTCTTCTACACATATAATCTGGTCAGCTGCATTCTTTGTTTCTAATGGAGAGCGAGATGCTCCGTTTATGGAGGATTTTATATTCTTCAGCTGACGAACATTTCTTTGTTTTTGATAGTCATCGTTTTCTCTGCTTATTCATCCTCCTTTCTACTGTTTTCACTGAATCAAGCTTCAGTTCTTCTTTTAGTCATTCCTCACTGATTGCTTTGTTCTTATGCATTTTATGTTTCTGTCTGAATTGATGACATTGCCATGGTACTCTCTCTGAAGAAATATTCCAATATACTCAACAATGGCCACATTTGTCAGGAAGTACGCCATAAATGTCGGACAGTTTTCTAACCAAGATACTCTCCTCTTAAACTGATCTTTACCGGTGTTTGAAGCGTTGAGCATTTGGTAGAGATGGTGGATTGTAAGGATATCATTTTTGCTTGGTTGAGGTTCTATTGCAATGAATTTACGTTTCTTGTCCACCTGTTTTCCCAAACAATATTGTCCTTGCCGTTTAACCACAGTTATTAATTTTCCATTCCTTTCTGTGTAGTTGGATGTTGGGGTTGCTGCTTTTTTCCAAGCACCACAGATGTCCCATATTTCAGACCTCTTTCCATTTCTACGATTTGCAACATTTCTTGAATTGTCAATCACAAAGTACATACCATCTTTTCTCCCTGTCGGAATTTCCTCCATGAGTTGCATTTGTTGGATTTTTTGCCTCCATGCTTTCATCTTTGTCACTGTTATCAGTGTTATCTTTTGAGTAAAATCTTGAACCATTAAACCATTAAACAGGTGGGAATAAAGTGCGAAAAGGACCGGTCCTTTTCGCGAAAAGGACTTACTGTCTACGAAAAGGACTGATGATGTTTTTACTAACAGTTTCAATCAATAGTGTTATTTCACAAATGAAACTATTTTGTGTAGTAACTCATTTTACATAGCATTTAATATATATTTTTACTATAAAGTGTTAAAAATGGGTCCTTTTCGCCAAAGAGGACTTACTGTCTGCGAAAAGGACCCAGTATGTTTTTACTAACAGTTTAAATCAATATTTCTATTTCACAAATGAAATTTTTGTTGTTGTAGCAACTCATTTTATATAGCATTTAATATATATTTTTTACTATAAAGTGTTACAAATGGGGGAACAGGCTGATTCAGACCATGGCTGATTCGGACCAGGCTGATTTGGCCCAAATTACAAGTTGATTCGGCCCAAATGCCAGGCTTATTCGGACCATGTGGAATATTATTAATTTTCAACTTGGATTTAAAAGTGATATTTTTTTTTTTTTAATATATGATATTTCTCATTATTGCCCAGGTACGTTCAGAAGTTAAAATCTGCATTTAATGAAACAAACCCCAATCCTACACGAGATAATGACTTTGTTATAATGAAATGATGCAAGACTGTTATCTCATTCATCTTTGTGCAAAATCATGAAAACAGTGGCCATGTGATTACTTTGTTTTCGTATATATATATATATATATATATATATATATATATATATATATATATATATATATATATATATATATATATATATATATATATATATATATACATATTGGTCTCAGTATGCTAATGTTTTGGTTAGATTTTTTTCGTCTCTATATACATGTACTGGTTTCAGTATGTTAATGCCTTTTTTAAAAGTAGATTTATGTAGGATTTATCTTTATACTAAATAAACCTTGTATACTAAAACAATGAGCACCGTAAGTTATTTCATTAGCTGAATTTATAATGTATTATTTAACACTATGCATGTTATTATTGAAAGTGTACACTGTACTAGAACAAAGATAAAAAGAAGCCCTTAATTAGTTTAATTGCAAACAATAATAGTGAGAGCATCTAACCATCAATGTGCAAAACCTGTTTGATTAATGCCGCTACAAGTAAAAATATATATTAAATGCTATGTAAAATGAGTTACTACACAAAATAGTTTAATTTGTGAAATAACAATATTGATTGAAACTGTTAGTAAAAACATCATCAGTCCTTTTTGTAGACAGTAAGTCCTTTTCGCACTTTATACCCACCCATGAAAATCACGCAGACGATTTGTCGTGAGCCAAAGAGACTGACCATTTAATTTTCTGGAGGTGGGGTGCCTGGGAAATTATGACCCTCAAATAGCTTTCTAAAAAATAACCTTCCCTAATAATATGAAATGGGCGCAACCTAGGATTAATCAGTGCAGCTTCAAATGTGTGTACTGACAAATATATGTTGTGTACTGGCTGAGCACTTGTCAATACTGAAGCAGAGGTATAGAACAATATTGTGTGATGTCATGTATATGTTTTGTGTAGCATCACATATGGAGGGGAATCACTGCCATTATTCTATGAGTATGTTTTCTGTTAATATACAAAGTATATTCTATTTTATTTTCCATTTTTTGTGTATGTAAGATATACGTTCTGGATTGTATATTTTCATCTGCCAATATTTCTTTCTAAATCTGATATGTGTGATACTGGAACACTACAATTTCATATCTTTAAATGCCATATGGGTGATTCAGAGTGCATATTTGTAATATTACATATCATGTTGCATAAATGAACTTCTAAATATCCTTTTTGAATTCTGACAATTCATTGGATGATGTGATAATCACCATGATGTTAAAAATACATAACATGCTAGACTGCTAGAAGTTAATGTAACACAGTTAAAGTTGCAAGTAAGATGTTAGCATAATGCAAGTTGGAAAAATGTAATAAATGCCATCTGTTGTCATAATGGGATATTAGCTTAATGAACCAGTATGAGAGCAGATGGCACTGTTACATCTCTCACTGAAAAGAATATCTGTTACAAATTCTAAGCATGGAAGACAATAGACATAGATACAAATGTAAATATACATATATAACATCATTTATAACATGCTTCAGTGTTGGGTGGTTAAAGGATGCCCTCCTTCTGTCCATCCACCTGCCCGTTCATCCATTCTGTCTATAAATGTAGCTTATCCTAAATCACTGGCTGGAAATTCAACAGATTTATTTCAAAAGTTGTTGGTATGGTAAATATATATAAGAAGTTGTAGGTTTTTTTGCTTTCTTCTCATGGAATCAGGGAGGAAATTGAATATTTTTTTAGCCAAGCTTTATATATCTACACGTAGTTCTTGCAGGAGGACATACAAACCAGATTTTGGATTAAGACCTATGACTCATTGTCTGGGGGGTGGGGTTGAACTTAGGAGTCTAAATTGTTACTGCTTCAAATAAGGAAATATTTTATCAAAAATGTGTAGGAATTTATGAGAGCTAATAAAATTGTACTCGTTGCCATTTCTCTGCCTATGCACACACTCAGACTCCTTGAAACTAATTGTATATCTCAGTTACTGGTATTAAAGTTACATATTTTTTCTTTTGTTTTAGGCATTTCATGTAAACCATAAGTATAAGAGAAACATCGTGTTTTGGTTAGCTGATATATTTGACAAGTCAGTAAACCATCTGCAACATCGCAACTGCCTATATACACCCTTCACTTCTGTCTCTTTTTCAAGCACTTAGTTGTAATTATTGTTTATTTTTTATGGAGCACCCCAGTGTGAAATATTTAGGACCGACACATTCCTGGCAGAAATGGTAGAGACTGTATATTTAATGTTTTGCGTATGTAAATTATTTTGTGCAGTGATGAATGTGCTGCTTGAACTTCTTGAGCAAATCAATGATTCATAATTTTAAATTTTCAGATAAATGTCCTGGTAAATACTTAATAGAAAACTTTTACCAAACTTGCATTATAAAAATTAATGATGTCCTAATTCTATATGATTGTCATATTACTGATTACAGTTTACTGATTGCTAATATATGTCCCTGATTATATATATATTGATGCCAGAATCTGTAAACATGAGGGAGGGAGAGATGTTAAAGGCCAGGTAGATATATCA
Source organism: Margaritifera margaritifera (assembly GCA_029931535.1). Lineage (NCBI taxonomy): Eukaryota > Metazoa > Mollusca > Bivalvia > Unionida > Margaritiferidae > Margaritifera > Margaritifera margaritifera. The sequence continues at coordinate 23,600,009 of JAQPZY010001699.1, forward strand.
CTTGGAGGTGATGGTGGTGGGAACTGAACTTTGAACAAGAGTCTTCTTTATTTTCAATTTCCATGATAACTAATTTTTGATTTGATCACCATTTTAAAACATGGAAGTTACAACTGAAGGGAAAAAAAATAATAGGAATAAGAAAACCCGAGATGCATCTATGCTGCAACTACTAAGAAATGGTGAAGGTGAAGAATAGTTTCTTCATCTGAAGAGGAAGGTTCGGAAGAAAGAAGCATTTATCATGTATTATTCTTCATAAAATTCTACATTGCTGGTCAGATCCATAGATAAGTACCCAGTGATTAGGCCCAAACAAAAAATATTTGTGATTCCTGTTGCACTGGTTTTAAAATTAGGGTAGGCAGGTAGGTATTTTAAAAAAAAAAAAAAAAAAAAAAACATTATATATAAATCAAATAATATTTCAAGTGCTTCAAAGTACTGGGCAAAACAGGCTCAATTAGATGCACAAATCAATTTCGATAATGGCCGACTGGAAACATTATTTTTTTGGCCCATGGATTGCATTATATACTGGACCCATGGTTATTGTTTTCAGTCATATATCATAGTCCCTCTTGTCATAATGGGACAATATTTTATTGCAACTTGCATCATGCTAACAGCTTTCATTGTGCAACATTGCAACTTCAACGTTTTTACCAGTATAATACTTAACAGAGTGTTATCAAATGAAATCTGTCAGTTGCAAAGATGAAATTTAGAGTGTGTAAGATGCAATTAAGAATGTTAATTTGTGTAATATTAAAAATATGCACATAGAATCACTCTGATATTATATCATGAATACATAAAATTGCAGTACTATAGTAACACACGTTACAAGTTCAGTAAGAAATATTGGCAGTTTTAAAGATGTAACCCAGAATGTACATCCCCAATACATATAAAAATGCAAACATAGAATAATGCAAAATAAAATATACATTGCATATTAATAGAAAACATATACATAGAATTAGGGTGGTGTTTCCCCTCCATACATGTTGGTGTCCTTTATCTGTGCAAAGAAATTTTACTAAACAATCAAGAGACAGATTTTACTAGTTAACTTACTGGCCTATATATTGGCTTGCCAATTAAGGCTGGTATCAGCCAATGTAAAGGAAATCAGAGCCTGAAAATTACTCTGGTCTGGGTCCAGGACCAATCTCTTTCAGTCAGTCATTCATTCGTAAGAGACTGGATATTATCACATTACTGGAACTTGGGAAATTTAGCAACAAAAATGTGGAGCACCAGTCTAAGCTTGATCTTTGTCAAGTATTTATCTTTTCTCAACCTCAGCTAAAACCAGGCATCTGCTCTATGGGTTTACTGAATGGTCTAGATTGATTTGTTTTAGTATTGATTTATCGGCAGGTCAAAATCAAGCACAGGGTATTTGTATGCAACAATTAGTGCAGTACTTGTTGCACCGCAGGACATTCCAGGTCCCCAAAAAGGATGCCAATTCTGATAAAAATAAACTGAGCACTGTGTATATGTTTCTTTCAGTGAATAGAGTGAAGAGAGGTGACCAGGGTCCTGACCCTTTTTCCAACTTGACCACTGGATATCATAAAGATAGAGAAAATCCAATGTTAAGGGTACTCTAAGTAAAACATTTTGCTGCAGAGATTCAGAGTTTCATTATAAAATAAGAAAAATATTAAAGAAAAAATTTGATGCTAAGCAGATTTCAGAAAATCATGTGTAAATATATAATTTTCTGACAATTATGATAACTTAGAATAAATCAATGTTTAAAAAATACTAAATAAATAATTTATGATTTAGTGAGCAATAAAGTATGTAGATGCCTGAATATTTAGTTTGCATTAATTTTGTTAATTTTTCGTGTGTTTTGTTTATGTTCTATGCACAAGTCAGACTTAGTTGCTGGACCAATGTTTGGCTTATATGCTCCTGGGCAGTGTAGGGCCCTACTGGTCTTCTAGCAGTGAGGCAAAAACTGAATTTTAGGCCCTAGAAGTGTTTCAGGGTTGCATGATATAATAATTTCTTTGATGAATATTGAGCATATATTTAAAGTCATAAATTTATATAAAAAATTACTTTTCTTTGTTTTCTTGGAAAAAGTTTTTGGTTGAAATTTGTATTTTCTGCTGAAGTACTCTACAGAGTAAATAATGAATGAAGCCAGAAATAGAAAACCGGAAATGAAGGTTTTTCAACTGGACCATTGTGCAGATGATATGTGTTAACACAAGAGCTCATAGCACTCACTATTAAGTAGCTCATAGCCATCGTATGAAGGCATGATTTTTGGACAGTGCATCAAAATCAAACACTTACTTAGTGACATTTGCCTTTGAGCAATGGGTAGTCTTGACTGGGACTCCAGAGCTTTTAACAAGTGGTTATTATTATTCCCCCGGAGACTAAATGGCAACTTACTGGTTGACCTTCGGGGAAGGGAGGAGGTACATCTGGTAGACTCTGCAGTTGATTCTGACTGTTCATCTTTATTTGCCAGCAGTTACAAGGTATGTAAACTATATTCACCTATGTAACAGTAATTTCTTAATCCAACAGGTTCACTTTCAGTCCATTCTCTGGAGCTGTGGTAGCACAGTTGGTAGAACATTGGACTTGTAATCCAAGGGTTGTGGGTTCAGTGCCTGTCTGGGCCAGCCCTGATCGGCTGTCTCAGTGCGTCCTTGGGAAAGGCACTTAGCTCTCATTTACCAGCATGATACATGCAATAATGCGTTAAAAGTGTCATTACAACCAATAACAACAACAAACACCCAATCCACTCTCCCATCATAAAGTGGAGATAATTCTCTTCAAATACTGTTAAACACACATGCCATTGAAATTTCTGCCATCAGTTTCCTTTGCGCATGTAGCCAAATATTTGAAATCACAACAGGTAAAGTTTTTATAAACATGTATACACTCTGCATAAGTGTGGTGAGAAAGTAAATGTCTATAAATGACAAAGAAATAGTCTTGAATAAAAATTCAGTGGAATAGATGAAAAGTTATATACTTTTAGAATAATTTAATCAATTGATTAAAGAACAGATTACTTACTGAGACTGGTTATTATATGTATATGTAGCCAAACATTTCAAAAACAAACTGCAGTCTCTACAAACAATGTGGATGTTAAGCTCATGGCAAATTGACTGTGCGATTGTCATACACTCATTTTTAAATGTAATGATTCATACAATTGTGTCCTGGAGAATATTGCATTTGTTGAGATATAGCAGTTTATTCCTACTTTCTCATATAAACTTCCTTGCACCCATCCTTAAAAAATTGAAATCCCTCTTACAAAAATACCAGGGTATGAATTCCTCTGTGTGAAAATCCTGGAGGAATCACTGGGTGACAGGTTTTGGGTAGGTAAACTGTATTTTCATCTGAGCGCTCATGTCAAATGGAGCTGACACAGCCAAACAACACCAAGCCAGGTGGTAATTGAAACATGTCTGTATGATCTTCTACTTGAACCACTAATCATAATGTTGCACCATTCTGACAATCATGTTGTTTAATATATATATATATTAGTGGGCCCCCTCCCAACGGAGGTAATAAATGGGTGGAGTGAGTCACGCCCTCCCATTAGGGAGGTGCAGCACCCTCTCCATTCCGTGAGGGCAGAGAGTGAGTTGCACCCTTCTGTGCGGGTGGAGCAGTACCCTCTCTTTTCCACTAAGACAGAGTAAGTAGTGCCCTCCCCTCAGGGAGGAGCAGCACCCTCTTCCATCCAGAAGGGCAGATAGTTGCTCCTCCTCCCCGTGATGGAGCAAAAGTACCCTCTACTCGCCTGCAGCTCACTGCAGGATTAAAGTGAGTCACCTCCCCCCACCCCACCCCCATGTGTGGGGCAGCAGCACTCTTTCAGTCCCTCAGCATTCCTTCAGATCGGAGTCGCCTTATGAGATCTTCCACCCCCCACCCCCCATCTGCAGACTGCCATTTCTTCCCATGGGGGATTGGCAATTGGCTTACAGACACTGGATTAGGGAAGGGGATCGGATCAGCATCCCCCACCTTTCCTATAATTCCTCTATATCCCTATGGGATGTGGGTCCTTCCACTGCAGGTAAGTGATTGGCCCTTTCCCTGCATGCAGCCATGGACTTAAGGACCTTGGCCACATGGTAGAGAGGTTGATGCTGCAGGCTGTGGACCTACAGCTTCCTCTTACAAAGTTGGGTCAAGAAAGTGGGAGGTGGATGGACGCTCTTCCCCCAAACATCCCAGAAGGGTAGAAAGTCGTCCTCACCCACCTGCTGAGTATGCTACAAAGGACAGTCCGTTAGCTTCATGTGAGGAGTTACAGGTTCAGGTTCCTCTTATCCACAAGTCTAGCCTGCTACAGAGAGACATTAGGTTGCATAGTCCTACCTCCCAGGAGAGAGAGTGTGACTATGTCGATTCACACAAGTTCAGGTCTCCTGCCTCCTCACTCATTGGTCAAGGCAGCAGAGGAGGAAGACAAACTCGACTCCTATCTGTTCGCTTTATGTTTCTATTTGGCAGCCTGTAAGGAGAGAAGAACGGGTAGGAAACGTCTTTATCTCTCCATTAAGGGTTTAGTTGATATTTCAGCTTCCACCATTTCAAGGTGGATTGCAATAACTATCGAGAGCTTATCAGTCCCTTACCAATAGGGACCTTTCATTCATGAAAATTAAAGCCTATGAGGTTCGAGCCATTGCTACCTCATGGGCCTATCTAGCTTATTCATCTCTGGAGCATGTGATGAAAGCCACATTTTGGTGATCTCAGACCACCTTCTTTTACCTTCCTTGGGTCCAGTTGTCGTACCTAAAAAGTGGCCCATGTAGATACTATCCAGTAGTAGTCTTCTACTTTACAATGAGGGTGGTGGGCCCCGAGTGGTCTAAGGTGCTTGCCTTTACCGATAACTGCCATCTCACCTCTGTCCATGTGGGTTCAAGTCTCGGGCTCGGCCAATGTGGATATGTGAGAAAGCTTGCCAGTAGCTTCCCATGGGTCGGTGGTTCTTCCCGGAGTGTTCCTGGGTTCTTCCTCCACCAGATAAAACTGGCCGCCATGTATAGCCTATCATGTGCTGAAAAATGGCGTTAAACCCACAACAACAACTACAATGAGGGTGAGTATTCCTTGTGTTTGTTTTTCTTTTTGCCAGTTGTGGGATCATCAGGGTCCCACCTAACTGACAAATTCAGCTACACAATAGCAACAGGTATGTATTACTGATATTAATATGTAGGGGGGTTGGCGGTTGGGGAAGAACTAATTTTAATGATGTAATACTTAACTGTTGATATTGCCCGATTCCCTCCTACCACCCCGTACTGATGTCCCACTTGTTTAGGCTGCATCCTAAAGAGAATGAAGGACAGTGCGCATTAGCATGGTATCTGTGGGGTGGACCAGGGGTGACAGTGTGTTCTAGAATCTTCTGGTTCACCTTGTGAGAGGAAGAATTCCCATCATACAGTCAATGTATTTTCCTTCAGGAAAAGAGCCAGCTATGCAATAGCAACAGGTAAGTATTACAGCATTAAAATTAGCCCCCCCCCCCCAAAAAAAGAAACTACATTTTGCAAACTATACTTGTTTTGAAATGTTTTGCATATTTTTCCAATAAACGAGACCAAAAGAGTCTCAATCTGGAATCACTTCTTTTCTGAAACAGCATAAGTTTTGGTACAGTATTTATTGTTGCATTCTTTGAATTTTTATTTTCTATATTGGTCTATTTGGCATTTAAAATGTAACTATTTTGGGGAAGCTGGCTATTAGTTGCAGTGTACTATATTTTTGAAATCACAGAATGGAATTGTTTGTTTTGCAGCAGGAAAAAAATCTTGAAATGCCAGGAATGGTGGTGGTGGTGTTTGTATTGGCAAAAAATTACAAAACTTCTTTTTAAAAAAAAACACAACAGAGCAAAGGAATGAGCATGAGTACCATCTTTTAGCAAGAGTGTTACCACCAGAACTGAAAAAAACAACTTATACAAATTATGGAAGGACACTAAGATGATTACTTTTCAATTTCAGGTATTGATGTGCGGACTGACCAGTCTTCTTATTACATGCATCACAAGTTCGTGGTTGTCGACAAGATGCTGCTTCTGAATGGATCTTTCAACTGGACAAGGCAGGCAATCTCTGGCAACCAAGAAAACCTTATGATAATCAACAGTTCTAGAATTGTCTCCCTTTACTTGGGAGAATTTGAGAAACTATGGCAAAATTTTGATCCAAGGAATAGAAATGGTGGCAGCTTTCAGACAGGAAACTTTTGATTGTGAAACTATCCATTTAACTTAGTTAATTTCAGACCAGGGCCTCCATTAATGTGAAATTTTATATATTCCTGAAGACCCCCACATTTGAATTTTGTAGGATCCTTACAAGATGTTAAAGGGTTCCACTTCATAATTCCTACTCTAAGCTATGTGTGTGACAGAGAGATTCAGTTGGAGAATCAAAACTTACTGTGATATTCTATATAGTAGTGGAATTTGTTCTATCAATTTGTCATTATCATGAATAATAAATGTGTTTGTGTGTGTGTGTGTATATTTTATGTATGATTTATTGAGCGAAGATTTCCATGATTCAAAATTATTTGTTGTATTTTATTTCTAATCATAGGATTTGTTTTGTCAATAGATTACATTAATAATATCCACAATTCAGGTGTCACTCAAACACATTGGCAACACACATTAGAGGACACTGGTTTAAGTTCAGTTCATTTCCTTATTTGATTCAACTCATATACATGGTTAAATGTTCAATTCTAGTAAACTGCTGAGTCAGTTGTAAAAATGTGACCATGAGGTTTTGAGTCAAGATGTAGCATTGCAACAGTTGTCCTAGTCATAGTTACTTCTTTTTCAATTAAATTGTATGTCATATTAATTTTATAATAAATATGCAAATGAATGAAAAGAAAAATAATAAACACCCAAAAGATAAAGGACTGAAATGTTTATGTGAAGTTCAGTTCACAGAATGCATGCACAAGCTGGAACAAATCCAAACATTCAATAACATGTCAGAGCAAGGGGTTAATAGGTTCCTATTTGAAATGGCCTTTTTGATCAAAAATGCAGAGGAGTTGTACAAGTTTTGTGAAATCCACATGGTTATTGCCACAGTAAGATCAGAGAACAGTGATGTAGAACAGATGTCAAGCACCTACTACACAAAGACTTTGAGAGTGGGGTCAACAAGCAAATGCCAAACCTACCAACAGTAGACTCTGAGAGTGGTGTCAACAAGCAAATACGAGCACCCACCCAATTGTAGAATGTACATCTGATATTTTAGGTAGTGATATTTTTTAAGTTCTTCTTTGTTTTAAGGTATTTCATACAGTCTTCCTCGGTTTTATATGACAGATCTTTGAAAAGAGATGCTTTAATTTCAATTTTAAAAGTGATGGCTTCAGTAGATAAATATATAGGCAAAATGTAAATAAATAAATAAACAAGCAGTTCCTGAAGAAAAAGTGTAAAGTTTGGAATACAGAATTAAGTTTATTTAAATATTGAGCAAATAGTGATGCTGTTGTAAATGTTGGGTACTGACCATTTAATCATTGGGGAAAGGGAGAATCTATTTTTCAACTGAAAATGTATGCAGCTCCCCCTCCCCCAATTTGAATACCAGAGTTTAATCAATGATTACACAGCTCACCTCTACTTTTATTAGTCTCCAGTAGCCATTGTAAACATTATCATGCAGAAAATAAATTCAGACTGAAGTGAGCTTGGTCCTTTTTCTGACTAAAGACTTTTGCAATTTGTTATCTTTACATTAGAACTTTTAACCATTTGAAAATTTAAACTATCTTTTATTTACACAGTATAGCCAGTATTATGCTGAGATGTTGTGAAACCACCTATCTACCCACCAACCCACCTACTTACCTACCTACCATCCAACCTACTATGACAGTAGATAGTAGTAGCATTTAAAGGCACCTCAGCACAATAGTGGCTATATGGTGCTAGGAATAAAAGACATATAACAATAAAAAAGAACATTCTTTTCTATTAAATCAAAGTAGAGGCACTATAATGGGCAGATAAAAAACAGATTAATGTTTTTGTATGATTTTGAAGAAAAAAAAGTTCTACAAATTTGCTGCTGAAGCTATTATCACTGCCCACCCATGGAAGCCCGATTTTGCTAGGTGAAAGTCACAAGTTTTGAGTAACCTTGGAGTGACAGTGAGCAGTACATAGTTCATGCATCAATATTTACCTTGATTAACCACTTAACAGGTGATGCCTTGCATGAAAAGTATACAGCAAGCAGTCCACTCATCTAATTCCTATACTCATTCACATGTTCAATACACGGCTACCCTGAGGGTAAGCTATCACAAGATACAATGTATAGTCATTAATACATGGAAAGTATATAGAAAGTTGACCAGTGAATAAACATTTATTCCTACTTCCAACTGCACTGATCAGAATGAGCCTGCTGAGTAAGCTAGGATGTATATAGGTCTAGCATGGATGAATGTGATCAAAAACACAAATGCTTAACCCATTTTAGTAAAGCATAAAATGTAGGTCACAGTGACCTTTTGTTGTAAAGGTGCAGCAGTCACAGAGATGCATCCAAATATCAAGCTGCATAATTAGAACATAAATAGCAGCCAATAAATAAGCTTTCAACATATTTCAATAAAGACACTGAAACATGAAATATAGGTCATAGAGACCTCATTTTGCAAAAGGATGTATAACTTATCAAGATGCATCCACTCACCAAATTTCATGAATCTAGGTAGGATAGTATGTATAAATCGTGCCAATAAATGCTTGTGGTCATGAGCTACGTGCAAAACTTGTGTAAAGCCAGTACAAGATGAAATATAGATCATGATGAACCTCTTGTGTTGTAAGGGTATGGTAGCTACAGAGATGCATATTATTATCACTTTAATGATTCCAGCATGGACAGTGCCTGCGAAATGAATCTCAAATACAAAATGTAACCAATGTCAGTGAAGCATAAAAAATGGGCCATAACAACCCACCTCTAAAATGAGGGTGTAGTGCTCATGAAGATGAATCCCCAAACTTCATGATTCTAGATAGATAGTATGGACTTCAAAACCTATGTAGTCATGAGCTAAATACAGAACTTAACATAAGCCAGTAAAATGCATAATATAGGTTAGCGTGAGTTTTTGGGGTATGGGGTGTAGTACTAAGAGAGATGCTTACAATTATCTAGTTTAGTTGTTAAAGCATGAACAGTACAGATATAAAATTGGAACAAAGTGAAATATGAAAAATATGGGCCACAGTGACCTGTTTTTAAGATGGTGGTGTAGTGCTCATCATGCTGCATCATCTTGCCAAGTTTCATGATTCCAGGTGTAACAGTATTATACAGTATATAAAATGGTAATGAGCTAAATGCAGAAATTAAACATAATCCAGTAAAATATGAAATGACCTTTTGTTGTTGTAAGGGTGTGCTACTAATAGAGATGCATGAAATCATTTAGTTTAATGATTCTAGCATGAACAGAGCCTGAAAAATGAACTTAAAACAAAATTTAACCAAATTCAGCGAAGCATGAAATATGGGTTACACTAACCTTCTTTTCTGATGAGGTGTGTAGAACTCCTCTCAAGATTCATTCCATCATCAAATTTTATGAATCTTGAAATAACAGTATGTATACAGGGTGCTAAAAACATATTTGGTTATGAGCCAAATGCAAAAAACTTAACCTAAGCCAGTAAAATGTGAAATATAAGTCACAGAGAGATTCTTTTGTGGTAAGGGACTAATAGGGATGCATACAATTGTATAGTTTGATGATGCTAGCTTGAACAGAGCTTGAGAAATAAACTTAAAACACAAAATTTAAACATAATTAATGAAGGCGATATAAACTTAAAACACAAAATTTAAACATAGTTAATGAAGGCGATAATTGGTGCATGACAGCACCATTTTTTATAGAGAATGGGATGAATGAGTGTGTAAAGTTTCATTGCAATCCTTCAAGTAGTTTAGGATGAGTAGTGACAAAAAACTTGTTATAACAGATGGAAGACCGACAACAGGCCATCCCTTAAGCTCTTCTGACCAGTAGAGCTAAAAAGAAAAAGTGTGAAAGTTATTAGAAACTAGACTCTTTAGAGTAAAAATGTTTCGATATGTTTGAATTATTTGGAACTGCACATTGATATTCTGTCCATGACTTGATTATTAGTTATTGCATCTATAAAATGATAGTATTTTGCTCACAGGTATGCAAGGTACCAATGATAGAAAAATGTAGACAAGTTATTTCCCTTGTGAACACTGATTACTACAAGATTACATATCTAGACTGTTTATGGGTTTATGGTCAGATATGGAAATCAGTCTTTATTAATTGAGTCATTTTTCTTGATTCTGTTGAGCGATTTCCCTTGTGTAGACTCGAGAAGATTCCAGAAACATTTGTACCATATGATGTCATCCTATATGAAGGTCAGTCTATATTGTAGGGAGTAATTTTTCTTGATTCAATAGAGTGCTCTTTCCTTGATTAGACTGGACAAGGAAAATTCTGATTTGATAAACATGGTTTGTGTTCACGATTTTTATACTGTATTATGCCAATGTGCAGTTTCTTGAATAGACTGAGCTCTTGCAAATAGTAAGTGGTGCAGAAGACATAATTTAAGATACTTGTAATTTACCATTTAATTTTAAATTGCAGTTTCTGAGCAGCACAGCAACAACATTACAAATATTGAACAGGTACTTAATTTGCCACTTAATAATGAAAAGAAGAGATAATTAATAATGAAATGAAGAGAACTTATGAGGAACAAGTGTTAATAAAGAAAATAATGTGTCAGGTACATTTTGGATTCTTTTGAAACATTTACTGATAAATTAATGTTCTTTTCTTTTTTTAAAAGTTTTCTTTGGTTGCACATGTGAAAAAAATACGGGATATTTAATCCCATAATTTTGTAAATCATCAGATGAGAAATGTTCACATGTATTGCATTCAAATATTTATTTAAATATGCAGCACATTGGTGTTTAGAAAACCTTCACACTTGTTCTTTCCGCAAAATCGACACCCATCCCTAAGAAGATGATTAAATTGTCAGTACCCAACATTTTCAACAGTGTCACTGTCTTCTACATATTTAAATACTACACAATTGTGTCTGTTACAGGCTTCAGCAAAACCTGATCATTTGTTATCAGGATCGGGTTGTTACTATAAAAAGCACAGTTTCTAATAATTAGGCCCTACCATATATTAAATATTTTTAGCTTTGCGTTAAGTATTTTCTAAAACTTGTTCTGAGCAACTAGACATTAATAGCAGGCTTGAGTAACAATACATAAAAGTTTCATACATACCTAAAAAGTGCAGAGGCTATATTTCTTCTACTGGGTATTTAGTATTTTGAACAGAAAATTAAATCTGCGATAAAATTTGGGGTTAAGTAGATACTGATATAAGACGAAAGCAGTTGTAACCATCTTAAATTTTGTACCAGAAGTGACGCAGTTGACAGCACACGGCTCGTAGTTAGAAAATATTTTAAGTAGGGCCTGATGTATAATTTCCGTTTCCGGTTCCAACAAGACAAGACGTTCCAAAGCTAAACAAAAATTAAACAAAGATATAGAATAGCCTTAGTGAAAAAATGGACACAAACGATTATGACGATACACCATTAGAGTTTGGAGCTGAAGAGGATCTTGACAGAAATAAAAAACTTAAGTATGAAACGTATTATCTACAATTTCACTGTGTAACATATTTTCGAGTGTAATTGATATAAATTTATCTTCTCCTCAGCTTTCCCGAGATCAACAGTTGTAATCAAGGATCCCTTCAGTTTAGTGAAGAGAAATACAAAGAAATTTTGAGTAGCTTAGCCCAAAAAGATTCCATTATAAAGGGGTTTTTTTTTAGTTACAGTTTGTTATCTCCTACTTCTAATGTTACAGTATTCGCGTACCCTCCCGTTTGTTTGTACCCCGCTCCCGATTTTAAAAACGAAAAGCATACAGGATATAAAAAAAATTGACAAAACTTATTAATTTCATTAATCAATTTATAATTTCTAACCTGATTGTCACGATGGGGTCCCTAACACCGTCATCTTCTGCGCGTTTTAAACCAAACGGGAGTTTGGTTATTAACATGACGCCATGTTTGCTAGTCTATTTGTTTCAGACAAAAGATGTGATGTCGTTCGCTGTCTTTCATAAGCTCTGAATAATTCCTTAAATTTCTGTAACTTTGTGAGTTACATCTCTTAGAACACATATGTAAGAGTTACACTTTTTTTATTTTGTTCAATTTTTTTAGAATATTAAAACTAAACATTGCAAATATTGGATGCAGGTGACAGTTTTTCCTGAAAATGGACTGCTCTAGAAACCAGAAAAAGGTCAGTGAGCAGTCTGGTTGTTTACAACGACAGCTTCATTTGGTTTGAAATGCAAACGGGATGACAATGTTATGGGATACCTGTTGGGTTAAAAATTATAAATTGATGAACGAAGGGGGGTACAAACAAATGATAGGGTAAATGAATACTATAGTACCCCTGCCTCCTTCATCGACGGGAACTTGTTGAGACTACAACACCGTAGCTATAGCCGGTGCTGCATCTAAAAAGGTCAGTGTACACAGCCTGAAAAATGGATGAGGATTTTTTTTGTTTTATATGGGCTTCAGGTTTTTCATACTATTTTTTTCTCTATTAACACAAACAGTATGAATACAATTCATTCATGAAAGTTTAGCGCTCATGTATGGAGGGGAATCACAATTATATGTAATACATTTTCTATTAGTATACGATGCATATTCTATTTTGCATTATTTTATGTTTGCATTTTTTATGTGTAGGGGATGTACATTCTGGGTTGCATCTTGGTTTGATTTTGTGGGATTTAATGCCATTTTTCAGCACATGATAGGCTGGCTATACATGGCAGCCAGTATATTTGGTGAAGAAAGAAGCCAGGAAGAACCACTGACCCACAGGAAGCTACTGGCAAGCTTTCTCGCATACCCACATTGGTTGAGCCAAGACTTAGACCACTTGGCCACCTGGGTTGCACCTTTAGTGCTGCCAACATTTCTTACTAAATTTGTTAAGTGTGTTGCTACAATACTGCAGTTTCATGTCTTCAGTTCTGTTTGAGTGATTATATGTGCATATTTATAATATTACACACATTAGTTAATTGCATCTGTCCGACTCAAAATTTCCCGTTTGCAACTGACAGATTTCATTTGATAACACCCTGTTAAGTATCATACTGGTAAAACGTTCAACATCTCAGAAGTTGTAGTGTAGCATAAATTGTGCTGCACAATGAAATTTGTTAGCATGATGCAAGTTGCTGTGTTGCACCTAGAGCATGGGTTCTCGGGGGTTTCACACAATTTTTTGTCCTCTATCCCCCAAATCTTGACCCGTGTGCCCCTCTGGGCACACTTTTTTGTCAGGAAAAAAAATAAAACATGCCTATCCATTGCGGATATGCATCCACGTCTATCTTGGCGCTAGCAAGGGTCAAAGTCGCTAAAAGTGATAAAACCTGCAAGATGGCAATGAATATCCATTTCAAAACAATGAATCTGGCAATGAAAACATTAAAGGTTTGTGGTAGTTGGCTAAGTTGCTAAAGTCTTTGACCACCACAATTGTAGAGTATTTTCTAGGTTAAAGTCACACATATGGCAGTGAAGATTTCATTTATTCGTAGGCTGAATTAATTAAAAAAGGGACTAATTTATGCAAATACACAATTTGTCATTGATTATGTTTTAATACTTTTAAAAGAAAAGTAATTAAGAAAACTTGGGTATTTATTATATTAAATGCTAGTAGATAATGAGTGAACACAGAAGTTAAATGAGAGCAAGAACCTGAACGGAAATTTCCATGGTGCAGTTCATTTCAGGTTTACCAGATATTCAAACATGTTAATGTTTTCATGAGTTACTTGACCACATGATAAAACATTTATTGCAATAATGTAAATGTCCAAGGAAAATATGAGAAAGTTAAAGTGGCAAAACTGTCGAAACAAATAAGATTATCTCATTTTTTTAGCACTGTTAGTGTATTATGTACTTCAATTTTCCTATGTCCATTCAGATCTGGAGGGTGAGGGACAGTGTCTACTGACTTTGGGTCCCAGGTGCAACACTGTTATTATGTGGATCTGACTATTGTATTTTACATTATTACTACTTGATTATGTACTGCAGTGTAATGTCACACTATCTTTGATTTGTGATGTACTAATCTTATTTGCTTCGACAGTTTTGCCACTTTACCTTTCTCATATTTTACTTGGACATTTACACGTTGTGTTGATTTGACTGTTTTAATTGCCTGTTTGTCAGAATAACAATTATTTTTAGTTCTACTGGTCATAGACCAGAAGAGCTTATGGGATGGTCTGTCATCCATCCAACTGTTAACACAAGTTTGTTATTGCTATTCCTCCTAAAATACATGTGCTTGGAGGATTGCCATGAAACTTTACACACACATTCATCCCATGGCCTAGTTAGTCCTAAACTAGATTCTCAAATTAGCTGCTGTGGTGGACATGTTGGATGTCACAGTGGCACCATTTTCATTTAGGACCAAGCAGACATCATAGCGATCACGCTGGGCTTCGCCAATGTCGCAAATTGCAATTTTTTCCTAAAATATACCATCTAGTGATTTTTTTGGCGACAACATTTTTGGCTGTTAAAACTTGTATATACAATCATGGGTTTGGAGTGGAGGAATTCAAAGGCACCATGAAAGAATGCTGCAAACTTTGATACAAAATAAACTGGAATCTATCTATTGGTATATAAACAAATCGTTTGTTCATATTGACAAACCATCTTAAAAGTGCATTGTTATATCATAATCTGCTTATGCTGACATCTGGCTTGAGTACTGTATGCTGTGATACACTCAAATGGTCATGCTACCGGACTAGCTACAATCGATCAAAACTTCAAAGAAATGCGATTACCTTTCCAATCGTGGAATAAATTGACAACACAGATTCAAGAAAGTGTTTTACTCATCTGGAGAGATTCAGAGGTGAGGGCTCTTGCAGGACAGAAGGTGTAAGAGGGGGCCTAGAAGGGCAGCAAGGACAGAGTGGAGGGCGCTGAATGCAGGGGGGGGGGGACACCCATCTGTTTCCATCTGCATCACACACACACACATATTGTAACTTCTAGGATGTGCTGCATTTTTAATATTATGATAACATATGTCATCAAATGAACTGTCAATGCAGAGAAGATATTTCGAGATGGGATAATGTATTCAGCCTTGTTTAAATACAATGCACAAGGATTGCAACGTGTTTTCTCATCCACTTTCATTAATGCCTAATAATACCCTTAATTTCATCCAAATTTGGTATGCAGCTTGATACTGATGAAAGCTAGACTGAATTTTACCTTTAATTTGCAGCATATAACCACTGTTGTGGTGATGTGCCATTAAAACCCTAATATGTGCATGTCAACCAAATTTGGTAGACAGCTTGATATTGACAGGGCCTTGGCTGAGGTTGATTATCAGTATTTTATGTCATTATTTAGTGGAGTTACAGAGATTCATTTTGACGCTGTACCTGGCCATTCCTGCATAACAATTTCACCTGCCTGTATTTCTAACAGTTTACCAGTTCTGCCAGAAGATCATAAAGTTTGTACTCATGAAATGACATCATGGATTTCTCTTGATCACCAAGATGTTTATTTTGTGTCTGACATTACATAAACATATTGGAACTAACACCTCTGTGAGCAAGAGTAGGATATCCCAATATTAAGCTCTTATATACATGGTGCATACTCCTGCCAATTGTTGAGTTACATCAACTGAGTGTTAATCTTGACTGATGAAGAATTTTGATTCTGAATTTGTAAAATAGCAGCGCTGATCAGAAAAACTATTCTCAGACAGAATGAAAATTATGCCTTTTGGATGAAACAGCTAAACAACCAAGTGTGAATCAAGTACACATTTACCACATACTAAACTGAATAGCATAAATGGCCAGTAAGGGAAAAGATAATGAACAATTTCTTTCCAAACGAATCAAATTGTATGTATGAACTGATGTAGGTAATCCATTTTTTTGGTCAATTTATTATGCACCCCATGGTTTTGAAAGTTGGTCCCAATGTTTCAAGCTGATGGGACAGTCTGTCCACTGGCACAAAAAACAATCTGAAGCACTGGAGTTATTGCCCCTGGTTGTCAAACACATTCACTTTCATTTCTGCACAGTACTGTGCAACTCGATTAATTTTAGTTGGAATTCAGCAGCTTGATGTTCATGGAACCTCACATTCAGCAGGGTTATGGCCCCTAAATGATACTTATGTTGGATTTAAACAAATTTATTTGGCAGCTTAATATTAAATAATGAGAGTTAACAGAGTTAATTTATCAGTGTTGCCAAAGTACATGTTCAGCATGCAACGTTGTCTTTTATACCTGTAGTAATAGAGGCTCGAACATTCTATTTACAATACTAATTATGTAGGACATTGTGTTGTACTTAAATTCTCATGACTTATCGGCATACCCTGTCAATCAACCTTGCCAATTTGTTGACCAAACATTGTTCTTCACACCCCAGCAATTTCAAAACTAGGGAACGAAATAGAGCTGGTATTGCCAGCGATGTTGTTATCACGATAGTATCGCATACATAAATAAACTGAAAAATATACAAGCGAGTTCATGTTTGCAAAACAAGCATCACTTGTATCATTGCTATATGCTCAATTCCCAGATAAACCAAAAACTTTTCTCCTTTTCTTTCTTTTAAATATTCACTAAACATTGATCAGATAGACAAAAATTATTTTAAAAAAGAGATCCTTAAAGTTCCTTAAAGTGACTGACGAAAAGAATGTCCAGGAATTCAGGATAAGACCATTTCTTTTTAACTGCCAAGTGTTTTCAGTATGTTCATTGTGATGTCCATATTTGAGGTCCGATCTGCACAATTTTGATTCAGAACCAACTACATATCATAATTAATTGGTGAAAACCCCAAGTAGATATGACTTTCCATCTAGGAGCAGCATTACAAGATTTTCAAGATGGCTGCAATGGTGACCCAGTGTTCTCCCCAGTGCCTTTTACCGTAGCGGGCCCACTATGCTATAGTTTCAAACCCCGATAACCCCCTATGCTTTAGAACCTGCCGCTACGCTATGCTCTTGTGCCACTATGCTTAAATGTTTCCCACTACCCTTATAAAATTAATCTGTTAAACAAACATCCTGTCACCTAATTCAAAACCCTATTACTCAAATGACACATGTTCTTACCTCTTCTTGGGTATTCTATTAAGATAATCCACAATAATTACTCACTCACTTAACCATTATCTTTTGTACCTGGCTTGCGCGACTGCCAGTAAGCAACCTTTGGTGCGGGTTTCGTCTGCACAGAGATAGTCACGTGATTGTCCAGCGACAATGGAGTCTACTGGTAGTGTGTTATATATATTTCAGTCATTTTCACTACCAGCCAACCAAAGCACTTACACATATTACATTAAAAACTCTTGTGAAAAATGAACAAACCACCTTCCACGAAACATAAAATTACCCAGCGTCTGGCTAGCCCCATGTTGGCCTGGTTTTGAAAATCAGAAATTGCCGTCACCAATAGTGGCAGTGATTCCGACTCTGATAGCATCAGAATAATTTCCACAAAGAAGGATGGGATTTAACAATGAATGGAAGACGTTATACCCCTTGGGAGGAAATTGCTAGATCGAATGGTAAGTTTTCCATATTGCTAAATTTTGGTTCAGATCTACCAGGGGGGGGGGGGGGGTAGTATATATTTTTTTTAGTACATGTAGTAACCAGTAGTTGTAATTGCAATTGTTGTCATTCTTATTAAGTTGTGGCGAGGAATGAAAGTTACATTTTATTCAGGAGTTGTTGTTATGTTTACATAGTTTACTCTGAGCAAGAGAAATATAGTTTGGTCAGTAAACCTTAACTTAAGTGGGTGCTGCCCTATTAATTTCTCCTTTCTGTCTATCCAAGTAATAAACGAAACAATCTTTATAGTCCAGTTTTACCTCTTTTAAAAAGATATAAATAAAAAGTATTCCTTCATAATATAACTTAAATAGTTTCATCAATATGCTTGCTAATCATTCAGTAAAGTCATTTTTAATTTAATTTAAACTTTTGAATAATAATTCAATGAAGAAATTAAACAATAACAAACACTTTGATATATTGTTCTTAATGGAAAGGAATATGTATTATCTTATTCTGTGATGATTATTTGAAAACACATCACTGTCTTGACGCTTGAAGAATTTGTCCAAGGTAATTCACTTAATTAGGATTCAGGTAGTTTTGTCTCTTTTTTTTTGTACATCCATTAATGACTTTTATGTTCCATTTTTTTTCTTCATATTGTGAAAGGTCATTCTCCTCAATGAATAGAATGAAGTGTTTTAAGGAACAAGTTGACACAGAGGGTACTGAACTACCTAATGACAATCAGTATATTTGGAGAAAAGAAGAAAATACGTATATCATTTACATAAATTAGGAAACAAATGAGATATACATTAAGCCTTGTTATAACCTAGGTAAATAAAGAATACTATGTAAATATATACACTTTTTTTTTTTTCATTGATATTAATTTGTTTCACTTTTATGACGTTAACACATACTTTTTAAAACATTTTATGACGTTAACGCGCTTACCCTGATGCTATTGAAAATTTCTGGGGATATCACTGGGTGACCGTACTGGATGTCAGATTGTAACCATTTTCATTTAGTACCAACTGGACATAGTAAGAATTCTTATGGTGAAAACCCCATGTTGATATGACTTTACATTTAGGAGGTGTAGATACATTTTCAAGATGGTAGCCATATTGGAAAGCAGATCAAAACAATTTTTATTTACAACCAACTAGGCACCATAAGAAAACTTCAGGTGTAAACCCACAAGCTGATACAACAGTCATACCCACATGTTGATACAACAGTCATAACAAGATTTACAAGATGACTGCTGTGCCAGCCAGTTTGGATGTCTGAGCAGCACCATTTTCATATAGGACCAACTAGACCAAGGGATGAATATGTGTGTAAAGTTTCATGGCAGTCCTCCAAGTAGTTTAAATAACAAATGCGCTAATGGATGACAGACAGCAGGCCATCCCATAAGCAGTGTTGCACATAGAATCGTAAGGGCAGGGGATGCTGTGTCCCCCACCCTCCAAATTTGGGGGACACAACATTTTAGAGGTACAAAGGAAAATAATAGTACATAATCCACTAATAGTGCAATAAAAATTAGATAATCTTCTGTGCTTCAACAGTTTTTCCACCTTAGCTTTGTGGTCTTCACAGAACTATAATATTTTTCTTTGACACTTACATTATTGCAATTTAAGTTTTATCATGCACTCAAATAACTCGTGAAACATTAACATGCTTGACTATCAGGTTAACCTGAAATGAGCTGCACCATGGAATTTTCCATTCCAGATCATACTCTCATTTAACTTTAGTGTACACTCATTATCTGCCAGCATTTATTATAATAAATACCTATGTTTCCTGAATGACTTTTCTTTCCAAACTAACAAATCATTAATTAAATGACAAATTAAGAATTTGCATAAATTTAGTCTCTTTTATCATTATTTGAACCTCAAAATATAAATCTTCCTCGTCGTAAGGGTGACTTTAACCTCGAAATTATGTTACACTAACAGTCATTGAAGACTTTACATTGCAAGTAGGCCAACTACCATAAACCTTAAATGTTTTAACTGCCAGATATGTTGCTTTCAAATATATATCCATTGCCATCTTACAGGTTTTATCACCTTTTGCGACTTTGGCCATTGCTAGTACCAACAGAGACAGGGATGGACATCCACTAATGAAAAGCTATAGGCATACATTTTTTTTGGGGGATGAAAAGTAAGCCCATTCTGGTGCACAATGAAGATTTGGGGGACATTGGACAAAAACTGGCATGAAACCTGTGAGCCCACGCACTATGTGCAACACTGCCATAAGCTCTTCCGTTCTGTGACTAGTAAAGCTAAAATCAAATGTTTATTATCGTGTTCAGACAAAATAGACACACAATATAACAATAAGTGAGGAGAGTCTCTTTTGAAGATCCAGCTACTATGGGAACTAAACACAGCATGTGCTGATGTCATTTTCCTGCTGAAATATAAATATGTATTGAGTAGGATTGCAAAGGACCAAGATTGCATGGTGCCCGCAATGTCATGTTTTGTTTTGTTTTTAATTCATGTATTCTTGGACATCTTGTGTGTAAAATTGGACAGTGAAAGGATGTAAATTGTGCCTTCTTGGTTGATTTATTTTATTGAACATATCTAAGTCAAATGTAGGCACATGTTTATATTTAAAGGGGGTGGGGTATTTAAGCAGAATATGGCATGCACTTTTAGTGAAGGTAGATTAAAAATCAATCTATAGAATGTGGTGAATGTACAAATGCAAACAGTAGGGAGAAGGGGTGGGGTGGGGTGGGGAATGGGTGTCAATAACTTAAAAGTTCAGAGTTTGGATTCAAGTGTAACACTTGTTAATATCTGAAAGGACAGTAACACTTAAATAACTGACAACGAAATTTCATATTAGCAATTTGTTTTATTCAATTTTCATAATTACTTCTGGACTAAACTTGTGCTAACATTCCTTTGTGCTAAGGACCATCTATCCTGCACTTTGTAACTGGACTTGGTCTATTCTACAGTGCGTGACAGTGGGATTCAGACTGATTTCTTAAACATTGCATGCAAAAATCAACAAATTATGTGAAAAACATGAATCATTTTTACAAGCCCTACCTTGTTGACTTCATTAAATCTCCTGTATATTTAGAAAATTCTCCCCTTTTTTTATTCTGAGGGTAGTGGTATTTCCCCACCCCCCATAAGTTTCCAGTTTTAGAACAGTCCCTATGGCATGTTAAAACTGATTCCTTGCAATTAAATGTCAATCATAATAGACAAAAGATCTCTAATAATCTTGAATGTTATCAGATTTCAGTGTTTAACTTTTCAGACTTTGCTCTTTGATTCAAAATCATTTAATTGAAAACAAAATTGGGGTGCAAGTTCAATTTTACAGTTAAATAAATTACAGAGTTCTAATATTCATTGCTGTGAAAATATGGAACTTCAGCAGAAATGTTACTGTGCATCTGCAGGGTCTATTTTAGAAATGCCACACAGTGTGATTGTGATATTCATGCAAAGTTTTACAAAATCATGCCAAATAGTTAACAGAATATATGAAAATTGTGCATCATATTTTCAAACCTTACCATTATTTCCTCACTAAATCCCTCCTATAATAAGGAAATTCTCCCCTTTTTTAAAATTTGAGGGGGGGGGGGTCACCCCATAATTTTCATTTTTAAAATAGATCCAACATCTAATGATTAACTGAAACTCTCAGACTCTGGAAAAGGACTGTTTGCAACTTGGCACAGTGCAAAAATGCGAAGAAAACAAACTGTTACTATTAAAGACATCAAGTTATCATAGGTAACCAATATCTTTATCCAGGCTTAGAGTTTCATAGATAAGCTCCCATTCAAATCCCAGAAGCTGTGACACTGCTCGTTCTAATGTTGCCTCATCACTCCCACTGTCTTTCAACCAGTGAACAAAGTCGGGGCTCCATTCTTTGTCAAGGGGCCAGTCAAATTCGTATGACACTTCTACTGAGGGAATGACTAGAGTGGATAGCTTTCTGGTATGAGCCATTAGGAGTACAGAGGTACTTGATAATGGAAACCCGTATTGGACAGTATGAAGGTTCTTACACTTCTTGACCATGTCCACTAGTGCATATGGAAGCCTTTTATCACCACTTTCATAATTTTCAAGAAAAGAGTTTGTGTAGGTAAATGACTCCAGAATATGGTTAAAGTTTTCAGTCAGGTGATCCATAACCCCTTTTGTGACAATATTTGCCAAATCGTCTAACACAAGGCATTTTAGGGGCATGTTTGGTGGGAAAGTGTCTTTGATGACTATTATGTACTTAAGGACAAGGTTAACTTTAAATTGTGGACATATTGTCAAGATTTGTTTCCAGAACTCACCACCAAGTTCCTTTGCTTCTGCTAATGGAAGCTCTTCATCCTGATATAGAGTCACCTCTTGGAGAGATTGACGAACCAGTGCAAGAAGAATGGCATTATTAACTTTTTCTCTCCTAATGACAAGGAATCTCAGACGAGAGAACTCAGTTAGGAGACAAAGATGATTTTCATGTTCCAAAAGGGAATTTGTCGTTAGCTCTAAACTTGTTATCTTCTGGGCCACACCGGAGTTCAAAATTTCCATCACAATGTTATTTTCAATGCTGTCCGACCAATCAGTTATTGGCGAACCAATCCATACATTGTTCAGATTACTGCAGTTTGTAAGAATGGCACATACAGCTTGAACTACACTGCGTTTCCAAATAGCATCCCCAAAAGCACGGTAAAGGGCTTCTTGAGAAACTTTGAATCTCTGTAGCAAGGAACAATTTTCTGCTACAGCATGCAGAATCTGAATTCCAAGCCGACCAATCTTAAATCCAAAGGATATATCAAACTGTTTAATATACTTCCCATATTGTTTCAAACATACTAGAAGTCTTGTCCGTTTCTCCTTTGCAAAGTACATATTTTCAGAAGACTCACCACTATAGCTTACTAAAGGCCAGGCCATTGAAGACTGAAGATGGGGCCTCCATTGAGGAATAGCAAGGACAACAGTAAGCTTCTCACTCCATGTTAAATGAGATAGGATAACCTCTGCAGCCACTGATGGTATGTCACCAATCTCTAGAGATGTTGATGTTTCATCCTCATCAGCTACTGATGGTATATCACCAATATCAGAAAGGGATGGAGTTGAAGTGGCATCCATCTCATGAGTTCCAAACTTTAAAAAAACACCATCCCATTCAGAAGTTGGCACTAAAATATAGAAATAATAATATTAATAACAACAACAAAAAAATGATAACAAGAACAAGAGCACTGCAAAATACCAGGTACAAATTCACTGCAAATGTCTACATGATGTAAATATATGTGAAAAATAACTGATCAAGTTTGGAAAATAAGACACTGGCTTGATTTGAGAGGTGACTGTTGATGGAAGGCTGAACTGCATTACATGCATTTATGAATGCTTCTATGTAGGCTGTTTTATATTTATTTTCTTAATAGCAGACTAAACTATCATCATGTATCTATATCATAATACACTATAATGACAGAAAATATCATGATCCACCTATTCATCTATACAATTGACACATCACTAGTATTAGCAACATAACATTTTTTATCAAGTAACTGGTGTTAAATAGTTAATGATATAATTTATGGCAAACAAATATTTGTGCAAATATAGCTCCCTCACTAAATCCATTAAAATTATGTGATTTACAGTATAACTAAGATAAGAAATGTTTATTTACCTCTGCATAGTTTGTTGATTTGTCTGTGTTGTGTAGTTGTAGGAGGAAATCAACATGAAAGACAATAGCCTCAAGAATCTAATGATATCTGTTTCTCTGGGTGTCTAGGTTGCTGCTAGAATTTTCAGAGTCAGTAAATGTTTCGCCTGAAATAAAGACACATTTGATGTTTGGGTCCATCAGAAAAGGAGTTTACTAAGTAGAGGCGACACGATTAATTGATATATCGATGTATCAATAATTTTTCCATATAAATACCCATATTGATACAAGTGGTGAAGAATTGATACAAAACGATACTTGCCCTATACAAGTCACTTTAATCTTCAGCAGCCATGAATAATTATAAGTCATTTGCTTTTTTATTCTTTAAGTTGAGAATACGTCTGAGACAGCTGTAGCAGGCATATGCAATCATTTCTGTCAGTAAAAAATAAAACTATTGACAACACCTTCTCGCCTTCTACAAATGAACACAAGGTGACTAATTCACCTGGTTCAGAATCTACCCACCCACCCTGCCAATTCAATGCGAGTCATTTTATCCTGTCAGCATGTTCAGCCACTGGTAACATATCTCAATGTAAAGAAGACATTCCAGATTTGTTCACCATGTATGATCTAAGTACTTTGATGATCACTTAATACACACTTTTACACGATGTTTATCTGTTACACACGATGTTTATCTGTTACTTTGTATCTTGTCTACTTGGATCAAATTTAAAGGCTACACATCTGGTGTGTCATGCAGAGAAATATGTTGCATTCAATTCTGGTTGGTGGTAATAGTTTAAGTCCAGGGTAAAACAATAACCACCCAGTCAGAAATAACTGTAGCTTGTTCACTGTGTGACACACCGGATGTATTGGCATCCAAAACTAAATCCAAACAGATACTTGTACAAAGCAACATAGAAACTTCACATAAAAGTGGCTTTTAAATGATCTGTAACGTTCTTAAATTGTACATGGGGAACAAATTTGGAATGTCTCTTTTTATGCTGATATATGTAATCAGCAACTGAACGTACTGACTGGATTAAAAAAGAACAAATTAGCACAGAATCGGCAATGGGGCAGATTCCAAACCGTACAAGTTATAGCCACCTTGTTAATTTGTAGAAGGAGAGTGGATGTTGTCAATAATTTCCTTTTTCACTGACAGATACGAGTGCCTGTGGCCACAGCATTTGTTTTGCATCTGCTGGAAGTACAATGTGAATGACTTGGTTGTTAGTTATCTCTGCTCCCATATTCGGACTTGATCTAGGTAAGATTTCCTAGCGAATACATGAAATTGGTAATAAGATATTTTTAAAGCCTTCATGCAATTGCAAAACAAATGGCATAGTGACCAAAATGGTCCTGCATCTTATTAAATGGAGCAGCCTGAAATGGCCTTAAAAGTGTAATTAAAGTCACTGACAACTAACAGGTAGTCTGTTGCAAAGTATTTTTTTTTATATCTTGTCAACGATGAGAATGGCATATGAATAGATGATATGTCTGTCTGTATGTAATTTGAATACTGGAAATATAACCAATATGTCAACAAATATTAAACGGCACCACCCTATCACTGACAGACCTTCTAAAGATGAAAAGAGTATCAAGTTGATATGTGTATCAATAATGTATCGTATCGTGGCTGTGTATCGTGAATTGTATCGATATGCGGCAGAGGTGTATCGTTTCACCCCTAGCACTATGGAACTTTATGTTGTGGCTCTTGCTCGCATTACTTACTCCACAAAAACTTATTAGTGTTTACTTTAAATATTTTCCTCATCAGAATTTTTCTTTTCAAAATTTTTGATATATTGCTGTACTGAACATTTCTGCAACTTGTATAAAGAAAAATGTAAAGCCCACATAATATTTATACAATATAAAAAAAACATTTCACTGGTGATCTGCAGTGAATATAAGAGAAAAATCACCAGACAACAGGATAAGTTTAAAAATTCTAAATCAACAAATTTGTTGCTTTTATTTAGATGACTCTCTATCTAAAAATTTTGATTTCCTTTGATGAATTTGGCAATCCCAAGCTTTTTTATAATTTACATATCAGACTTTAAGGTGAAAATTTCATGCCCACTTTTTGACGTTTTTTAAAATATAAATGCCATCTAGGAGACAGTACTGTGGGAATTTTTTGGGAATGCCTTTATTTGTGATGCATTAGATGACATTGATTTTAAGCAAGTACATATATGTTCAATGAATGGAGGCAACTCCTACATGGACTAACCCATTCCAAAGTGTCGGTGCCCTCATGCATACGATATTGATTGTATCTTCAGGATATAATCAAATATTCCTAGGGTAATTTTTAGTTTGGTCAATTCATAATATATTCAAGCAATGCTTGAGCACAGGAGCTTGTAGAGTGGCACTTGAATTTTTTGGTTGGCAGTTTTATGGCTGGCTATCCAAATTACAGTCTCCAGCAGGTTTCAGTCTAAGATTCAACTGATTGGGCCACTGGCCCATAAAGATTTTCAACAGAGGCCATGAATAATTTGAGATGGCCACTACTTTTTCTTCAGAACTTGGCCCATGGTTACTAGATAATAAAATGTATATACCACATAAATTATGTTTAAAATATTAATTATTCATTTGAAAGCAAAATATTGCTATTTATAGTACAAGCACAGCCTAATACACGTCGTAAGGTGCATTGTTGTACCGACTTTTAGTTTTACCTCCGCCAGGATCCGCATCGCCACCATGCACCTTACTACGTGTATTAGGCTGTGCTTGTACTATAAATAGCATTTCTTTAACATTGCACTCGCCGTTAACCACTTTATTTTTCCAAATAAAAAAGTTTGCGCAGATGGAACAAGGTTTGGTTTGAAATTCTGTAAGGTATAAAGGGATTAAATAATCCTCAGCTAGATAGTAACTGGCTCAGGTAAATACTTTCTAAGACCGAAGGTGGTGTACGATTCAGAATGGAACGTGCCAATACTATATTGGTACATCCTCAAAAAACTTCTTAATCGAGTTCAAATAAAACAACTTCTGTCTCATAGCTGGAAGTCGATATACACGATAAGAACGTGTGCTACTGTCAGTGGACACTGGCAAAGTATGCACTCTGGTCGAAATTCGTCTCCTTCGGGAAATATGCAGGTGTTCGAAGACAAAGTTCCCGTGATCCTAGTCATATGACATAGGACGCCACACCGTTATATCAACATTTAATACCTACAGTCTGAAATTAACTTTTACTATCGGCTTCTCCCTAAAAATACAAATGAAAATATTGAAGGTTTGGAATGAGAAGTCTAAATGTAATTGGGCTACCGTGATTCTCGGGAGTCCAAGCAATGTTGATGACTCACAATCCTAAACCGACCAAATGCTTTTCAGCTAGTTCAGTCGATGTTATTATTATATCGTATTATAATGTAAGTTACTTAGTCTTTATTTTACAAAATACTGACTTCTTACCATTCATATTTCAAAATTGTTTCTGTCTTCATCGACTGGACGAACGTCAGATGAACCACGGAGTGACCATATTTTCAGACTGGTTTATAAGCTTGTAGACTAGTTTCGAGCTATGTTGCTGTTGTTTGTTTATATTTGTGCATACCTCCGGTACTTCATCGGAGCACCCCAGATAAGTAATCTGTGTAATATATATGAAAGTGGATATTCGCAAGGCCGCCGTGTACCAACTTTTGGAAAACTATTCGCACGGCCACTGTGTGCTCACAGTAGAAAAGACGATACACATGGCGACGGGTCAATGCATTAGAGACGAGTCAAAAATATTCGGAATGATGTAAACTCTGTTGAACATAACATGTACCCATCAATACCATTACGGGTTTGGTGGCTCATTTATAAAAAAGGAAATTGTTCCATATTGTCAATTTCGTATGGCGGCCGTGTACTAAATTTTACAAAGACTATTCGCACGGCTGCCGTTCGCTAACAATATTTGCACTGCAGCCCGTGTCTGTCTCACAGTTTAGATTATAATAATTATGATATAGTAAGCAAACAGTTGCAGGCTAGCCCGTGAATTAGTGGTTTTCCCAAGAAAAAAAATGTTGATAATTCAATTTTACTTTAACAGTCCAGAATTTTGTTTTCAATTGACAGCCATAACATTAGCAAAGAAATATTATTCTCCAATGTATCAATCACTGTAGTCGTGTGGAAATATGTCGACCTGTCACACACAAAAATCCACAATCGAATTCCACCCTATGCTTTTTAAAAAAAAATTTATTGTATGCTTTGTTACCTTGAATGAAAAAAGAATAATGTTACTCAGATTTACTGTGCGAATGTACATTTTAAGTGATTGCTTTATTACCTTGAATTAAGAAAGAATTATGTTACTAAAAAGGAAACGAGGCTTGCTGAGTTTCCTTTTAATGAAAAATTTATACAGCGAGTAGTATATCAAAGATACAGCATACATACTACACATATATTTTATTTATACCACATACAAATACACATACTTTTATTAAAACAGAGTTTAAAATTGACCACAGGAAACTGTATTGATGGAGGGAACAAACTCTTCACATCCCTTCTGAGCATGACTGCTATAAAATATAGATCTGCATCTATTTAGCTGGAAATTGTTAATTTGCTTCATTTTTGAGCTTCTATTTTCATTCATATTGATTAAATAAATAAATAAATAAATAGATATAAAAATAAAAGTTGGTTTAAATGAAGAAGTAGAGCTCTACAAACATTGCATGGCTAGCGTCCCTAACAGTGAAAATGTGGCCATTCAATCATGGGCTAGTACATCAAAATGAGTGGGGAATAGTTTAAGTAAAATGACGAACAAACAAGAGGTAATTCAAACATTTAAAGTTATTTACAGTTGACCTAAGTCATTATTATGCTTTACTTTCTATTGCTACTGACCATAAAATTGTTTTTACTTTTTCACTCTGTTGGTCAGTTTGCCTGCCAGTTTTACGATCATAGGCCCAGAGAGATTGTAGCATGCAATGGGCAAAAATCTGCTACATTCCTTTTTCATGGATTTTCACCCGTGGCTTGCGACGATGGTCAAGAGAGGGAGAGAGAGAGAACTGGATCCATTGTGGTAAAACTGACATGCTGGCTGACCAATCAACATAGAGAGCATGGTAGGGGTGGGTGTGGACTTACTATAACATTGTTTATATTGTTCATCTCTCTGTTGGTTGATTAGTCTGTCAGTTTTGATATCTGAGATCCAGAGAGAGAGGGAGAGGGAAAACATGATCTTGATAAATTTGGGCTAAAACTGACATGATGACTGAGCAACCAACACTCAAGAAAGAGAGAGGGCGAGAAACCTTCAGACATTTTAATATTTAAAAATAATCTGTTTTAGAACCTTAATATTGGTTAAACAACAAAAACAAAATAAAGCATCAAATAGATTACAGTATGTTTATGCCAAGGAATTTACCATTTGGCCTACTTATCTCCACAGGCTATTTCCTCTTTGTATCATTGGTATCATATAACACTGTAGAAAAATCCCATGGAAAGTGTACACATACAATTATGGGTTCCTCAAGGTTACTTGGTGTAAGTTCAAGTTCAAGGATTTAATTCAGCTCAGATTCTTTTTTCTCTCCACCTCCACATATTACCACATATTTTTATCCCATATGTAATGAGAGAGAGATAGTGATATAAAAGGGAAAGCAGAGGGGATTTTGATGAAATTGTGTAACGTGCTTAATTCATTACAAAATGTGAGTTCTTTTCTTCTCATTATTTTCTTATTTTATTAATAATTACTAAGTAGAAATTCATCACTGATCTAGAGAGTACAGAAGCAATATTCTACTCTTGAAACCACAATTATGCATATTGAAACCATTATTATACACCAATTTATATGTCATGGGTGAATCACAATTTCGATATACATGTACCAACAGTTTTGCTACATTAAATTGCTTTATACCAACATTTTAAAAGCCATGTTATTTTTAATGTATGTGGTATAAATATATATATGATAAAACATGGTGGAGGAGTACTGTGATGCTTCACAGATACCTTCTGATTTCCACTGGAGTACCATCCAGATGAATTCAAAAAGTCTGAAAAAATAGATCTAATATGTAATCTGCTTTGTATCTTCATTGTGTTAGAGAAGATCCGGTTACTACTACTGCTACTAACACAGATCAACGTTGATTATCCAATACCAATTATCCACACTTCGCAGTCATCTTGACCAACAACTTGCTCTCCACAACTGTAAAAAAAAAATGACATAATAGGCCAAGGTCATGTAAGAACATATTTTGTTAAAAAAGTGTCAGAGAACAGCTTATTTGTCTGTTAGTATATCATGATCAATGGCTTGTCCTTTGAACATACAGTTTGTTCTTTATAATGTAACATGTCGTCATAATAAGACCATTTGTACCTGATTATTCCAGGATTCAATGGGTTGACTACCAGTATATGAACAAATATACCCATAATAAAAAAAAAAAAATAGAAAAATCTACCATGCGATTGTATGTTCTCCTTCCTTTGAGGTACATGTAAAACTTAATAATGAAACTGTTAAACTTTTGAGAATTTTTTTTTATAGAATTTTGTACACAATCAAAATTTCTAAAATGTCAACTTTTAGATTTTTGTCATGGCCATGTTGGTCGACCAATCATGCCATATTCACCGGGGATAACCAGGACAATACATAAGGAAGAATCCTATCGATTTCAGGCTCACAAGCTCCAAGGATGAGGTTACTGCCTGAAGGAAGTAAAATGGTTTCTGCACAATAATGCAAATTCTCCACCATCTACAGTTACAAAACTTTGTGCATACCTTGAACATGGAATAAGGAAGAACCCTATCGATTTCAGGGTCTAAAGGTCAAAAGTCAAAGTCACCCTGAGTAAAAGAAGACAAATGGTTTCTGCACAATAACTTGAGTTCTTTATCATCTACAGTGGCCAACTTTGTGGATGGCTTGCACTTGGTTTATGGTTGAACCCCATTGACTTTAAAGGTCAAGGTTACTGTGACAAAGAATTTTCATTCGTTTCATTACTTTGGAAAGGTTAACTTTATCATTAATAGGAAGATCCAGTTGAAAATAACCTTTTTGAGATACACAATATATGAGCTAATGACTCCTTAATAATTATGATCAAATAAAATATTCCCTTTGTTGTATGTTACGCTTCCTTCAAAATGGATGCAAGGACAAGTAGCTAAGTTTGGAGCGTGCATCTAAAGAAGATGGAAGACTACGAAGAGCTCCCAGCTATCTCAACATACAAAACTTGTGTTGTTCACAAGCACAACAAACGTATGTCAATAAGTAACTGGGACTTGGTTGCAAGCTGGGTGGCAGCAGTATTTCAGGTTGATTTGAGAGCAATTTGTCTCACACCACCATTTTCTCTGCCCCATTTTTTCTTCTGTCATACTCTCATAGAATGGCAATGCTCAAGTTCTGTGTTATCCATATGCCTGTAAATCATGTTCCACTGATGACCCATAAAATACAATTTCTATCTGAATTTAAATAACAGAGTTTTAATTGCCATTCCAGTATATTTTATAAGTGTCTGACTACAAATGGTTTCTATTGGTCATGTTTCTGTAGATTACCAGAAAATCTGTAGCTTGAGTTATCACACATTTTATATGCATATGCAATGCTACATGTATTTCCTCATGATATCATCAGTGATTTGTTTAAAATGATGATTAGATTTAGAAGGAGAAAACTTAATGAATCTTGCTGCAAGAAAAACATGCTTTAAAAAACGTATGTGAAAACTCCAAGTCACTGATTTTATGATTATGGTAAGGGACCAACCATTTAATGGGAGGAGGGGAGGGGAAGGGAGGGACCTGGGATTTTATTGTCAAAACATTTCTGGCCCCTAACTCGCTTGAAAAAATATTCTTGCTTAGATTTTTAGAAAAAAACAGAACTAATTATATATCCATTATATTAGCTGGAAAAAAATATCTTGTGGTAAACGACCCCAAATAATATCCCCGTTCAATAGAAAATCCTAGCTCCAGCCCTCTCCTCATTCCACAAAGCTAAATGGTTGTTTCCTAAGCTATGATAAAAGGGTATACAGGTCTTGCCTAGAATGAATTCAGTGTTAGTTCCCAGTAAATTAAGCAGTCATTAGGACCTGATCTATTAAATTAGTTATTTACATAATCATTTATAAATATGTTCACTGTAAATTAAGCAGTCATTAGGACCTGATCTATTAAATTAGTTATTTACATAATCATTTATAAATATGTTCACTGTAAATTAAGCAGTCATTAGGACCTGAACTATTAAATTAGTTATTTACATAATCATTTATAAATATGTTCACTGTAAATTAAGCAGTCATTAGGACCTGATCTATTAAATTAGTTATTTACATAATCATTTATAAATATGTTCACTGTAAATTAAGCAGTCATTAGGACCTGATCTATTAAATTAGTTATTTACAATATCATTTAAAAATATGTTCACTTTTATGCACATGGGCATGCATTAGGATTACTTGATAAATTGAAGAAATTTACCGAAAACTTGAATTTAGTGCCTTATGTTTTTAACTTCAACATATAGTATGCATTTTAGATTTTAAACTTAAGTTATAATTGCTGTGTGTGTCTTTGTTACATAATTTTTTCATGGGCAGATTCAAGGGAGATGTAATATTTTTAGAATACCAGACTATGAGACTTGGTAAGATTTGAGTAAATTCTGCAAAATTTGATATTTTTTTGGAACAAATATACCAAATTTCAGAAATATATGTATCTTCAATGATTGTGGAGTTTTGCCCCAGAAATGAAAGTGTGGATAATTGATAGCTGGATGAACAAAAACATGAAATATATTGAAATTGAAGAGTTGTTTCATGGAGATATCTTGAATAATTCAGGAGTTATGCCTGGAAACAAAGTGTGATGGATGAAACACATTTCTATATCACTGCTAACTTCATTGGGGAGCTCATGATAATAAGTTAAGATGAGACAGGTACCCTGCATTAGGGGTATTCAAAATAGTCCAATGGCACTGAGATTTGACCTCACAACCCACTGCCTGTATGACAGATACCCTACCATATGATCTATCCCCTTACTCATACATGAGTGATGATGAAAATGAATGTATAAAAGCACACCAGTAATGGATCAGCCATCTTATAAATAATAATCTTGTCGATAGCTGTTAAACTTGTATATTTATTAAATATTTCAGACACCCTGTAGCAGTTTTCTTCCACACAGTCTTCAGAACTGGTGCATTGGTGGCATTTTTCTTCTGTGGCTGGTTCAGTTCAAGCTTCATCACAAACTTTGTCATAATCATTCTTCTACTGTGTATGGATTTCTGGACAGTCAAAAATGTATCAGGTAAGTGTGTATGGATTTCTAGACGGTCAAAAATGTATCAGATAAATGTGTTTTGATTTCTAGACTCATAAA
This sequence comes from Margaritifera margaritifera, assembly GCA_029931535.1. NCBI lineage: Eukaryota > Metazoa > Mollusca > Bivalvia > Unionida > Margaritiferidae > Margaritifera > Margaritifera margaritifera. Next base: position 23,633,075 of record JAQPZY010001699.1, read on the forward strand.
TGTATCAGGTAATTGTGTATAGATTTCTGGACAGTCAAAAAATGTATCGGGTAAGTGTGTTTGGATTTCTGGACAGTCAGAAATATATGGGGTAAGTATGTTGGGATTTCTTGACAGTCAAAAGGGTATCAGGTAAGTGTGTTTGGATTTCTGGACAGTCAAAGATGTATCGGGTAAGTGTGTATGGATTTCTGGACAGTCAAAAATGTATCAGGTTAGTATGTATGAATTTCTGGACAGTCAGAAATGTATCCAGTATGTATATGGATTTATGGACAGTCAAAACATATTAGATAAGTGTCTTTCAATTTCTCAAGAGTCAAAAATTTATCAGGTAAGTGTGTATGGATTTCTGGACAGTCAAAAATGTGTCATGTAAGTGTGTTTGGATTTCTGGACAGTCAAAAATATATCAGGTAATTGTTTACAGGTGTATGAACAGTCAAAACTGTATCTGATAAGTGTTTATTTCTGGACAGTAAAAAATATAACAGGTAAGTGTGTTTAGATTTCTAGACAGTCAAATTGTATCAGATAAGCGTGTTTGGATTTCTGGACTGTCAAATTGCATCAGTAAAATGTGTTTGGATTTCCAGACAGTCAAAATGTATCAGGTAAGTGAATAATACTTTATAATTTTCCTGTATAGCATGCTGACAACTAAAAAACAGCATAGAGCCAGATCTAATGTTGCATAATGTGCTGGTATATTAGGGTCAACACTGTTTATTGTACACATGATTTTAAGTTATCTGACATTATGTTATAGGCTGGCAAATCTGGTTCTGTGCTATTTGCAGTTCAGTACCATGGTCCATTCTAGAACTGACAATTTAGGGGGAGAAATTCTCTTTCTACATTTGAAAAACAGTTGGGGGGAGGAATTTTCTGAATATAGGATGGATTTAAGAAAGAAATCAAGGTAGGACTTGAAAATATTTTGCGTGATTTTCACACATTCAGTTGGGTTTTTTTGGCACAGTTTTTAAAAAATCAGCACAAATTATGCAATAGCATGTCCTAGAATATTGCATGCAGTACTTGCTATACATGGATGAATATTCAGAGTTCTCTGTAGTAAGAGTCCCTGCATCCAGACCCTCCAGTTTCTGGTTCTGGACCCTCAGTAAGAGTTCCTACATCGAGGCCCTCCAGTTTCTTGTTCTGGACCCTCAGTAAGAGTTCCTACTTCTAGGCCCTCCAGTTTCTTGTTCTGGACCCTCAGTAAGAGTCCCTGCATATAGGCCCTCCAGTTTCTGGTTCTGGACCCTCAGTAAGAGTTCCTACTTCTAGGCCTTCCAGTTTCTTGTTCTGGACCATCAGTTTGATAAATTTGGCCCGTATTCTATAAACTAGACTTTCCATTTTTAAAATTTTTATCTATAGTTTTCTATATATTGGATTTTCAGTTTGCGAAATTTGGTTTGTAGTTTTCTGTATACTGTACTGGAATCATGAGCAAGTTAAAGTAAATCTCAATTTGCATAGAAATTTTTAGAATTTTAGTGAAACAGTGACTTGGACTTCCATTCTCAAAATCCTACAGAGAGCTCTGAATATGGTAATACATGTAGAGCTGCAGCATTACCTCAAGAGACTAATGCTAACTGAATTTATGGGTGTCCTAATCTATACACAGTGAAACCTACCTTAGTGGACATCAATACACAGTGAAACCTACCTTAGTGGACATCTATACACAGTGAAACCTACCTTAGTGGACATATATACACTGTGAAACCTACCTTAGTGGACATCTGTACACAGTGAAACCTACCTTAGTGGACATCTCATATAATGGACACCCCTAATCTATACACAGTGAAACCTACCTTAGTGGACATCTCTTACAATGGAGACCTCCACATAAAGGACAACATTTATAAGTTCCCTTTTATAATTGTATTATCATTTCAACTTATTTAAAAAAAACCAAACAACCTAATGATATAGAACACATGTTTTGGTCCCTTAAGTGTCTTTTGTAGATAGGTTGCACTGTACATAGTTTCTAACTACCATTTATGATAATGTTATGTCCAAAATTTACTCAGCTTGTCCATTATGGTCTTCTTTTATTGCCAGACTTTCATGTAAGAAGCAGTGTCCCAAAATGAAAGTCCTGTATTGTAGTTTTCTTGGAATTAGGCACAGTCTTTTAGATTTAGTGAATGCTCAAATGAAATTACTCTTCTACAAGATTTCACTTAGCCTACTTTCACCCTTACTGTTCAGAAGTATTAGTCACACATCGAAACCTCATTCTTTGGGGGAAACAGATCTCTTGAACTCTGTTCACTTCATTACCATCAGTGCTAGAAAATGTTTTACAAATTATCAAAGTATATGTTCATGGCTTCCCCATAGCTACTTCACTCACTTGACAAAGTCCACATGCCACCAAAACTGCTGCCCTACTTGAGAAATAATTCTAACAACCCTGTAATTTATATCACACATTTCTTTATTTTCACAAAGTCATGGATTGTTTCTTGTATGATAATTTCTTGGATTTTTTTAAATGTCAAAGAACAGAATCAAAGAATGTGAAATAGTAAAAAATAGGAAATTCATTGGACTTTTAATTTTGTAACACTGTAATCTTCACCTTCAGGTCGACTTTTGGTTGGACTCAGATGGTGGAATTATGTCGATGAAGATGGGAAAAGCCACTGGGTCTTTGAGTCTCGAAAGGTAAGATATTTCATTATGAGCTATTGTATCTATGTTATTTAATGAACATTTTCGGACTTAGTTCCAAAACTTAAATTGTCCAGTTCCTCTCATTTGTTACGTTAAAATCCGAGGCTTTCACAAGTGAAGATTACATGGAACTATGTGTCTTTATGGGTATTTTGGTATTCACTTGTTTATGTCTAGGGTTATGGTCTTTTGATAAATGTTGGGTCTTAATACAGTGAAACCAATCAAAACCAAAAACTCTTGCGACCCAATTTAATTTTTAGCTTTTAGAGGTTTTCAGTTTACTGAGATATCACAGATGTGAAAAAATATGTCTTTTTATATAAGTAGATGTACAGGCATGTCATTGATACCAGCCTTAATTTTTATGACTAAAATCCCATACATTTTTAAAACCAAAAGACATTAATGTTTTCACATCATTTGAGAGAGGCAGAGAGAGAATTTTTTGTTTGTGTGTGCATGTGTGAAATAGGGAAAGAGCTTATGTGACTTTAGCAAGAGAGAGAATTTAATTATCAGAGAACATCTGTGCCTGTGTGTAAGATAGCAAAAAATTAATAAAGCTGTTTCCTTTTGTAATATTTTAATGAAAAATAAGCTGAACAATGTACGTTTCTTCTGCATATTTTTTTGTTGGTCTCCATTGGCAAAGTATCAAAAGTGAGGCCACATGCTGGGTATTGAGGCTGGGTATTTAATTTTTAGAGAAAAAAAAGGTTTCACTGATCATTGAAGAGCATCAATCTTAATTAGATAACAAGCAGATAAATGTAATCTTCCTTAATTGGTTTATATACAAGCATTTGGTTATTAACAGTTTACCTTAAAAACTGGACTTTCTATAAGGTGCAAAGACTTTGGATTGGCCTATTGTCAGCTTTAATCTATGTTGGTATGTGTATTGAGTGTCTTTTCTGCCTTGCTTATGGTACATTTCTGGGTCATTGACTCACCGATTAGTCTACTGCAGTATTTGTTAACAATACTCTGGTCCAGTGTGTGTCAGGTCTGTATTTTACTTAACACATGACCACAGGCTATTTCTGGATCACAAATATCAGCATATTATGGAATTAAGCAGCTAAAATACATTTCCAACTTTAAGTGGGTATCAGTTTTATGTTTTTTTTTTTAAAACGTGAAATTGAAATTTGGGACCAAAAATTTCTTTTGGTATTCAAAGTAATGGGGTTTTGGTTTACTGGAGAAAATAATTATGATAATATAATAATGAAGGAAGAATTCAGGACCAAATAAAAATTTCAATTTTATTGGGGGAGGGAGGGGATTTCGGTATTCCAGGGGTTCAGTTTTGAGGGGTTTCACTATATTTACAGTTAACAGCAAACCAGGTAGTTAAGGAGCTGTTCAGCTTATTTGGATATAATAATATGTGTTTAATGTCTTATACCAATAGATTTAGTTAATTGTTTTTGTTTATTCGAGTGTGATATCTGTGTGCCACCAATGAATCGAATGGAGTTACATTCCTTGAACTAAAATTTTTCAATTTTTGATTTCCTTTAACCATCATGACTCGGAAACCATAAAGCATATTTGAATGCTACATGTACAAGGTATTTGGCATGTGAAACCAATGCATATTTGCATTTTCTGAGTTTCCTTTATGCCTCCACCATATTTTATGAAGAGGGTATATAGTTTTGCTAATAGCCATCATCACTCCCAGCCCCAGTCACAGCCTAACTGCCACAATTGTAATTTCTTTTCAGAAAATTTTTGATGGACTATTTGGATTGAAACAAAATGTGGTGTAGGGCTTTATATTAGATGATCAGGTGAAGTTAAATTTTCTGAACTTTGTCAAACTTGGACTGAGTTATAGACCCTTTACTGCTCCTTGACAGTTTATAAAATTCAGGTTTCTCTAAATTTTGAATGTCCTGAAAATTATTAGCCAACTCTGTTTTTAATTTGTCTTAGATATACTCATGTATAATTTTTTTTCAGAATTTTTAAAGATGTTAAAATTTTTGACCCATGCTTTAACAGTTCACAAACAAACACTTTGAAGAAATAATTACCACAATGGTGTTTCTCAGTAGACAATATACGAACAGCAGTGCACCTTAGGCTCACCTGTTATGACGGGAATGGGATTATTGTGCTGGTTCTAGCCATTGCATCAATTCATCCACAGCAGCACATAGTTGCTATTGTTAGACTGGGTAATCCCTATTATTTGCAGTTCTTTCTGAATAGATAACCAGTTGTGGTGGATGCATACAAAAATGATGATAACAAAGAACAAAAATTTCAAAATTTTAATGTGAAAATTGTGAAATGCATGTACCCAAGTTTGTACATATATTTAAATCAAATAAGCAAAAAAAAAAAAATTATGTTTGTCCTGTACATACCACATGTTTTCCCTTTTATGGGCAGTCAAGGTGTATTAATCAGACTGTGGTGCCCCAGTTTGCCCTTGCAGAATGAACTATTTTAGTGCACATTAACTTTTTTCAGAACTTCATGGATTTAAACCAAATTTAGTATGGGATTTTTTTATTGAAAAGAAGCAGGTAAAAGCTAATTTTCTACCTATTTCTTTTAAAATTTGACTGAATCTTTTCTCTTATTTGACATAGAAGGGTTTACCATTGCATCATGAATTCCATTTCACTTAATCACTTTTATAGAACTTCAAGAACTGAAAACAAATTTGGTATTGGGCTTTAAATTGAAAACACCTATGCCAAGATTGATCTTTTTTTCTGTAAAATTTGACAGATTTGTGGCCCAGATGTTTGACTTTCAAATGTTTATGTAATGTTTTTAACCAATATGTCCACTTTATTAAAATCTGGAGAAAAAATTCACTGACTTCTACTGAAAAACTCATGAACAGAAATTGATCCAAAGTGTTCTGGCATTAAGGCCTTTCAATTTTGTATAAATGATGCCAGTTCATCATCAAATTTGGCTGCCATTACTAAAATTAGGAACACCTTCAAATGACTTCTTAAAAACTGCTGAACATATTTTGACCAAAGTATGGCACATCCTGGTATGAAGGCCTTTAAAGTTTGTACAGATGATGCTAATTCACTATCAAGTTTGGCCACCCTTACTAAAATTATAAAGAGCCCTAAAAGACTTCTTCAAAACTGGTCAACATAAATTGACCAAATTTCACAGAAAGCATCCTCAGGGGTTCAAATAAGAATTTGTTAATTTGGGCATTTTAATCTCTGGTTTGGAACTACATGTAATTGCATCTTTGTTTTTAACATTTTGATGGGATAATTTGGGAACACTGCAAAAGAACTTACGATATGGTACTGAGTCTTAATTTTCAAGATGTTAATCATGCCTTTTTGAATGCATCAAACAGATTAGTGACCAAGACTTGATCTGGGTGTGTTATATTGCCGTATTTGCCGGCCTATAAGTCGATGCGGAGTATAAGTTGAATTCACTAATTTAGTCAATTTTCTATCCTTCATCCATATATAAGTCGATGCAGAGTATAAGACGAAGCCAGATCAAAACCTTGGCTTCGTCACTTTCGCTAGTAACTTCCGGTTTCATGAATATTAATGGTATCACTATGCTATTCCAGATTAATTGGGAAAATGATTAAGATGGTCTGTACATTTATTATTTATAGGTATTATTTATTGGTACATTGTACACAATGATATGAACCCCTGTGATCAGAAAATAAGCGCATCTTGTATTCTTACAGCAACAGTTACCTCATTATCAAATTATATGTACAATGAAAAATAAAAGAACTCCATTAAGACTTGTTGTTTTTAGTGAATGCGTGTATGTATGTGTGCGTGTGTGAGATAGAGAGAGATGAAACAACGCTATGTCAGTGTGTAAGAACATATGCATTCAGAGCAGTTTTTACTTGTAGCTTTTGGAGAGAGAGAGAGAGGTTACCGGACAATTGTAATATGTATTGTTGAGTTACCTGATGATTGTGATCTTACTCCTGTACAGGAGCATTGCTGTATTCCATTATCAATTAATATCTCTGAATAAACAGTTCATTCTTGTTTTTATATCCATTATCAGAAAGAACCAAATGGCTTTGCAGTGTTATTTACATTCTACTTAAATATGCCTACAGCTTTGGCCAGGTCATTCCAGTTGACACATGCAGTAGATGTGATCAAATTAATGAGGCTTCCCATAGGGTATTGTAATCGATCCTGTAAAGCATGTTAATGTATGCAGTACTGTGTAATGACCTCTAATGCCAGGTGCTTGCTCATGTAAGTTTCTCAACCAGTGACATCTTTTGATCTCGCAGACATAAGTGTCGGAGCTTTGAAATCGTGAGCAAAGATCAAACCAAAATGCCATCTAACTACAGGAAGTGTACATGCACTTACTGATAAAGGGTAATTTTATTTCGTGGGAATATAGAGTTCATTGTATTTGCAAAGAAAACAACACAGCATGCTAAATGGTCATCTTGGGATTTAAACTAAATGGAGTCTATATGGATATAAATATTGTGAATATTTAAATATAAATTATATATCTTTGAAACTGAAGGAATATAGTATCTATTGTTTTAATTTCCATTTACTATTTTATTACTGTTTTCTCTCTTTGACAAAAGCTTCAGCTAAAAGGGGTCAGTAAGGTACATTAAGTAAAATAGCATGAAGAAAGGCTGAAATATCTTTCTCTCTCTCTCATATTGGGGCGTATTTTATTTTGATCACAAGATGCAATAAGAAAATTGTGCAATGGAATACCCATGTCCATGTCATGGTTATCTGTTTTCTAACTTGTCTATTCTAATACACACATATGTAAGCAAATTTAAACGACATATATTACTAGTGCATGCTGCTTTAGCGCAATTACGTCTGATGCACGTGAATTTAATACTGACAATCATGTAAATATTTTGGAATCCTTCTCAATGTCGGGTCCTATATTTTTTTGCACAAGATCTCTTCCCCAAAATGCAAATTATTTTTTTACACTATACTTTTCGTTCTTTGAATTTTTTTTTTTTTTCATGTACGAAAAATTACATTAACATACAGTAAAGCAATTTCAATGACATAATCCATATATAAGTTGATTCGGAGTATAAGACGAAGCCCAGACTTCCAGGTCAAAAAGTGTTGACTTATAGGCCGGCAAATACGGTATATGGCTTTATTTAAATAAGTGTTCTCACAGTGATCAAGTACTATCATTTAAAATGTCCACAGAACATCTGGAACTTGAACGGACAGCATAGTTTATATTTGGACTAAATGCTGACAATTAAAATTGTTTTGTATAATTTGAACACAAAAAAATGTCTGTATGCACTTTTAGTTAAACTGTCTGTATTAAATGTGCAAACATTCTGCTTATCTAAGGCTGTGCATTCTGGCATTAGGTCTTTTGAGTTTGCACAAATGGTGCCAATCTGTCATCCAATATGGCTGCCATTACTAACAAACAGAGAAAACCTTTAAATGTCAGAAAGCGTCATACTAGCCTAAATTTCTTGGCAAACTGGCCTGGAATGCTACTTTGAGGTAGATGTCAGCCAGGTGAGTGAGCTCAGTCCACTTGGGCTTCTTCTTCTATTTTATGTCTGCCATTTCTGTTTGAGGCCAATGGTCCTTGGTCACTTGACATATTTAGCTACAACTTGATAATGTTACCTTCTTATGAACATATATGTACCTTTTCAAAGTTTTATAGGTTTTTCTCATGCAGTTATAGAGTTATGGCCCTTACTTGGCAAATTATAATCATTATGGGCATGTTGAGGACAATCTTTACTTTGATGGGGCTCTTTTAGACTCTCAAAAAGTTTTTTGTAGAGAAAATTTTATAAAAATTTCCATCATCTTAAGTACATGTAATTATGGTGATTCACTTTTATATTAATTGCAGCGTGGAAGTCAACATAAAGTAACAGCGGTAGAGTCCAGAATATTTTGGTTGTCACTCGTAGCTTTTGAAGTGATCTGGATAATACTTTTTTTCGGAGCTCTCGTCATTTTTAGTTTGAAATGGTCGGTAAGTATTTTAAATGTTTTGTAAATGTTGTTTCCAATCGTTATAAATATATGTTTTAACAAGTTTATTGACAGTTTATGTTCAGTAATATAATATAGTTAATCAAGGGAGAAAGCAAAAGAATAAAGAAATCTCCAGAGGTAATGAGTCTGACATGAAACTTGATCATATATTTTCCATAAAAGATCCAAACTCTTTCAGTTGCGGTATTCTACATGTAGTTGGTCATGTTGACATTTTTAGCTACTTTTTACTAAACATATTAGTAGAAAATAAATCAGCTAAAGAAAAAAAATATTTGACTGTTGTTATACACATTTTTTTGTTGCAGGATTGGGGGGGGGGGGGAACAGGTTAGGTGCCAAAAATGGGCCAATGGCAAATGTGAAATGTTTTGAAACCCTGCTGAATTCTCAATTGTATCAATTTCCTCCTTAAAATTGTGTTCCTGAATAGTCGGATTTCGTTCTCAAAATGATAGAACCAGGATTACCCTCAAATAATCTCACTGTAAGCTGTGTTTTGTCTTTTGATGTTTTTGTTCGTATTAATAAATGTATTAAGTACTGTAGATAACAGACATTTTTTAAAGAACTGAAATGTATTTTTATAGAAAAATTTGATGCTTTTTCTGTGAATGTTTTCTTATGCATCTCAAGATAACTAATGTGTTATATATTTTACAGATGGTTATAATAGTTGCAACTGTGATGAATGGGGCTAACCTTTATGGATACATCCGATGTAAATGGGGATCCAGGAACAAATTAAAATCTGCAGCTACAGGCTTCTTTAGTGCTCAATTACTAAAATCTGTGAGTGATATTTTTACAGTCACATTCCGCAAAACAATTAGTTTTATCAGTACAGAAAACAATTTATGCAGGTTTATTTCTAGCATTGCAGAACTTCTTTAACCAAAAAAAGTTCCACATTCGATGTAAAACTCACACTGTGTGTTTAAAAAAAGTAGTACTTAGGTAAATTTTGTGATGTTAAAGCACATCATTATAAGGGCACATGACAAAGTCATGAAGTGTATCCATCACATGTATGTAGATAGTAGAAGAGTTAGCTCCCTTTATGATGATAGCTTGTCACTTTGAAGGTGCATACTCTCATCCCAATATAGTCAAGTCAAATAAACATGACAGATCATTTTGTTTTTTAAGACTGATCTGACCCACAAAGTGGTAACAAGACACCAGGCATACATGATAGCAAATTCCTACCAAATAATGATGTTTTATATGGGTTTTAGTAGCCGCTTCCCTCCCACAAGGCATATTCAATACACATATTCCCTCCCACAAGGTATATTCAATACACATAATCTTAGTAATGAATATATCATAGTAGTTTTGCCCAGAAATGGTGTGTGCATGTGTCGTTGTGTAAGAGGGTGGGGTTGAGGTGCTTGGTAAGCTATGTGTGGGTATTGAGTCAAATATGGTATGTTGAGAGCAGTATTTTGTCAGTACTAATAAGTAGCGTTAAGTCTTACTTTTTAATTCTGCCTTCTCATTATTTTGTGGCTAGCAGACAACAGATAATTGTTTGTAGAATCAATTCAAAATTGATTCAATTTTTTGCTAGTTATTGTGAGCATGACTGTTACTCAGGTTTTAGGAAAATGTCTTCATTGGTTTTACAGATGAACCAGATAAGTGAGAACAAGGTAATGGTTACTCTACAATAACTTGCAGAAATTTTTCTGACCACTGCTGTTTTCAGCATTGTATTATTATGCACTTAACTGCAAACAGCATAGATGCAGATCTGCTGTAGAATAACACACCAGTGGATTAAGGTCTGCATTGTTTGTTTTGAAATCATTACTGGAAGTAACACTGTGCATGGACTGTTATCAGCTGGGGCATTATGTAATGGCATATCTCTGTCTATGCTGTACATTATTGGAAGTGTATTATATGCAAGCATTTACAGAAAGATTCTCCATAAGTTTAACTGTTGTATGCTGTATGTTTTCTAACCAGGATTCTAATCAGCCATTCCAACCTGATTCCTGCTGTTGTTAAGATCAATAAATATTATTTTTCATGCATTGTGTGTCATCCATCATGTGTTGTCCATCAGATTTGACATAAAGCATCCTAGCATTATACAGTTAATGCCATTCTACTATAAAATATGGCCACCATTATTAAAAATAAAAAAACATTCCCACTTGGACTTCTTCTTTGATGCATATTTTCAGAAAATTGTTTAGATGTCTCTTGAGAACCACATGCAGAATTGGTGACCTACATGCCAACTCCTGGTTCAGATTGTTAATTGTCATAATTGGGGATATATGGATGGATAATACAAAAATACAGATTTTTTCATGTTCAAAATGTATGTTGTTTAGCTGACTATTTCTTTCAAACACTTGCATCTACAGTCAAATTACAGCTTTGACATTTATGAAAGTGAAAAAGTTAATTTGGAACATATCATTTCTGATGATAACTCTCCCTAACACAAAATACAATGTTTTATCGGTGTATGTCAGATGTGTTTATTATAAATAGATCTCGATTTTAATCAGATAACTGCATCTGTTGCTGAATTTTCTTTTCAAAATGTCTCAGGTATTTGAAAATTTTGCAACCCCCTCTGGCATAAAAGGAAAATACCTTGAACATGAAACATACTTCAGCTTTGTTGCTTTTTCTGATTTCTGATTGCTTTTTCAGCTTTGTTGCTCTTTCTGATTTCTTTAGTGATTTTCTTTAAATATGGTTTTTTTCCCCCCTCAACTGCGGACAAACATAAGGACTATTTGCAAAATCTGTGTGGTTTCCCTGTCCCTAGTAGACACATTTTGTCCACTTCCACAGTAATGATATTAAAAAGAAAAAGAAAAAGCTGTAATTTTATTGGTCTGAATAGACAATCAACCTTTTCCTTACATACTGCATACAACATAGATCATGATCTGCTGTCACAAAATGTGCCAGTAGATCAGAGTCTATGTTGCATGTTCTACTGATTACTCCTAGCAAACTGCATAGACCCAGGTCTTCTAGTAAAAGCTTGCACATGCTGGCAGATCTGGGTCTATGCAGTTTGCAGTTGGATCCAACTTATAAGTGGTTATATACAGTACCTTTGCTGCCAATTTCAGTACTGTAAGCTACAGCGTTTTTTAGTCATTAGTAATTTTTTGTGTGGCTTAGTTTTGATGATGGCTTACTTTTAAGGTAGGCCTGTCTTTGAGTACTTTACAAAATATCAGTAGACATGTACAAAATATCAGTAGACAATTGGAAAATAGTTTCCTAGTGTCAAAAATTATTTGTTTATATTACAAAAAATGTGAAAGATTTCATTTTTATGAATTCAAACTTTTTAATATTGATGAAGAATATGTTATTTCTGTCATCATTGATACATGATTTTACAATTATATTTCACATACAATTTAAAATATTATTTCTTCCATGAAGACATGCATTTTTTCTCTTTCCACACATTAAATTATATGCATGCAAGATATGTGCTATTTTCAAAGCTGGCTTACTTTTTAGGACAAAACATGATAGGGATTAGATGTCTTATTTTCAAGGTCAGCTTACTTTCAAGTTCGACTTAATTTCAGATTTCATGGGATTAGTTTTATGAATGTCAGTAAAGGTAATTGCTAATGTCAGTAAAGGTAATTGCTAATGTCAGTAAAAGTAATTGTTAATGTCAGTAAAGGTAATTGCTAATATCAGTAAAGGTAATTGCTAATGTAGCATACAGTGAATCAGTTGACTTTATACAGCAGTTATAATAACTTACTCAAAGTGACAATTGGGTCAAATCACAATTACCTGTTTTAATGGGGTTTAATAACAATTACATGTTTTTGTTTCTTTAGATGTTTATGGGATCTTCAGATACCAAAGAGAACACAGATAACAGACAGAAATCTGCACAGGGACCATAAATGTGACATGACAGACTTGTAAGAGTCATTGTGATGGAAACAGCTGTACAGTTGTAACACTCATTATGATGGGAACAGCTGTACTATTGTAACAGTCATTGCAATGGATCAACTGTACTAATGTAAAAGTCATTATGATGGGAACATTCCTTAAAAACTGAATTGCATTTTGTACAGGGAGTATACAAAAAATTTTTCTAGTTTAAACTTTTGCTGGATCATGAGGAAAGAGTTTGAGTCAGATGGTATAAAACATTTAATGTGTGTTCCATCTTTGAACTTAGCAATCCATGTTTGGTCATTACTTTTACTTTATCAATCACAACATAAATCAATATTGAAGAATTGCCAACAGAAAAAGAGTTTCATAATAGTGAAAACCTGCACTCAGTATGTGCAATTCTGATGTTTCAGTACAGCTAATGCTGCAAAAGTGCAGTGGTCAAAATGTCAAAACCATCTTGATATATCTTGTAATAATGTTTAATGATTCGCGAAAATTGCATCAGAATAGTATGTGTCATTTTCCATTTTCTTTATTTATATTCACTGATTTCTTTTATCCATTTCAAAATGGGTAAGGGGACAACTTTGTGTTTAGGGAACATGTATGTATTTCTTTGTTTTTATTTTGTTTTAGAGACGAAGATTTCTTTAGTTTCATTTGTCTTAATAATTAATGTAAGAATATGTTGCATGGATACAGGGAATGTCTCAGATGGCGACATTTTTGTTGATCACTGATTCTGAGCTTATTAGTTTTACAGCAAGGAATGAATTTCAAAGAAATATGTATAATGTGAATTCTTTACCCAGGGCTTTACAAATCCACTTGCTCGATGCCTGGGACAAGCACCTTTATTTCGTGTGTATGTCAACCATATTTTCCAATTACATAACTGCCTGCAGTTTCTTTCAACTGTCGATCCTTTATTTCACTCGATATACTGTCAACGTCTGTCATTTCCATCTTGTAGTTAATGTCAAGGTCAGTCTCACATTTTCTTCAGCAGACATGATAATGTAAATATATACTACTTAAAGCAAGTTTTGACAAATAGTAAATAAATATTAATATCTTAACTTATCAGTTATATTTTAATCGTAATATTTGTACATATATGGGATTCGCTGACTTTCATGTCCTAACCTAGCCATGGGTAGTTTGTGAATTCCGAAAGTGACGAGATTGCCAACTCTAAGCAATCAGTTTGTCAAAGATTGTTTTGATGCATGTCACCAATTTCAAGGTGACTACATGATAATTGTTAATAATATAACTAATGAGATTTCATTGACAGGTGTGTTTGGAATTAAAAGGCACTCATCTCTAATGATTAGCTGCCTGGAAATCTATTACCCACAAGCAGTGTTTATCATCTATTGTTTACATGAATATTGCATGAGACCAATACATGCTTACTGTTTAGCAGATAATTAAATGGATAAAATAAGTGTTCTAAAATCATACTCAAAAGTTGGGTCATCAGATTGTTTAGGAGCATATATCCAATTTCAAGGTAAAAATTGGATGACGTGGATGCGGAAGCAGAAATGTGAGTAGACACGACAATCCCCAGAAAAAGCAAAGAGTAAATTCATTGGTATTGGAATATTTCATTGAGAGACTCAGTTTTAACTTGCTTTTTTACTGGATGGATAGTTAAGGCTGCATGATTACTTGAACCTTAATTGCAAATGAAGATAAAGAAAAATGTTATGATATATTAAAACATGATTAAAATTAAGTTAACACAGTTCTGTTCTTGGCTGTTTAATTTTTCAGTTTAAACTCTGTTTACCTAATTATCTCTCTCTTTTTTTTATAAAAACAATCGAGCCATTTTCTAAACCCTTATCTACCTATCCATTTATCTATTTTTAAACATGTATATGTCTGCCTTTGCTTTTCTAACTATATCTGCATCTAACCCTTCCTTTTATTCTCATCTATATATTTATCAATAAGTGCTATTTACATACCGGATATACTCATGTATAATCTGGGTCCAAATGCAAACAGCATAGACCCTGATCTGCTGTTGCATAATGCGCTGACAGATCAGGGTCTGTGTTTGCTCTACTGATTAGACCTTACAAACTGCATAGACCCAGATCTGCCGGTGCATTATGCGACGGCAGATCTGGGTCTATGCAGTTTGCAGTTGGTATCGGCTTATACTCAAGTATATCCGTTATATCTTTCTTGATAACTGAATTATTGATATATGGTTTTAAGGTACAAACAAGGATAAAAAGAAAACAAAAGTTCTTTATTTGTAAAGTACATATAATGTGATTTTGTTAAAACAGTCTATATTTTATTTTACTTTATTTTTTTACTTTAGTTTTGATAGTTTGTTGTCATATTTTGGGGCAAGCACAAATCCCCCAAAAGGCAAGTTCAATTTTCCAGTCAGCTTGCCCTAGGCAAGCTTACTTTTATAAAATTTGTAAAGCCCTGCCTTACCACAGGACATTACTGATTGTAATGTATTTATTTTGTTGCATGGATATATTATAAGTTTGAAAAGTGTCTGGCTCAGATTAGAGACACTCTGTGTTTGTCATCACTACTGTCTATCAGTTGCGCAAATTTTTGGAATCTCCACTTCAGATACATTATAGATGTATGATCTTTTATTTGGTCTGATTGTACAAATTTATTATAGTTCTTGTGTCCTTTTATTTGTACCTGATATTGTTCCTTTCCAAGAGTGTCAGTTGAATTTAGTCATCACAGATTGACCATGACAAATATAAGTTTTCTTGGCCACATTTTATTTTTTCTGACATTATTGTCCATGCGGAAAATGGCCATACTGAAGTAGATTCAATGGTGGATGGTCTGTCCTCTGGAAAGTCATGGATTTTGGACAGCTCACAAAACTAATTGATTTAATTGTGTAGACTGTTCTTTGTACCTAGATAGGAAGTTGAACCACTCTTCTGTCTATCCATTTCATCAAATCTTTCCAATCACTCACTGTTTATTACCAATTCCTCTTGGAATCAATCACCTATCAGTCCAGTGGCTGTTAAATTCCAAAGCAAATGCTAATGCATATGTGCAGGCCTTCCACCATTGAATTTTTCCTCCAACCACTGCCAGAAATGTCAAAAAAAAAAAAAAAAAAAAGTGGCCAAGAAGAACTTGTTGGCCAAAGACTGACATAAAAGCAGCTAAGTACATTTTGCTATGTATCTTTCAATGAACACTTTAATTTAGCTTCGGTCATCAGCCAATCAGGATATTTATGAAAATATTTATATGCACTTTAATTTAGCTTTGGTCATCAGCCAATCAGGACATTTATGAAAATATTTACATGCAGCTAAGCAGAACAAGACATTCCCACTTTTAGCTCTACTGGTCATCGACCAAAAGAGCTTATGGGATGGTCTGTTGTCTGTTGTCCATCGATCAGTTTGCACAAGTTTGTTATCACTGCTCCTCCTAAACAACTTGGAGGATTGCCATGAAACTTTACAAGCACATTCATTCTGAAGTATAGTCAGTCCAAAATGAAAATGATGTCGCTTGGACATCCAATATGGCTGCCACAGTGACCATCTTGAAAATCTTGACATGAGGTTTTCACCAAAAAGCTTATTATTATATTGTGTTGGTTTAATTGAAAATGGTGCCAATTTTACATCTAATATGTCCACCACATCAGACGTCTTGAAAATCTTGTTACAGCTCAAGAATGTCAGAGATGGTTTCAACACTTAGCAGTAAAAAAGAAGAAATGGTGTTATCTTGGATTCCTTGAAATTCTATCATCCAGTTGAGCATCTGTCTCTTCAAGAGACTTTTGAAAGAAAAAATTAAAAAACTTTTGGAATACTGTAATCAAATTTACCATTGAAAGTAAATAATAATGCAGATATGTTTTCTGTCTTGTATGCTGTTTGTCCAGCCATAATTTCTATTACAGCCTTAGTTTGAGTAAGAACTGTGTTTCTGGAGCCAGTACTCTTAAAGCATTCTGACCTTCAGTCTTTTAGTCATGCCTGTTTTATTTAGTCAAGTCTTGATATAACGACAGTCTTTGCAAACATATATTAATAGGATGGTAATAGTGAAATGTAATTATATTCCTTATTGTTAAAAACTTGTTGCCAGTTTTTAAAAACCATTTATTACATGTGAGTAATATGCTAATCAGTGTATAGTTAATGTAAAGAGATATGATGTACTAAGTTTTATAATACGATTTGGTTCTTTAATAAATTTGTCAGCTTTATAAATTATGATTTACATGCATGAATGTTGTTTTTTTTTGCTTTCTCATAGAGGCGATTCTGGATAGGGTTGTGACACTACTGTAGTTTGTTCAGCTCAGCATCACGAATGATATTCCCATCTGTAGCTCAGTGAATTTTCACATGGGCATCTTGACATGTAGATAAAATTACCGAATTTGTTTTGTGCACAAATAATTTCAACACTGTTTGTATAGACATACAGTGAAACACAACTCATTAGATACATGCTGCAAAAGAGTGGTCTGTGTACTTGTAATCTGCCATGTTGGTCCTGGAGTTAATGGAAGAGTCCAATTTTTTTTTATAAAGGACTGAGCAGTTAAGAGAGTTATTGCATTTCATAAGTAAACAAAAATCATCTACTCTGTAGACAAATCATATCATAAACTGGCATAAAGTAGAAAATTAAATTAGTTTAAAGAAAAGTAAATGAAGCAGATGATGTTTGTTTACTTGTGGCACATGATGCTTCTCATAACCACACAGTCTGTATCAAAAATGGACTCATCTATAACTCCAGGACCAACATGGCAGATTACATGTACACAGACCACTCATTTTCAGCATGTATTGAATGAGTGGTGTTGCTCTGTGTATCTATACAAACAGTGTTGAAATCATTTGTGCGCAAAACGAGTTTGGTAATTTTAGCTACATTTGAGATGCTTACGTGAAAATTCACTGAGCAACAGATGCAAATATTATTCATGATGCTGAGCTAAATGAACTATAGTACTTGTATATCTTGTAATTATCAACATTTTGGGAAATGTTTACAATAACAAATTAGATTTCTTAACAGCATGTACATGTTTTGTTGTGAAATCCCTGAAATAAACCTTGAAAAAAAAAATTGTCGTTTTTAGCTCAACTGGTCATAGACCATACGAGCTTATGCAGTGGCCTTTCATCTGTTGCTAGGCATCCGGTGTCCATTATCACAAGTTTCTTAACTATATTTCACCTAAACTAATGGGACGATTGGCACCAAACTGTACAGACACATTCATCCCTAGGTCTAGTTGATCCTAAATAAAAATGGTGTCCCTCACATTCTGTATGACTACCATGGCAGCCATTTTGAAAATCTTGTTAATGCTACTATTCCTCACTGGATGGTTATATTAACATGAGATTTGCACTAAAATACTTCTTATTTTATCTAGTTGGGCCTAAATGAAAAGGGGTCAATTCAACATCAAATCTATCCACCATGGTGGCCATCTTGAAAATCTTGTGATGGCTACTCCACTTGGATAGTTGTATAAGCATGGGGACTTCACCAAAAAACTACTTATGGTGTCAGCTTGGTCCTAAATGAAAATGGTGCCAATATTTATCCAATATCAGAATATGGCCATCAAAATGGGCATCTTGAAAATATTGTTATAGCAACTCCACCTGAATGGATGGTTATATTGACATTGGGGTTTTCACCAAATGACTTCTTATGTCTAGTTGCACCTTAATGAAAACAGTGCTGATCTTACATATCATATAGCTACCAGATGTTTCAACAATCTGCAGTTAAAAAGAAGAAATGGTCTTATAATGTCATTGGAAATTCTTTTTGGCCAGTAGAGCATCAATCACTTTAAGGGACTCTTGTTGAGTTGTGAAGCCAAACAGGGGATAATCTTGATGAGAACTATAATCCCAAATGCAGGTCATTTCAATATCTTCCTCCAGCTCACAGTATACCCACTCTGTTTATCTTAATTTGAAGGACATGTTGAAAACATTGATAGTACAGTTGTTGTTGCAAGGAAGCTGTAAGAGTGAAAAGTATATCATCATCCATATACCGTATATACTCGAATATAATCTAATACCAACTGCAAACTTCATAGACCCAGATCTGCCATTGTATAATGCACCGGCAGATCTGGGTCTATGCAGTTTGTAAGGACTAATCAGTAGAAAAAACAACATAGACCCTGATCTGCCATCACATAATGCGCCGGCAGATCAGGGTCTATGTTGTTGTTTTTTTCCATTTGAACCTGACTTATACGCAAGTATATACAGTATATTTCACTGTGACCTCTTTTGGAAGTTTCACAGACCTGTTTTCTTTGATGCTTACTTTTCATTTTCAGATTTCCCTCATCATAGGTAGTTATAAAACCTTGTGATGTAACAACACTCCAGGAGTTATAAAACCTTGTGAGGTGACAACACTCCAGGAGTTTAACACTGTCATTAAATGAACTACTAATGTTTGTCAATACAGATTTTCCTTGTTTATCATTTCATTAGCTTGTAAGGGGATGCATTTAGGGCATGAGTACACTTTTATTTCTTAATTAGGTCATTGTGGCTCATATTGCCTTATTACTCTTCTGTGATAACTTTTACTGCCTTTGATTATTTGATGAATCAAACCCAACTTATGGTAGAGATTTAATTTTTTCAAGACAAATCATCACATTTACCTCATAATAATGGCAACTTGCTTGATTATGACTGGCCGTTATCAACATGGTTTGCACAAGTCTTGAAAAACGATTGAATTTGATGTCTGGTCTTGAAAACCCTTTTGAAAATTAGAAAAATAAGTGGAAAAAGCCCTTGAAAAGTGCCTATATTTGCATTGGCAGCCCTGATAAAGCCTTTGAGCTTTGCTAATATTTGACTTTTTACTATTAAGTGTTTAATTTTTAGCTACTTAATTATTTCTGGGGGGGGGAACTGAGCATTAACGATCATTCTAATCCATCATATTAGGATTCATGGTAATACTTACATGGAAAAGTGGGCACCAGTTTAGAAATGGATGAACATATAATAGAGTATATACTGGTTTTGAGGGCCATGATTGGTTGATAATGAAAAGTAAAATTTTAGTAAAAATAATCTTTAGAGAGCTTATCCAATTTGCGACTGAAAAAATAGAGTCAATATTCTATTGATACAATTTTAGCTTTTTTTACAGACTGGATATAGGAACACTCAGCATTGAAAGTAGCACCTGATTCTTTAGGTGTGGAAATGGAAACATGTTTTACACACTTGTAGATCAAAAGAGTGCCACGGCTAACATGGTTTTCTCCACACAGATGCTTGCATCAAGTATCTGTCTATACTGAGAGATATAATGTTTGATCATGAGTTATCTAATTTATAAAATGGTGTTTCCATAGATTTACAATGGAGCTGAATTAGTACTATAAGTCCATTATCACACATTGCATTTATTCTGATACCTTCAGTATTATTCTGTGTGTGTGTTATGGCCAGACTGTGACATGTATATACTCAAAATTTCCAAAGCATATTTAGACATCAATATCGGTATACCAGTCAGAGAAAACGGTGGAGGAAGCACGGTGTTTGTTGATTTTGTCTTCTGCTTTAATGATGGGTACATGCATGTTCAATTGCAAATTGATCACAGATCCTAAATACTAATGGATAGTGTGTTCAAAGGGGATAATGGTAATGTGTGCTTTATGTAAGAAGTTAAAAGATTTGGGGAAAATGGGGGAGTATGCCCTTTCCTCACATATGAGAAGTATAGTCAGTTTCCAATCCATTATGAATCATACCCCACCATCAGTCTCCGAAAGTATTTACACGGCACAATAACAATCTGGCTGAGAATTATTTAACCCCTTCTCGCCTTAAAAATTTCAAACCATACCTTGCTCTGTCAATGGAAGCATTTTGTAATTTGGAAAATATAGCCAACAACAGCAAGTGCAATGTTAAATTCATGCTATTTTTAGTAGACAGAGCAGCCTAATGTACATGATAAGCTGCTGGGTTGTGACTCGGACTCTTATGCAGGTAAAAGAAAAGTACAAATATACTGAATACACCATGCAAGATACCTACCACTATTAACAGCTAAAAATAAAATAAAGAACGATAAAAACCACAATGACAAAATTCTCAGAATCATGAAAATGTCCCATAAGTAGAGTATAGATTTAAAAAATTCTTTTTGTGTTATATACTAAACATTCCACAATAATGTAGTCTGAACAGAAGTGTCTTTTCCCTGGAAATTTGTTGAATTCATATTTGGATGGTATTTAGCATGTCAGCAAAAATTGGTTAACAATTCTAAAGAATATGTAATGTAGACATTATTATTATTATTGCAATACAACAAAAATAATTTTTAAAAAAACATTTAGAAAAGAAAAATATATAAATTACTATTAAATTAATTTATTGATTTCAAAATATGAAATTTCTTAATTCAAAAATTATGATAAAAAAATATCAGTCATTATGTTAAAGTATTTCTATATTAACTTGTATTTGTCATTTTTTTTTTATAAATTTGATTGCATCATCTGCATATTTTAATTATTTCATTCCTCATGGATATCTTTATAGTAGTTTCTGTCTTCTATATTAATATTAATACTACTAATAATAATATCAAAAATTAGTTATTTTTTAATGTAGTAAAAGTGCAGACATTTTAAATACTACTTTAACATGAATTTTAAAATATTGTAAAGCCGTTTTTATTCAGACTGGATTATCATGGAATGTTTTGTAAATAATCAAAAAGGATTTTAAAAATCTGTATTCTACTTCCATGACATTTTTATGATCCAGAGAATTTTGTCACTGGTTTCATCTCCCTTTATTTTAGGAATCTTGCATGGTGGATACAGTATACATACACTGACCTTTTCTTTACCTGAATGAGAGTTTGCATCACAATCCTACAGTTCATCATGTACATTGGGCTGCACCAACTCCTAAAATAGCATGGATTTAAAATTGTACTTGCCATTGACAACTATATTTGTCCAAATTTAACAAATTTGCACAGATGGAACAAGGTATGGTTTGAAATTGGTAGTGTATGAAGGAATTAAATAATTCTGAGCTAAATTGTAATTGTGCCATGTAAATACTTTCAGAGATAGAAGGTTTGGAAACTAATATAAAAAAAAACAATCATTAGTGACCACTGTGGCATCTTCAAAACAGTCATTGGTGACTTCTTTTTTGAAGATAGATTCTGAGAAAAAATTATATTAGCTACAAATTCCCTCTCTCCCTCCTGATGCAATCATAGTTAAATATCTCAAAGTAGTTATATGGGACACCCGGGGGTCATTTTGAAAGGGTGGCACTCTGGGGTGAAAGGGAATTTAATGTTACAAATGTCTATATGTTTGACACTGGATGACTTTATGGGGTCAAGGGTAAGTAACATTGTTGGTCACTTGGGGTACAAACACCTACACCTTCTAACACCCAACACATACTGACCAATGTACTGTCTTACTGAACATCACCCACACCTATGACCATAACCCACACCTTTATTTTCTCCCCAGTCTTTGACTATATTTTCATGTGTCTGTGTCCCTTTACATTGAATTTGAGCGTGTTTAATACCTCACCAGCGAAGCAGTGCTTCTTGTTTTTCGTCCCTCTATTAATAGCTAGTGTCGGGGGTAAGTATTTAGTATGCAATTTTTATTTTGGTTTATTGTCTTATTTCTTTTATTTTCTTTTAGCATTCAGTAATGCCTCATGGTGTGGGTAAATGCAGTCATTTAGTGTGCACTGCATGTAGACATGGACAGTTGTCCTATTTTTGTTGTCTCTGAGTTGACAAGGTATGGGACTTAGTGGAAAGTCGCCATGACAATAGGGCCAGATACAAGAGACCTGCTTCTTCCCCTTCATCACTGCAAGTGTCTGGGGTAAGAAAGTCTCCTGCTTTCATTAGGGAGCATCACAGGCACTTGGTAGGAAGATGTAGGGAAGTCACCAGTACATATAAGTGAGTCCAGCCTTGCTAATGCAAAGGGAGCTCAGTCATCATCTAACTCAAGTACACCAGGATTTAAACAAATGCGATCTAGTTAATCTGAGTCATGTTCCCCAAACAAAGACTCCCCAATAAGTTCTACATCATCTGACCAGGCACTGGATGCGGGTCATCGATTAGTGTCTTGGGTGAGTCACTGAGTGTATGTTGATTGTCACCTGGCACAGAATAAGGTGGCAGGTAACACAGTCATCAAAGGTGTTTTGCCGGTCACCAAGCACCGGAAAATGTGTCAAGTGACAGTGATAGAAGGTCTGCCAACAGTCTCTGGGCATTGAGCACCAGACACCAGGTAATGTCCCAAGAGACAGTCACTGAGTGTGTGTCATCGAGAACCGGTCAGCAACATCGGGCACACGGCGCCAATCACAGGGTAAGGTGTTGGGTGCCGATCTTCCATTTTTGGTCTCAGGTCTCGGATCACCGAGTGCCAGTGACCGAACACTGAGTGTCAGGCACCAATCACCAAGTGATGAACACCTGACATTGGACATTGTTCTTTGGACCAAATACCGGGTTTTGACCACAATAACATGTGTGTCGTCGAGTTCTGATGACCCGTCATGGGGAAGGGATCAGGTAGATACCCCTTCCTTCTCGATGCTTCCATTCAACCCCTACAGGGCTTGGAGACCCTTACCACTCAGTGGTGAGTCGGCCACATCTCCTTTTCCTACGTTTTTCCAGTTTGGAGAGGATCACCGGGGTACAACCAAAGTCGGACCTGCCGTTGTTCCCTCACGCAGCGAAGGAGCTGACTCAAAAGTTGCCAAAGAGCAGAAGGGGTGGTCTGATCCATCTTTTGTGCTTCGGTCCCAGGTTTCAGCTTCCATCTACAGGATCCATTTGCCCGCTTGGTCCCTTTAGACCCCCACCTTGGACTCCCGACACTTTTCATTTGGAGATTTTGGTAGGGACTTTGGCCCGTCTCCACGTCAAGGCTTTCGTGGCTTTGGAACTGAAGGTGCGGACACTAGTTACCATAGCTACTCATGCTGATCTGTTGAAGGAGGAATCATTATCTCCAGCTGCGTTGAAGAAATTGTTAGAGGCCGTGGCCAAGACATTGAGACACGCGCTCTTGATGTCCATGGTGCTGTCTGCAAAGCTCCTTCAACTCTGTAGGTACGCCACCTTGGAGACATCAAAGGTTTTGCTGAAGCATATAAAAGTCATTAGTGGGCCGCCCTTCTTGATGCAGAGACGTTATTCAAAGGTTTAATCACTACAGTGGCCTCGCAAGGCTGGAGGGATCAGCAACACCGGTCTCTGGCCGCTATAGAATTTCGGGTAAACTGGCGAAGAAACTCCATCATCCTGGGAGGTCCACGGCTCCCCTTTGGACCCATTTTAGATCTCTTTCTCTCGACGAGATAGCCGGAGGAGCTAGGAAAGGAAGTCTGTGGACCCCTCTCCATGTCCCTAAGAAGGGAGGAAATTGTCGCTAGGAATTCACACCCTCTCCCGCCAAGCCTCAACATTTCAGTAGCTGGCAGATTAAGGCTTTTTCAGAAGCATAGTCGGACCTCACGGATGATGCCTGGTCCCTTTCCACGATAAACGAGGGTTACCGGTTTCGCTTCCGGGACCTTCCACCTCTTTCAAGGACCTCCATTTGGTTCCACCAGTCGCAACTGGTATCTCTACGGGAATTGGTGTACACACTTCTAAAGAAGGCCGCAGTAGAGAGGGTGACGAAAATAAAAAGTTCGTGATTTTATCCCCCTGATCTTCCTAGTTTCAAAAAAGGGAGAAAGTTTAGACTCATCATCGCCCATTCCCCTGTGAACAAATTTTCTTCTGGAAGAGCGTTTCGAGATGGAGACATCAACATCAGTCAGGAATGCCATCATTCCGAACGACTGGGCGATCTCCATAAATCTCCAGTATACCTATCTTCCAATTTCAGGCTCTTCTTTTCCGTCTATAGTCCGCTCCCAGAGACTTCACCAGGGTGATGGGTGTAATAGCGGTTCATTTACAGTCCTCGTGGATTTTCATCCTCCAGTACTTCGACGACTGGTTGATGCACAACATCCTCAGACGTACCCTTCTGAAGGATCTGTCTCTCTGTTTGGAGACAGTGACACGTTTAGTCATAATCCCCGATCAGGATAAACTGGATATGATCCCGTCTCAGAATTTTGTTTAAGCGTGGATGAAGTTTCTCACCCGTCAAGGAACAGTCGGTGTTCCTCCCGGCAGAATAGCACAAATACTTGCTCACATAGCTAAATTGGACGAGAAAACTTAGTTTTCTGCTTGCCTCTACCTCTTTCTCCTGGGGATTCTGAAAGCGGCAGCGGTCTTAATTCCTTCTTTAAAGGTTTCATAT
This sequence comes from Margaritifera margaritifera, assembly GCA_029931535.1. NCBI lineage: Eukaryota > Metazoa > Mollusca > Bivalvia > Unionida > Margaritiferidae > Margaritifera > Margaritifera margaritifera. The sequence goes on from JAQPZY010001699.1 coordinate 23,658,146, forward strand.
GCGGTCTCTCCAGTTCTTGCGTCTAGCAAACAGGAGATTTCACAATGACAACTGTCCGCTAGGATCCCCTTAGGATCCAAATTTCATCACCATCTGAGTTTGTGAGAAAATCTGGACAGGTTTCTGACCGGAGTTCTAATTCACTGTGATTCACAAACAACACGTTAGAGAAGCACTCGTGGCCCTTGTCTTCGCTTGAAAGTCTGGAAACTCCTTAGTTGGATAATTTAGAGGAGATCTTTCTCAGAGTCTGCCACTTTCCGGCAAGAGAAATATTCTGGCGGACAGTTTGTTCATACATGGACGATCAGCCTTACAGAATGGTATCTACACCAGCCAGTTGCAGATATACATTTCACCTGTCAGAGAGGCCAATGGTAGCTTTTTTTGATATCGAAATGAAATCATGTTGTTGTTGGGTTTTTTTTGCAAGATCTCCAATTAATTACTGGATGAGGGAATACTTACCTTGGACTTGGGACCAGCGCAAGGAAAAGATGTAGCAACGCAATAATAGCAGGTAGGTATTACATAATACAAATTAGCTTACCCCCTCCCATTTTTCCTTTTTCAAACTCTACATGTAATATCTATCTATCTGTCTATCTATCTATCTATCTATCTATCTATCTATCTATCTATCTATCTATCTATCTATCTATCTATCACTATTATCTCCTACTTTCTTCGTTATGTTTTATATTTATCTTGTACTTAATGTTTACATTTATTTGAAAGGCTTTATCTTCCTAAATTCTTCTGTAGAATTCATTTTACATTTTTCGAACTTTACCTTTAGTTGGCACTACATAGCTACTTTTGTGATGAGGTGCCTTAAACATTACTACATACATACATACATACATACATACATACTTTCTAAAATCCTGATTATGTACAAAAATATATATTTGTTGCGTGTTTTCTTCGGTAAATACACACATGCATACACTACATAAATTTTTTTCAGATTTTTTTTAACTATTTGGCAATGAACGATTATTTCACTCTTGGCTCTCTTTGTTGTGGATGGGATGCATACCTCTCAATCGATGTACATATAGCTATCACTGTCGATCAACACAAAATGGTCGGCGTGGCTGGCTACACTTTAGTCTTTTCGATAGTTTTTTTAATTTTGTTAAATGTTTTATGATAACCTTCGCACATGGTGTACTTTTGATTTATAGAAAGTGATTCGAAAATACACAGCATCCAATAAGACCTATGGGGAAGTCAACACTACTCCAGAGGTAAAAGGTGAAGATAACTGTTATGTCTGTCAAGAGAAAGGGCACTGGGCCCCAAAATGCCCACAACATCAAAGAAAAGGAGCCCATGATCTTAAGAACTGATAAACCAGGTCCCTAGACAAAGGCCAAGATGAATGTTTTGTGTGTCACGAGCAAGGAATTTGGCCTTCACAGTATCTTCCACACATAAGGAATGTGAAGGAAAAGTATCAGGAGGAGTAAAAAGAGATTTCAGAAGCAGAAGAAGCACCTATTCCCTATAAGAAATTCAATGCAAGACACTAAGAAGAACAAATGGACTTTCTGTTAAATAATTGAAATTTTCATTGTGATTCCTATTTCACGAGAAGATGCTAAACGTAAATGAAAGCCAAGAGTTTGGATTCGTTTGTTGTTGTTATTATTATTATTATTATTATTATTATTATTATTATTATTATTAGAATATAGATACAGACATCTATATATCATGCATACGCAGAAAGGCCTTTTTATGATTTTGTTTTTCAATTTGTACAACCTTTTAATCTTATTTTTTTAAAAATCTTTTCCTATTTTACAATTTTGTACATTTTCTGGACAATTTTCTAATTCATTCATTTTTTCACTCTTATTTTAATTTCTTATTAGATTTTTTACGTTTGCAAAAATTCTACAATTTTAAAAAATGTCTTCCAATTTCATTTGTTTTACAAATGTAAAAATTTTGTCTACTCTTTTTTAAATGCTATATAATTGTCTTACAATTTGGAAACTGTAAAAAAAATTAAAATTGTGTAAACAAAATTATTTTTAAAAGTGTAACCTTTTTTTTTACATTTTTTTTTATATATTAGAACTTCTTGTAAAATATGTAAAACATTTTTGTGCAATGTTTAAAAAATTTTCTTTACAATTTGTTTCATTTATTATTTTTTAAAAATTTTGTTGCAAATGTTTTGTTTTTAAATTTTACTTTTATTATAATTTTCAATTTTAAAAAAGTGTTTGTTACTTGTTTCATTTTTAAATTGATTTGTTAAAAAGTTTGTAATTCTTTAATTTTTAAATGTTTTAAAATTTTTGTTGTAAATTGTTGTTTTTCGAATTTGTTTTCAACATTTCGTTTATTTTTATTGTTTTGCAATTTTATATTTTTAAAATTTGTTTTATTTTCTTTTTGAATTTTGTTTTCATATTTGAAGTTTTGTTTCTAAAATTGTATTTTATTGTTTTTAAAATTTTTTTTTCATTTTTCAAATTGTTTTTTTTTTTTGTTAATTGTTAAATATTTTTGGGACGTATTTTTTCTTTTTTTAAATTGCTTTTTGTATATCTTTATGAATTTTTTTTCCTGTAATTTTGTTTTCCAAATTTGCTTTCTATTTTTCATTGATATATTTGAAAATTGTTTTAATTTTACTATTTATTTTACATTTTGTTTTAAATATTTTGTTATTTGTAGAAAATGTTAACAAAATTTTATTTGGTAAATTTGTCAAATTCTTAAAAGATTTTTTAATTTTTTTTACAATGCTTCAAAGTGTTCCATTTTTTTTAGTCTACGATAAATTGCTTGTCAGTTAAGGAATTTTATTATAACTTTTTTTCTCGGACATTTCATAAAATATTCCTCGTTTTATTTAATCTTCGCCAAATTCTGTCAGTTTCGGAATTTTAGTATTACCTTTATTGGACAATTTTTATAAGATAATTCAATTTTTTTTAGTCTGCCAAATTCCGTGTCAGTTGTGAAATTTTAGTATTTTAGTCTCGGCCATTTTCAATAAAGATTTTAGGTTGTTTTTGTCTCAGCCAAATTCCGTGTCAGTTTTGGAACTTAGTGTAACTTTTTGTCAGCCGTTTCCATTAAAGATTTCAGGCTTTTGTTTTAGCCTCAGCAAATTCCGTTTCAGTTTCCTAATTTTATTAATACTTTTAGTCTCGGTCATTTTCATAAAATATTTCTGGCTTTTGTTTTACGTCTCCGCCAAACTCCTTGTTAGTTTTGGAATTATAGAATTGCTTGTAGTCTAGGTCCTATTTTTATATTGAATATTCCTTTTTTTTTTTTTTTTTTTTTTGTTGTTGTTTTTCTTTTTTTTTAAGCCAAAATCTGTATCTTTGGTAAGTAAGAATGTGTGTTGGCCAGTATGTATGGGTGTTGGTCAGTAGGTGTGGATGCTGGTCAGTAAGATTGTTAGTCAATAGGAATAATTGATGGTCCTAGGTGTGGGTGATGGTCAGTAAGGCTGTGTTGGTCAGAGTGTGTGTTGGTCAGTAGGTGGTAGGTGTTGATCTGTATTTGTGGTGCTTGTATCCAGACTGACCCACAATGTTAAATTCCCCTTGACCCCATAGTGTCATCCAACGTTAAACCAGCAATAAAAATTCCACTTGACCCCAGAGTGTCATCTTTTCAAAATGACGAGACTGGATTTTTGATCCCAGGTTGTCACATATAACTCTGTATATATATTGTTATGTATGATGTTTATATGATATTATAAATATTTTAGGAAATTATAAATGTTTCTTCACTTTAATATTTGCTTAAATCTTAATGTTATCAGGAAAAACATGTTTAACTAGTGTCCTTGTGATGGTCAGTAAGGCTGTGTTGGTCAGAGTGTGTGTTGGTCAGTAGGTGGTAGGTGTTGAGCAGAAAATGTTATGGACCTTTCTAAAAGTACTGGGTCATTAACTCATTAAAATTAAATGAATCCATCCTGTGTTTCTTAACAGTACAATTGCATGCTGTTATGTACGATGTTTATATAATATTATAAATATTTTAGGAAATTATAAATGTTTCTTCACTTTAATATTTGCTTAAATCTTAATGTTATCAGGAAAAACATGTTTAACTAGTGTCCTTGAATTAGGTTGTTTTGATCAATATTTTTTCTCAATTTGAAGGTCAAGGTTGATTTTTGTTTACAAGTAGAATTCCATTAAGATGACTCATGTTCTAGAACATTTTGTCATGTGACCAATCTTTATATATGCCATGTTTGGTGGACATTTATTCAGTTTTGACATTACCATCAGTCTTGTAAAGAGCTATTACAGTTGTGAAAATTCATTGCAAATTCTAAGAGAGGAATTATTCTAAATATTCATTGGATTATAACAGTGCTCATAAACTTTTGGATTTTGGATTTTTAATTGATGATTTTGGAATTTAAGTGAACTTATTCAGAGATATTTTGGAATACTTCATTTTGACATCAGCACATCAAGATTTCTAGTACATCAGGACTTTGGAGACCATTAGCACATCATAACATTCAAGGACACAGCCGTGAATTAGGAACATTCTATATTTAGGACTTGTGATTAGAACAATCATTCTTATTGGATTATTAGGATTTCAAAACACATTACTGTAAGTGACTTTTTAATTTTTCATTTTAATTATCTAGTAATAAATTGCTTGTTGATTTTTTACTTGATTTGTTGGTTTCACTTTCTTTCTGTTACATTTTTCTTAGACCATAGAGTCGTAACAATGCAAATTTTCATCTGGAGAGAGGTAAACTGCATACCTGGCGAGCTTTGGTATAGGAGAAAATTTTAAGCAACCTTTGATACAAAATGCAAAGGAAAGTGACTATTGTATGGTACTGTTTAATGAATCATTAAGAAGGCACAGCTTCAGCTTATGGATTTATATACAATACTGGAAAGGTGACAAAGCTACAATAAGATATTTTGGATCCCACTTTCTTTGGGATGTAACTGCCGATGGCTTGGTGAGTCACTTTACTGGTGGAATACACATATCAACTAGACAATTAGTAACGCCAGTAACTTTTGATGACAGTGCCATTATTGTATATATGTTGATGTTTATATTTGAAGACTTAACCGTTTTACACTTTATTTTACAATTTGGAAGATAAACTCAACACAAATACAGTATCTTCGGTTTCAGAATTCGACTTTGAAAGTTGATAAGTTAATTGAAACAAGCCCTTGGAAAAATTATAGCAAACCTTTGAAAATCCCATGAAAAAGTCCCTAAATTTGGTCCTGAGATTTTTTGTGTATCAACCGCAAAGCAGGAAGGTTATGCTATCTTCTGTAAACTCGTTTTCAAGGTCATGTATTATCAAAACGTTTTTGCTTTGTTTTGCTTTTTTTAAGGCCAAAATTCAAAGTGTATAATTGTTAGATTCTCTGAGATTATTGGGAGTATAGGATTTTGAGGATTTTGCATGCTTTGGCACTTCTCCCTAATATATAAATTTCAGTGACATTAATATCTTCTAAGGGTTTCACCTGATTTGAAGTTTAAACATAATCTAGAGTTTCGTTCTCTAAAAGTTTCAGGAACACATTACATAATAGATGCTTGAAGGTCTCTTTTTTTCAAATACAACCCCAATAAGGTATTATGTGGTGATGTATCTACAGCAAAACATAAATAAATTGAATGTTGCTTACCCAGATTTTAAAATAAAAATCTGCTAAAGTTATCATCCCTGATCGAATTTTACCAACAGTTTTGTAAAAATTTGTCACATTTGATTTGGCAAACTTAAAGCAAACTTAAATTTTTCCCAGTTAGATCGTTGGAGGTTAGATGTAATTTAAAGTGATACTGAAGTTTGGAAATAAACATCATATAAATAAAGATGACATGTTAATATAAGCAACGGTGAAAATCTGATCAAAATCTGTAGAGTAGTTTTGAAGAAGATTTTTTTAGGGGAGGTAAATCATAACAAAAGTATTACCTTTTCCTGATTTTGATGACATCACAGATGAGAAATACTAATTTAAAAAATTTAAATTTTATATAAAAGTACATAAGACTCCTTTTTCTTTTATATTTATTAAAATACATTTGAATTAACTTTCGCCTTCAGATAAATCTATTTGTAAATGAGAAGGAATAAACATTATTTCAATCACTGAAAAAAGAATTAAAGTTTACATTTTGTTTAAAGAAAAAAAAAATAAAGTTGAGGTTTATGGAGAAAAGAATGAGAACAATCTCCAATTTCAATATATTCTTAGTTAACACATAATTTCAAGCGTGTCTTGTGATATATGACTAAGGTCCATCAGGTATAATGCTGAGATTTTGACGAAATTTAAATTTTATTTACATCATACAAATTTCAATTTCCAGTGTTGCTAAATTATTTAAATGTGTGGCATCATCTTTATGCTCAAAAATTGCAACAGAATTATCTTTAATTTGTATTATAATAGATAATGAAAAAATCGTACAATTTTCTTTTTATCTTCTATGACTTTATAAGACCATATGAATATTAGTGAGATTGAAGTTATCAAGCCTGAAATTGTTAAAACTTATATATCTGGAGAAGTTAAAATCAGATTAAAATGGAGATCTCGAGCATATCTTAGATCTGGCTGGCGCCAATAAAGCTTTTTTGGTTAATGTTCTCGTGACCTTTGGATTCCCAGTCCACTTATTTTTAGTAGCTTATCAGATAGAGCATTGCAATTATTATCGACATACTTAGAGTTATGTTTTTTTCTTCTCACTCTCAGCAGTAAGAAAGTAATTTGATTGGTGAATAGAAAGGTCAACGGAGCATAACCTCGTATCGGTTCCCATGAGATCTATTTACTGACTGGAGAAATTCCTAACTGATTTTTATGGAATTTTCACTGTCGTTTATGTCAAGATGCCTTCTTTATTTTTATTGTATTTGTTTCTAAATTTCAGTGTCACTTTAAGGGGACGTGATATACAGCAAATTAGCTGGAATGCGAGCCAAATATTTTTATTGTATGTATTCATGTTCTCATTTTTACAACTCATGTGGTTATAAATGTAAAGAAATAATTTAAACTAGTCCTTCATGGAAGTTTTTATAAACAAAAATTTTCCCTCATTTCAGATTATATATAGAAAGATAAAATTATATGAAAATTTACATGATGTTATTATCGCCACGAATGTTGCATAAAATACATCCTTGATAAATAAGACATTTTATTCAACAACTATGCTTCCATTAAGTCTTTTTCTGACAATTAGCGCTAAATTGTATGGGACGTCAAATACAATGCCATTAGTTTCTAAACATTAGCAGTGTGATTTCTTTTTGCTGGGCTGAAACATTACCCTATTAAGGTTCCGCCCACAGTTTTGCATTTTAGCACAGGTTTAAAAACTTAAAGAGAAGGTATTCCCCTTTTTTCACCACTGGTAATCCCTTGTTATAAAAACAAAATGGATATATCCTAAGGGAGGTTGAAATAACCTACATTTATCTATATTTTGATATGTGAATAATGGGGGGTTATTTGGGTTTGAGACTTTGCTTCTGATGTGCATCTCATAGAAGATTGCTAGTTCTGCATGACTTTTTTCACTTCCTGAACTTTAGAGGTAAATTATACAAGAACGAGCCTTTAACATATGTTAGTTTTTTGACAGTTACAAATTTCTTAAGTGCACTTCAGAAATATTAATGCCAATACTGTGAAAATTCATTTCTGCATTTCAAGGACAGACAACTTTATTATTTCAAGTACATTTCCCCAGCACACAGAAGCAGTCATTTTAAAAACTAAATGTACATCCAAATAGGTGAAACACATGTCAGTGTATATTACATTTCTTTACATTGTGAGAGTTGTAGATCAAACAAGTTAGTCCTTTGCCGTCATCACTTTCAACGGTGCTCTCAAAACCCCTGAGTGGAAACTAAAGTTTGCTATGCGAGTGATAAATTGAAATTTTACGGAATTAATGCTTGCTATGTGAATAGTAAATTAAAATAAGAGCATTGTTTGTAGACGATTTTTTTTGGTAATCGTGCTTGAACTTCATTCGTGGCACAGAATTTTCAGGATTCAGCAGGTATTATGCAAAATCTTCATGACAAATGTCCAGTGATCATTAAGAATCCAACATTCTTCATGAAAAAGTGCCTTTACTCTTCGATGCAGACCTTTCTCGAAAAACGTTACCACTTGCACGAAAAAGTTACTTTTACGTGGAAGACATGCAATTTTTATCAATTTAATTACACGAAAAACATGCCGTCTTACGTCGATGTAAATTTAAAACAAAAATACATTTTGTGGGAAGTACAATCATCATGAAAGCTGTAATTCTTTTCACGAAAATCATCTTGATCAAAATATGTTATTTTTGCCGTGAAGAAATAGGATTTATAAGCACAAGTTTCTTCACATCGTCGCAAGCCACATGTGACATTCCGCTACGCTCCTTTTTCACCCATGGCAACATGCGACTAGATATCCTCGTTTTTCATGAAATTGCATCAACAAAAAAATACGTCATCAACAACACAATACAAACAATCTCCTACACATCGATGAAACTGCAATTTTTATCGATCTATAAGTGATTGTGTTTTGAAGAGAAACTTTGATTGGCTCATTCAAACAGCATGAAAGGTTATGCGAGAAAATTTTACTCACTTTCATAGTGATTGGTTAAGCAGGTTTATGCATATTCATGAAAAAAAAAAAAACAACAACAGGAAATCTTGTTGCTGGTAAGGCCGCAACGTTTACACGTGTAAACTGCTTTGTTTAGTTTACTGCTTGTATACGTTTACAAAATCGGTAAACGTATGGACGAACATGCACGTGGCTGTTAGTCATACAGTAACAACCAATTAAATGATATAATTTCACATCTCTGCTTAATTGGACTGCTTGGTAGCATTTTTTTGCTAATTATTTTCCTAAAGTATGTATGATTTCCGCATAGAATGTAGCATCGCTAAGAATTATTCGAAGTTAACGAGAATTGGTTTTTCCGCACGTTACACATCAGGTTAGTTTACAGATAATGCTGACAAAAAACTTCTTCAGCTATATTTTTGACCTTTGAAAAACGTGTTCATTAATAAGATGTGTAATATTTTATTTTAAAGAAATATCGTTTCAAGTTTATATGCCACTGTTGATAATAAGTAGGCCTGAAAGATAATGGAGCTCGTCTCGCGCTTCATTTAAAGAAGCACGCAATCCGAGATCGTTAAAAACGTTTTCTAAATAAGATATACATGTATGCTTATATCCCTGATTACAATCCTGACGTAATATCCTGTATCTTGCCCAAAAATTCACCTTTCGGGTTTTAACAAATATTTATGATCCCAATCTTCTTTGCTTTCCATACAACATCATTTTGTAACTGTAAAATGTATCTCAGGAAACATGTATGGACATTTTTTTTATCAAATCTGTATTTTTGAACGCCCAACTATAAATCCATATAAAAGGATAGGTGAAATTAATTTGTCGAATAATCTGAGTTGTAAATTGATCAGGATATAGATTTCTTACTTTTGTATAAAGGCCGTACAAGGCACGATTTGCTATTTCTACCAAAGATTTTCCAGCTGTGAAAAAGCTTCAAGCTTTTATAAAATAAATACCCAAATACTTATAACAATCAACGATTTGAGTGGATTTTAATTTAACTTGAGAATTGTTATTTTCTTTCGATTACCAAATACTATAATTTTTATCTTGCTTTGTATTAACAATTAGCTTCCAATTTTTGCAAAATTTCAAAAACTCATCAAAATTAATTCGAAGATCTCTCTCATTTTCAGCTAGTATGACTGTATCGTCTGCATACAACATAACAATTATTCTCATATATGTGACAATATTTTTCTCGGTTATATTCCAAACTAACGCTCGTACAATCATTTGAAAACATTGTATTTTCTAAGTAGTTTAAATGTATACAAAAAACAGCGGTGAAAGATTTCTCTTGACAAACTCCATTATTGCATATAAAAAAGTCAGCAAATTTTCCCTCATGCCTTACGCATGATTTTATGTTATTATGCATATTGTGGATTATTTTAAAAAATGTACCATGTATACCAAATGGAAGTAATTTTTGCTATAGTCCCTGCCCCCAAATTCTATCGAAAACCTTACAAAAACTTAAATTTACAAATGCACCATAAAGTTTATTGTTATAACCCACATACATCTCTATTTTCAGTAATAATAATACGTGCCTGTCCATCTGAGTTCAATTTTGGTTCCTTTACATTGATTTTTGGTTGCAATTCGTTCATTTGTGGTTCTATTAAGTTCATTTCCGGTTTTTTTTACATTCATTTTCAATTATTAGGTATGTCCTATTTGACTTATGTTCTTGAAGAGCCTCCGCTATGACCTAATTATCTTGACGAGAAAAACGAAAGTACAATAAGAAAGCAAACGACTTACGTGCAAGTCACCTCAAGAGTTATAAAATAAAGTTATTGGACTCGCCTGTGATAAATTTCATAATAATTCTCTCTCTCTCTCTCATGATTATTAAAGCCGTTGGAGTTTTAGCCTCTGGTTCTATCCTTTATGTCCCAGAAGATATGTAGCTTTCAGATTTCAGGTTGTAGCACAATTAAAATAGATCTGTTTCCGAATTTGGTAATCTAAAGAAAACCATCAAGCAATATTCCTCTATTTAAATTTTGTTGATGCAGGAAATGCATTTTCTACCCAAAGAAAATTAGCTCCTAACATTATAAATTTTGCAACTATCGAAACGAGCTTTTCGCGTCAAAGAAAGAAAAGATGACACAATTATTTTCTCGAAAACAAAATAGTGATTTTTTAACATTCGTATTGTCTAATCTTGCAAATCATTTAACAACTTAAGATGTGTAGTGATTGCTAGAGCAGAAAATATGGGAATATACGTTTTAATTATGGCTGAATTTTCTGGGCTTTTTTTTACCTGCAATATGTTGCGATTGTAGTAGCATCTTTTACATGTCCTCTGTTAAGTTTCTGTCTATGTGAGGAGAAAATGTTCACGATAAAAATATATCGAATCAATTCCAGGCATTCCATTATATTTGATGGAAATTTGTGAATATTCTTCTCGATAATTTCCATATAATGATAATAAGAAAGACAACTGGTAGAAAAAATAATTTCTACATGTTTATCTTTTTGATGATGCTTGTACAAAATCATCACAGTATTAAAGAATATGTCATTAGTTTACCTTTTCGTCATTTCCTCATGCCGTTTTTTAGCTTCTCAATTACTGCGAATTCATTGTTTTTGTGAGGTGCAAATGTTGTTAGATTTCGTGTTTGCCACAAACCACGAATGTATAGACCCAACGAACGATGCTCCTTCTGAGGAAACAATAAAATCGTTTCCTTAATATATGAATTTAAGTACTGACAAAAGTGGTATTTTTCTTCAAACCACGAAATCCCCCCACCACCACCACCCCCACCCCGAAAATAAAACAATTTACAATAAGCAAATTTTAGGGAATTCCACAAAACACCTCTTTGAATGAACTGTCGTATTGGACGAAAAGTCTTTCGACAAATGGTATAGAACTATCAAAATAAAATTAATCAATAACTAATACTATATTTGTGTGAAACTTCCATTCACATGCATTTCAAATGATAATTACAATATATTTATCTTCTTGGTGACTTCTGAAATGTTCCGTCGAAGGACATTTCGTTACATACGACACTTCGTTGAAAAAGACAAGTCATCGCTACGAGAAGATGAAAACAAACTAATCTTCAACTTTATCATATAATAAAGCAATTGTATGGAGGCATTAAGCTGCCGTCGTCATTGCGAGATGTTTCTACAGGGTACATGATCAGGAACACGTCTTTTGCGTCAACAAGACAAGTTAACAATCGCATTATGTTGACTTTAACACTCTGATTTAGACGCGCTATTCCTTCATTGTTAGTCCGTTCCTATCTTTAAGAAATAAGTCCATCGTATTTCTTTTGTTTCGAGTGTTATAATACTCATAACTATATTTTATATATCATGCTCTATCCCACCATATGTATAGTTAATATTTTTCATTTCTTATCATATTAGCAGCAGTCATTTTAGTCTCCATTTTATAATAGATTATTAGACCACCATGAACTTCAAAATTCTTCCCTTTTAAGTATATCAAAACATGCTGTGGTGGGATATTAAATTTATTACAAGCTATTTCAAATTTATTTATATCTATATTGTTGTTTATTGGATTTAATGCTTTAGCATATGGTAATGGTACTGAGCATCCAGACATAAGTTTTCTTATCTGGAAGTATATATGAAACCTATGTACTGATTTTAATAACGCTGATATACTTTTATCTGATAAATGTCAATAAGATATTCCACATCCTGATGTTGCCATGCCAATAAGATATTCCACATCCTAATTTTGCAATCCATACAGTCTAGTTTAATTGATTTTGCCAAAATTTCTGTATCTGTTCATTTATTCATCACTATCAAAATTTAAAATGTAAGTATAAAAATTGTTGAGTGATTTGTATGTAAAATATTCATTTACTGTGTAATATATCTTGATCTCGTTAAATTCATTTGCTATTCCTTTATCAACTGCATTAAACTATGTTGCAGGGCAAGGGTAAGTCGTATTACTCGTTAGTTTTCTAAATCTTAATTCCATTGTTATAAGAACTTAGTTGGTCCGGTGACCCAGTTGTTATATCAAGTATTTGGAACAGCAAACCAAATTGTGCATCAGTAATAATATCATATTTAATGGCCCAAGAGGAGAGTCTTTTTTATTTAATATGCTAGTGAAAACTTTTTCTGTACAGTTAAAAAAAATGTTATCCTTCTATAACTTTTTGCATTGGGTGGATCAGTTTTTACAAATTGGTATAATAATACCCTTGCTCTAATTTGAAGGGAAAATACCGCTACTAAATATCATATTAAAAAGTTTCAGCTTGTAATTTGCTAAAAGTAGAAACGAATCAGTGATGTATTCATTAAAAACTGTATCAAGACCAGGTGCTTTATTAGTGTTTAAATCTGTTACAGATGAGCTGTGTTCTTAAATTGTAATTGGAGTATTCAAAATATTTCGAATGTTTACTTGGGCTTCTTCAAGGCGAAAGCTTCAGTCCATTTCTATTTTCTCTGTAAATCAATGAACTGAAATTACAATGCAATCAAAGATAGATGCGGGGATCATTTTAGAAGAAATTTCTTTTCATCTTTTACCGTTGCTGAATATACGGTGATATTTTCAGAGACAGCAGACTACAAGCATCCATAGATAAGTTACATGCATACTGTATTAGATGGAATATATGTGTAAATATTGATAAAACAAAGGTTGTGATTTTTAACAAAAGAGTTTGAATATTAGATGTTTTATTTAAGTACGGAGATGTGTTTCTAGACATTGCGGATAATTTTTAATTAGTAAAAATTTGTTTTACCAGCAGAGGCCTGTTTCGATATCCTACAGGTACTACTGCTGACAAAGGTGTACTTTGAATAATACTTGTAATCTACAATGTATCGTGATTATAATGTGTGATTTATTTGATTCCATTGTATCTCCAATTTTGCCTTATTGCTGCGAAAGATTGCGATTTTTAAAGCTAAAATTATAGAACGGGTACATAGAAAATATTGCAAGTGGTTGTTAGATCGAAGAATGCTGATTAAGCTTTTCTTACGGTAGTCATGCTATTCTGAAATGATTGCAACATTTTCATGACGTTTAAGGACTTGTGGTAACCAACGTCTGATAGAACAAAATTAAATTAAATAGAGCAAGGTATAATGAACGAAAAACTGAGAAAGTTTAGATCAAGAGCAGCTAATGCACAAAACACGGGAACAGAAGCTATTTAGTTATCAAAGAAATGTAAAATTCCACTCGATTTTCAAATACTGATAGATAATTGCCCGTTGTATTCTTCTACTCTTCCTGAGGATTTGACGTTTTTGATTACGTTGGAAAAAGCATATGAAGTGATAGAAGGTGCCAACTAAGATTATGAATTGAATAATTTTCGTCTCCATTATGACACGGTTACTTCTGAGCTATTTGCGAATTATATAATCGAAAAATATAGAATGGAATTTTTCTTTTCTTTATGATTATATCACAAGAGAGAATTATTGATATAGCTGGTAATACGACCTAGCACATGTAATACTTGATTCACCAGGAAGAAATGTAATACTTGATTCACCAAGAAGAAATATAATACTTGATTCACCAAGAACAAATGTAATACTTGATTTACCAAGAACAAATGTAATACTTGATTCACCAAGAACAAATGTAATACTTGATTCACCAAGAACAAATGTAATACTTGATTCACCAAGAACAAGTCTAAAAAGGAGTCTTGATACTCTAAGAAAAGACAGAAACTGATCCTCAAGATTATTACACTGCAGCAATATAAAATAATGATTACTGTGGAAGGATTACCTATTATGGTTTATTCAAAAGGGTATAAGTTAGATGAGCAATTTACAGAAGAAATTGCATTTTCTGCGACGAACCAAAAAAAAAAAAAAAATGCATATCACTAATTTTAGTGTAAACAATTTTTATACTCGTCACCCTTGTTAGTGTTAGACTTAAGAAGCAGACATAACAATAAACTGCATGGAATAGGACCATGTACACATCACCAAAATATGATGCTACAAAGCTACAAATTCTCTAAAATGTATGATAATATTATTTATTCGTATTTAAATATTCTGTTAATGTTATCAAGCATTCTCCTGTAGAATCCAGGGATAGCACTTTCAGCTCTGTTTGGTGTATATTTGTAACTCTCTCTCTCTCTCTCTCTCTCTCTCTCTCTCTCTATATATATATATATATATATATATATATATATATATATATATATATATATATATATATATATATACATATAGATAGATAGATATAGATAGAAATATAAAGCCATTATCAAATGTTTGATATCCTTGCAAATCAACTATGTCTGCCTAGTACTGATCATCTGTGTCACTAACATTAAGCCTTCTATATGGAATGTTGTGTTGTTTTTTTGTTTTTTTTTTATTGGGGGGGGGGGTCAGGTTGCCTAATGTG
Organism: Margaritifera margaritifera; assembly: GCA_029931535.1. Classification (NCBI taxonomy): domain Eukaryota; kingdom Metazoa; phylum Mollusca; class Bivalvia; order Unionida; family Margaritiferidae; genus Margaritifera; species Margaritifera margaritifera. The sequence goes on from JAQPZY010001699.1 coordinate 23,673,269, forward strand.
TAAGTAGACTGTAATATCACCAAGTCTTTATGTTCAGAATATTTTATAAGACGTAAAGATTGCTTCTTACCATGCTTAAAGATAGCTTTGTTATCTTCTTCGCTTTAAAGTTTAACTTGCCTCCATAATTGATTAATGTTCGTAAAAGCAACCTGACTTTTAGGGTCTTAGTATATATTCTTTAAATAATATTTTCTTTGCTAGTGTCTGGCATTTAAGTATATAGAGTTTATTACCATATTAATATTACTCCATTAAATGACTTTTTAATGAAGAGGGGTTTTATACGGTATTAAGCACGTGTCTCGTACATTGGTCTATTTACACCTGTCACACTAATGTATTTGACTTGTCTACGAGATGCTATACTAACTTTATATTTTATATGTCAGGGTATGCAAAATAAGTGTATATATATATATATATATATATATATATATATATATATATATATATATATATATATATATATATATATATATATATATATATATATATATATATATATATATATATATGACGGGAATATTTCATAGGCCCATTCGTAAAAGCAACCGTCCTTTTCGGGTTGTAGGGTAGATTCCTTAAATACTGTCCTTTGTTAGTGTATGTCACTTGATTATACAGGTTTATGGCCTTCAAACTTAATGAGGAAAAAAGCACAAAAAAAACCCACCATATGTGCTATGCACAAAATGTTAGTATAAAACGCTAGCGTGTGTATGCCCCAATATGTACGGTATTGATCGGTTTTACGACAAGATTGAAATGTATGGTCTGTCTAGGCAGAATGTTTATTATCACTAGACTTAACAACATGCATTTACATGGCTTTATTGGTGATATATTTATGGTCTTTACAATTAAATTCTTTAAAATTTTCTATGATATTACGTACGTATAATAACTAGATATTTGTTATTATTGATTGGTATGAGTTTATAATGTAGGTGATTTTACTAATCGAACTGTAAAGGTAGAATTTCACACCTGACGATTTGATCTTGGGATGTTTATAAAACAGCTGCCTGAGGTAGGTTTTATATTTATCGGATGTTTAGTAAGCACATGTAATGTACATGTATTGCCTGGAGATATTTATAAGCCTCAGAAAAAAACACAAAAAAAAAAAAAACACAACAAAACAAAAAACAACAAAAAAAACAAACAAACAAACAAAACAATAATATTGTATTAAACTATAGTATGGGACTGCTTCGCTATAGGTATTATTAATAAAAAAAAGTTATTTTTCCCAACTAGCTAACAGCCAGGAAGTGTATTAAATCCTAATATAGGTTACACACTAGCATTAATAACTGAGAGAAACGGCAAAGTGGCTCTAATCGTCAGACTAGTAAACCATAGGTTTAGAGTTCAAACCCGGGTTTCCGCCAAAAATTTTTTGCATATATAATTGAGTATTAAGTTACCACCTAACGCTAGATAAAAAAAAACTCTAGCCGCGCATTAAAAGTAGATAAAAAAAAAACTCCGCATAAAACGTAGATGAAAACTCCGCAAAAAGAAAAAAAATCTCCAAATGAAGCTAAAATTAAATAAAACACATACTGCTAAAATATGTTGAAGAATGATACAGAATCTCTTGTATGCAATCCACCCACCCCGAAACAAATACTGTCAAAATATGATAAAGCATGACACAAAATCTTGTGCATGCAAAAAATAGCACAAAACCACAAAAAAACAACAATACTGTTGAAGTATATTAAAGCATGACACATAATCTCGTTTACGCAGAAAGGAGCACAACATTTCGATAGCGGAGATTAGGAAACTATTTTGCAAAGAAATGCAGCCTCTCCAATTTGGGTAAGTTGTTTCTTTCCTATGTCTATCCATAGGGGAGAGGCCTTAAGTAGTAAGGGATGGGCATTTACAAAAAAGTTTCGTCCTTGCTTGTATTTATTGCAAAGTGAATTTGAAATGAGCAAAAATTGGGGATAAGCGATGAACTTTTGTATTCAACGTTCTCTTTTTTTTTTTTTTTTTTGCTCTGTGTGTGTGTGTATATCGAATAATAGATACTTTTTTTAATTAAATGGAGAAAAACTAAGAATATATTTTTTCATTCTTTGCACTAGCTGTTGGTGAGTTCTTGTTCTTAATTATGTATCTTAAGTACTGTGAATACGTAAAAAGACCAATTTAATATCAAGGGGTATATAAAAAATAAAAATAAATAAAGCCCCTGACAGAATAGCGCCGGTCCTACACATTAGTCAGTTACATTCAGTAAAGATAGGTTGAATTGTTTCATCAAATAGGTTATTCTCGTCTTTATAATATATAATTTGAATGTGGTAAATGGATTGGCAATGGTGGTCTTTTTCTTTGAAAAGCTGTTTTAAAGTGAATTCATTTCATAAATTACGAAGTGGTTTGGTTTATTTGTCGTGACTACGACCTCGTGGTAATTGAAGAAGAATGCATTCATTATTGACACAGATAGAGAATCAAAAGATCGTAAGAACCATATATATATATATATATATATATATATATATATATATATATATATATATATATATATATATATATATATCACCATGCTCCCTTATTTTATGTTTTATGTTTTTGGTTTTATGTCTTTTTACTCTTTCGTGTCGTGGGTCTCGTTTGTAAAATTATTATATTTTCCTGTGTCGTATTCACCCTCTCCAGCGTGGACACTCGGTCTCTCTTTTCCAATCTGATATCTCTGAGCAAAAAGAAACTCAGGGCGGAACATCTTTGGCTAATTATGTAACCTATTTGGAAAACAAAACTGTCCCATAAGGTTTGAAAATTCACGTTTCGCCCATATCTGCGGGTGAAGACTCCGCATCCTTTATCAAAAGATGGAATTCTATTCTCCATTTCACTTCTCTGAAGTTTCTGGAAATCCTGAAAGCTAAATCTCTACATCAAACCAGAAAACTGGAGGCAGGCATTACATTTCAAACTGAATTTCTTCGAAGACACTATGATCTAATCACGTTTGGTGGCTACATGGGAAAGCTGAATACTGTTCTAACGAGCCAGAAAAGGCAACTTTCTGACAAACAACACAGCAAATTTTCTAGAGATCACGTAATACAGAAATTCCAAACGTGGTTTTTTCACGGAAGTAAACAAAAAGGAAACGAATAGAAACTTTCGCAAGAAAAAACTTTTGGCAAACCGGAATGTCAATACTGTCATCGGATAAGTTGTCAGACTCTGACATAAGTGTTCTCTCCAAGGGCCTCAACTTTTGTCACCGGTCAAAAACGTACAATGTACTGGCATTGGAGAATGAGACTCAAGGAAAATTTAGTGACGATGCTGGAGAATCCAATGTCAGTAACGATGAGCCTCATATATTGCACCAAAAAAGTGAGTATGTTCCACCCCTGGTAAAGTTCCAGCTCTAGTTCTTGTCCGCGGTGGAAAATGACATTAACTCGCATGAACAGAGCCATACCAAAACGGACAATTTAACCCGTCAAGAAAGACAGTCGCTGAAAAAATGCGCGTGAGGGAAAATATTGTTATCGAGCCAGGAGACAAGTGATCCTGCATTGTTGTCATGAATATATCTAACTATATCACTGAGGCCAACAGACAACTTTCAGACGAGAGATTTTATAAGAAACTCAGTCAGGACCCAACAGATGAACACGCTGAAATCATGTGTCAGACATTAAAAGACACACATACCGCAGGTCATACTGATGACAAAACACTGACTTACCTCCGACCAGTTGACCCCGAACCAGGGAGATTTTATTTACTCCCTAAAATGCACAAAGAAAGGAACCCGAGGATGTCGATCATTTCCGGAAACAACCATCCCACCGAGAAAAAAATCTGAATTCGTTGATTATCGCCTATTCCTTGTTTGTAGATTCCCCCCCCCCCCCCTGTTATTCAAACATGTAGGAGTCAACAAATTCTCTTGGCTGTTGTATTTAATGTTTGTTGTGTCGATGTAAGTTGTTTCTTCCCTTGACGAAGAAATTGTTTTGTGTTTAGCTCGAAACGTTAGGAAACTGTTTTGTATTTGAGCCGTTATCTAATTTTGTGTGAATATATATATATATATATATATATATATATATATATATATATATATATATATATATATATATATATATATATATAATAATAATAATAATAATAATAATAATAATAATAATGAGATATCACACAGCAAATAACAGTCTTTCCCAATTACGCTCGGTCATGAAGATCGTGTTAGTTATGAAAGAAAGACCAACAAAACAACAGTGAAAAACAGGTGGGAAAAAAGCTCAAAGCGCGCTTTCGGAATCTACTGGTTCCTTTCTCAAGGGCACAAAGCTACACAGGACGATTAGAAAAACGAAACAAGAACGAAATAGAAGCGTAAGTTTTACATTACATAATCTGCATGATGTTTGGTTGTAGATGTTTACAAAAACGATGCAAGAAAAAACGAATAAAAGGAACAAGGTTGTACGGCACTACTTGTTACCATGCATCTGGTGAGGAAGCTTGCAAAGCGGACAGTGGTTAGAACAAATCTATCTATCTGGCTACCTACCTATCTACTTTCTTCCCCACCAACATACATTGCAACCTCTCTTTGTCAGCCAGCTGAGAGATAGAGCAATTGCTGGATATAAGAGTTGTTTGTTGAAATAATATAACATCCTATTTTTTTACCATTGTATTAGGGCCTCTGGGGTAAACGAGGAAGAATAAAATCCATTCCATGCTAATATGCTTTCAAAGATCTTCGAGTTGGCACCCTTGATGACATGTCTTGGTGATGTCCTATATTTGGAACCCATTGACATTGATGACATGTCTTGGTGATGTCCTATATTTGGACCCATTGACCCTCTGTCTCAGGAAAAACCCTGAGCTATATGTTACAAGTATGATATATCTTGCGTTTAAGAACTGAACCTAAACGAAAATGAAAAGAACAATTTACAAAAGGTAAAGATGATTCTATGTATTATTTTTGTCATCAATCCTATCGCGGAGCCCCTAGGGTAGTGAAAAATTTGGAAACCTTACTGCCGATCTTTAGCCAATAGGGAAGTCACTTGCAAAGTTGAAAAGAACATGAAAAAAATTGCATAAAACAGAGCATTTAGTATGTATTTAACAGTGGAGATGGAAAAGTGGTTCAAGTTATTTGAAGGATAGCAGTGTTCATATTTGGACCCGTGATTCTGTCCTTAAAATTGAAACGAACTTTCAATTGTTGTGTAGTCAACATAAATTAATTCCACTTTTAATTGATACCAAATATGACTTGGTTAAGACAAAAAAAATTGCATAAGAAGCAAGCGTGAGTCATTTCGTAAATACTACAGAAAATGTGTCCAAGTCACGTCTAAAATTGTGCTTTTATTTAAATATTATGGCTTTGTTAACTGCCTTTTCATTTAATAAATTACATGAAAATCAGTGCAGTTTATAGGAAATTTAATTTACTGTCAATTATAACAGATACAATTAGTTTGCTTCAGGCATGAAAAAACGCATAGGAAGATATCCCCGAATTTGTCCGTCAATATCACGCCCACCCCTTAGATTCCTCACTAGCATAATCAAATTCTTTTCTTAGAAAATTTCAGAGAAACCATACCACACTGGCCAATGATAATACCATTGCTATTTCCTTGGTAAATATCGATGATATATTCTGAGGATATCAACGAAAAATACATTCAAACCGCATTTAGACTCGCAATATGAAGACGCATCTTCTTGCGGTTTACTTGCAAAATGGCTATTCCGATTCTTCCCAGGCTGAATCACGCACCGACATGTGATGACAACGTGAGCCTCTGATCTGTTGGCCAGTTGCCAGCCTCTGTGCTACATATGCCTCTGGTCTACCAAAGGGATCCAGAACTAACGAACGAACGAAAGTCGACGTAAATGGCCGAATGGCCGCACACGTCGTTAATCCAACTAACGAACGAAAGGCACACAACATTCATATTTGAGTCAGCCGCCAAACGGGGAAGGATCAACAACATAGTGCCCAAGCTGTGGATGACTGCGTCGACTCCTGGATCTACCGGCTATACCGCGTTAGTCTATCCACAGTGTTGGATGCCTGGACTTACCAACTACAACTGCTACGGGTTGGAGTAGGAGTAGCGACGCATGTGAAGAAACCATGTTGGATGAAGGAAGAGGCGCATGGACTTACCGGAAGCCAGCCTTGAATAAACCACGACCTTAAGTCACCGGGAACAGGCTGCTCCAAAGAAGTTACTGAAGGTTTACAACCTGGTTCTCGTAAACCGCTTTTTATTTGAACTTGTATTATGAGCCGCTAAAATGTTAATGATGATGAGACTGTTTTAAATCGCCTTATGCCGAATGACTTAGGAGGTGGGGGCCTAAACACCGTACTCTAACTTCCATGTTTTGGAAGTTAGAGTACAGCTAAGCTCCACCCCCTTCGCCAGTTATGTGTTGTGGCAGAAGTGTACTTTCACCTCAGTCAGCGACACTAAATGATTTAAAGCAGTCTCATAATGAATTAAAATTGTAACGGCCCATAATACCAGTAGAGACGGGAAGGTTGAAAGAGTCGAGATTAACACTAAAGCAGTAATTCACCCAGAAGACCTGCCATAAACAAACACATTTCATCAACGAAAAGCAAAATAACATAACCCATGCCGAGAGAGAGAGAGAGAGAGAGAGAGAGAGAGAGAGAGAGAGAGAGAGAGATGCATACAAAAATCAAAGCTAATGACGAGAAAATATGGCGACTTTAATGTCTTTTAAGATAATACCTTTATTTTTCAAACTCTAAGGTCCATTTGAAATCACAATCTGTGGATTCAAAATTAAAAAAGAATGAAGAAAAATAATTTTAACACGCGGACTAGTTTTATACATAAAAGGAATATGTGACACTGCATTTACACTGAATCACCCGCTTAGAAAAATTTATTGAGCTAAAATAGCTAAATTACTAAGAAAGCTTCTGTACTTCTGTACACTAGCAATAAGCAGAAAATATGTAAAAATCCATACTCAAATAATATCCCACAAAATTAACTTCCAATAAGCACTAACACAACAATTAAAACAAAAACCATTATATTGAAAACAAATCCATACATTCAAGAGTAACTACGGCATGTTTGTGTCAATTCTGTCGTTCCCTTGTGATTATATGTGAATGTTTCGTCGTTCCTTTCGTTCTTTGTATGTATGTGTTTTCCATCTGTACTTTCATTCTAACTGAGTGAATTTGTTCCGTCTTCACGTTGTATCCTCGACTGTTTTCTATAGCGACATAGTTCTATTCCGTGCTTTATTAACCACCTATATTCAACACGACCAATATAAGCAAAAGATTTATTGTGGAAATCTCCATTCAAGTTCCAAGTTTGTTCTTTGAAACGAGTCAATGTATGACATCATAAATATGATAAATACTAAATACGGGCAGTGAGCCAAAGACTGTGAGAGACTGATAGTGTTAGAAAAGCCTAGAGCGTCAGCAGCCCGTATTTCTCGCCAAGAAGTCAGCTGATTGGTATTGTGGATAGCTTTACGACATTTGTTGACGTAAGCAAAAGGAAATGGGCGAAGTTTGAAAATTTCACTGACCCATAATACAAGCCATATAGAGAAGAGGGCACGCACATTGTCCAAATTGGATAATGCTTGTGCCCCGCTCTCTATATATAACTTAAACTAAATACAGATTTGATTCATTCGGTCTACCGTCTGAAACAAAGTAGTACAATTTCAACACGATTTCGAAATAACAATTAAGATAACTGAAATATATGTAGGGAAACTTATACTATTGTTGGATTGCATTTTTAGGAAACATTCAGTACACTTCGTACACTTAATTCTAGATCTTAATTAGATAGGTAAAATGCAATTAGTAACAACTATTACACTCAAAAATATGTCTCTAGGTAAAATGCAACTAGTAACAACTATTACACTCAAAAATGTCTCTAGGTAAAATACAACTAGTAACAACTATTACACTCAAAAATGTCTAGGTAAAATGCAACTAGTAACAACAATTACACTCAAAAAAGTCTCTATGTAAAATGCAACTAGTAACAACTATTACACTCAAAAATGTCTCTAGGTAAAATGCAACTAGTAACAACTATTACACTCAAAAATATGTCTCTAGGTAAAATGCAACTAGTAACAACTATTACACTCAAAAATGTCTCTAGGTAAAATGCAACTAGTAACAACTATTACACTCAAAAATATGTCTCTAGGCAAAATGCAACTAGTAACAACTATTACACTCAAAAATATGTCTCTAGGTAAAATGCAACTAGTAACAACTATTACACCCTAAAATATGTCTCTAGGTAAAATGCAAGTAGTAACAACTATGACACTCAAAAATATGTCTCTAGCACACACAATTGGCACTATATAGAACGCTGATCTACTGTGCAGCATTCGACAAGGAGAGTATAACACTGGCGTTTTAATTTCACTATTCCAGTGCTGTTTGGTACCACTGGACATGCCTTTCCTAATTATGCTTTTAACTGATAAGAATTAATTAGTGAGCCGCGCGCGCATAGTTAAACAGTCGCATATGACTGAATAATCGAAATGCAACTATAATTCAAACTCAGACAGTGAAAGGGACGCAAGTTTAAAAAAAAATATGAAAGTTATATGATTCTAGGATTATTCTGATTAAAGTTATTGACTGTTAAAGTTTTGAGACTTTGAGTTTCTTGCTGTAAAGGTTTCGAGAGTTTTGGGACTTTGAGTTTCTTGCTGTAAAGGTTTCGAGAGTATTGGAATAGATACGATCCTTATTGTGCACGTAGGTAATCGAACTTTGGCATATTAGTAGAGTAACTCAAGAAAAATCTGAAATTTCTGTGAGTATAGCTTTATTTTAATTAAGATATCAGCCTGTCGAAGATTTTCAAATTTGAACCTGAGCTTGAGTTTTTTGCTGAAAAAGTTTTGAGAATACGCATTCAGAGTTACCATCGAAAAGAGCGCGCGAAGATCAGGATATACGCACACTTTTCTCTTGAAATCATGAGAAGAACGAACAGCGTAGACCCTGAGATGTCGGCGCATTATACGATGGAAGATTGGGGTCTACTCTACTCGCAGTTCGGCATCATACACAAGCAATACGTTATTTGTCTTTTACAGTCCAAGAGAGCGTTCGTTATATGAGAAAATGCGTTGCATTGAGGTTCATTATATTGAAGGACTTTTGTATTAAGACTTTTCTTGCACAGGTGATGAGTTGAAAGTTAGAGAGGGAAAAACATGCATACATATTTTATATCCATCTGTGGCTTTGAGGAATATCGGGAACTCATTTTCAAGTTTCAGTTGATGAATCGTCTGTATTTATTAGAAAAGCTTAAACATTTCCACTAGTTATCAATTATGAATATTCTGAACATACAGTCATTGTCGGTGTTGATACAAAATGCGTGGGTTAAAATAATATCCCTAATCTAAACAAGATAAGCAAACAAATATGTAAAATTGAAAGAATAAAACTCCATAAAAAGCAATCTGTATCATCAGTAGGTCCAAGCATTGAATGATTTGAACACAACCAATCAATCAATCACTCAATCTGTCGAACTCATGTTGTTTTAAAATAAAACTTGGTCCAGTTGAATCCATTTGTTTGATTCTCTAGTTATGCATGTGTGGTCTTCCAGCTGCAAAAGAAACAAATAATATTATTTCGCAAAATAGCCTCAAACCAAGAAGGGTAAATGAAACATCTTTCACCAGTGGAAATATGCATTCAAGTTTAGCCTGCTTTCAATGCAACATATGTTTATTGTTTTGTATGAAAACAGAAGAAAAAAAATAGAATAAGGACTTTTATCTGCAAAACGCTGAGCAGACATAATTTCAGGTGGAGCAGCACTCTAATACATATTTTGTGCAGTAAACAAAATTTAAAAAGAAGGCATACTTCGGGCACTTTGGCTAATTTTCCTGATTATTACACCAGCCCATTTTTCCAAGAGGGAGATGAGGGATCTTAGGAATGTTTTTTAAAATTTGTTTTGCAGCCCCAACTTTATGGCTCTCTTTCTTTGTCAGTATCAATATATCGATGTGCACTAAAAAAACAACTTGATTTTAGATTATTAACAATTTTCTTTGGGATAAGCCATGTATCTCCCATATTACTGGGTGGGATACATGTTCTATCTTTAATACGGAACTAAAAAGCTACTCCGGCTTAAAGGAAGATCCAGACACCCCGCCCCTCTCAAGAAAATGAAATGATTAGAGCCTTCTAATAATATTATGGCTGACCAACAGATAGTTCCTATCTACCTTGTACGTAAGTGATCAGGGATGTACATGAAAAGATTTCTTCCTAATAAATCTTACAGAAATATATGTATATATATCGTCTAAAGCTAAAGCAAATCCATCGTCTATTGCCACACTATAATCCCTGATCATCATTTGAGTCAACATCCGTGTAATAACCGCCAACATGAATCGCGTATTTTAAAGATGAGATGCAAAGAGTCAACATCCGTCTAAGAACCGCCAACATCAATCACATTTTTTAAAGATGCGAAGAGTCAACATCCGTCTAATAACCGCTAACATCAATCACGTATTTTAAAGATGCGAAGATTCAACATCCGTCTAATAACTGCCAACATCAATCACGTATTTTAAAGATGCGAAGAGCATGTTGTGAGTATTGTGTAGATTTACTGTCTTAAAACAACACACCATCACACATCATGTGCGAAATTTATTTCAACTAAACATCTAACTTTCAGAATCATATCTCTCTATATTAAAACTTGGGTATTTAAATGAGCATTTATTGGTAAAAAAAACCCCCAAAAAAACCCCAGTATTTACAAATCGATCCTAGGGTACAAATGTCACCTTCTCGTCGGTTTTACTAAAAATCAGGGGCTTACTATAAATAAATCGAAGACTCTGTGATAAACAAATGTCTTCCGTATTACACAGATATAAGAAATGCTTTCAAAGACCATCTCTTTTCATTCTTCCAAGTGTTCCTTGAACGAACATCGTAATGTGATACGATCAATATCAATCGTATGATACAACCAGTAGTAGAAGTTAAGATAATACAAGTTAGAATACTAATTACCTAGGCCTAGTTCGACCGCAGGTAGGAACGATTGTCTTAGGTCCATTATAATCTCCTGAATATCAGTATAGGTAGTCACAGAGGGTGTTGGTGTCGCACTATTTATCTTGGCGCCTGGCTGCACCAGGTACTTTTCTTTTGCGACGAAAAAAAAAGAAAAAAAAAAAAAGAAAAGAAAAAGATTATATTGTTATTGTGATTTGCATCATTCCATTCTTCAACCATTTAAACGTGCTTCATGGGTTCATCATTCTAAGGCACCAACAATTTCATAAGGACAGAAGTAATATGGACAAAGACTGACAAGGTAAGCAAAATTATGTTGTTCCCCAGTAAATGAACGGAAACAGGTGATTTGTTTTCATAAAAAATTCAGACCCGTAGAAGCCCCGTCCCCGTCCCCCCCCCTCCGCACCTGAATGATAAACTAATCTGTGTAAACATACAGTTGTAATAAACTTCTTTACTTGCAGTACATTCTTCAAAAGACATTCTGAAGATTATACATTTTACATTACCTGAATATGAAATGGTCTAGCGATTTTTACACGCAGTTTCGTGAACATCGGTCATTTCAGAACGATACTGCATCATATCTAAAGGATATAAAGTCATGATTTCTCAATAATGTCCTAGCCTGGAGATCATAAAACTCTGAGCTTTAGTTTTTATTATTAGCCAATCAGAAAAGGTTTTTTTTACAAACTAAAGTGCTTTGCAATTTGTCAAAACAAAATCTCAAGTTCGAAATGAACCTAAGCAGTGTTATGATTTTCATGTCAGGTACTAAAACGGTACTGTTCTATTTCTAAAAGGCGCAGGTCACGAATGACACGTGATAAATAAACTTTACTTTCATGAAGATAAAACGCTCTTTATTTGCTCTGCTGATACGTTGAAAGTTTATTTCACAGCTGCGCGTGGAATAACAATTGTCTTTACTTTTGTTTGTAACTACACGTTGCATGTAACTACACGTTGAAGTATCTGACGTATTAGCTCACGTGCATGTTACTTGATTGCCATGCTTTTCCTAACACTGCTTTTCAATCACTTTTGTTATCCATTTGCATATCCGAGCGACACAATTTGTCAATATGCAGGTTTTTATATTTGCCATCATAGATGCTTTTTCATACCTACGCGGAAGGTAAAATATGACATCGTTGCAGTCTTTACAGCTACACTTACTGGAATACTGGTGGATTTTGATAATTTAAGTCAAGCCCCAAACAAGAGTAAATAAACACTCAAAATACTCTTTTCCATCGGAGTAACATAGACCTCCAAGTTTACTGACCACGATTTAACTTTAAAGCTGCTGTTTAAACGCAAATAACCTTTTTTTTTTAAACAGCTAATTCGTCGTTTTCACGTAGTTTTGTATCTCTTGTTGCTTTTAACAGAATAACAATATAGCCGACTAATTTCCCTCGTTTAAATAGTTAGAAAGATCCTGTTGAGCTGGCTGGCAAAAGTCCAAATTATTTCAATAAAGTTTTCAGATTCATGAAAATAAACAGAAAGTGTGAATAACTTCTAACATTTCCTAAACAAAAAAACACCCCAAAACAACTAGAAAAACAATAATACTATGCACTAATTGCGAGGTTGACCAATCAAGTTTACTTAACTTTTACATGTATTAATTACCACATTTAACTCTTAAAATGCTGTAGAGAGCAACCGTTTTCTGCAAAAAATATACATGCTCTATCATAACCAAGTCGAATTCAAGGAAAACTGTTGGTTTAATTGGAGATATGATTAAAACTAACTAAGCTTACCTTTTACAGTATCGTTCTTAGTGCCTCTTTTTAAACCGACAAGACCTCGGAACATGTTGGATAGGGCATCCACAATTTCTTTTGACTCGTCCTCTTTGAGCTCCTTGTGTACCTTGTCAATGCTATGACCCAGAAGAGCCAAGAAGGTTGTCATCACCATGTACACCACGACCAAAACAAACAGCATGAAGTAGATCTTGGCCATGATTGGGTCTGTCATATTCATCTCCGTGTATGTGCTTTTACCCAACAAACAAATGAAAAGAGTCGCCATAGCTTCACGAAAACTATTGTACAGTTGTAACTTTGATCCAAATAGGAGGTAGCCGAACGCTGCGTAGATCATAAGAAAGATGGCGAAGATGAAGATAAAGGAGATTAGATCTTTACCGGCATACGAAAATACCTTTACTAAGGCGTTTACTCGTTTACTGAAACCGAGGATCTTGAAGAAACGAATGGTTGCTACAAAAATGAGGAGACCAATAACTAACACTACAGCCTGATCCCACACAGCAATGTGTTGAAAGTTGACAAACTTTTTCTTGTCATCGTTGAATTTTGCAATAGTTTGCACAGCGAGAGCGAAGCGAACAAAGTACAACACGATGGCAACGTAGCATCCGATTAGAGCCAATAGGTCTACAACTTGCCAAGATACTCGGAAATAAGATCTCTTCTGTCCATGGATCTTTAATATTATGAGGACCGTATTCCCGATGACAAAGATCAGGAACATCACCTCACATGCCAAGGTGTACATCCCTAGTGCCCCAGTGTGCATGTGCAACCTCATGGGCTGTATGGTGTAAAATGGAGTAACACCGCCTGTTTCTGGCGTCTCCACTATGAACATGTTGTATATGAACAAGTTAATGTCAACACAGTACAGCGTAAATTCCAGCATCACTGCCCTTGTTTGACGGTCTATCCACGATTCTGCCCACAATTCGTTCAATATCCACAGTGTAATGTCTCTGTTCACGGCCATGTTGGCTATATATCCTCCTCCGCCATACATAGTGTAGAGACCAGTCACGGGTAATCCCCATATGTCTTTAGGATCAGTGAAGGTCCATGCGTCAGACGAGAACTTCTTTATTTTCTCATTTGAGGGACAAGGCTTCTGTTTCCATCCAACACAATAAGAACCGGAGTCTTCATTGATTAGTTCATATGCTGGGAAGCAAGGCACGTTGCCAATGTAGGGTAAATAACAGGATCCTGGATAGAAGGAAAGATAGATGGTTTCATTTTATGAACACTCCTGACATGGACTCGCTCAAGATTGAAGACTTTAATACCTTGTCATCGCTTATATTCATTTGACCTAGCATCTTTAGTTTCAATTGTCCATTGTGCATTTGTGTGTGTGTGTGTGTGTGTGTGTGTGTGTGAGAGAGAGAGACAGAGAGAGACAGAGACAGAGACAGAGAGAGAATGTTATTAGTACCTATAAAACGTACAGTTTTCATTATAAACAAAAGTAGAAAATAAGTAAGTGTTCTTTAATAAAATCAAAATGTCTTACATTTTGGTTTAAATCTTTACACAGATTGATGTATTGTTCGTATACGTAAGGGTTTTCTTTGTCTAAAACCTACAATATGCTCAACTGGTAACCTGTCATCTAATCTTGTGCAAACTTGTCTCACAGTGTTGATACCGTGTTTACGTTTCAATATCAAGCATCCAACTGTGAACACTAGAGACCCACAGCGGCCGTCGCATAATGCAGTTGTAGATCAGCGTTCAAGCTGTTCTTATCAAATCATAGATAGAACAAACAGTTTAGACCAGGAACTGCCAAGAAATTATGCAACTGCAGATCTGGGTCTACGCTGTTTAGAGTTGTTAGCGTATTGCACAGGAGGAAATACGAGAGAGGCAAACATTATGTATTCAATAGACAGTAGTAGATTTGCTATTGAATCCCACCTCTAGTTGTCCGGACCTGCCTCAGACGCGGTGGACCCATTCTGTATAGTGAAAATCCAGAAATAAACTCTTTCTTTCTCCAAAGAAGACTCATATTGTTATATTCTTTCTCTGGAAACAGGCTGTTGATTGCCGTTCTGTTCAACCACTCGAAGTATTCTGTTATGCTTGTTATCTGTAATTGTAATTAAGAATGTACTCTATCACATGATCCAAACCAAATAGTTTCTGCCTATTAAGTTGTACAGTAATATATTATCTTTCTAATATAATACAGGCCTCTAAACTGTACACTATACCACTTTTAACAAAAGGCTCAAGCCTGCTCACCTGGCTTACATAAGTACAATGCGTTAATATGCGCAGACGTCGCTCATAAACGAACGTATTCGAATTCTTAATGGTATTATTACTTACATGTTAGGTTACCGTAGTGTACGGAATGTTAAGAATCTCTTACCTCCTATTGCTGGCTATGCAGACGATTGTTTACAAACAGCATGCTAGATGTAGCAGTTACCTCCATTTGGTCGACAAAAAAATCCTATCGAACGACTAACGAATCAGCATTGTTTAATTAAAATCTAGCCATCTTTTCTGGGGAATATTTCCCCTGATAAATAATCTCCCAGTAATTCATTTCTATCTATAATAAAAAAAAAACATTTCATACATTTGGATCATACATTTGATATTTACATTTTAATTTTGAAGCAGAAGTTATCCGTTATTTTCTTGTACCCAATTGCGTATCGTAAGTCACGTAACTTACTTACATCCCTCTGATCTAGTTATGACTTTGCTGGAGTTCTTACACCCCTGTAGAATAATTTTAACAGAAACACTGGATTTTTATTATTTAATAATTGACTAATCAGATGCATTATATTTCTTTATGAGGAAAAAAAATTACATGCCAAGTTCGATCAAAATCTGATATACACATGTCTCTAGAACAGTAGCAAGCTCAACAATCAGGTTCTAGAATACGTTTTTAATATGCACATATATCGCTCTTAATCGAACACATTCAAGGTCTTGATAACATAAACATTTATTGCAAGTTTGATCAAAATCTCATCAGAAATACAGCCTCTAGAGTAGTAACAGGCATGTTCTGACGACTAACGCAGGGCTATGTCATAAGCCTTCGGCCAGGTGAGCAAGAAATTATTATGTATGCTGATTTTCAGGGCAATTATTTAAATAAATATCACTCTTATGAAATAGAAGCTGTTCTGTACAATACTTTTTAGTTGATGTTGCTTGCGATATTGTAAGCAAATTTCTTCATATAATAGATGCAACTGAAACATCTAAACAATGTCATAAGAAGGATTTTCAATGGAAACTGTTCGATGTTACCTTTGTTAGTAAGAGTCTTGTATGTTTTACCTCAACACGGGTGACTGACCATGGCATTGATTTTCAACATAATCGACAAAATGTTGTCTGAAATAATGTAGACACTTTTCAAGACATTTTCAACAACGAACAAGTGGTTTCTGAAGTCATTTAAAAATTCTATAAATCCATATACTAGTATTATAAAATTTAGACCTTGTTGAGAACCTAGGTGATATCTTTAACTTTGATTGAAAAACAAAAAAAAAAGGATGCCGGTTTGTTCAACAACAGTGGAGATTTCGAGTCTAGTTGTCATAAGAAATCTTAATGTCGTAATATTTAGCTCCCAATCATCGCACATATCCGTGTTTAAGTGTTAGCATCATTGACCCTGGTCTGCCGTTGCAAAATGCATTGACAGGTAGTGGTGTGCGATGTTTGTACTCGTAATGGTTTCATGCAAACGGCATAGACCCTGATCTGCCGTCGCATTATGCGTCAATAAGTCATGGTCTCCGCCGTTCCTACTTCAGATCATGGTCAATGATGTTCCCATTTTATAAAAACGTAAATACGGTACTACCTTGTCAAACTCTATGTTGTTTTTAGGATTTAGGAACGTCTCCGAAATGGTATTACGAAGCATGTAGGACCGGTCATCTCGATTGCTGTAGCCTATGCTGAGGAGGATCCAGAGGTAAAAGATATTGATAGCAACGTCTTTCAAGACTCCTTTGGCTTTGAGGTCAAGCTCTTTGCGCTTTTTAGCCTCAAGTAGTGCCGTGGGTGATAGAGGCGGTGCCGGTTTTCTCTTCAACGCTTTATCATAAAAAAATAAAATATTAATAATAACAAATACGATAGAGCAAGATGGCTACCAGGGCGAGTAGTTAGAAAAATCTCTCTCAAATGTTGGTGATATTTACATAGTTTACAGCTCTCGGTAAGGGGATTTGATTATTGATAATGAAGAGGTGGGTAGTTTTGCACTAATTCAGAAGGATCTACTTGAAATAAAAACTGGTTTTAATTTATTAGTGACAGGAGAGGAATTAGGTGGCTTAGTTTCTGAAATAGTATCCCAGCTGTTTGAGAAACTTAAAGTTGAACTGATGAAGGAAGTGGACAGAGAAATTGTTAGCAAAGCAAAAGAGCTGGGAGACAAAATTGAGTCAATGAGCTCCGAAAATAACCAGTTCAGAGAAGAATTAGAGGACTCAAGGAAAGAAAGTGAAAAGCTAAAGGAAGAAATACAAAATACTAAAGATCGCTCCAAGGAAGCCATGAAGATTGCAAACCACAATGAGCAATACTCACGAAAAAATAACAACAATTTTCAACTTGCCTGAATCACAAAACAAAAATGTCAGAGAAAAGTTTACCGAGATGGTGAAGAATGTTGCAGGTCATGACGTAGATGAGAGGGATGTTCTCGCAATACACCGGATCCCTGGGAAGAATGGTGCCCCATAACCATTAATTGTGAAATTTTGGAATGCAGAATCCAAACTCAACATCGGCAAGAAGAAAAGGGATTTTAAGAGCAAATTTAATGTAAGAATAGTGGAAGATGTCTGTCGGCAAAATATGGAACTCATAAATAGATTAACTACCCATCCAAAAATTGAATCTGCCTGGTTTTTCAATTGCAGTGTGTACGCCAAAACAAAAGCCGGTAAAAGGTACAAATTTGATCTTCTTGACGACATCAATGAAACAATCAAACCCAACCCAGAAGTGAAATAATTTTCCCTATTGATTCTGGATACACTTGGAGATATAAAACTTTGTAATAAAAAAGGAATGTGCATAGTTTTAATTTCAGCTATGTATATTATAAGTTAGAAAAGTGACTTTCCTAGACGGACAAAGCCTGTAATTGGTAAGAATCTTCGCATAATTTTGCAGCTAAATTTTGACATATGCATATAATTGTGTTTGAATTTTGAAAAGATTCATCATATAACTTTCATGTTGGTCATATATTTTTTTTTCTGATTTTTTGCTGCTAGATTCCTAGGCATAGAGTTGTCAATGTCGCTTATTATGTTTACATAGGTTTTTTTTTGTTGTTTTGTTGAAGGTTGTGTGTGTGCCATGTTCTAATATGTCTCTTTGTACAGCTGTTTATATGTACCATTTCTAATCTTCCCCATGCTTTTATCCGTGTAAACAGATGATTTACGGGTGAATTCCTTAAAATTCTCAATTATCTTGAGCGATGTTGATACATTAAAAGATATAGATTAAAGTAGCTAGATATATCAAGTCCTAAACAGTGTACACAGATGGATAGATGAATTGATAGACAAGATAAAGGTTTATTTTTTTAATTTTTTTTTCTTTATTGTTTATTTTTATTTCTCCTGCTGCATTAAGTAATGACATACTCTCTGATTTCAGAGAACAATATTTGAATGACGATGTATTATTTTCTTCAATCATTCCATAAAGTTTGGTAACTAAACTTATTTTAAATTTTGAAGGAAAAGATTTGGTCTCTAAATTTATCATTTATTATTTTTTTTAAACGGACTAGATCATGGGTTTATTTATTAAAAGAAATTTATTTGTCTTATTTTTCACTATCCTATACACATATAGAAAGAAACAACAAATAGAGAACTCGTATGTAATGGCTTGAATCTTTTGGTACAGGAAAAAAATGGATGAGCAAAAACTGTTGCTTTTTAGCCACACTGCATTGATGTTAAAATTTAAAAATTATACCAACACTCCAGTGTAGAACAGACCTCATGTATCTCTATATTGGGCAACATCATATATGTTCCCAGTGGTGCATGACATTGTACTATACTTACAGGTTTTTTAAGCATCTCGTGGTTGTGTGTGTGAAAGTGTATCCTAAGGTGTGTGTGAGTGTTTTTCATGATACTGGTTGTGTGATGCATAGTTATACAAGCTCTGTGAAAGTTTTATTGAAAATAGAATGTAACAATGGAAACCCAGATTAAATTTTGTCAATGAGCGTTAGCGGTCTACACAGTTCCAATCTCAAAAGAAGAGATATTTTCCGCTGGGTAAAACAATAGAATGTATCCATTATATGTCTACAGGAGACACATAGTACAGTTGAGATTGAAAAGTATTGGGAGGCTGAATGGGGTTATAAGAGTATTTGTAGCCATTAATCTAGCATTAGTGCTGGTGTTGCTATCCTGTTTAGAAATAATTTTGAATTTATTATTCACAGAAACAGATGTGATTGTCAGGGCAGATACATTCTCTTAGATTTATCAGTTAATAAACAGAGATTTACGCTAGTGAATCTATACGGTCATAATGATGATAATGCCAAAAGTTTTTTTGAAATTTGAAAGACGATATTATAAATTTTGACAATTCCTCTGTTATTATTTGTGGTGACTGGAATGTTCTTCAGGACATGGAGCTTGACACTTATAATATCTTGCATGATAAACACTCCATTGGCCGAGCGGCAGTGCAGGACATCAAGAATTAACTTGATTTACTGGATCCACGGAGAACAGTCAATCCTGACAGTAGAG
The DNA here is from genome assembly GCA_029931535.1 of Margaritifera margaritifera. Taxonomy (NCBI): domain Eukaryota; kingdom Metazoa; phylum Mollusca; class Bivalvia; order Unionida; family Margaritiferidae; genus Margaritifera; species Margaritifera margaritifera. The sequence continues at coordinate 23,693,017 of JAQPZY010001699.1, forward strand.
TATTTACTTGGCGCCAGCAAACCCTGTGAAACAGAGTAGACTGGGCTATTGTTTAATCTCTGAGAACATGTTTTCAAATTGTATGGACTCCTCTATTATTCCTGGCTATAAAACAGATCATTCAGCAATAACAATACAATTGTCTATATCTGCTTTACCTAGAGGTCCTGGGTACTGGAAATTCAATTCAAAGCTATTAAAGCAAAATTAATATATTCAATTGGTAAAAAATGTATAACCAACACAGTAGAAGAATATTATTGTGAAGGTGATAAGAAAAACCCACTTCAGGTGCAACTAACTTCTAATGATCAATTGTTTTTTGATATCCTTAAAATGATTATAATATCAGAATCAATTAGGTATTCACAAGCTACGGCAAAACAGGAGAAACACAATTTCAGGAAAATTGAAGCTGAAATAGATACCTTACATATTTTAGTGAATCAAAATAATAACCCCACTATTACAAAAGAATTGAACAAGAAAACAAGCAGATTTAGAAGAAATGAGGAAAAAAGAGGTGGAAGGTGTAATGTTAAGATCAAGAGCAAGGTGGTATGAGTCTGGTGAAAAAAAAAAACTCAAAATATTTTCTTAATCTTGAAAAGAGAAATTACACAAACAAAGCAATACAAGAATTAATTACGAAAGATGGAATAAGGGTAACAGGTCAACAAGATATATTAAATCAACAGAAAGATTTTTATGCAAAATTATACCAAAGCAAAAACAAAAATAATTTGCAAACTCGTAACCACTTTTTTAACCATGATAAAAAAAATCAGATTTTGAAAGAAGCTCTTATGAAGGTAAGTTAGCTTTTGAAAAATGTGGTTTAGCACTGAAAAATATTATTAATGAAACTAACCCTGGTTTTGATGGATTTACTGTTTAATTCTACAAATTCTTCTGGAAAGATCTAGGTGGTTTTCTCTTTAGGTCTCTAAACACTGGATACGATATGCAACATTTTTCAGAATTTCAGTCTCAGGGAATCATTACTTGCATTCCAAAAGACGATAAAGACAAGAAATTTATAAAAAAAAATTGAACACCAATCTCACTACTTAACGTAGATTACAAGATTGCATCGGCGTCTATTGCTAATAGGGTCAAGAAAGTCCTCCCGTTTATCATTAGTGACAGGTAAAAGGGTTTTCTGAAAGGGAGATTTATTGGTGAAAATACTAGAATTTTGTATGACCTGATGCAATATCTTGAGGAAAAAAATGAATCAGGTCTTCTCTTATTGATAGACTTTGAAAAAGCTTTTGACTTGGTTGAATGGGACTTTTTGGAAAATGCTCTGAAATCTTTTAACTTTGGAGAATCCATTTGTCCCTGGTTCAGAGTATTTCGCAATAAATCAAAAACTGGTGTCATTAATAATGGACATCCCCATTTTTAATTTAGAGAGAGGTTGTCGCCAGGGAGACCCTTTAGCACCCTATTTATTTATAATAGGAATTGAACTTCTTGCAATAGAACTAAAAAAGAACGCAAATATTACAGGCATTTCTATAATTAAATGGAGTTCAAATTAGGGCAGTACGCTGATGATGCTATTATATTATTAGATCCTTCTCATTTGTCCTTGAAGACAACCATGCAGATTTTAAATGACTTTGACTTGGTATCAGGTCTGTACTGCAATGTCTTTAAATCAATAGCTAATTGGATTGGAAATAACAAATTTCTAATGAAAAAATATGTCCAGAAATTGATATTAACTGGTTAATGTCCAGTTTTAGATTGCTGGGAGTAGAGTTCTCTTTGAACGTGGAAGGTATGGTAGAACTTAATTATTCGACTAAGTTGAAGAAAGTAAAAAATTGCTTGGCTGGTAGAGCAGAAGAAATTTGTCCCTTATTGTAAAAATTACTTTGATAAAATCCTTAATTTTGCCTAAATTCATTCATCTTTTTGCAGCTCTTCCAAGTCCTCCACCCCATATAGAAAATCAACTGAATACATTATTTTTCCATTTTATTTGGGGCGGTAAAACTGAGAGGGTTAAAAGAGACACTCTTATAGCTTCTTTTAAGGAAGGGGGATTAAATATAATTCAATTGCACTCATTTGTGTGTTATATAAAACTTTCCTCGATTAGGCGTCTTTTACTAAACGAAGATGGTTTATGGCACAAACTGGTTTTTGAACAAATATTTGAAAAATTTTGAGGTACGCTGTTATTTAAATTAGGAAAAACTAAATTGAAAAAAATTTCTAAATCATTTAAAAATATTTATTGGCGTGATGTTATTTATGCTTTATCACAATGGAAAAATGAACCATCTACTGTTCATGAATACTTGTCTCAAGATATTGTTAATTTAGTTACTATAGAAAATTTTAAATCATACACAAGGTGGCGAACATACTGTGTTGTACTTATTTCAACATCTTTTTGACGTACAAGGATCTCTATTAAGTTTTCATGAAATAAAACAAAAAATACAAACTAATTATTTCATATAGTACTTTGCTCTTATCTCAAAGATCTCAGTGAAGTGAAAAGAGAAAATTAAACGTTTTTTCGAAAGTGGAAATCATTTTCATGTAGTTTTCGACAAAACTTCACTCCTTAGGGTAAGAGTAAAGAATAAGTTTATTTATAAAGAGCTCATAAGAACCAAGATACAAAAGCCAAATGGTAAACATGAAATTTGGTCAGGCAGCTAGAGTGTGCAATTGGTATAAATAAATGGACCAACTCTTTTGTTTTGGTTTAATTTTGTGCAAAGACACAAAACTGATTAGCTTTAATTTTAGATTTCTCCATAGAAATATTGCCACAAACCAGATTTTGAAAAAGATTAATTTAAGTGATAATGATAAATGTACCTTTTGCAATGAGGGAATAGAAGAAATTGAGCACTTATTCAATGACTGTTCAGTTGCTGAACACTTTTAGAAATTATTTGTGGAATGGATCCAAACTTATGATCCAAATTTTAGAATTAACTTCCTAATTTTGCTTGCAAAATATATTATATACAGATCACGTTGTGCATCAAATATCCCAAATATCACCTATTATAACAATTGTTTTATCATATAAAACGCTGGAAAAATATGTCGCAAAGGTGAATAACAAAAGTGATGAGTTTAAGAAAAAGTGGACCCTATTGTCAACTTTTGGTAACTGATTTTTTTATATATTTTTTTTTTTTTTGTAATAGCTGTTTATTATATTTTCTTTACATTCATTTTGGGGTGGGCAAAGAAAACAATATTACTTTAAAAAAAAAAGAAAAAAGAACAACAACAACAACAACAAACAAACAGGCAATTTAAAACACCTTGGGGTTTGTATGCGAGTGTGTCTTCGTGTACAATAATTGTGAATATATGTGTATTTGTGTGTGCATGTGTGTGTGTGTTGTTTCTAAGTAAGGGAACATATGTAAAGATCAGGATGCAAAATAATTTAAGGTAATGCCCCATTCACCAGGTCAGGTGGTGATGTAGAGGAACATGTAAAATGATTACAACGGATGTTAAAAAAAAAAAATTATAACACTTTCCACTTACTAACTCATCACTTGAATATATGTAAGCGTAACTACTCGGTCTTTCCCGTAGCCTGAGAATAACCTCGTATTAATCGGTAACTTAAAGGCCTTAAATGTAGCAAATGGTCCATTGATATATGGCTAAATAGACTTAAATAGACTTACTCCGTATAAAGGAGTTTTTTGGCCCCCCCCCCCCCCCCCGGTTTCACCATATTTTCATTGTACCATATGCGACCAAGCAGTAGTAAGGTAAAAGGCGGATCCCAGCACAACACATCCTCCCCTCGTTCAAATCCTACAGTCCGGGTCCTTTGGCCCCGTCCTTCCGGATTTTCACTTCGGATCGGATATGTTATGCTGAGCTCACGCCTTTTACCTACTACTATAATATTGGTTTAGATAAAAATGATAAATTTTAATATTTTTTCAATAGTTTTCATACACGCTGAATACGTTTGATTGTCCAAACATACTTGATCTGTTAAGTACGACGTTTTATGATATAAATTATATTAAATTACATCCTGAAATTTGAGCCTGATTATAAAATTACTGTTTTGAAGTTTATTTTTTGAAAAAACATCACTAGAATCGGCAGGATCATTGGATAGTAAAAATTTAGTAACTAAGTTTGCTTCATCAGAATCATCATTTATGCTTGGTATTAATATATCAGTGCAATTATATGTTATCGCACTTGATTTGCCAGGAAGAATAACATTGAAAAATAAACCGTGGATGGTTTTAAACATTTTTATTTTGATTATATTGCCGTGTTTTAGCGTATAATAAATTTTAATGATTGTATCGTTCATAGTATTTATATCGTAATGGAATTTAGAATTTATGTAAAATATTGCGTTATGTATGATATAACAGTCTTCGATGCTTCCATGATTTAGAAAATATTTTATAATCAGGCACTTTTTATATTTCATATTATGTTTTACTATATATAGTATCATATTTTTTTCATATTTTGTTATTCTGTTTGGAGCAATATCGACTAACATATTGTTCTTGGTTTGTAATTCATGTATTAGTCCAATAATGTCGTATTTTTTACCGCGTAAATAAGCTTGTAATTCAGTTAATATTTTTGAGTAGATTGATGCAGCTAATTTACACGATGATTTTTTGTGTTCGAGTTTTGGTTCGAGGCGTCGAAATCCAGCACTAACAAATATTCCAATACCAGATACTATTAGAAGTAGTGGATTGAGTGTGCTACCTGCTGAAACAATTCCACTTGTTGTTATTAATAGTGGTGTATAAAATATTAGTTTTATTAGTCGACTGTAATATTTAGCTGCTTGTTTGGAGCAATACGCTTTTTTATGATAGGTGTAAAAATATGATATTAGTTGATTGCGTTCCTCTTCTGGTATTGCTCTAGAAATATGATTAAAGTCGATGATTTGTTTCATTATATTAATGTTAACTTATAATTTTTAATTTTGTAGCAGCATCAGAAACTAGTGCATTAAAATCTGCATTACGCACATCTGTAAGTACTGCTCGGTATTTGTTAAAAATATTGGATGTAGGACGTCGCAGTTGTTCTTCTTGCTTATCAGTGTACTCCTTTTTTGATTTGTGGCTGAGTGTATTTGAAACTGTTGCAATATCATTTATTTCACCGATATCGTGCTCATGTAAATCAATGAATTCGATAGCTGCTTTAACAAAGTCGATGTTAATATTTTTTGGAATAAAGTATTGGCGGAGTATTACATATGCGGTTGCGAATCTTTCTTTTATATATGATTTATTAATTTGTGGTTGATCCTGATTATATTTATCATATTCATAATCTCGGTTTAATACATCTTCATCTATTATTGTTTGATACACGTAACCTCCTCCAGGCACAGTAAATCGCGCTATAAGAACTACTGCAGACATATGTTTGATGTTATAATATAATTCTTCACGAAACTTAACGACATCGGATACATCTATTTTTGGTTCTTGTGGTACATAATCATAAGAAAAAAGATATTTTTCAAGCTCGTCTTCAGTTGTCCAATATTTTATTTTATGTAAATCAGTATATTTTATTTTATTTAAGAACTGTCTATTTTTATTATAAAAAGCACCAGCTGCTATTATTTTTTATTAATAATTTCATCTTTTTTATGAAGAAAAGTATTGCTAATAAAAATAGTAAAAACAGCATCAATGAATTTATTAAAATAATTATTATAAAAATTTACAACTTCTTCAAAATTTTTGCTTCCTGCAGTACTTATTATTAATTTTCTAAATTTATCATTTTTTACATCTGTAAGAAAAGTTCTAGCTGCATCAAATATATCAGACTTTTTATCTCTTATTTTTTTTTTCTTGTTCTTCTGTGTAAGTTAATTTACCTACAAACTCAAATTTATTTGGGAATATTTCTATATTATTTACATCAAGATCATCTTTATGTGAGTTAATAAATTCTAGAGCTGATTTTGCAATTTCTACTGGAATTGTATCGAGTATCAAGTACTGGTATAATATTGCATATGCTGCAGCAAAATCGTCTTTAAAGTTGTCTTCGTTCCAATGTTCACTTACTTGTGATTTATCTTTTAACTTATCATGTAAACCAGAATACAGCGGTTCTTTTATAAAGTTTTTTAACACTCGATTATCGACGCGTTTGGCTGTTATTTCATTATATAGCATTTGATTTGGATCTGGATTCCAAGTTATTTCATCTGGTATTTCATCAAGTGCGTTTAGTTCATCATAAAAAGCGGTTTTTTCAGGTTCTGTTGCTCCTTTTAATTTTTTTTCAATTGTTTCAATGGTATCAAATGCGGTTGCTATATCATCGCCGCTGTATTTATTTTTAAATCCTGGTGTTTTTGATGATACTAGTACTAAGTAACTTGTGGCAAGACCGTGAGCATCATCTGGCTCATTATGGACTGCAACAATTGTTTCAGCGTCATTGAAATCTAACCCGAGTTCTCTGAACAATCGCCGTTTAGCAAAATTTTCAAAAGCTTTTTTGTTTCGTACAAGACCATGTCGTTTTTTCTAAAAAATTTTATCTAAGCAATCTATTCTTTCTTTATGTTCTCTTTCTTTATTTTCTCCTGTTTTTTCTCCTTTAGGAAATTTTCGTTTTTGTACTAACTTTGACCGCATTATCATTAAAGCGTTATCACGAGATAGTTCTATGATTACATCGTGCAGTAATTTTTCAATTTCACTCTCCAGTTTATCCATTTCCGCTTGAGTGCAAAATTTAACAAACATATCGTATTTGTCCAATATTTCTTTCATTTGAGTCTTTCTCATAGCAATAACTGATCTTAAGTTTTCAGTATTTGGAGCTTTTTCATCTGTATTTTTTAACATATTTGATAGTTCACGAATAGCTGCTCGAATATTTTCTTGTCGTTGCGCTTCATCTTTCTCTGGTTTTGTCTTACCAGGAGGATTTGGTGCATTAAATTCGGGTTTATCCAATTGCGAGTGATCAAATTCGAAGATTTTATTGTAAAACTCGCGGCATACTTCAACAATTTCAGGCATTGCGATTATGTATAAACGTTTACATAATAATTGCATTAGACGATATCATCTAGTGGAAATATTTGAAACATACTAAGACCAGGATTTGTGGGCTCGGCATTAACTACATACAATCTGAAATACAAATATTTAGTTGTATTAGATAAAGTAAATTCTTGAAGTGTTGTTCCGATATAATTAACACCCGGTGCTGTTGTATATAATGTTGTATATCCAACATCATTATTGGAGCCCTCGAGTCGCCAATTGTATATTCGTTCTCCGTTGCTGGCTCGTCCGCGCAGTTGAAATTTCCATATGGCAACCGAAGATGGACATTGTATTTTGATCCAGAAGCTGGCTGACATTCCATTAGTAGCCCATTCGTTTGCATTTACTGATGAATATAGATGATACGCAAAGACGTTGAAAGGATCGTACCCCGAATACGCTGACGACGATGTCGCGATAAATCCAGTACGGCTGTTGTTGTTTCCAGTAAGCGGTGGAATATAGCCAACACTGTTTTTGGTTCGAATGACACCTACAACCTTGGAATCAACATATGCTTTGTTTGCGAGGTCATCTGTTGCCGTCGGCGCTGTCGTACATTTGACAACACAATTTGTCATTACGAGATTGCCGGTCATTGTGTCGCCGATTTCGTTGACCACTGTGCTTTTGAGGTTTACCAGCGACGAGTATGGAACAGCATCACCGGGATTGACTGGTACTGGTACATTTGTTATAGCTACATTGTTCATATTTAACACCCCGGTCATTGTGCTTCCGGTTCTAAGAACAGCATTGTCATTCATATACTTGACATTGACCGCGTTATCAAGTGCCCATGATAAGTATGTGTTGAGTCCGTTTAGAACATATCCACCCATATTGAGAGACCCAATCATTGTTGTTCCAGTTCGCGGGAGGTATTCGGCGAGTTTTGTGGTGACTTGCGCATAGGATGTGGGATCGGATGTGTTTCCCGGTGGAAAAGTTGTTGGCAATCCCGTTATTTTAGCGCCGTTATCCATCGTTAATGTTCCAGCAATCATATCTCCAGCGCGACCGACGTATTGCGATGTAATATCATCCACATATGTTTTGTTCACTAGATCAATAGCATTTGTAGGAATTGCCGAAGATGTTATTTTGTTTGTTCCCATGCTTAATGTGCCAACCATTATATCGCCGGCGCGTTTGAGAAATATTGTTGATGAGTCCACATATAATTTGTTGACGAGATCAGTGTCATTAATTGGAACATATGTCGATGATATTTTATTTGATCCCATTATTAGTGCGCCTATCATTGTGCTGCCATAGCGATTGACATATGTTGATGCAACTGTGTCCACATATAATTTGTTGACGACATCTGAGGGATTCACTGGAACATACGATGACGTTATTTTATTGGCGTTCATATCCAAAACCCCGGTCATTGTGTCGCCGGATTTATTGACTTTTCTGTCGTTGATCGTTAACATCTGGATTAGACTTACCGCTTGAGTATTATCGGGGTTGAGTACGGGATAATCTGTTTCCAAACCAATTATTCTGGAATTGCTCATTTTTAAGTTGCCAGTCATTGTGTCGCCGGATTTCTTTACTAGTCCGGATACATCTGCGGCTGCAACAGCTTTTGCGGCTGATGGAGCATCTGATGTTGTTTTTATTACTGTACCGAATTTACTGTAATAAGACATTTTATTATTACGTTTATTATATAAACGTGATTATATAAATATAGTTATGTCAATTATAAATTTTGATGATCCATCACGAGATATAAAAACAAAACATAAGAATGAGTTGCCAGATACACATTATTTGATTGTTGGACGAACTGGATCAGGTAAAACTAATCTGCTGATGAATTTAATAATTAGTAAAATATTAAAATATGATCGTGTGTATATTTACACAATTAATGCGCAACAACAAAAATATGATTTATTGCAGCAGTTTAATAATCAGGTGTTAAAGACAATCTCTGGCAAAGACATTATTACATTTCATTCACCCGATGAAGTTATTTCCGTTGCTGAACTCGATGATGAGGAAAATAAGATTGTGGTATTTGATGATATACCTCTGACGTCCAAGGATATTAAACCAGTGGAATCCTATTTTGCATTGTCGCGAAATAAACGCTGCAATTCTATTTATCTCGCTCAAAGTTATTTTACTATTCCAAAGACAATAAGGCGCAACACGGGTTGTTTTATTTTATTTGGTGGTCTTGATAATAATGATATAGGTAGAATCGCCAATGATTATTATGGTGGCGCTGTTGACAAAAAACAACTTATTCAGATGTATAAGTCCGCGACTGCTAATATGTACGATTTCTTTTTGTTTGACCAATCCACTACTGATTCTGCGAAGATGTTTCGTAAAAATATCACACAATTTTTTTGATTAATCGGTCATGAACGGGTTTATGCGCATGAAATTATCCAACAACTAATTAATAATGGAACGATATTATCTACGACAGGTCCATGGAATTGGTGATCGAATAAACACATTAAGAAGGTTAAGTATAGCCAAATATAAAAATCAAAAGATGTTTCAATTAACCAGACAAGGTGAACAGGAAAGAGAAGAATCACTTCTGAGGTTTTTGAAACCGGTCCGCAAGTTCTTTATTGGTACTTTTACCGATGATAAGGGTAAGGAACATGAGATGGATATGTAAACAGCAATTTCTCGTGGTTTTATGCCAACTGAACGGACACTTATTGAAATTCGAAATCTGCTTGGTGGTATGCGATTAAATCTTACCGGTGATAGGGTTTCAAAAGCAGCTCAAACAGGTGAAATGGAAGAATTAACTCAATATCAACGTGTTTTACGACGAGCATCACCAGATCCGCAGGGTCAATATTTTGTTTGGCCACCAAGATCAAAGCAACCATCAATAACATCATGGCGGACATCATCGCCTCAGCCATCAACATCATCATTAATCGATCAGATCGATCGCGATTATGATCAATCGCAGGAAATGCAACCAGATTTGCAGGATAGAACTTAGGATTGGTCAACATGGCAGTCGCAAACACAACCAGATTCGCAGGATACAATTTATGATTTGTCAACATCATCAATCGATCAGGATCGATCGTCACCGCCAACGCAACCAGATTCGCAGGATACAATTTATGATTTGTCAACATCACCACCTCCAACACAACAAGATTCACAGGATATATTATCACCATTATTTGATTGGTCAACGGTGACGCTGCCAACACAACCAGATTCGCAGGATTTAATGCCTGTTCAACCAAAAAAACAGTTGTCATCGCCGTCATCGTCATCATCGTCATCGTCGTCATCACCATCATCGGTATCGTCGACAGTAACACTAAAGCCAGCTTCATCAGATTCACAAGATACAGTGAAATATTATTCGTCATCGCCGGAATCGTTAACACCACCATTAACGTCACCATCAAAACCACCAAGATCATTACCATTGCCGATTGATCAGGATCGATTGACAGTGCCAGAGGCATCAATTTATGATCCTCGTGCGATAACAAGTGATATTATAAGAGATTATGATGATAACAGGTTGTATGAGTTACAAACTAATAATTTTATTATGCAACGTGATTTAACTTATGGCCAGCATCAGGATTTAGTAGGTGCCATTTTTAATGCAGGTTCAATAATCGATGATGAAATTGATCGAAGATATGCTTCTAAGGCGAGAACTATGACCAGTGAAAATTTAACTAATGCAATTTTAGAACTAGACGGCCAGTACAGAAGTGACGTAACTCTTATTCAAGATGTACATGCATATCATCAAAATCATTTAATATTAAGATTAATAAGAGCGTATGACTACGAACTACAAAATCGGAGACAATCCGCTGAGGAACAACAAGAAGATGATGATGGAGATGATGGTGGCGATGACGATGATGGTGGTGATGGAGGCGATGAACGGCAACAAGAGGTAGTAAAATCGATAACACAGGAATTAGAACGGCAACAACAGCCTGTTGAAGAACAGCCTGTTGAGGAACAAACTGTTGAAGAACAACCTGTTGAAGAACAGCAACAAGAGGTAGTAGAACTAACATCACAGGAGATAAAACAAAAAGAAATATGAAGAAAAATGATGGAACAGCGGCAAGAGGATGAAATTAAAAAAGAGGAAAAAATACTGGAAAGCAGACTTGATAGAGACTTAACGGATATAAAATCAAAATACAATGAACGATTTAAAAACGAACAAACAGATGTTAAAAAACAATATGATGATAAACTAAAAGCGTTAGACAGTGAGTACGATGCAAAACTAGATAAAGAGGAAAAAAATCTGGAAAAAAAGTATGATAAAGAACTAAAAGACTTATCAGAGGATAGGGATACGTATTTGAAAACTATTGAAAATAATGAAGAAAAGGAAATAGATGATCTTAATTCTACTATGAGACTTACTTTTGATCCCTTACTAAAAGCTGGAAAATATGTGGAAGCGGATCGAGTTTTAAAAGAACATAAAAAAAAATAAAGAAAGAGTATCTAAAAATTACGACGCTGATAAAGAAAGATGATAAAGAAAGAGCAAAAAAAAATGTATGATACAAAAGAAGATAATGTACGTAAATCATAACAAAGTGATAAAACAACAGAAATGGAAAAAATAAAAAAAGACTTGATGATTCAAAAACAAACGAAGATAGAAAAGATAAAAGAAAATTATAAAAAAGAAACAGATAAAATAGAGGCATCATTACAGGCAAAAAGAGAAAAAGAAGAACGGGACTTAAAACAAAAAAAATGAAAAGGAGAAAGAACAAATAAGAAAACGAACACAGGTAGCTCAACAACGCGAAACCACAAGAAAAAAATGGAAGCCGCAAGTGGCGCCAAAACCGCAAGTGGCGATAAAGCCGCAATTGGCGATAAAGCCGCAATTGCCTCCAAAGCCACAAGTGCCTCCAAAGCCACAAGTGCCTCCAAAACCACAAGTGCCTCCAAAGCCACAAGTGCCTCCAAAGCCACAAGTGCCTCTAAAACCACAAGTGCCTCCAAAACCGCAATTGGCGAAGAAGACGCCGCCACCAGTGCCACCAAAGCCGAAGAAGACGCCGCCACCAGTGCCACCAAAGCCGAAGAAGACGCCGCCACCACAATCAGATTCAGAGGATATATTATCATCATTATTTGATTTTTCAACATCGCCGCCGAAGTCGCCGTCGAAGACAGTATCAGAACTATTAGCATCATCTTTTAAAAGTAATTTAGATAAAATAATATCATCTGATAAAAAACCAATGTTGACGAAGATGACGTCATATGCACCTCAGCAGACGTCGTCGCAAGAACCAACATCGGTGGTAAAATTCGAAAAAGAATCTGTTAAACCACCAAAAAAACTGGACAAGAGTCTGGCAGATAATCTGGGATCACTATTTCGTAGAAAATCATCTCCTCCACCATCTTCGGTAGAAACAGTAGCAGAATCTTTTGAACAGGCAGCAGCACCATCAGGGCCACCACCACCACATCCACCTCCTTTAGATGCAGCGAAGCTAGCTACAGTTAAATCGCGCGGACCAGCATCAGAACCAGAACAAGCACAATATACCGAAATGCGAAGAACAATACGTAAAGCCGCTGATGAAAAAGAAGAGGAACTTCATAGTGAGTTAGCATTCGAAGTGGCAACAAAGGAAGTAAAACAACTAGTAAATTTTAAATATCCTGGTAGGTATAAGAAAGAACAATTATCTGAAATGGCACTTGAGCAGCTTATGAATTTTAGAGATCAAGCGGAAATTGATAAAGACACTATAAAAGACTATATACATAATACTAATAAGACTGGAGACCAACATTTAGAAAATTTCCAGCGATCAAATAAAACTTTAATTGCTAGAATTGATTACTGGATAGATAAAAAATCTACGTGAATTAATAATGGAACAAAAATTTAGCAACGCCGATGATAAACGAATTACTGCGCTAAAAAATCTCGCCGGAATCAAAGAAAAAAATCATCAATTATTTTCCTCAACAACGCCGTTGTCAGCGGCTAAACGCGTCCAAAAAAAAATGCACTTGTAAGACCCACCACAGATTGATCAGCAACGAGGACAAAAAACGAATTACTGCGTTAAGAGGTCTCGCAGTAATCAAAGAAAAAAATCAACAATTGTTTCAAGAGGCAAGATGGAACGAAAAGGAAAGAGAAGAATCACTTCTGAGATTTTTGAAACCGGTCCGCAAGTTCTTTATTGGTACGTTTACCGATGATAAGGGTAAGGAACATGAGATGGATATATCAACGGCAATTTCTCGTGGTTTTACACCAACTGAAAAGACACTTATTGAAATTCGAGATCGAATTCCAGTCAACTGGAATCAACTAGTTCAGATAGTGAAACAGCAACAGTCAGCGGCAACACAGACATTGGATGATCAATCGCAATCAGCAATCCATGATCGATCGCGGCCGCAGTCAATCACTGAATTGACCGATGACGATGGATCGGATCGATCTCGTTCAGAAGATTACGATGATCGATCAAGATCGCAGTCAATCACTGGATTGACCGATGACGTGTTTTACGATGATCAATCGCAATCAGCAATCCATGATCGATCGCGATCACAGTCAATCACTGGATTGACTGATGACGATCTTTCTGAATCACAACCGACTTTTGCTCGTTTAGAGCCGCAACAGACTTTTGAACTTCCTAAACCTCAACAAACTTTTGAATCTCTTGATGTAGAAAAGATTGTTAGAGAAGCTTATAACATATCTGTCGACGAATTAGAAGAAGAAAGAAAGAAACTTACTACTTTAAACAAATCGATGGGCCAGCGGCTACGTGATAATCCAGACCCTGATTTATCAAAAAAACATAAGGACAACATTTTAAAAAATAAAATATTAAAAGATGTGCATGACAAGCGAATGAGTATCTCTAAAGCAGAAGATGATGCCTATTCTCAAATGTCTGCACAAACAAATATACCAAAAGAAGAATTAATCAAAAGTGAAATAGTTGCTAAATCTGCAGCAGAATACAGAGACAAAGTGCTGAAGGAAGAAGAAGAAAAAGATGTGCGAAAAAAACAAAATAAACAGTATAAAGATTACGCAAAAAGTTTGAGTGTTGATCATTTGCACGATGTAATAAAAAAACTTGAGGAACTAGCAGATCCAGAGAATCAACAAAGATTAGATGCGTATAAAAAAGTATTGAAACAAAAGTCGCAACAATCGCAGCCACCAGTACCACCACCAGCACCACCACCAGTACCACAATCGACGTCATCGAAAGGAAAAGCTTCGCATACAGCCGCTGATGTCTTTGCTCAAATAAGAGCTGGAACTAAATTAAAAGATACAAAGGAACAACAGGAAAAGAGAGATAAAAAGTCAAAGGCGGATCCATTATCAAGTGTATTACATGAAACAATTAATAAACGTTTTAAATCTGCAAGAGGTGGTGATGACGATGACGATGACGACAACGGATGGGATGATGATGATGATGATGAACCGCATAAAATACAAAAAATAACACCAAAGAAAGGAAAAGGTATTAAAATCTTTAAAAATATTCGCGATGTAATAAACCGGTTAAATATACTTGTGTCATCAAAGCAAGCCGGCAATTCCGGAGTGGAAATTGACAATGAAATAGTGGAGATAATGGATTATCTCAGAAGCAGCAAATATGTAAACGCAAAAACGTACAAAATATTCATAAATAAGTTTGTAGACCGGCGTTGATTTGAAAATTCAAGAATTTTTATAAAAATCGCGGATTTTATATAAACGTTTATATAATAAACGCAATAATGGCCGCCGTAACACTACTTCTAGACTCAACTGCAACATCACAAAACAGCGCAAATTTCAGAGTATCTTATTCTCCAGCAATTGAACTTGCGGCAGACACCGATTACGAACTTGAATTAATATCTGCGACAATGTGGCACTCGTTTTATAACGTTAAAAAGAGCGTCGACGATCGATTAGATATTATTGTCGGCGGTGTCACTAAAACAATAATAGTACCACCGGGCGTTTACAACATCGAGGACATCAATGATTTTATTAAATCAGATATCGCCAAACTAGGATTTAACAAGGACGACTTTAACATTGCGCCAAATTACAACACAATGCGCTCGTCGCTACAACTGAAAAACAATTTTCGTGTTGACTTTACTTCGCAAAACACAATGGGCGTTATGTTTGGTTTTGATCGCCAGATCTACGGTTCTTTAACCAATTCAGATGTAACAATACGCGGTGAATTTCCAATAAATATATCCGATGTTAGTACAATTCTAATCAATTGCTCTATCGTTTACGGATCCCATACAGCCAAGGGAAGCCGTGGCCAAACAATTTATTCGTTTAGTCCTGATGCTCCTCCTGGATCATTATTGGCAGTATCGCCGAAACAAGTCATTTATTATCCGCTTAACGTCAAAGATAGAATCGCGGATGTTACAATGTCAATCACAGACCAATCAGGTCGACAATTGGATTTTAATAATGAGCAAGTGACATACTACTTGCATTTACGTAAATCTACCTGAGGTAGATTCAACTCAATCAACAATCGATCATAGATCGATCGGCGATTGATTGATGAGTGATTTTTTATCAACGCGATTATAATATAAAAGATGCGGCAACGCAAGATCATGAACAAAAAAATCGTTGGAGGATTTCTCGGAGGAATCTTTTCAAAGATAGTTCGCACAAAACCAGGAATAGATTTTATAGTATCACCGATTGCAATTCACGAGACAAAACAAATTGGAGCTGGTTTCTTTGATAATATTTTTAGATTTGCAACAAAAACTGCGGCTAAAATAGCTCCAAAAATTGCACCGCTTGCATTTGATGCTGCGAAGTCATTGACTACAAGTGCGGCATCTGCGGCTGGAACAGCAGTTGGACAAAAGATTGCCGATAAAATTCGAGGACAGCCTGCTACAAGCGTACCGCAGCAGCAATTTACACCGTTGACAGAAATTGATCTGAATCAATTGCGGTCGCAGCTTGGCTTCTCTAAGCCTCACTCAAAAAAGTCATTTACGATGCCAACATTGACATCGGCGCCGCAACTGCGGATCGATAATGTAATAAAAAAACATAGCTCCGACTCCTGAAATAGAACGTGTCATGAAAAAAACTGCTAAAGAATTTAGTAAACAATCCGCCACAAATGGAATGCGAACGGTAATACAAGATCCAGTTTTTTACTAGCTTATTTTTATCTACGATTATATAATAAACGCCATGTCGATTAGATCTTATCTTAATATTAACGACGTTTATGACGTAGTTAATTCTGCAACAGAATTCGAGTACATCGAATATCAGGAAGACCAACCTAATACGGTTGATAAAACAGGAAATCTTATTTTAAGGACACGCGATGAGGACCTTTATCTGTTACCTCACAAAGGATATATTGAAGTTCGTGGAAAATTAATGGATGCAAACGCAGCACCACTTGTAGCTTTTAATCCTGGTGATAATATTTCGCTTGTGAACAATGGATGGTCCCTTTTCTCTGAAGCTAAATATATAATTAACGACAATGAGATCGAACATATAAGACATCTTCCAATGGCTAGCACAATAATGAACATCATAAGTTTTTCCGAAGATTATTCACGATCAATTTCATCAAATATGCTATGGATGAAAGACGGCGGCACTGGAGGTTCTGTGGCAACAGAGTTTAAAACAGATGCTGGTGCTGCTGGTGCTAATCCTGCTGTTATTGCTGCTACTATTGCTACTAATAACGCTAATAATCTTTTGACAACTTCAGCTGGTAATGCTGTTGGTGATATTGCTGATGCTATCACAACGGCAGCAAAAAATCTCAGGCAATTAAAGTACAACGACGGACACGCAAAAAGAAGAGCGATATGTGACAGCAGTCGACTGGTTACGATACTTCTTCCATTGAGCTCAGTATTTGGTTT
This sequence comes from Margaritifera margaritifera, assembly GCA_029931535.1. NCBI lineage: Eukaryota > Metazoa > Mollusca > Bivalvia > Unionida > Margaritiferidae > Margaritifera > Margaritifera margaritifera. The sequence goes on from JAQPZY010001699.1 coordinate 23,710,056, forward strand.
TTGCAAGGACGTTACTTCTGTACTTCGAAGTATGAGACATCGAATTGAATTATCAACAGCTAAACCAGCGAACACAATACTTAGAGCTAACGGAGTCTACGATGTCAGGTTTGTTATTAGTTACGTATTTCTATGGATGCCAAAGGTCGTACCATCAACGCTAGTATCATTAGAACTCGAAGAAGCGCTGACGTCCTACACAAGAAAATTGTATTTCGAACAGTGGCGAACATATGATCTTGGTATACCAGCAAACAGCCAAAGCGGCACATGGAGAATAGATACAGTGCCATCGGAACGATTGCCACGACATATCTTTGTGGTATTTCAGCTCAATGACAGAATTGAGAGTCAAGAGCAAAATAATATGATTTTCGATCATATGTTTGTTGGACGAATATTTGTAAGAATGGCTTCGAGACAATATCCAGAACGAGCTCTAGAATGTAATTTTGATCCAGCAAATAGAAATGTTTCTCTCGCGTACTTCACGTTAATGGAAGCCATGCAAAAGTATCAGGACACCGCAGATGGATCTCAAATATCCATCGACGAATTCGCAAAATTATATCCTATATTTCATTTCGATCTTACAACACATTCTGAGTGATTAGTTGGTACACCAGCTGATATTGAAATTCAATGGAACCTCAGCGGCAAATACGCTGATGCCGTAACAGCTGCAAATGCTGCAGGAGGTAGAGTATTTGGTGGTGTTGCCACAACAGGCGGATATGGAGGTGCGGCTTACACTATTTACGCGCTAATAACATCCGACAGATACGTAGTTCTTGATGCTCTTAAAGGTAAAATGGCAATCAAAGTGTAAGCGCATTTGAAAATTCTTGAATTTTTGTATAATCGCAATTATATAATCGATTATAATGCCCCGTAAAACATATAAACGATCGACTCCATCGACTAACAGTCGATTGCGATTACGATCTAGGAGATCTGCCGCAGGTAGATCGGGTGTATCAATTGGTACTGCAATTGCAGCTGCAGCCAGAACTTTATTACCAAAATTATTACCAGTGTTGGGAACACTAGGTGTTGCAGCGGCATCTGGAGCAATATCTGGAGCAGCAGAAAAAGCAACATCTGGAAGAGGAATTGTAAATTCGCGGCGGCGTCTAAGAGTACTTACACCGTTGCGTACACGTGTGCTTACGCCAATGCATACACATGTGTATGGGTCTGGTATTAGACGGTGCCGATGTTAATCAACGATCAGCCGCGGCTGATTGACGATTGATCGCGCAGTCAATTTTTATATAATCGCAATTGTATACAATGATTAGAAGACCACGGCGATCCATGGGCGGCATGAGGCGAAGAGGTGGATTTATTGGTCCATTATTGGCTGGAATAGCCGGTTCACTGCTGCCAAATTTGTTAGGCATTGGACGAGGTGTTAAAAAAAGACGAACCCGAAAAGGTCGCGGAGTAACTCTACCTGGAACAAGAAGAGCAGGATACGGACTGCGACGCCGACGAAGAAGGTAAATCAACGTCGCCAGTCAATCACTGGATACGTACCACCACTAAGCAACTTTGAAATTATGGACTATTTAAAAAATATTAAAAACTTTAGCGGTGTTTTCAACAAGGATCAACTTAATCAACTGAAAGTTGATCGGGTTGATCGCCAACTCAATCAATCATCGCCAACAAAATCGTCAATCGATCGTGATCGATCAGCGATTATTAATATACAGGATTTCAATGATGGATCCGGAACACACTGGGTAGCATTACACGGCAACAATTACTTCGATTCATATGGCATTCCACCCAGTGATGCTATTAAAAAATATGTTAAAAGTATTCCAAAGTATAAAACTGCAACTATAAATTATTCGTCGAAGCAAATTCAACCCGCTGGAACAAACACATGCGGCTATTATTGTATATTATTCATACGATGGATGAACTCGAAAAAATCATTTGTTGATTTTATTCTGCAATTCGATCCAAACCCGACGTTAAACAATGATAAAATTTGTATGAAAATGTTTAATCGTTAAAAATTCTTGAATTTTTATGTAATTAATTATTGTATAATCAATTTTATATAAACAATTATTGTATAATCAATTTTATATAAAATCAAATAAAATAATGTTGACTTACTGCCTCAAGTGTAAAGCTAAAACAGAAAGCGATAATGAAAAAACAATAATAACAAAAAATAACAGAAAAATGATAAAAGGTACATGCGAAGTATGTGGTGGAAAAAAGAGTACTTTTATTAGCGCTGACAAAGCCATTAATGGCACAGTCATCAATGATAAAGTCATTGGTAGCGGCAATAATATTAATCTAGTAGTCGACGATCTCAGCGATGATGATTATGTTTATATGTAATCGATAATATAAACGCAACATGAACTGCAAATGCAAAGTTAACGGTGCACCATCACAAAAATGTATTTATGTGGAAGGTAATGCAGTACACATCTACTGCAAAAAATGCAAAAGAAATAAAATTGTTGGTGGAGCAATTGATATACACAAATGGATTGGAAAATTAATGCGACCAAAAGGTGGTTGGGTCTTACCAAAACATAAATATACTGGACCATTTAATCCATTAGAAAATCAGCTCGATAGCAATGATCAGCCGCTTCCAGGACAAGAACCTTATAATCAAGTTGACGCTACAGCTATTCGGCACGACATATGTTATCGCGATAACATTGTCAATGGTAAGGTTGATAAACATATGTGTGACAAAAAAATGCTTGACGAACTTCGAGAAATACAACCAAAAAATATGAGAGAACGAATTGATAGACTATTCGTGCGAGGAGTAATCGGAGCAAAATATAAGCTTGGACTCGGACAGCCTCGATTGGGGCAATCAACATATCTCAGTAAACTTGCCACAGAGCTTCACAGACCAAAAAAAAAAAAAAATTTCAACGGCGGCGTGTTGTCGTAAATGCCGTAGACAATACATGGGCAGTTGATCTCGCTGATATGTCTGCGCTGGCCGACGACAACGATGGCAACAAATTTTTATTAACCGCGGTGGACATTCAAAGTCGGTTCGCTTTTATCACAACAATAAAAAATAAAATGGGAGCAACGATCACATCAGCATTCAGTAAAATTATCGCGGACAGTACGCGGCAACCAAACAAAATCTGGACTGATCACGGCGTAGAGTTTTACAACAAACAATTCGAAGATTGGTTAAAACAGCATAATATTAAAAAATATACGACTGGCAATGAAGGTAAAAGTGTAATTGTCGAGCGATTCAATCGAACAATCAAAGAAAAATTGTACAAGTGGATGACCGCCAATAATACAAGCAGATATGTCGATGTTCTGCCACAAATTGTATCCGAGTATAACAATACATCGCATAGATCAATTGGAATGACACCTACTGAAGCATTATCCAATCCAATATTAGCAGATGAAAATCTGTATCGCAAACACAAATTCAATGTCGGCGATCGCGTTAGAATTTCACTCCCAAAAATCAATTTGAAAAAGGATTCACGCCAAACTGGAGTGAAGAAGTATTCGTGATCAGCGAGATATTAACAATTCCAATCACATACAAATTGCAAGACCAAAATAAAGAGCCAATCACAGGAAGCTTTTACGAACAAGAACTACAACATACAGATCAAGACATATTTGTGATTGAAAAAGTAATAAAGCAACGCGGCAATAAATCACTAGTTAAATGGCGAGGATATAGCGATTCTTTTAATAGTTGGGTGCCAACGCAATCGATTGCCAATCAAACCAGTTCATCTCACGGCAAATCCTAATATAATTATTTAAAATGTATTTGCACTTGACAGGTGCACATAAACTTATTAATTCACGGCGTCGTTGATCATCAATATTAAGTAATTCAAAAATCTTAACAAAAATATAATCAAATTTAATATTTTTCTTACGACCGGGGATTCGAACATTTAAAAAAAAATTTAATCTTCGTTGGAATTCTTCTCGTTCTTCCGGTTTAAAATTAAATATAATCGTTTTTTAATCACGTGATATTTTGCATTGTAACAACTTTTCTTTCTAAAATTATTATATGGTCGATGATCAACAACTGTAACAGCGTCGTATTCGTCGACAACCTCGCCGGGTTCTAAATCATATGGCGGAACATTATCGTCGATGATATTATCAGCATCGGTAGTTGACACACATTTGCGGTTAACAGCGGGTTTATCATCGTTGATTTTATCAACGCGCAATTGTTGATCGGCATTACTAATAAGTAATTTTAATCTTGATAACATTATATAATCAATTTTATATAAACAATTATTATATAATTAATTTATATAAACAATTATTATATAATCGCTAATAAATAATCACGAGGACAATAAGATATCATGTGCAAGGTTATATTAAAAACATATCTGATTTAAAACGAGCAATAAAGTATTGTTTCGCAAATAATAATACTAAAGGAAGTGTATCAATAAAAATAGATAAAGTAAGCGATGAAGCCGAAGCCAAAAAAAATAATATTTTACTAACAGCGGAGGAACTAAAGGCGTTTAACGAGTATGGAAGTATAATCATCGACTGGGGCGTTGACGCTATAATGTCATACGCGCATAACTGCATATCAAAAGAAGATCTAATACGAATAGTTAAAACAAGTTAAATATATTTAAATTTTATTTTGCGTTGTAATTTCTTGGAAAATGTTGATCAGTAAGTCCCATCAGCGGCATGTTTTACAGATTGTGGATTAATATTAAAGTGTTTGGCTGCTGACCTTATCGATTCAAATTTTTGTTGTTCTTCTGTTTCCTCGTCTGATGATGTTACCGGACGAGCTGGCTTACCAAAAGTAGTTTGGTTGGCATTATCTCCTCGTCTTGAGTTTTCGCTTGGAGTAATCAAATCTAGATTTTATAACCGGTTATCTGTTTTAATCTTATTGATGTGGTCTATAACTAACCCTGGTTGAATAACATCATTAAAAACTTCGTAGACAAAACGATGCCACTTAACAGTTTTAGTTGGTTTTCCAAGCACGCTAACCATTAAATAACCAAATTGATTCATATTACCGACCACTTTTTTTGTTCGCACATGTCGTATCATTCCCTGATCGTTGGCTTCGTAATTTTGATATATTGGATGTTCTTGATATTCATTCTGTAATCCGAGATTGTCGATGTTATTATCAGTAACCGAATCATTAACGTGATAAACTCGCTGGCCTTCTGGAATTTCCCCAACGAAACAAGTATAAATAAAATCTTTGACGAACATCTCTGTTTCATCGCATAGGATTTTATAGCTCGCAGGTGTTGTTACAATTTTGAGATAAATACCATCATCGCAAGAAACTGAACCCGCCATTGTCCCATAAAATCCATCGAGTTCAGGATGGGCGCAAACAGCATTGAGTTCATCGTATTCGGGAATTCTAGAATATGACATAATATATAAATACCACAGAATAATTGTTTCTCTAATTAATTGTTTTGTTTCCCGCGATTAAAAATCAATTAGATATATTTATATATAATAATGATGCGGAAATCAACACATGTTAAGAAAATTGCGTCAGCGTTTGCCGGATTCGGCAATTCATGGCAAATTGATCTGGCGGATAACATCGTGTCATTATCACCATCAGCATTATACAACATAATATCACCAACAATAATACAAGAACGATCCAAACACCTGAGTGTCAAATTTTTAGTGCAGTATAAGGTAATATTCGAAAAAGCAACAGCAATCGATCACGATAAATCATCAAATAAAATTGAGGTCTATATTTCATCAAAATCAAAAATTGCTTTGCTCGGGTCAGACTTAAATAAAATAATAACAAAAACAATTTTCAGTGAACTCGAGAATAAAATATCGGAATGCGTTTCATTGGGTTCGGCTTGGACATTACAACGTATACAATCTGTGTTAATTCACACTCATAAATTTAAACCACTAAGAGGAAAATCTTATGTGGAACTACCTGAAAAAACTAATAACAGCAAATGCGTAATAAATGTAAAAAATAATGACAATAAGTGTTTCCAATGGGCGATTCTATCCGCGCTTTACACACCTGAAAGAAATCCTAATAGAGTATCGCAATATAAACAATATGAAAATTCATTAAATTTTACTGGAATTGAGTTTCCAGTTGCTGAATCACAAATTCCAAAATTTGAAAAACTCAATGGGATCAGCATTAATGTGTTCGGTCTCGAAGAAACTGCCAACAAAATAAAATATTATCCTCGGCTTATAAGTAAAACAGCATCACAGGATACAATTAATTTGCTCTATTACAAAGAACACTATTGCTATATTAAAAATTTTGATGGACTAGTTGCATCGCAGTACAACAAACATAAATCCAAAATATATTTTTGTTACAAATGTCTGCACGGATATCAATCAGAGGATGCGCTCAGTAAACATATTGCGTAGAAGTTCAAAAAGTAAAACTGCCAGAAAAAGGAAAAGAATCATTAAGTTTCAAAAACTACAACAAAATACTAAAAATTCCATACGTTATTTACGCGGACTTTGAATCATTACTCGTACCTATTGCAACAGCATTAAATGATCCCAAAATATCATCAACAATAGAAATACAAAATCATGTACCTTGTGGTGTTGCATATAAAGTAGTATGCGTAAATCCAAGTTTGTCAAAAGATATTAAATTATATCGCGGTAATAATCCAGCTGAATGGCTATTATCAAACTTAATTGATGAAGCAAATAACATACGATTAATGTACAAACGACCTAAAAAAAATGATACCGCTAACACGGCAACAAGAAGAAGAATATAATATATCAAATATATGCCATATTTGCCAACAACAAATAATACATAAATCTGATAAAGTAAGAGATCACTGACACATTACCGGAGAATATCGTGGACCAGCACATGATAAATGTAATTTGCATTTCAAATGTCCAGATTTTATTCTAATAATATTCCATAATTGAAGAGGTTATGATTCACATATCATCGTCGAGGCATTCGATAATGTTAATCTCCGCGATAAAAAAATCAGTTGCATCGCAAATACAGATGAAAAGTATATGTCAGTCACAATAGGACCTCTGCAATTTATCGATAGTTTACAGTTTAAACCCTCATCACTTGATGTACTGGCAAAAGGATGTGGAAAATTTACTAATCTCGAACAACATTTCAATGAAAGCAGTAATATACTAAAAAACAAAGGAATTTATCCTTACGAATATATGGATGATTGGGACAAATTCGATGAAACATGTCTTCCACCACAAGAAAAATTTGATTCCAAACTAAAAATGGAAAAAATATCTGATGGTGATTGCGAACACGCGCAAAAAGTTTGGACCACGCTAAATTGTAAAACACTCGGCGATTATCACGATGTGTATCTTAAGACTGATGTTCTATTATTAGCTGACATTTTCGGGGAATTCAGATCAACTTGTTTAAACTACTACAAACTCGATCCTTGTTGGTATTACTCGTCGCCAGGATTATCATGGGATGCCGCATTAAAACTAACTAAAGTAAATCTAAAATTGCTAACAGATCCAACTATGTTTTACTTTATAGAAAAATCAATACGCGGTGGAATAAGTGTTATTACTAAAAAACATGCAATCGCCAATAACAAATACTTAAAAGACTATGATGTAAGTAAGCCATCAAGTTATATCACATATTTAGATTTAAATAATTTATATGGTTGGACAATGTCTCAACCAATGCCTGTAGACGAATTCCGCTGGATAACCGGAGAACAATATCTAACCGAAACGAGTAAAAAAATACCGGAAGATATAGGATATTTTGTTGAAGTCGATCTAATGTATCCCAATCATCTACACAAATTACATCATGATTATCCTTTCTGCGCTGAACAACTATTAATCACCGATGATATGATATCCCAAGAACAACGCGATCTAAAAGCAAAATATAATCTCAGTAAAAATGTTACGAATAAACTTATTCCAAACTTAATGAGTAAAACTAGATATGTTATTCATCATCGAGCGTTAAAACAGGCAGTCGATCACGGCATTATAATAACATATGTACATCGTGCACTAAAATTTCGACAATCTTGCTGGCTCAAAGAATATATCGACTTTAACACCAGTAAAAGAACAGCGGCAACAACGGAATCAGAAAAAGATTTTTTCAAATTAATGAACAATTCAGTATTCGGCAAAACAATGGAAAATATAAGAACGCGCAAAAATATAGAACTAATCAATGATCCAGCACGACGAGATAAAGTTCTAGCCGAAGACACGTTTGTATCAATGAAAATTTTCAAAGAAAATCTAGTAGCAGTGCATAAACGTAAAACCGAACTAAAACTAAACAAACAAATCTACGTTGGATCCGCCATACTAGATATATCAAAAATATTAATATATGAATTTCATTACGATTATTTCAAACATAAATACCCCAACTCAGAATTATTATTTAGCGACACAGATTCTCTCTGTTATCACGTTTCGACTGTAGATTTATATCAGGACATCTACGATAACAGAGCGTTGTTTGATCTATCAGACTACCCTAACAATAGTCCGTTTAGAAGTGAGGAGAATAAAAAGGTGATCGGTAAATTTAAAGATGAAACTAACTTTACTCCGATCAAAGAATTTGTTGGATTAAGATCTAAAATGTACAGCATTAAAACCGATGATAATAAAACAAAGAAAAAAGCCAAAGGAATTGTAAAAAATGTAGTAAATAAACATATATCATTCGATGATTATCTTAATGCGTTACAAGGTGAACATAATCACGTGTCTATGGTAACAATAAACTCAGCGAAACATAATCTTAAAACAAATATTATCAATAAAGCTGGATTATGTAATTTTGATGATAAAAGAATTTGTTATGACGGAATTAATACATTCGCATTTGGATATGATCATGATGATAATGAACCAGAGAATATTCTTGACATAATTTTCGGAGAATAATAATCATTTTTATCTAAACCAATATTATAGTAGTAAGGTAAAAGGCGTGAGCTCAGCATAACATATCCGATCCGAAGTGAAAATCCGGAAGGACGGTGCCAAAGGACCCGGACTGTAGGATTTGAACGAGGGGAGGATGTGTTGTGCTGGGATCCGCCTTTTACCTTACTACTCAAGCTCTCATATATTTGTCATTCTACATTTACTGTCTAATGGAGAAATATACAAGTAAATAAAAATCTGTTCCGAGTCGCAATATTTTAATAAGAGAGGTCTTTTACTTACGCCCCTTTTTCTCTAAATGTGATTAAGTAAAGTTAAGTAGGGGCCCTTTTAAAATTGGATTTTGGAGATAGCACATACAGCGTAGATGAAGATCATGTTGAAATGTTTAATGGTAAGTTTTAAACACGATTACATCATTCTTCAATTGCCTCAATTCATACGAGGGTTGATTTGATTTTTTTTACAATTCTCTTTTATTACTTAGCATGTGACAGTTGTATAAATATGCTGAGATGAAATAATTGTTTTTTTCTTCAAAATCGATGGATACACAGTATGTTGAGATGGACATAGTTGTTCCAGGTATATTTCGGAGGTGCACTGTGAAGCAACCGTAAGAAAGATCAATTCCAAGCTTCGATGAATTGATCAAGCAGTCCATCAATCAATCAATAAATCAATAAATCAATCAATTAATCCGGTCGTTAATATACAAACTGATATAAAGATCTTCCGCAAGAAAATATGAATAATGAAATAGCACATATCCACATCATACATAGCGGCAGTTTCATGACTTATAAAATAAAATAATTTACATATTTCAGAATATAATTTCATAGATTTTTTTTTCATCTGCACACACAATATTGAAATATGGTAGATAGATAGATTAATGGACATACATACATACATACATACATACATACATACATACATACACGGAAAGATGCAGGAATCTTCCTACATATATTATTGGAGAAAATAATATGTGGACAGATGCTAAGATTCATCTGTAAAAATAGTGATTATATTTTTCGATATTATGATGTTGCTGGGACAAAGAAAAACACCGTTGTTAAATGTCATGTGCTGAGGATGTTAATATCTCTGCTTTCAACGATGCTTGCTCGTTAAACGCTTCTACAACCATCTTCAATCGTGCGCAGATAAATAATATGTTAGCTCTTACAATCATTCCAATGCAGTAATATAATATAGACTCACCCGGGTATGATTTTATGTAAATGGCGTAAAATAAGTCCATGCTTAAGGCTCTCCTTTTGACATACTCACCCCCACCCACCCCATCCACAAAAAAATCAAACCGAATTTTTTTTTACAATAAAAATAAACAACAAGCAGGCCGGGACCTACATGTTGAGCCCACGATCAAAGCATTGCTGTAAAACGTCTGACCTTGACCCCAAGGTCAAAAGGATGAGCAAGCATGTCGCAAAATGAAGTGTCTTAGCTTCATAATGATTCATCCCGAATATGAAGAAAATCCATCAAAGGTTTATGAACTATAAGCAAATGAAAAAAAAATTAAATCAAACCCTCAACGCAAATTTTGTATGACCGTCACATTGACTACAATATTACAGGGCACAGAAAGCATGTCATAAAATGAATTTTGTTAGCTTCGTAATGATTCGTGCTAAGTATGATCAGAATTTATCAAGGGAGACATATGTGGAAATGAAAACCGTTAACCAAAACCTTACGACGACATTGACACCGGAAAAGTGACTGCTATGTCCCGCTTCCCAATGACGTAGACACCATAAAAACTGGGTTATAATGTCCATCCCAATAACGTAGACACGATAAAAACTGGGTTATAATGTCCATCCCAATAAGGTAGATACGATAAAAACTGGGTTATAATGTTTATCACAATAAGGTAGACACGATAAAAAAACTGGGTTTTAATATTCATCACAATAAGGTAGACACGATACAAACTGGGTTATAATGTTCATCACAATAAGGTAGACACGATACAAACTGGGTTATAATGTCCATCACAATAAGGTAGACACGATAAAAACTGGGTTTTAATGTTCATCACAATAAGGTAGACACGATACAAACTGGGTTATAATGTTCATCACAATAAGGTAGACACGATACAAACTGGGTTTTAATGTTCATCACAATAAGGTAGACACGATACAAACTGGGTTATAATGTTCATCACAATAAGGTAGACACGATACAAACTGGGTTATAATGTCCATCACAATAAGGTAGACACGATACAAACTGGGTTTTAATGTTCATCACAATAAGGTAGACACGATACAAACTGGGTTATAATGTTCATCACAATAAGGTAGACACGATACAAACTGGGTTATAATGTTCATCACAATAAGGTAGACACGATACAAACTGGGTTATAATGTTCATCACAATAAGGTAGACACGATACAAACTGGGTTTTAATGTTCATCACAATAAGGTAGACACGATACAAACTGGGTTATAATGTTCATCACAATAAGGTAGACACGATACAAAATGGGTTTTAATGTTCATCACAATAAGGTAGACACGATACAAACTGGGTTATAATGTTCATCACAATAAGGTAGACACGATACAAACTGGGTTATAATGTCCATCACAATAAGATAGACACGATAAAAACTGGGTTATAATGTCCATCACAAAGGTTAAATTGACAACGAAATTGATAATTTTATGACGACGTGAACCGAAAATGAATAATTTTTACACATGGGTTAGAATCCACTTTCCAGCAGGTGACAACATTCAGTTTTATCAGATCTTATCGTACAAACTGCTTTAAATTATCCATTTTTTATCGCAATTAATACTGACAAAATCTTGGGAATAAATGATAACATTTCTTTGCAATAAATATTTAAACTTAATACAAATATGGCAATCAAGAAGGATTTTAGTCATGGTCATAGCCAAAGGACTTCAAGGGATAAATACTAAGTCAACTCATCGAATAAACAAACGAATCCAAACAGCGGTTTCTTGTTGGCCGAATACTAATGATAACATTAGTCCTAACTTCAAGGACACTAAGACTATTATACCTATGTTCAGCACTAACTTGGAAACAAGACATCAAAATGAATGAAATTACCGAACGTTTTTAGTCCAAGTAACATTTCCGGAACAGGCACGATCACACCTGTTCGCATGCTCGACCTATGCAAAAGCCAAAAGACTGAATTCAATAAACATTTTATTTTCTGACTTTAGTGCTGCTTTCTGTTGAATATAACTGATATTCTTCGCTGGTCAGAAGATCTCCAGGAAAAATCAGAGAAAAAATGTTCATGATTTTCTCAGGGACTGCTGTTGTTAGGTTGTAATGCTGCTTTCTACAAGTAGTATTCTTTACTGGTCAATAGATCTTCAGGAAAAGTCAAAGAAAAATATTAATGAGTTTCTTAGGGACTACAATATGACGTAATATAACTGATTGACTCATATTGTGTAATGATACCTGAAAGATGGTATGTTACAGACATACACAATGTTCAAGTATGACGTTCACCAAGCTGTCGACATTAATATACCTAATCTGCTGTCTGATAATGCGCCGGCAGATCAAGGTCGACAGTGTTCGTGTTAAATTAAAGGAAGAACAAAAAAATTAACATAGACCCTGATCTACTTGCGTATTATGCAATGGCAAACTGGGTGCATGCTGTTCACAGTTAGGAGCGCGTAACACAGGGATACAAACATCAGAAAGAAACTGACAATACTTGAGAATTTAAAAAAAACCAAACATTTGTTTATGCAGCAGGCAATATTAATGTATGGAATACCATTGGGCCAGAACATGGAGCGTCCGGTTAACATGGTCTTCGTCATGAATGCGAAGGTTCTGGCCCTGGCCTGAGGGTTGACCCTACCTGTCAGTATTGTTCTCTAAGTTTGAACGATTGCTTTTATTGCAATTATAGATTTTTAATTTAACAAAAACATTAAATTGAAATCTTTTGATGAATCTCGTGATACGGAGCGATTTATGTTTCATATGTGACATGGATAAAGCACAAGAAAGTTTATCCAATATTCACCTTTCAGCCAGCAAGTCGAAGCTTTTCTACGTGATGTTCATTAAAGCATAATATATATGGAGTGATACCTGCTGTTCCTCTGACAGAGCCATGGTACTGCCTGAAGATGGTGTCCCTGTCCAAAGTTAAGTCTCCATCTTTAGGTATGCTGAACAGTATTGAAAAGGTAGCCGACAGAAACAGTACCTTGCAATAAACAAGTAGATATTTATACATGCATATCTACATAGGTAAATGTCCTGTAAGGAATCACTACAAAAATTAAGTTTCTTATATATTTCCTTCAGTTTTTACAAACCGAATCACACCTATTTGTTATGTCAGTCTACTCAAAAGCCAAGAGGCTGAATTAAATACACATTTTGTTTCTGCCTAGACTTAATTGCTGCTTTCTATCGAACACAAGTAATATTCTTCACTGGTCAGCAGATGTCCAGGAAAAACCAGATACTTTTTTTCATGATTTTATGAGGGATGCTCACAGCAACACTCATTGCTGGACTTGGTAGAAATGGTTGAGGAAGTGAAAATAGATGAGTGCAATCGTTTCATAATTACTTGGTGCTGTTCGCTCAAAAATACTCCTCAGTCCCAAAAATAAAACTTTTCTGGTGCTGTTTAGTTACAACATTTCAATGACTACATGCTTATCTAAGGTCTTTACTCCACGGAATGCAATTAAAGCTTTTGATAAATATAATGCCATGCCGTGCTAACCTTTCCGGCCATCCCTGTATTTTCTGGTTCTGCTTCATTCGACGGAATTGAAAACTCGGCTCGAACATGAGAGCATTAACGAGTTTATGACCTTATCAACTATTACAAATTAATCACATCATATTTTATTACTGCATGCTAAACTGTCAGCCAATATTAACAGTGGCGTAGCGAGGCAAAGTACCGCCCAGGGATAACAACCAAAATTACGCCCCCACTCCATTTGTATTATTTATGATATATATACGCTACTCTTACCAAATTGCCGCCGCCTAGAAGTGCCGCCCGGGGCCACCGCCCCCTTCGCCCCCCCCCCTCGCTACGCCACTGAATATTAATTTCATGATATTTGATGAAGTTTATCCGTTTTCATCAATGAAAATTGTAGTAAGCACAATGAACAAAACCGAGCTTTTATCTCCTCGAATACTAGCTTTTCTGTAACGTAACGGAAACAACGACCAGTCGTGCATGACTTCATGCCGGAATTGAGAATATTGATGCATTATCAGTTTGTTAAAAAAACAGACGTATGATCCAGTGTCCTTTATCAAGGGACTTGAACTATACGAGGAAAATATTGCTTATGACTACTATGATGACGTACCTTAAATGGATCAATGAATATTGCTGACTCCAAGAAAGACAGAATGAAAGTAAGGAGCCATTCCTCTGACTTCTGTTTACCCCACTGCATGCTATACAACATGATGAAGAATGCTGAGAGCAAGACGGACAATACAGTGAGAAACCAAGCAATGTACAAAAACCATGATGGTAGGTGACAACCGGTAAATGTTGGATATCCCTTGACAATAACGTGTTTTTCCAGTTCGATACTTTCTTTCTGTTTTAAAGCAATCCATTTGTCCATGATTCGTAGCTTATGACGTCTGGAGAAAGAAGATTTTGACTTCGGTGTGGATGCTTTTTTCTTGTTCCTACGTCTGGACTTTTTGAACAGGATGATGACCACAGACATGACAGAGGTCGTAATGAGGGAAGATATCATGGACACATACAGCTATGATAATTGAAAACAAGGAAAAACAATTGTTCATAAAATTAATTGAAAATGATATAATATTTTAGTGAGTCAAAACAGAACTTGCTAGATCTATTTGAAATAGTTGTAAAATGTATATATCTACCTATCTATCCTTGTTTGTGTGAAATACAAAATAGAATGTACTTTTGTAGCATTGTATTTAAACCTGAAAAGATTCATTATTTAATTGACCATTCAATATGCTATATATTAATTCCTCTAATATTATTTTTTCCGTATGTAGTTTGTACATGTCGAACTGATCCAAAGGAAACTTTAAAATTTGCCAATATAAAAAGAACAAGTACCGTGAGCATTGGATAAGTCAGATATTATCAAACCTGTAGTTACTAGTATAAGATAATATTTTGAAAAAATATGCAGAAAAAGGTGTATAAATACCTGTTGGAGAGTAAATCTGAACGGACCGATTTTAATTCCCGCAGAATGTTCATAGTTTGGATTTGGATTGAAGTACATAGCATTTGAAATCATACTCAGCATTAGAAAGACCAAAGCGCAGGAAGCACGCTGTACGCGGTTGAAGCTGCTGACCTGTGGTCGGTAGAAGATGGAAATCCACATATGGTCTTCGGACAAGCTGCCTTTAAAGTTTTTGTTTAAACGGTGTTTGAATTTGTTCATACTTTCTAGATCGCATGAAGGTATAATGCAGTCAAGCTCTCCATATTCTACAGCCAGCCAGCGTTCGACCACAAATTCAAAACTGAATTATATAAAAATAAGTGTGTTCTAGTAAACAGTCTGGGTTACACTCATCAGCAGATGAATAAGGCAATATTTTCACATACCTGAGTTATCTTTTATTTCTATCAACAGGTTCAAAACTGAATGAAATTTCTTCCTTTCAGTAGAAACGCTTTAAGGAACGGTCAATATTTAAGGAGGAAAGGGCAGAGGTGAGGTTTGGGGTGGGGGTAAATTGCAGGTCATATAACAGAGACATTCGACCCCTCTCCCAACAACATTACATACAAAGTCATAAACTATCAGAAGAAATAACATCGCACCATAAATATGGAAAGCGTCCCTAAAATTGCTCCTGTACGAATTTATTTAGAAACCTTTGAATAAACAATGCATGTTGATAGAGTTGAGGTAAATCATAATAAAAGTTGTACAGCTTATCAAAATGATTAGGTTTCACCCGATTCTTAAATAAAGTCTGCATAATTTTAGGACAGTAACTTTAACTGGTACATATAATGCTTTAAATTGTGTATTTTGTCAAATTAATGACTCTTATGAAAATGAGATTTTTATTTTCGATGACATATTTCTTGCGCGGATTGATAAAGTGAACATTGTTGCGGTGAGGCTTCTGTAGAAACATTACAAAGTGGTTGCATCCTACGTATTTCAGAGCGTAACATCTTTAAAGAAAAGATTTTAATGATTCTGAGTTTACTTGTAAGTATTTGGGTTCTTTATTTTGGCTATTTCTGCATTCAAACAAGATTTTTTTTATGTGGCCCAGGCAAGTTTGCAGTCTAGTTAGGTAAAAGACGTTGCATCCCAATTTTGATTGTCACTTAATTTTGGTTTGCAATCAACACTCATCAAGGTCGTTTTCTCCATCGGTTTCAAACATGATTATGATTGTGATGAGAGTTAAAATCGCTACTTGAACGATGTTGTCACTATATTAAACAAGACTTTGTCCTAAAAATGTGTACCGTTTGTCGTGGAGTGTATCAGGCATATGGCACAGTCACAGAATATCGAATAGAACAGGACATGTTAGTTCAGTTATTGACAGTTTGCATGATTCACGTGGAACTGATTATAAAAAGGTTAATATTGAAGCCACCATTTGCTGTTTGGAGTTCTATGTAGGAATTTCTTGATGGAGTGTCCTAATTGATTATATAAATGTATACTACAGTCTCTACAGTCTTCACACGTTTTTAAATATGTTCATCCTGATGGAGAGAGAGAGAGAGAGAGAAAGAGAGAGAGAGAGAGAAGAAGAAGATGAAGAAGAAAAATAAAATAGACCTAAATATGGAAATGCAGGTGTTAAATAGCGTCAAAAATTTACAAGGCATAAGGGGAATTTAGCATAGGCGCCATGTTGAAAGGTATGTTTTGTAACAGTGTAGCATGAGGTGACGGTCTGCACCTCTAACCCATTACATTTCCCTCCAAAATCGAACCAACATGTTCCAAACAGACAGTCTCCTCATGTGAAACGTATGTCGTCATACGGCATTTCAGTTCGAGAACAGCCCGTCGCCTCATGCTATACTGTTAAAAAAACATACCTTTCAACGTGGCGACCTCATGTTAATTTCCCGTTTGTTACCATAAACGTTCGACCATTTGTCCCTATAAACTTTCGACCCTATTTAACACAGGACTCCTTAAATGAAGTTCATTTAGAGGGCAAACAAAACTGGCATTTCGCCTCCAAACCCTTGCTAAACTGTTACACAAACAGACAGACACACCTGACGTCATACGGTATTTCCGTTTGAGTGCAGACCATCACCTCATGCTACCCTGTTACAAAACATACCTTTCAACATACCGCCTTATGCCCAGTAAATTTTTGACCCTATTTAACACAGGACTGCCCTTATGCCCTATAGTGCCGTTCTCTGCTACTAACACATTTAAAGGCAGATATATTTCCTAAATGGGAAAAGGAAGTAGTTCCAAAAGCGATATCGCCACTGTGGCTATGCAGAACGGCTTTATTTATCCTAACATATCTCGTTGGAAATGATACTCATCGTTTTTCATACAACATGTGTTGATCGGGTTTCTTATATTTCTGAATGTGAAATAGTTACAAAATACCAGGAATGCCCTACAACTTACGTTTCTTTTCGCTGAATATCGTGAACACTGATTCTATCTAGGTACCATGATGCATGTCTGCCCCCGCCCGAGTTGTCATGCCAGATTCTCAAATAGTTGAGCGGCCCCAAATGGGCAGTTGACAGGAGGAAATTGAGAACACTTCCAGTCTGAAATTCCTGCAGGATAATTATCAAAAATGGGAATTAACTTGCAGTCGTTATGAATGGCAAACTACTTCAAAACATTTTGTTGAGGAGCGATAAATGGAAGAAAAATAAAATCAAGCGACACTGTTTTATTCATAATACACTGTACTACTAATTGATACTTCATAATACACTGTACTACTAATTGATACTTCATAATACACTGTACTACTAATTAATAATACACTGTACTACTAGTTCATACTTCATATTACACTGTACTACTAAGTCATACTTCATAATACACTGTACTACTAATTCACACTTCATAATACACCGTACTAATTCATACTTTATAATACACTATATTATTAATTCATACTTCATAATACACTGTACTACTAATTCATACTTTATAATACACTGTACTACTAACTCATACTTTATAATACACTATACTATTAATTAACACTTCATAATACACTGTAATACTCAATAACACGTCATAATACGCTGTGCTACCAATTCCTAGTTCATAATACACTGTACTACTAATTCATACTTCATAACACACTGTACTAGTAATTCATAATACACTACACTACTAATTAATACTCATAATACATTGTACTACTTCATAATACAATGTGCTACTAATTCGTACTCATGATACACTGCACTACTAATTCATGCTTCATAACACACTGTACTAGTAATTCATAATACACTACACTACTAATTAATACTTCATAATACATTGTACTACTAATTAATACTTCATAATACAATGTACTACTAATTCGTACTCATGATACACTGTACTACTAATTCGTACTTCATAATACACTATACTACTTACTGATACTTCAAAAGTTTACTCAAAGGCAATCATTGCCATGCAGAATTAAACTAATCAAGTGACAATATTTGCAAACTTATATGAATTTATTTCTTTTGGAAGGAAACGAGAGGCTGGATTTTCCTTTTTAAAATGTAAGACGTTAGATTAGCGTTGAGTCTTTTCCTAATCAATAACAATTTCCTACATTTTTTGTAATAAAAACTAAATTATGCTTTCATGTTTGTAATACTAAGAATTGCGAAATTTCAAGAAAATTTTGACACTGTAAAGTATGCTATTTGGGATATAGGAAAGAGATTTTTAAAGATTAAAGCTACAAGTAAAGAGACACATATCTTGTCATTTGTATCAAATTCCAATTAAATTCGACTTAAGAAAACAATTCTCTTATTCACAGAAGCAAGTGACATTTGTGGAAATATCACACTCCGATATTCTTTGTAAAAGAGTTTTTACATAAAAGTGCAGGAGGGCGATTATATTTTCAAATCTTAATCACAGAAGAGAAGCTTACTGTAACAAAAGAGCAAAATTAAATAAATGTTGCATCCTCAGAAAAGGTTCTGACATTTCGTAGATTTCAGCTTCTTTATTTTGAATTAATTATAAGATTTTTTAAAAATTATGTACAGATTTTAACATTCAAAGTCTTCCTATTCAGATTTTACAATTTTGTAGACAGATTGTTCACAGTTGTACGTACATTTCTTACTCCATCGTACAGTTCTCTGACACCTGTGTCCACATTGTCACCGGAGAGCACAAACCCCACCTTAGAACGTGTGCCGGAACTGGGTCTCGCACCGGTGTATACCCGCAGCAAATAAAAATAGTTGTTATCCGGAAAATTGTCAGCCAATGGTGTCACTCCCCACTGCAATATAAAAAAAGACTTTTGTTTAAGTCTGCCATGCAGAAATTATATGTGCTTTATGTTTTTCTTCAGCGTATTCATGTCTTTGTGCAATTGTTATCAATATTTTAATATTCGCAAAGGATTTACGTGATGCGTAATTTTAACAGACTAATAAATTAACTTATGTGTTTGAGATATATTTTTTAAAAACTTTCCTTTACGGATAGTTTCTATGAATCAGACCATTTCAAGCTAATGAATTAAAACCCATTGATTTTAGTGACATGAGGTAAATGGTGATAATCATGACATATGTTAAAATGTTGAAGTTATGACGCCACATTCTTTTCATGTTAACAAGGCAATATTATATTCCAAGATTTTGAATTATTTTCCATTATTTTTAGTTGCAGTTTCTGTTATTCTCTGTACATATAATTTCAACACCAATCATGAAATCCTTCAGTATAGAAAAAAAGAATCGAGTGCATATTATCCAGCGTAGCTGAGGACGTCTTAGCGCTTAACGCCGATCTTTGACGCCTTAGAGCTGAACGCCGCAGGTCTTTGAGTGCTTAATATTGTCGCTCTAAATCAAGAAATCAAAGATCAGCATTGCGTGCTAAGGTGTCTTCAACTGCAGCAGTATATCCTGCAAAACTCACAAAATAAATCCTTAACATTGATCATCGAGGTGTAAAGCTTTAAAGCGTTTTTAAAATTCCATATTTTTGTTATGAAACGTTTCTCGAAGAAGTATATTTCTAGAAGCAAACAGATTACATCAGTACCTTTAATATATCCCTTCTATCCTGCCGTCTGGACCATATGATGAGTACAATGTATCCAGTGAAGATAATGATCAGAGTAGCCATTACAGCGGCCTGGCTTAGGGGATCAAATTTGAGGAACACGGCCGAAAAATCGATGGCATTGGGTGCAACGTAAAATGAGTTCCCAAAAGTCAGTTCAGTTCCTGTGGCCTTGCATTTGCAATATATGGCATTCTCATCTGGCTTCCACGTCATCTGCAAACAACCAAATATAGCATTTGTACATGATCTATGATACCTCGTCTTCGTCGTCCTGATCGCAATCATCATCGTCGTCGTTGTCCTCTTTACCATCATCATGATCACCATCAGCAGCAGCATTGCCATGATTACCATCATCATCACCCAAACTACAAAACACCAATTGTATTCGTGTCGTCTTTGCTATAAGAGCTACAAATACCGTCGTCATCGTCATCCTCCTTCTCGCCTCTTACCCCTCCTATGTAAGACACTGGTAGTTTTTGTGCTTCGACAACATTTAAGTAAAGAAAAAATAAAAAGAACAGAATATTAGGTTTTCAGAAGAAGATATGGTCTCATCATATTTCAAATCTGTGGCTTCTGAAATGAATTTCACGGTTACAATAAACAGATTGTAATCAGTATTGATACACATCGGGGAAGCAACGATATACAACTACATTTGAAATTAGGGATTCAATTTCTACGTACTTAATTTTTTTTTAAAAATCCTTTGAATATGGTATATACGTTGCAAGATACCCAAATCAAACATATAACATTAAATATTTCTGATAATATGACATTAGACAAATTTGGCCTTAAGTCTGCTAATTTAAAGCAACACGTGTTCCAGATTTCAGTTAAAATCAATTATTCCATTTTGTAAACGTGGGACACAAAATACAAGATTAAACCAAAAATATGTATAAACATCTCTTACGTCACATCCGTTGCTTATCCAGCGTTGTTCTTCTTTCAACCAAATCAAGCACGATAAAGTTATGGTTCCAAAGTCATACGCACATGACTCGGGGTTGCCTGGGTTAATGCACGTGCTATTGTTGTCTGATGCTGTGTTATCAACTGCTTCCCTTTTAAGCCTGTTAACAGTCGTGTTTTCTGCAAGATATTTAAGTGTTGTTCATGCATATCGTAATAGAATTTTTGCAAAGAACATATTTTTAAGACTCTCAACAGTAGTTGATTGAATATATATCCTTTTTGGAAAACTTTTATTTTAAAAAGAAAATGTTGTTCACGCGAAACATATACTTTGAACTAATCAAATTTATGCTGAGTTTACGTTTTAATCTTTGATTGTTAAAATGTTAGTCTGATATTCTTTGTTCAGATTTCTATGTATACTGCTTGCTGCGCTTTAAGCGGCCATTACATTAAGATATCGCGAACACTTCATGCCATATCTCAAGTTTTGAAAGCTAGTACGAGTTTAGAACTGAATCAAAAGTACGAATTCTGATATACACTTCTTATATTTTTAACTTCTGAGTCAAAACTCTTATTTTAGTTGCCATTTTTTTCCCATGCATGAATAATGACTAGTCAACCACAAAGATGGAAATCCTAAAAGGTGCAGTCACATTTTACCGAGGAAGGGTAAGGTGGAATCGCAAACCACATTACGTAGAAAATTGACCCATTCCCTTGTGTCTTTACACAGGATATAATACCATATCATGGGATGTATATTTACACATTTCATTTGGTTCTCATACCCTACCCCCACCACCAACTGCACCGCTCTCTCCCCTCAGGCAAATATTGATCAATCCCTAAACGTGAAAAACTAATAATGGTAATTATGTTTATGCTAAAGGCGCATATATATATATATATATATATATATATATATATATATATATATATATATATATATATATATATATTGTTATGTATGATGTTTATATGATATTATAAATATTTTAGGAAATTATAAATGTTTCTTCACTTTAATATTTGCTTAAATCTTAATGTTATCAGGAAAAACATGTTTAACTTGTGTCCTTGAATTAGGTTGTTTTGATCAATATGTTTTCTCAATTTGAAGGTCAAGGTTGAATTTTGTTTACAGTTAGAATTCCATTAAGATGACACACATTCTAGAACATTCTGTCATGTGACCAATCTTTATATATGCCATGTTTGGTGGACATTTTTTCAGTTTTGACATTACCATCAGTCTTGTAAAGAGCTATTACAGTTGTGAAAATTCATTGCAAATTCTAAGAGAGGAATTATTTTAAATATTCATTGGATTAGAACAGTGCTCATAAACTTTTGGATTTTGGATTTTTAATTAATGATTTTGGAATTTATGTGAACTTATTCAGATATTTTGGAATACTTCATTTTGACATCAGCACATCAAGATTACTAGTACATCAGGACTTTGGAGACCATTAGCACATCATAACATTCAAGGACACAGCCGTGAATTCGGAACATTCTATATTTAGGACTTGTGATTAGAACAATCATTCTTATTGGATTATTAGGATTTCAAAACACATTACTGTAAGTGACTTTTTGATTTTTCATTTTAATTATCTAGTAATAAATTGCTTGTTGATTTTTTACTTGATTTGTTGGTTTCACTTTCTTTCTGTTACATTTTTCTTAGACCATAGAGTCGTAACAGAAATTGGGGGCTCGTCTTCTGGGATCTGAATTTCTTTAAGGCATATTAGAGATATTAAATTTATCTTTGAAATTCATACTGATTTTGTGTCTGAATTTTTTGTTTTTGTCTTTGCCAAAGATTTTTAAATAGAGAAATTTTTTGTGTGAAACCAACAAGCGTTTACTATGGCATCTAATGTTCAGAATTTCATTTCAAAACCTACCCAGGAGGGGTTAGAGTGCATGAGAAAGGATGAGTTGCTCGAGCTTGCCAGAAAATACAGTCTATCTGAGGCAAAAGTATCATTGACAAAACAGGAGATAAAGATTATTTTGATTCAGTATTTAGTAGGAAAGGGAATTTTTGATAGCAGTGCTTTAAGTTTGAAGAGAAACCCTGTATCTGGTTCTGACAGGAAATTAAGGGAATTAGAGTTAAAGAACCAGATTGATTTAGAATTGGCAAAGCTTCAGATTCAGAGAGAGAGAGAGAAGGAAGAGAGGCAGATACAAATGCAGAAAGAAGAGAGGCAGATACAGATGGAGAGAGAGAGAAAGAAGAGAGGCAGATCCAAATGCAGAAAGAAGAGAGGCAGATCCAAATGCAGAAAGAAGAGAGGCAGATCCAAATGCAGAAGGAAGAGAGGCAGATACAAATGCAGATGGAGAGAGAGAAACAGGAGAGGGAGATGCAGAGAGAGAGAGAGAGAGAGAGAGAGAGAGAGAGAGAGAGAGAGAGAGAGAGAGAGAGAGAGAAAGAGAAGAAAGGGAAATGCAATTTAAATTAAGAGAATTAGAACTGGCAAACAGAGCACACTCCACTCCTTTAAACACAAGTTCAGGTTTTGATGTTACTAGATATATTAGGTTAGTACCCCCTTTTCAGGAAAAAGAAGTAGATAAATACTTTCTTCATTTCGAGAAAATAGCTGAAAACTTGAAATTGCCCAGAGAGCATTGGACTTTGTTATTACAAAGTGTACTTATTGGCAAAGCTCGTGAAGTCTACACTTCACTGTCAGTACAACAAAGCACTGATTATGATGTGGTTAAAGAGTACATCTTGAAATCTTATGAGTTGGTACCAGAGGCATATCGACAAAGGTTTAGGAATTGTAGAAAAGAAACTGGACAAACTCATGTCGAATTTGCAAGGGATAAAGAACAACTATTTGATAGGTGGTGATCAGCCAAGAAGGTTGATCAAGCTTATGATAACCTCAGACAGCTCGTATTAATTGAAGAGTTCAAAAGGTGCATCCATAGTGATGTTAAAACCTATCTTGACGAGCAGAATGTGGAAACTTTGGAAAATGCTGCTCGTATGGCTGATGATTATTCCTTGACTCACAAAATTTCATTTGGCAATAAGTCGTCCTCTCAGCGCTTTTCTGGTAAAAAACCATTTCAATCTCATTCGAGTACTTCCAAATTTCACAACAGCACAACTGTTAGGAATCAAACATCTGATAAGACTGATCAGAAATCCTTATCTCTTCCTACGTGCACTTATTGTAAAAAGAAAGGGCACGTTATTTCTGATTGCTTCAAGTTGAAAAATAAGCAACAGAGAAAAGACAGAGCTTTTCGAAATGCTCTTATTTCTACGAGGTCAAGGTCACGGTCTTGTATTGAAAGCAATACATTTGTTGGGTCAAACAAACCCCAGTCTGATTCTATTTTAGAGGCTTATGAACCATTCATGTCAGAAGGTTCTATATCACTTATTGGTGATTCTGCCAAACCTATCCCAATTAAAATATTAAGGGACACTGGAGCTTCTCAGAGTCTTTTATTATCAGGTACTTTGCCTTTGTCTGAGGAGTCTTCTTCAAGTGAAAGTGTCCTTGTTCAGGGAGTCGAGTGCGGCTTTATAAATGTTCCTCTCCATTGTGTAAATTTGGAATCAGATTTAGTTTCTGGACCTGTGACTGTTGGGGCAGTGACTTCTTTACCCATAGAGGGTGTTCATTTATTACTAGGCAATGACCTAGCTGGAGATAAGGTTGTGGTTAATCCACTTGTAACTGACAAGCCTTGTTTGGATCAGAAAGTTGATCCTGTCGAAACTGAAATCCCTGATTTGTACCCTGCTTGTGCAGTTACTAGAGCTATGGCAAAAAGAGCTCTTGAGATTGATGTTGATCAGGATATTATTCCTTTAGCTGACACATGTATTGGTCAGTTTTTTGATGAGGTCACTTTTTCCTCAGGTATTGATCAATCAAATGGTATTGATCACAGTGATCCTCTTTTGGCAACTCATTCTCTTTGTTCCAATCAGGATGACAAACGACAATCCCTTGTCGTTGAACAGGAGCAAGATCCCGAGATATCTTGTTTTTTTCAGAGGGCTATTAGTGAAACTGAAGCCACACAAGTTCCAGTGTGTTACTTTGTGAAAAATGGGGTCCTTATGAGGAAATGGAGACCACCTGATGTACCCGCTGGTGACGAGTGGTCAGTGAGCTATCAAATTGTTGTTCCTAAGTCATATCGACAGGAAATTCTTAATTTAGCCCATGAAACTCCTTTGGCTGGTCATTTAGGAGTCCGTAAGACTTATCACAAGATCTTAAATCATTTTTATTGGCCGAAACTCAAAAGTGATGTTTCTAAATACTGCAGATCTTGTCACACTTGTCAAATGGTAGGAAAACCCAATCAGAAGATACCTAAGGCTCATCTGCAACCTATTCCTGCATTTGATGAACCATTTAGTAGAATAATAGTAGACTGTGTTGGTCCTTTACCTAAAACCAAGTCGGGCAACCAATACTTGTTGACCATCATGTGTGCATCTACAAGATTTCCAGAGGCAATTCCTCTGAGAAATATAAAAACTAAAACTATTGTGAAAGCTTTGGTGAAGTTTATTACACTTGTTGGCCTTCCCAAATCTGTCCAGTCAGATCAAGGGTCAAATTTTATGTCTGGAATTTTCCAACAAGTTATGCATGAATTAGGCATCCAACAGTTTAAATCTTCTGCCTATCACCCTGAAAGTCAAGGAGCTTTGGAAAGATTTTATCAAACTTTGAAGAATATGATTCAATCATATTGCTTTGATACAGAAAAGGATTGGGATGAGGGTGTTCATTTGTTGTTGTTTGCTGTTAGGGAATCAGTTCAAGAGTCGTTGGGTTTTAGTCCCTTTGAACTAGTTTTTGGTCATACTGTCCGTGGACCATTGAAATTATTGAAAGAGAAACTTCTTTCAAATGAAGATTCAAAGATTAATCTTCTTGATTATGTCTCTGATTTCAAATACAAGTTGTCAAAGGCCTGTGAAGTAGCAAGAACTAATCTTCACACTACTCAGTCAAAAATGAAATTAAGGTATGACAGAAATTCACAGGAAAGGAGTTTTAAACCTGGTGACAAAGTTCTGGCTCTCTTTCCCATACCTCAGAATCCTCTTCAGGCTAAATTTTTTGGTCCTTATACCGTTGAAAAGAATGAAAAGAAAGTAAATGACTTAAATTATATCATTAACACTCCTGGGAGACGGAAACAGAAACAACTTTGTCATATAAATATGTTAAAGGAATATTTTGACAGAGATAGCTCAGCTAATTATTCAGTTAATTTAGTTGTACCTGTCCCACGCAGTGAAGATATCAACGATGGAGTACGATCAGACTATAGAGACTCTGGTATAACCAATCTTCGGAATTCAGAAATATTGAACAACCTAGACCAGAAACTTTCACATCTACAACAACAGGAAAGAAATGAACTAAAACAGCTATTACATGACTATGAGCACTTGTTTCCTGATGTTCCAACACGAACAAGTAAAATTTATCATGACGTTGACATTGTAGATTCTGCGCCTGTGAAACAGCATCCTTATAGGATGAATCCTCTCAAACAGAACTATCTGAAGAAAGAAATTCAGTATCTACTGGAGAATGATTTCATAGAACCAAGTAAAAGTAACTGGAGTTCACCATGTATTCTTGTTCCCAAGCCAGATAATACATTCCGTATGTGTACTGACTATAGAAAAGTCAACAGTGTCACCAAAACTGATTCATTTCCAATCCCAAGAATGGACGATTGCATTGATAAAATTGGAAATGCGGAATATGTCACCAAGTTTGACCTTTTAAAAGGATTCTGGCAAATTCCACTGACGGAAAGGGCAAAAGAAATTTCAACATTTGTAACTCCAGATGGACTTTATCAATATAAAGTCATGCCGTTTGGAATGAAAAATTCGCCTGCAACGTTTCAACGTCTGATGAACATGATAACATTTGGTCTTGATAATTGTGACGCTTATATCGATGACGTCATTGTCTACAACAACACCTGGGAAGATCATTTGGAAACCATTCGAAAATTCTTCGATCGACTCAGTGATGCGAATCTGACAATTAATTTGAGCAAAAGTGAGTTTTGCCATGCTTGTGTCACATTTTTAGGACATATTGTGGGACAAGGTCAAGTTAAACCTATAGAAGCTAAGGTCAAAGCTATCTCTGAATTTCAAGTTCCAATTTGTAAAAAGCAACTGATGCGATTTCTAGGTATGGCTGGATATTATCGGAAATTTTGTTCCAATTTTTCCAAAATTGCTGAACCTTTGACAAGTTTATTGAGTAAGAAAACCAAATTTCATTGGTCTGACAAGTGTCAGGAATCTTTTGACAAGTTTTAGGCCATGCTTAAGAATGCACCAGTTCTTTCTGCACCAAATTTTAGCCAATCATTTAAATTATCTGTTGATGCAAGTGATGTAGGGGTTGGTGGAGTATTGATTCAGGAAGACAAAAGTGGTGTGGATCACCCTGTGTGTTATTTTTCTAAAAAAAACTAAACAAGCACCAGAAAAATTATTCCACAATTGAGAAGGAATGTTTGGCTTTGATATTGGCTTTACAGCATTTTGAAGTCTATGTTACCTCAGCTCTTTCTCCAATTATTGTGTACAGTGATCGCAATCCCCTTACTTTCATCAACAAAATGAAAGATAAAAATCGGAGATTGTTGAGATGGAGTTTGATATTGCAGGAATATAACATTGACATTAAACACATCAGGGGAAAAGACAATGTGATTGCAGATGCACTCTCACGTGCCTAGAAATGTAATATTGCTTGATGTAATTAAGTCCAGTATCATAAAACATGTTCTTATGTAATTTTGGTTATTGTATTATTAGATGTATATTCAAAAGAAAGCTTTATTATATAAATCTTTCTTTTTCTTTATGAGGGGAGGTGTTATGTATGATGTTTATATGATATTATAAATATTTTTGGAAATTATAAATGTTTCTTCACTTTAATATTTGCTTAAATCTTAATGTTATCAGGAAAAACATGTTTAACTTGTGTCCCTGAATTAGGTTGTTTTGATCAATATGTTTTCTCAATTTGAAGGTTAAGGTTGAATTTTGTTTACAGTTAGAATTCCATTAAGATGACACACATTCTAGAACATTCTGTCATTTGACCAATCTTTATATATGCCATGTTTGGTGGACATTTTTTCAGTTTTGACATTACCATCAGTCTTGTAAAGAGCTATTACAGTTGTGAAAATTCATTCCAAATTCTAAGAGAGGAATTATTTTAAATATTCATTGGATTATAACAGTGCTCATAAACTTTTGGATTTTGGATTTTTAATTGATGATTTTGGAATTTAAGTGAACTTATTCAGAGATTTGGAATACTTCATTTTGACATCAGCACATCAAGATTTCTAGTACATCAGGACTTTGGAGACCATTAGCACATCATAACATTCAAGGACACAGCCGTGAATTCGGAACATTCTATATTTAGGACTTGTGATTAGAACAATCATTCTTATTGGATTATTAGGATTTCAAAACACATTACTGTAAGTGACTTTTTGATTTTTCATTTTAATTATCTAGTAATAAATTGCTTGTTGATTTTTTACTTGATTTGTTGGTTTCACTTTCTTTCTGTTACATTTTTCTTAGGCCATAGAGTCGTAACAATATATATATATATATATATATATATATATATATATATATATATATATATATATATATATATATATATATATATATATGACTAGGGTATAAACGTCGTTGAGAATATGATATGAAACTCGACTTATGGGAATAAAGAACCTGCTGAAAAACTGAAATTATACAATGAAATTAGTTATTTTAAGTAATCGTTTAAGGTTACTAAACTAATGACGATCTGAAAATGCAAAAGATACTGAATGTGAGAACAGGTGCCCATATCGACTCCTGAGATCCCTCGAGAGGTAAACAATCACTTAAGACAACAACACCGAACTATCATGGGGCACCAACAAACGTCTAGATCAACATATGAAAGTACAAATTTCAATAGGTTCCGCATAAAACATCCCGAATTGTCGAATACTTAAAAGCAGGTGGCCACGCCTACTCATTAGCATCACATTTTTTTAATATCAGGTGTTTCTTTGAAAGTGTTACCACTTAGGTAGAGAGAAATGTTCGGTAAATAGTGCACATTTGACGCAGAATGAATGAAAAATAATAATTGTGTTACAAATTAAAACATACATGTTATATAGTTAAAACTGTCTAGGTGTCTGACCATTGGGGCAAAACGTTTATTCTCAGTCAGAAAAACTAAGCACATCAGGTGTCGTTACATAATGGTTTGTGGCCATTGGAATTTCGAGTAAATAACCACTGACTGACATCGGATGGTCGATAGGTGTAGTTTTGGTATATTTCAATTATGATATATTGACAACATATCAACCTTCTGGCTTTTTCTTCAACAATCACAACGATCTTTATTCTACTCTAGACTCTGTGAAGATATGTACAGTGCTCCCTCGATTACCCGCCCAGTTTCGTACAAGTATGAAAATGGCGGGTGATAGAGGGTGCCGGATAATCGAGGTTTGTTTGATAAATAGATAGACACAGGTACATTCAACCAGTGGATCATTAGAAAATGATAAAAAGATCAATAAAATTAATTTGAATTAAAATAAGCTTTTCACATATTTACAGAAACTTATGCATCGGTTTACTTTTAATTAATTAAAATTGCTCTCATGATGATCTTTGTTGTGAGCATTAAGTTACACTGACTAATATCGTGAATTGTCTTGAGGGCAATCAACCTAGGCAGTGACTGACGGCAAACACTGTGCCATGCACAAATGAGTAAGTAGAAACCAAGTTCAGATAACTCTAATCACCTTTACTGGAGGCGGTCGATAATTGAAATCACTAATTGAATCGTTCCAACTGACAAACATGGCGGATTTTCAAGCTCTGTGATCATTATTATATATCACGTGTACGTTGATTAGGCTTGGCAGTGGGGAATGAAAAGGAAAATTAAATATCAAATCAACTGGTACATTCAAATGTATTAGCAGTAACTGAGAGTGGCGAGAGACTGGGGGAGGAGGTGCGAGAAATCGGTGGGAGCACTGTGCATTCCGAGCGATACGAAGAATGTTAACAAAGATCGAGGTGGAGAAAATACGAAATGGAAAGCAAAGTTGTGAAAGTTCAAGTTACTGAATAAAATTTGTGAACTAACCATTATCTGACTCTGTGTTTGGCAGAGTATCTGGTCGTAGACCTAAGTAGGCCAACCCTTCGTGGCCATCCAGTTGTCCAGGTTCCACACAGGCTCCCCAACCGTTGGCTTCATTGGCCACGATGAGGGCATCGTAATCAACCAATGTGGGATTCCTATTCTTTTTCACGTAAACCTGATATTGATAGATGCGACTATCTACTGGTTTTAAGATCACACAGGCGTGGTCCTTGCTTGACCTGATGAAAAACTTATGGTAAGAAAACCCCGAAGCATCATCAGAATTCATTGCAGGAAAGTAACGATGGAGCTCTGGAGTTTTCACCGTTTGTTTTGTCATTATCGCTCCTGTGAAATTTATTCCAAAGTTAAATGTAGAGGTCTCAGAGCTGAGAAACCTCGATTCTCCATCTTTGTCAAATTTATAAGCACTTCTGCCAGGCGATATGGAGGAAAGCTGAATAAATAAAAATAAATAAATAAATAATGTAAAAGGTATGACCAAAATTTCTATCTTGGTCTAATGTTACTTAACTAAGAAATATCTTCAACATGCTTAAAATTCAGACATCTTTGGCGGATCGTGATATCACGTGCAAAGATCTAAAGCGCACATGTACGAAAGCTTCAGAGGGGAAAACAGTATGTTAAAAGAAACCAGCTCTTGTTGTTAATTACTCTGAATCCATTTAAAGTTGGTATTTTTCTCTTTCAAGTGCTCTGGTAGGAACAATTTGACTCAATAAAAACTCTAACAAAATGTATGTTTCTTAACTCTTTCAAATTTAATATTTAACCATGCACAGCAAATGATGTGCAAACTTCACTTGGAAACACAGAATACCACTAAATTTAATTGTTTTTTTAGTTTAATTACTTATTACTCTCCGAACCAATTATGCAAAGTGATAACACTTACTAGATTTTGCGATTTATTCAACTCCTACAATTTAAAGTAAGTAAACATGTTAGGTTTGTTTAAGTATATATATATATATATATATTTCCAATGATTGTAAGATACAAGGCAAAAAGACTGGAAAGAAGCCTTACAACTTATGAATTCCTCTCCATTCAGCATGTGTGTGTGTGTGTGTGTGTGTGTGTGTGTGAGAGAGAGAGAGAGAGAGAGAGAGAGAGAGAGATTTTGGTGTGGTCAGATTTGTAAGGCTATAGTTGGGCCAACGTTGGAATATATGCGTTTGTCCAGCCTTGGGCCAAGTTTTTCCAAGTTTAATATTTTCTACCTATAAATAATAAATCACATAAGGCCCCTTCAAACTAAACATGCAGAACCCGTACGTGAAGCAGTGCGATTGTGTGAACGGTTCAGTACGTGATCGTTTTTACTATATTTTTGTGAAATTTTACTATAGTTATTGGAATATTTGTCATATTGCATTATTTAAGCTGATACATTTTCATGAATTTGGGATTTTTATATTTACATATATTGGAGAATCATATTCGGCACAGAAATTACATCAATGTTCGTGGAAACCAGACGGCATGGTTTTATTTAAGCATGACTTGGCGGGGATGGTTAAATTTGAGTTTATATAATAGCTTTGTAATTAGATCTAACTACGAGTATTTCTTTTTGCTTAATTGTTGATTCTTTTGAGGACTGAATCAGCATTAATACAATCTTTCTTTAGATCATTACACACATCGTTTCATGTAAAATGTCATGTGACTTCACACATGACTGTCAAACATCATTTTGCTCACTAGCCCTCTGTTAGGCCAACGTGTCGGGCCAAAGTTGGCCCAACGTGGGTGTATTATCTTGGAATAACCCACTTCACCGCCGGGATAGCACACATATAAATATTTACCTCCTTCAACGGAAGTGTTGGCCTTTTTAATGGGACTATTCCCAACGTACCCATAACAGGAAAAATGGGGGTATTTAAAGCGTTGTTATAGACGTCCTTGTTTTCACAAACATTTGCTAAGAATTTATAACTGTGCTCGTACTCAAACTGTTCGCGAATGTTTGCGGAAACAAGGGCATCTATATTAAGGCATTAAATACCCACATATTGCCTGGTTCTGTTTGGGTATTTTGGACATAGTCTAATCCAAACCTTACCAAAAAAAAAAAAAAAAAAAAAAAAATTGCGTCGAAGGAAGGAAAGTTTTGCAAGTGTTCCATTGCTGGGTCTGATCATGCTATGCAGATATCGATGAACCTTAAACTCCAATGTGTCATAATAGGCTTAGTTCATGCTCTAACATTATATCTTGCACGTACTGGGTGTGTTTTGTAGTTCATGCTCCACTATCATATCGTGCACATACTGGGTGTGTTTTGGCAGTGCTCTGACTAGCAACAATTTCTAATCCTATGCTATATGCACAAACCCAACGGATTTCAATGTAAAAATCCAAGGTGTATACGTTTAATGCACACACACACACACACACACACACACACACACACACACATATATATATATATATATATAGAGAGAGAGAGAGAGAGAGAGAGAGAGAAAGAGAGAGACTCACTGATGTCTTAATATTCCCTATAATTGGTACATCTATGCTATCAATCACAACAGATGACGTCATGGATTGGAGGCTTTTTCCTTGTAATTCTGATGCTGCGTGGACAGAGATGTTTTGTTGAAAGTCCGATCCACCATAGCTTTGGGTTGTACCCAGTGCTAGCTGCTGATTACTTCTGATATTCTGAACTGTTGAGTCGATTGTTCGCAATAGACGTTGCAGCTAATATATATATAATATACACACACAAAAGTTGATAAAGGCGCAAATTCCAATACTTATATCATAAATAATTAATGACTAGAAGGAATCAATGCTATTTTTTCTGCAAAAATATATCTCCTTCCAAAATAAAAGAGGCACGGAATCGAGTAATAATGCATTTTCTAAGTATATGAATAAACTTAGGCAAAAGGCAGGATCTTATAATAATAATAATAATAATAATAATATTAATATTAATATTAATAATAATAATAATAATAATGTTACTGAAGGGCCTTGCAATCGAAAGCCATAAGACGAGACCTTATCATCGAATAAAGCCGCTCACTGTAAAGCAGCTTATTATAACTCGGTCCCTGGTATAATATGGGCGTGAACATGGATCACATTATACTGGTTAAATTCTTTTTTCCCCAATGTAATGTACATTAGAATAAGGCGGCGATAAAACATCAATTGAATAGAAAAAAATGTGATGAATTCCATCGTCATAGCACGACATACAGTTTGGAATAAACATACCTGTGACACTTTCAGAGTACTAGATACTATATAGAATTTCAGTAAGTTCTGTGAGATCTGATTTTCTCTGAGGTCGTACGTGTGAATTGATGCAAAATACAGAAAATTTATTATTTCGGTTTAATCTTACCATATGTAAGTAAGTTGTAGATTGTATGGAACGGATACGTAATATAATCCATCTATAGTTACTCAGTTCAAAATATCATTAAGACATTTCTTTAGCATAATAAATCTCAATTTATCTTAAGAAGTGAAGTTGTAAAATGTTCAAAATATCACAGGTATGAATAAACCGTTTGATTGGAAATCTCAGTTTCGTTTGATGGAACAGGAATTTATGGTCAGCCGGAGTCATAACGCCGTCAGATGTTGACACGAAATGATGATGATCAAACCATAACAAATATGGTTTAAATGCATTCAGTACGCTATTCCAAATATGGGCAACTTGCATATTTTTTCATGGCAACATAAAAACATTCTAAAATCGGGCAATTCTGTGAAACAAAAGGCACCTCTAGCCCTGTACCTCGGAGTGATGTGTCAAACGGGTTTATAAATTACGCTCCAGAGACAATAATTTCTGGGAAAACTTGGAACATGTTCGCAATAATTAATGGGGGGAATTTTTATAATACATATCATGCACCTGTAGACAACAATGTAGGTATGTGCTCTGGTTCTGAGAGCCATCTTAAAGGTTTCGAAGTTACACTCTGGAAACGACAGAATTTGATTCGGTTGCAACAAGTTTTCCTTAAAAAGCCACCAAAAAAAATGATAGAAAGTGAAAAAATATTGATAAGAGAAGACACATCTAAAAACGAATGGGCAACCAAGCAGAAAATTGGAGAGACGGACGAACTAACAGACATACAGAGAAACAAACAGAGGTACATGGGACAGAAATGCACAGAACAAACAACCTTGGTTGACTCCTGGCTTAGTTTGTAAGCCTCTTTGAGCTGTTGCAGATAATTTAAGAAAGCTTCCTCGTCAGGCGTTCGAGAAGAGTTGTCATTTTGTTCTTTACCATTCAGTTCATCTAAAGCTTTGTTCTGCAACCGGAGATCATCAAAGTTTGGTTCTTGTATGGTTCTTTTTTCAACAGGTGATATAGCACCACTGGCTGTTGCAATCAGCTTAAACGTGGCTGATGAGTAAAAAGTAAGAATGCACTATAATACACAATGAAACCTGTCTATATAGGGCAGTCAAGAGACGACAAAATTTGGTTCTTTGTGGACAGGTGTCCGTTACATTGAGGCTGAATCTGTAAGTGAAATTAGGAAAAGAACTTCATCAATGATGTCTTTTTTTAGGTGTCCTTTAAAAGGAATTACTATACTAATTTAGTTCTTTATATAGATCATTCATCTTTCTACAATAAAATCCCGTGCATTAGGGACCGACCATTTAATTTTCTGTGGGGCGGGGGCTGGGAATTTGTTTAGAAAAAAAAATCATCCCTCAGACAGCTTGAAATACATATTCTTGCTCTGATTTATAGAAAAAAAGAATCTACTATAACCATTATATTAGTTTTGACAAACATTTCTTGAGGAGGTAAAAAAAAAATGTCCCGGCTCGATGAAAAATCCCAGCCTCCCACCCCGTCCAGCCCCCCTCACCTGCTAAAGTTTAATGGCCAGTCCCTTAATTATAACTTCAAATTAGGAAAAACATATTAATGATTTCCCTAGGGACTACAATGCAATAACAGCTAATTGGCTCAGTTAGTGTAGTGATACCTAAAAGGATGTGTTCTCTGAGACGGTTGAAATAGCTTTAAATTCGAATCTATCAGTATTGTTTTGACAGTTGGTAAGATCAACATTTTACTCGAAGGGAAAGATTTTTGTATTACACATGAATACATGCTTCTGTGAAACATACATTCTTTATGCACAAATTGAAAATACGAATAAATAAAATGCTAACTTGTTAGAGTTATCTTTCATGAATTCGACTGTATCACCATAATCGTAACTATTATTGTAATCTCTATGAATAATAGTTGTCATGGCTACTTATTTTTGTCATCAAGGTGTCTCAAAAGTTTGGCCAATGCTGATCTTTTCAAACGTCATTCACATCCCCAAAACTATACAGATCTACACTTGTTTAATCGAATCAACTGGCGGATCAAGTTTGATTTGATGACTACAAGTATGAGCCACTGGTCACAAACGTTATTTCAATATTACATCGAATGGTTTCCTTATCAAAACTCAAGTCGAAATATATATGCTTTTTTCTTTATTTTAAACATTAAATATATCTCTATACCTCCAACACCCAACAAACCTTACAAATAAGTTGAGAGATATATAGAGTCAATGAGGTTGAATAGAATTATAATATTTTGTCGAATTTTAGAAACAATCCGAGATGTTCGAACCAACCGTGTTCAAGCCAAAGATATTCTACCATATAAACTGTACAAAGACCTCATTTACACTTGTCAATAACGTGTCTCTTTGCTAATATTGCGTGTGTGAGATAGCAAATCCTAATATTGATGATGTGGAGGAAATAGTGATCATAAGGGTATTTCATGCAAATATTGGGGTGCGATGCGAGAAAGAACGGGCCCATCTGTATGGCGTGCTCAAACAAATGCAAAATCTTAGACCACATGGGTAGGGATGTAGCAATACATCGATACGAATCAGATATCGCGATATTTTCTTGGCCATGCGATATTCACAATACAATAAAATAAAAAATAAATAAATAAATAAACATTTAATTATGAAAAGCATACTGTAGTTCATGAAGTACATATTCCAGATGCATCTATGCTTACCGCAAAAGTGAATCTACAGATCTGTAAAATCACTCCTACTGATAGGACATGAGTTATTAGAACTCGCACATGATAAAGAACTGGCACTGTTTTAGTTTATCTTGAAGTTGCAAGAGAATGATATTATACTATTTCGATTAAAATGATCTTGAAAATATAAAGCTGTTAAAAAGACAACAGAAAGGCGTGTGTCGCGATATGCATCGTATCAGGTCATTCGTAGCGGTACGTGTCGTATCGTGACTAAGGTGGCGATGCATACGCTGGATGAGTATTCTAAGTGTAAGTATAGTAAGACGTCAGGGGTCATACAGTATCTCACTACCGAGCGAATCAAGCAACATCTGCGTGCGGCTGGCTTGAGATCGATGCTTATCCTATTTACAAAGGCCTCAATACAACAGTCGTTGTCAACTGAAGGGTTCTTAAACGCGCTAATACAACAAATAATTGTCCTCTAATCAACTAACAACCAAACATTCACGAGACTCTAATTTCACACTTTCATGTTTTTTCTTGCTTCACATTCGTATGATTTATGAAAACGCTTTTCCAAGCCGTAGACCTGTATTTCATGCGACGTTCTACGAAACATGACCCCAAAATCTCATGTATAGAATTATTCCTACCTCAAATTACTAAACACTTATATGCCAAAATATCCCGACAATTCCTTATGTTAAGAAATTAGGGAGGGTCCTTTTCACGAAACTAATCCATGCTACCATGAAGACTCGTGAATACTGTACATTAGGACGTCTCCTCCAAGTAATTGGCTATTTACTCGGTTGGAGAAATATGTTCCCAACACCGACTCCCCATAATCAAAAAATAATAACTAAATATAACAAAGCTATAAACAGAGATGTAAATACAAATAGCACATACCCTAGGCTTGTTACAGCAATATTTCATCGTGTATAATTTCACGCTATAGCAAAATTCGCGGGCAATGTTTGTTGTGTGGACAACTGTTACATTTTTTCCGCTGGATATAAATTCGTGCACTAAAGTTTAGCGCAAAATGCGCAATATGAAGACTGTCGCAAATATAAACATGTATATCATTTATTTCAAGCTGGTATCGTGGATTAGTAGAAACAATATAGAACTATCTACATCATCATCCTGTAAATCAAATATACTTACAGTTCACAGCGGTTTTACTTTCTTCATTATCCAGCGATTTTGTGGAAATTCCAATCGAAATTTGATCCAGAGCTCCTAATATCAGTTCCTAACAAAATAAGATAAATTAGACCCGTAAATTAAGATGCCACAATGAGTGCATTTAGTAAGATTGACATAGAGATTACTTGTAACTACCAGGCTTCAATCTCTAAACATCGCGACTGAAAGGATGCAATTAATATTATATGCCACTATTCCATATACGGTTGTAACGTGCTCGGGATTAAAAGAAGAAGAAGGAATTTTCATTCTTTCTATAGGTTTGGTGTTAGTAACAATTTGATACCGGTGTCTCTATCATATGTTAATTTACGTAACTCGACCCTAGAATAACAACAAAAATAAAAGCAAGAAAAAGAAAATTAAAAGCAAATCAAGATTAAGGCTAATGTTGTCATCCAATGTTCCATATAAAGCATTTACTGCTGACACGTAGCGCAGACGACAATGATGTTGAGTGTAAAGCATAATCTCCACTGAGTTATAAATCGAACGGTGGGAAACAATCGGAGCATCCTCCGCCGTTTTCGTAAAAGAAAGAAAGAAAGAAAAAAACAACTTCAGATGGTATTTTAAATTTCATTCATGAAAACGATGTATGTATGTATGTATGTATGTATGTATTGTTACGACTCTATGGTCTAAGAAAAATGTAACAGAAAGAAAGTGAAACCAACAAATCAAGTAAAAAATCAACAAGCAATTTATTACTAGATAATTAAAATGAAAAATCAAAAAGTCACTTACAGTAATGTGTTTTGAAATCCTAATAATCCAATAAGAATGATTGTTCTAATCACAAGTCCTAAATATAGAATGTTCCTAATTCACGGCTGTGTCCTTGAATGTTATGATGTGCTAATGGTCTCCAAAGTCCTGATGTACTAGTAATCTTGATGTGCTGATGTCAAAATGAAGTATTCCAAAATATCTGAATAAGTTCACTTAAATTCCAAAATCATTAATTAAACATCCAAAATCCAAAAGTTTATGAGCACTGTTATAATCCAATGAATATTTAAAATAATTCCTCTCTTAGAATTTGGAATGAATTTTCGCAACTGTAATAGCTCTTTACAAGACTGATGGTAATGTCAAAACTGAAAAAATGTTCACCAAACATGGCATATATAAAGATTGGTCACATGACAGAATGTTCTAGAATATGAGTCATCTTAATGGAATTCTAACTGTAAACAAAGTTCAACCTTGACCTTCAAATTGAGAAAACATATTGATCAAAACAACCTAATTCAAGGACACTAGTTAAACATGTTTTTCCTGATAAACATTAAGATTTAAGCAAATATTAAAGTGAAGAAACATTTATAATTTCCCAAAATATTTATAATATTATATAAACATCATACATAACAGTATGTATGTATGTATGTATGTATGTATGTATGTATGTATGTATGTATGTATGTATGTAGTGTTTTACGGCACCTCAGCGCAATAGTGGCTAAATGGTGACAACCAACGGTAAACGGGGAAATTAATTCGTCTTATGCGTCCGAGGTATTTTCTGGTTTGGCAGACGATGTTACTCCTATTGCGTTGGGATTGTGTCTCGGGCTGAAAGTTATGGCGATTTTACTTTAAGCTGAAGTTATGGCGATTTTACTTTAAGCTGAAGTTATGGCGATTTTACTTTAAGCTGAAGTTATTACGATTAATCTTTAAGCTGAAGTTATCGATATTTTACTTTAAGCTGAAGTTATGGCGATTTTATTTTAAGCTGAAGTTATGGCGATTTTACTTTAAGCTGAAGTTATGGCGATTTTACTTTAAGCTGAAGTTATCGATATTTTACTTTAAGCTGAAGTTATGGCGATTTTACTTTAAGCTGAAGTTATGGCGATTTTACTTTAAGCTTGACAGCAGGCAATTGGATTAATTATTGGCTTCGTTTTTAAGACAAATGTAGGAAGTAAAAGTTTAGGACAGTTTTGGTGATGTGATTGAGATTGCTTTCGTTGGGTCTTGAAATTCGTAGTTTGTAGCAACTACAAACAATGGTGTCACTAATAAAGGTGACTATACAGAAGTATTGTCTGAAAAATGCAGAAAATAACGGCTGACATATGAAATTTGCCTAAACAGAACAACGTAGAAATGTATCCTCATGCGGTTTTTAACGATTTTGAAACGAGAAATTACAACCTTTCTCGTGTATAAGAAAAACCCATTTTCGATCAGCGTAGACCCGGATTTTTTCGTCGAATAATGCACAGGCAGATTACGGTCTTGGCTGTTCTATCAACGTATCGTTAGAAGCAAACAAGCATTGACCTATATGGGTCACCGCATCATGCGTCTGCAGATCTGGGTTTACACTGTTTAAAGTTGGGTACTCGCTATACACGGCTGCATGCTGACTTACCTTTGTTTTGTCATTGACTTTCTTGGGATCGCTGACGATGACTGATAGAGTATTCGACACTTGTGAAATTCTTGACGAGTCTATGGTTGTTGAATTTTGAGGAAGTGCTGATCCAAGAACAACATTAACAAGGGTCGTCATGAACTTGAAAATATAAACAATATCTTGTTATAGTGAACATAACAAAACATCAATCGCTTGTTAACTCGAACATCATTCGCTCGATTACTCGTCATAGTTTGAATGACTTGATCAGTCCATGCTCAAAAAGCCCCGCCCTCACCTTTTTTTCTCTTTTGTGTGTGTTTGTGCTGACCTTGAAAACACGAACAACTGAACAGTAGAACGAAAATTGTGAGCCAGAAGCATTTCGAGTTTTCGAAGTTCTACTGAGCATTCAAAAGAAGAAACCTTGATAACGGATGTGACTGCACGCAGTTTCAAAGGTAACTATTTAAATTTAGAAGAAACAGTTGCACACGGAAATTTATTAAATATTTTGAAACTTAAATTTGACCACTGCATTGTAGCATAAGGTCATCAGAAAGATCAGTCTGAAAAGTTTACCTAAATTCATTTGCTTTGTAAAACCTTAAATTAGTTATATGGCGAAATACGAAAAAACTTCAGACATGGGGAAAAATTTTTACTACATTTTTTAACTGCGTGGAAAAATTCCGCAAACACGTGTTTAGTCAAAGTTTGTGGATTAAACTCGGGGAATTTTACCTTATAACCTTAACCAATATATGAAACTCGTGAGAAAAATATATTAATATATACACACTTTGATAGCTGTTTTAATCATTATTATAAACATATCTTAATAACTGTTTTCATCATAAAAAAACCGGGAAGAAATTTGCTTCTGGTTCAATCTCACAGAGTGAGAGAATGCTTTGTAAGAGCAATCTTATTGATTTCTTACAATATCTTGCAAATCAATGACTTTGAAGAGATCTTTAATGTAGAATAGATATAGTCTATTTGACGATTCCTTACAGGCCATAAAATTCAACTTTCTTTAAATTTTGAATTTGATAGATAATCGTAAACCCATTTTATTTGTTAGTTACTCTTCAACGAATTCCAGCATGATTATTTTTTCCAACCTTCTCGTAAGTACAGCTTATATATTTGCCTAGTCTGTATCTCTAGTACTGTACTGATGTCTGTCTAGTCTCACTGGTACAAATGGTAATGAAAGGACAGAGTGCATACCATGCCAGTGTCTACTGTACTGATGTCTGTCTAGTCTCACTGGTACAAATGGTAATGAAAGGACAGAGTGCATACCATGCCAGTGTCTACTGTACTGATGTCTGTCTAGTCTCACTGGTACAAATGGTAATGAAAGGACAGAGTGCATACCATCCCAGTGTCTACTGTACTGATGTCTGTCTAGTCTCACTGGTACAAATGGTAATGAAAGGACAGAGTGCATACCATGCCAGTGTCTACTGTACTGATGTCTGTCTAGTCTCACTGGTACAAATGGTAATGAAAGGACAGAGTGCATACCATGCCAGTGTCTACTGTACTGATGTCTGTCTAGTCTCATTGGTACAAATGGTAATGAAAGGACAGAGTGCATACCATGCCAGTGTCTACTGTACTGATGTCTGTCT
Organism: Margaritifera margaritifera; assembly: GCA_029931535.1. NCBI lineage: Eukaryota > Metazoa > Mollusca > Bivalvia > Unionida > Margaritiferidae > Margaritifera > Margaritifera margaritifera. The sequence goes on from JAQPZY010001699.1 coordinate 23,751,840, forward strand.
AGTCTCACTGGTACAAATGGTAATGAAAGGACAGAGTGCATACCATGCCAGTGTCTACTGTACTGATGTCTGTCTAGTCTCACTGGTACAAATGGTAATGAAAGGACAGAGTGCATACCATTCCAGTGTCTACTGTACTGATGTCTGTCTAGTCTCACTGGTACAAATGGTAATGAAAGGACAGAGTGCATACCATGCCAGTGTCTACTGTACTGATGTCTGTCTAGTCTCACTGGTACAAATGGTAATGAAAGGACAGAGTGCATACCATGCCAGGGTCTACTGTACTGATGTCTGTCTAGTCTCACTGGTACAAATGGTAATGAAAGGACAGAGTGCATACCATGCCAGGGTCTACTGTACTGATGTCTGTCTAGTCTCACTGGTACAAATGGTAATGAAAGGACAGAGTGCATACCATGCCAGTATCTACTGTACTGATGTCTGTCTAGTCTCACTGGTACAAATGGTAATGAAAGGACAGAGTGCATACCATGCCAGTGTCTACTGTACTGATGTCTGTCTAGTCTCACTGGTACAAATGGTAATGAAAGGACAGAGTGCATACCATGCCAGTGTCTACTGTACTGATGTCTGTCTAGTCTCACTGGTACAAATGGTAATGAAAGGACAGAGTGCATACCATGCCAGTGTCTACTGTACTGATGTCTGTCTAGTCTCATTGGTGCAAATGGTAATGAAAGGACAGAATGCATACCATGCCAGTGTCTACTGACAGTAGAACACATTCTTGTCGAGTGTGTCGTCTTCCACCCAGTAAGACAGAAGTATTTTTATGTGAACTCAGTGAAGAAAATTTATGATTATGATGCACCACCTGAGAAAATCTTTGACTTTTTGAGGGAATGCGGTTTATATAACAAATTTTGACCATTTGTTTTGAGGATTGTAAATGTTTCACCTTTATCTTTTATTGCATATACCTTTTACAGAATGATAACATCGTTACCTTTTTTATATTATTATGTTGTGCTTCGCGCTTACATTTATTTGATAGGGTTTATCTTCCTAAATTATTTGTGCAATTCCTAATCTTTACATATTTAGAACTTTACTTTTAATTGGTACCATATATAAATTATTGTGCTGAGGTGCCGTTAAACGCTAATACATACATACATACATACATACATACATACATACATACATACATACATACATACATACATACATACATACATACATACATACATTTCTAGTTGTTCATATACGACAACACACATATAACTCAGTCAAATAAACAGCACAATAGCAAAAGGTCATTGGCTGCAGCTATCAACCTACCATGATGTGCGCTAGATCGTACAGCTGACCACTGCATCAACTCGCCTACAGTGGTCACGCAGTTACCATTAATAATAGAACCAAGTAAAACCTAATGATAATAATTAACAAAAATTTTAATCGAAGCCTACCAATTCTAAAATGCACGTGTCACAGCTTGTACTGACGACTCGATACCTATAAGATGTATTTTTTCCCCCCAAATTTTCAAGTGAATTTCAATTTTTAAAAAATTTAAAATTAAAAAGTTTGCCGTTCAAGGTGCATCTAGCAGATTATACCAAGGAATATCACAAACCATGCATTGTGACCTCTAGCACTTATACACTGTGTTAAAGTTATGTATTTAAGTACGAAAACAAAATGTGATTGTTGGTAATAGTATTCATAAGCAAAGTCAAACGATTTAAAAGCAATAAACGCCCAGTTAATCACCTGTTCACATGTCTCACTGAACACATAAAACGGGATATATTTGTTTTAACGCCTGCTTAAATATTAACTGATGACGCCGATGGTGAAGACATGAGGTGGAGGAAACGAAAATGGGTCGAGAACCCCAGGCTTTGGATGGTCTGCCACGTACCGTCGCACGTCCAAGAACCGTAAATAGGACCTAAGATCGTAAAGCTCTGGAACGAGTGTGTATCTCTGCGACGTTCAGTCTACAACATGCACGAGATGACGTCATAATAGAACTATGGATATAGATACGCAAATTTTACCTCTTGAGCTTTTGCCGTGGCTGCAGGGACTGCATCTGACAGTATTGAATTAACCGCAGCGTCTGCGGGGGTATCGGCCTTCACCTCAGCTATAGGATTGCTTTCTTCTATCTTTTAGAGAAAAAATTGCAAGAAGAGCGGATGAGGATATTTTTTTGATTAAGCATTGCACGTGGCTTAGCAGAAAGAAAGAAAGAAACGTAATTACAAAGTCCAAAATGTCATAAAAATCCAAACAACACATGCAAAATTAGTTGCCATAATACAAATAATTTAATCAGGTTATGTATAGAAGCATATAATTAGACCGACCGAAATTCATCTACAGAGGTTAAGCATTTCCTCATTTAATTTAGCTACTTAAGTTTTCCCTAATAAAAATTATAAGCTAAAAAATGTAGATAAACCTGCAAAAATGCGCAAAAGGGGTAAACAAGAATTTAATCAGATCATGTACAAATGCATTTCAACAGGCTTTTCATTAGGTCAAGCTGTGTCTGATTAAAAAATATGTCATAATTGTCCATACATAGATAAAATTTGAACTTTAACATCAGTTCTGATACTTTAATGGCAAAGCCTTGTCTTACTGACTGATTTCACCTTTCTTTCAATGTGAAAACGTCATCTATTTTCAGTTATTCTTTGCAATCCATTTATAGGTGCTCGTGCAATGTTGGTCCAGTTTCACTTTGGAACCGTAGCGTTTGAACACCTGGTTCCTCTTTCATAAAACGTCTCAACGTTAGTATGTCCCTCCGTAAAATTTCTATCGTCAGATTTGATGTCAGTATCTCAATGTTAAGCCCCCAAACAACCAGCTAGTTGCAAAATGGAAGTTGAATGCAATTATTCTAAGGTACTTGTACAGACAAACATCATGAAAATTTGAACTGAGTTCTTATTCAACTCTGAGACGTTATATGACAAGGAACATGGTGAATAGATGTCAGTTGCCTGTCTGCGCTTCAATGTTATTGACTGCGACAGGCATTTAATTGTTCGCACCATTTCGACTTACCTGCACGTGGTTCATCTGTGAGGCTCCTGAGATAGCTAAACCAAGTACTTGTTCAGGATTGGACCCTATCGGGAATGTTTGCAATATGTCTGTGAATTTAGTGGTAAACTCGTCGATAGCTGCAGCCACAGCACTGTCGTTTTGACTGGTTGAGGAGTTTGATGACGACGATAGTGAAGAAAATGCCTCGAACGGTCTTGACTTAAAATAATAATAATAATAAGTTATTATGATTATTATGATTATTATTATTATTATTATTACGAACATGAAGCCCTCTCAGAGAGTACAGCAGCACAAGATTTAGATGAAAAGTAAATAAAAACGAGCCATCATTGGGCAAGTCGTACAAGAGTTGTAAGAGCGGGTAAGTCAGTATTATACTTTTGCAAGCAATCTGAATTTTTCATAATTATATGTTTGACTCTTAAAATACTAAATATAGCTATTTTAAATCTTTTACGCATAGGGTATATGGCATGAAGTCATTTCTTCATAAATAAGACGGGCCAGAGCCATAATTACCGCTCGCATCATATCCGTGCTAGCTTACCGTGAGTTCAGATGCATTATTTTTTTTTAAATAACTGAAAAGCCTTTAGTTTTAGAGGAATAGAGGAATATTGTAATTTGGAGGTTTAACAGTTTTCAACTGAAATTGACAAAGAAACGAGATTAAGATACAGCAGGTACGTGACTCGTATTATTAAAAATCTGCAGATGGATCTGTATAATTGGAAAGTTGTGATAAAAAAAAGGTAAAACATGTTGATAATCCTGAAAATTACCGATATTTGGTGAAATTTACTTTCTCCCTGATCTAGTAGAGAGTCTTTTACAGAAGTTACTGCCTAATTAAGACCAGTTTAAATATCCACGATTTAGTGCTGCTAAAAAGACATGAGGATTTTGTTGCAGAAATTTGTATAAAGATGCTGATATTAAAATTAGCTACAGGAAGATTTCAAATCACAGCGCTCGGGTTACTTGCTGCACTACTTTACACTAAAGCGGATTTGATGATAAAGCAGTTTGCAGTACAGATCATCTGTGCATGAATGTTTATGAGACGGAAATCTGTTTTCGCAATCCATATCATAGTCTCTGTATCAGCTGATTCAATGCAGGACAATAAAACATGCACAGTTGTTACCTAACAGTGTTAAAATTATCGTAGTTGTCAGAAAAAGATTGAATTGGAAATTTCACCTTGTTTATTTTTATGAAACACTATTTCAAAATGCTTCGATACTTTTCTTACTACAGACAGTCTAACATTTGATTGACATGACATTTGTCTTGTACACAAAATAAATTAATTTGAGTTACGCTTTATATGTGGGGTGAGGGTGTATTTACATGAATGGATATGATATTAGCTCTATGCAAATGACGTTCGTCATGTTGTTTAAAATTACTTTGGCTTTTAAGCCAATCAGAAGCTGCTGGGTTAACCGTGAAGAAACAGATCTTCATAATTAAGTCAACTTGTTTACAAGCTTCTGATTGGCTGGGACTAGAGGCAACAAAGTAACTAAGTTGATGTTAAATTAACCATAAATTGTGGAATGCTAAAAATAATTGCCCTGATGGAAGATTTTAATTGAAGCTTACAATTTAATTTGTAGGCCACTAAAGATTGTACAGGTTTTTTTTTTTTCTTTTCTAAATGTATTAAGAATGGTAGTATTATAGAAAAGTTTCGAGATTGATTGATGGGTTGATTATTTCATTAATTCATTAATTTTAATTAATTACCTAATTAGTGATATATTTGAATACGAAATTGATTTACTATACCTGAACTTCAAAAGTTAGTTCTTCATAATCACCAGTGATATCGACAACACGAATCATGGCGTTTGTTGAGTAGTTTCTCGCAGAATCACCAAGCGACAATGCTGTTTTCCCGTAGGAGTTAGCTACAAAATTACAGAAAATATTCTTAAAAATCTCACGATTTTAAATATTTTCGAATAACATAAGTAACATAATAGTCGAGATCAAACATGTCTTTCTAGAAGTAACAAATCTGGTGATAGGGAATGCATACAACTTAAGTATGAATTACTGGCACCATTAATACTTTCTCAATACTTCTTTCCACGAATTATTTGAACAATGGAATTCTTCGACCTCTTCCAAAGCCCATCAGCCAAATTACCAGCACTCAATATTGTTCCTTTAAACATCACTAATTATTTAGTAAAAGTAACATGTTGAAAACTATCAAGGGGGTGGGATAAATTATATCCATGGCTCAAGACGGAAGAGGATAGTTTTAGTTTGTCCAGGTTTAAAGGTACGCAAGTTACCAATATAATTAAGTATGTAATTGTAAGTTCTTCAGTTATTATTTTGTATTTTATCAACTTTTGTCCCATATTCATCATAATTTACTGCTCACCATCAACACTAAGTTCTTGCCAAAAAGTAACTGCTATGGGAATCTGAAGTATTGGAAGATACATACTACTTTGATAACAAAACAAGACTAAGAAAGTTGAATATCCCTAGCATTAGTATACAAAAACTAATAGTGTGTCGTTGTGATACAGACAGGTTTCAAGTAATTCTCTTTCTGTATGTCTATATGAAACATCTGTTTGCTCAAAAGCCAAGACTGAAAACCGACAGATTGGCGTAGAAAGGATAGGTAGCATGTGTTGCATACGAACCGTAATTGGTCAAGTAGTTTCAGCTAGGTTATCCACCCTTAACAAATAAGGTGTACAACTGTATGCCTGTTGGTTGATCTCAATTTGTGCGGCCAACTGGTGACCAATCCGGTGCCACGTTTCGCTTGCAAATCAATGAATATGAAACAGCTTATTAACTAAGGGAACAGCCAATCATATAGCAATAAGTAACAACTTCGATGATAGATAAGTGCTAACTGAACATAAGCAAATTCTCCTACCATTTCTAGTAAGTTTTCGGCCTTTATAAGTATTTGCTCACCTGTACTTAACAAAACCCTCTCCTCTCCACCACTGACAACCTGAATTAATTGGTAACTTAGTTTGGGATTCCCATCTGCAGTGGGCGACCGTACTTCATTTTCTCCGTCATCCAACCAGCCAGAACAAGAAAACGAAATTGGGTCAATCGTAGCAGAAACTGCGGTGAAAATAGAATTATTTGAAAATTAATTTGCTAAATTTGTCGAATAGTACCCAATATTTATTGGTTATGTACATAGTCTATATTTGTACATGATAGTTCAACACATTCATTGACTATTGTAATTTTAAATCAATCAGTATTTTATATGGATTAAATGCTATGAAGATTACCTACTGCACTTGTATATGTTTATATTGCTGGCGCATAATACATAACATAGCAAGGACAACAAAAATATTAAAATCTATTTCATAATAATAAACAACGTCTTTTCCTATCCCAGCTGTGACAAAGATTGTTGTATTAAGATAACAAAAGAAACGCCAAGCTCCGGCTATATGCCAAAAGCTATCAACAATCAGTCAATTATGCGAATGAAGTAAAATTATCTTGATGCTGACCAGTTAAATCACGAGATATATGTGAATCATTGTGAAATGTCACTGGATTGCTGTGTTTGTCTACCGTTGGATCAGTAAAGGTAGACTCATGGGTAATTTTTACTAAATAACACGTGTATACGGATAAAACTAACCATATTAGATCCAGATTCTTGTAATTTTTCCTAAAAACGGCAAACACCTGTTTAATTACACATATAAATGTTTAAACAAAAGTTCGATATTCAAGAAATTGCTTTGCAAATGAGAAGGCATATTCATCTCTTCTGAAGAAATTTATCAATTATTCTCTGATAATTATAAATAGGGCTCGGGTTCTATAGCAGCCTAGGCCAGCCCAGGTCCGCTGCCTCAGTCTGTCTTTGGGAAAGGCACTTAGCTCGCATTTCCTCGGCATGATATATCCAACAATGTGTTAAAAGTGCTGTTAAAGCCACCCCACACACCGAAAAAAGCAAATAAAAGAACAAAAACAGAAACAAAGAAACAAACATTTATATTCTAAAACGAGGATGATATTCATCATAATTCAGAATCTTTCGCGATTTGGTATTGTATACCAAGTAAAGAAGTATACTGTCTGAATCTATCCAAACTCGTCTGGTCAGTTCCCATCGTAAAATTAATCCATCAGATAAAGAGATAATATGAATTATGAATTCATCGGTCCAGTGTCACCTTTCCAGGCAAACAATCATGGAAAAAGTACTAACAACAGAATATAAAAAAAAAAAAAATAGAAATCTTTCTTTTTTTCTGGTCTTTTTCCTGTGAAATTTCATTTTAAGCTGTTCAACGATGTTAACAGCATCTGGAAGTAACAACACTATTGACGTCTTACTTTGGTGCACAATCGTCTTTCCTTTATACATAGATATATAGTTAGATAGTAGATTCGTATTGAACGGCACATCAGTACACGAAACAATATTTAGTGCAGAGACTACGCGTGTACAGTGCAATGCCCAGAGACACACTACGGTCCCGGGGGGCTGATTTGGGCAGTATTGCGAGTTCGGCAAATTTCCCACTGACCCATTGCGGCTGATAGATAGATAAACACCATTTATCAGTGCAAATTCCCGAGATGAATTGCTATAAAAATAAATGACCCCCTTCCTCTCTCTCTCTCTCTCTCTCTCACCTTTATACTTATCGATTGTACAGCTTCCATTGTAGGGAGGCAAGTTGCTCGTCCACAGTGTAGTTGATGAACCACGTCTATTCCCAACCACCATTTTGGCGGTAATCTGGTACTTGGAGCCGAGTTCAAAAGATCCTTTCTGGATATTTATTCCCTGAGACTGCATTCCTGTGGTAATTTAAAGGAGATCGCCACATCATTTGACGTCAGCGTTGTTTTAAAAGTGAGTGCTGGCATCAACCCCCCCCCCCCAACTCAACCCAACCCTCAATATTATAGATTTGTCCAAACTTGTTGTATGAACTATTTATGTACTGTGATATGAAATAAACATAAAACATTGGGGGGCCACCGTGTTTGTTTTCTTTACATGATGCGACAAAGTTGACTTTTGGAGGAAACTTTAAACGAGTTGGTTTGCCAGAAAACTGAATATACTGTTACGACTCTATGGTCTAAGAAAAATGTAACAGAAAGAAAGTGAAACCAACAAATCAAGTAAAAAATCAACAAGCAATTTATTACTAGATAATTAAAATGAAAAATCAAAAAAAGTCACTTACAGTAATGTGTTTTGAAATCCTAATAATCCAATAAGAATGATTGTTCTAATCACAAGTCCTAAATATAGAATGTTCCGAATTCACGGCTGTGTCCTTGAATGTTATGATGTGCTACTGGTCTCCAAAGTCCTGATGTACTAGTAATCTTGATTTGCTGATGTCAAAATGAAGTATTCCAAAATCTCGGAATAAGTTCACATAAATTCCAAAATCATCAATTAAAAATCCAAAATCCAAAAGTTTATGAGCACTGTTATAATCCAATGAATATTTAAAATAATTCCTCTCTTAGAATTTGGAATGAATTTTCACAACTGCAATAGCTCTTTACAAGACTGATGGTCATGTCAAAACTGAATAAATGTCCACCAAACATGGCATATATAAAGATTTGTCACATGACAAAATGTTCTAGAACATGTGTCATCTTAATGGAATTTTACTTGTAAACAAAAATTCAACCTTGACCTTCAAATTGAGAAAACATATTGATCAAAACAACCTAATTCAAGGACACTAGTTAAACATGGTTTTCCTGATAACATTAAGATTTAAGCAAATATTAAAGTGAAGAAACATTTATAATTTCCTAAAATATTTATAATATTATATAAACATCATACATAACACCTCCCCTCATAAAGAAAAAGAAAGATTTATGTAATAAAGCTTTCTTTTGAATATACATCTAATACTATAATAACCAAAATTACATAAGAACATGTTTTATGATACTGGACTTAATTACATCAAGCAATATTACATTTCTAGGCACGTGAGAGTGCATCTGCAATCACATTGTCTTTTCCCCTGATGTGTCTAATGTCAATGTTATATTCTTGCAATATCAAACTCCATCTCAACAATCTCCGATTTTTATCTTTCATTTTGTTGATGAAAGTAAGGGGATTGCGATCACTGTACACAATAATTGGAGAAAGAGCTGAGGTAACATACACTTCAAAATGCTGTAAAGCCAATATCAAAGCCAAACATTCCTTCTCAATTGTGGAATAATTTTTCTGGTGCTAGTTTAGTTTTTTAGAAAAATAACACACAGGGTGATCCACACCACTTTTGTCTTCCTGAATCAATACTCCACCAACCCTACATCACTTGCATCAACAGATAATTTAAATGATTGGCTAAAATTTGGTGCAGAAAGAACTGGTGCATTCTTAAGCATGGCCTTTAACTTGTCAAAAGATTCCTGACACTTGTCAGACCAATGAAATTTGGTTTTCTTACTCAATAAACTTGTCAAAGGTTCAGCAATTTTGGAAAAATTGGAACAAAATTTCCGATAATATCCAGCCATACCTAGGAATCGCATCAGTTGCTTTTTACAAATTGGAACTTGAAATTCAGAGATAGCTTTGACCTTAGCTTCTATAGGTTTAACTTGACCTTGTCCCACAATATGTCCTAAAAATGTGACACAAGCATGGCAAAACTCACTTTTACTCAAATTAATTGTCAGATTCGCATCGCTGAGTCGATCAAAGAATTTTCGAATGGTTTCCAAATGATCTTCCCAGGTGTTGTTGTAGATAATGACGTCATCGATATAAGCGTCACAATTATCAAGACCAAATGTTATCATGTTCATCAGACGTTGAAACGTTGCAGGCGAATTTTTCATTCCAAACGGCATGACTTTATATTGATAAAGTCCATCTGGAGTTGCAAATGCTGAAATTTCTTTTGCCCTTTCCGTCAGTGGAATTTGCCAGAATCCTTTTAAAAGGTCAAACTTGGTGACATATTCCGCATTTCCAATTTTATCAATGCAATCGTCCATTCTTGGGATTGGAAATGAATCAGTTTTGGTGACACTGTTGACTTTTCTATAGTCAGTACACATACGGAATGTATTATCTGGCTTGGGAACAAGAATACATGGTGAACTCCAGTTACTTTTACTTGGTTCTATGAAATCATTCTCCAGTAAATACTGAATTTCTTTCTTCAGATAGTTCTGTTTGAGAGGATTCATCCTATAAGGATGCTGTTTCACAGGCGCAGAATCTACAATGTCAACGTCATGATAAATTTTACTTGTTCGTGTTGGAACATCAGGAAACAAGTGCTCATAGTCATGTAATAGCTGTTTTAGTTCATTTCTTTCCTGTTGTTGTAGATGTGAAAGTTTCTGGTCTAGGTTGTTCAATATTTCTGAATTCCGAAGATTGGTTATACCAGAGTCACTATAGTCTGATCGTACTCCATCGTTGATATCTTCACTGTGTGGGACAGGTACAACTAAATTAACTGAGTAATTAGCTGGGCTATCTCTGTCAAAATATTCCTTTAACATATTTATATGACAAAGTTGTTTCTGTTTCCTTCTCCCAGGAGTGTTAATGATATAATTTAAGTCATTTACTTTCTTTTCAACGGTATAAGGACCAAAAAATTTAGCCTGAAGAGGATTCTGAGGTATGGGAAAGAGAGCCAGAACTTTGTCACCAGGTTTAAAACTCCTTTCCTGTGAATTTCTGTCATACCTTAATTTCATTTTTGACTGAGTAGTGTGAAGATTAGTTCTTGCTACTTCACAGGCCTTTGACAACTTGTATTTGAAATCAGAAACATAATCAAGAAGATTAATCTTTGAGTCTTCATTTGAAAGAAGTTTCTCTTTCAATAATTTCAATGGTCCACGGACAGTATGACCAAAAACTAGTTCAAAGGGACTAAAACCCAACGACTCTTGAACTGATTCCCTAACAGCAAACAACAACAAATGAACACCCTCATCCCAATCCTTTTCTGTATCAAAGCAATATGATCGAATCATATTCTTCAAAGTTTGATGAAATCTTTCCAAAGCACCTTGACTTTCAGGGTGATAGGCAGAAGATTTAAACTGTTGGATGCCTAATTCATGCATAACTTGTTGGAAAATTCCAGACATAAAATTTGACCCTTGATCTGACTGGACAGATTTGGGAAGGTCGATAAGTGTAAAAACCTTCACCAAAGCTTTCACAATAGTTTTAGTTTTTATATTTCTCAGAGGAATTGCCTCTGGAAATCTTGTAGATGCACACATGATGGTCAACAAGCATTGGTTGCCTAAATTGGTTTTAGGTAAAGGACCAACACAGTCTATCACTATTCTACTAAATGGTTCATCAAATGCAGGAATAGGTTGCAGATGAGCCTTAGGTATCTTCTGATTGGGTTTTCCTACCATTTGACAAGTGTGACAAGATCTGCAGTATTTAGAAACATCACTTTTGAGTTTCGGCCAATAAAAATGATTCAAGATCTTGTGATAAGTCTTACGGACTCCTAAATGACCAGCCAAAGGAGTTTCATGGGCTAAATTAAGAATTTCCTGTCGATATGACTTAGGAACAACAATTTGATAGCTCACTGACCACTCGTCACCAGCGGGTACATCAGGTGGTCTCCATTTCCTCATAAGGACCCCATTTTTCACAAAGTAACACACTGGAACTTGTGTGGCTTCAGTTTCACTAATAGCCCTCTGAAACAAACAAGATATCTCGGGATCTTGCTCCTGTTCAACGACAAGGGATTGTCGTTTGTCATCCTGATTAGAACAAAGAGAATGAGTTGCCAAAAGAGGATCACTGTGATCAATACCATTTGATTGATCAATACCTGAGGAAAAAGTGACCTCATCAAAAAACTGACCAATACATGTGTCAGCTAAAGGAATAATATCCTGATCAACATCACTCTCAAGAGCTCTTTTTGCCATAACTCTAGTAACTGCACAAGCAGGGTACAAATCAGGGATTTCAGTTTCGACAGGATCAACTTTCTGATCCAAACAAGGCTTGTCAGTTACAAGTGGATTAACCACAACCTTATCTCCAGCTAGGTCATTGCCTAGTAATAAATGAACACCCTCTATGGGTAAAGAAGTCACTGCCCCAACAGTCACAGTTCCAGAAACTAAATCTGATGCCAAATTTACACAATGAAGAGGAACATTTACAAAGCCGCACTCTACTCCCTGAACAAGAACACTTTCACTTGAAGAAGACTCCTCAGACAAAGGCAAAGTACCTGATAATAAAAGACTCTGAGAAACTCCAGTGTCCCTTAATATTTTAATTGGGATAGGTTTGGCAGAATCACCAATAAGTGATATAGAACCTTCTGACATGAATGGTTCATAAGCCTCTAAAATAGAATCAGACTGGGATTTGTTTGACCCAACAAATGTATTGCTTTCAATACAAGACCGTGACCTTGACCTCGTAGAAATAAGAGCATTTGGAAAAGCTCTGTCTTTTCTCTGTTGCTTATTTTTCAACTTGAAGCAATCAGAAATAACGTGCCCTTTCGTTTTACAATAAGTGCACGTAGGAAGAGATAAGGATTTCTGATCAGTCTTATCAGATGTTTGATTTCTAACAGTTGTGCTGTTGTGAAATTTGGAAGTACTCGAATGAGATTGAAATGGTTTTTTACCAGAAAACTGCTGAGAGGACGATTTATTACCAAATGAAATTTTGTGAGTCAAGGAATAATCATCAGCCATACGAGCAGCATTTTCCAAAGTTTCCACATTCTGCTCGTCAAGATAGGTTTTAACATCACTATGGATGCACCTCTTGAACTCTTCAATTAATACGAGCTGTCTGAGGTTATCATAAGCTTGATCAACTTTCTTGGCTGAGCACCACCTATCAAATAGTTGTTCTTTATCCCTTGCAAATTCGACATGAGTTTGTCCAGTTTCTTTTCTACAATTCCTAAACCTTTGTCGATATGCCTCTGGTACCAACTCATAAGCTTTCAAGATGTACTCCTTAACCACATCATAATCAGTGCTTTGTTGTACTGACAGTGAAATGTAGACTTCACGAGCTTTGCCAATTAGTACACTTTGTAATAACAAAGTCCAATGCTCTCTGGGCCATTTCAAGTTTTCAGCTATTTTCTCGAAATGAAGAAAGTATTTATCTACTTCTTTTTCCTGAAAAGGGGGTACTAACCTAATATATCTAGTAACATCAAAACCTGAACTTGTATTTAAAGGAGTGGAGTGTGCTCTGTTTGCCAGTTCTAATTCTCTTAACTTAAATTGCATTTCCCTTTCTTCTCTTTGCATCTGCATCTGCATTTGTATTTGTCTCTCTTCTTTCTCTCTCTCCATCTGCATTTGTCTCTCTTCTTTCAATCTCTCCATCTGCCTCTCTTCTTTCTCTCTCTCCATCTGTATCTGCCTCTCTTCTTTTTCTCTCTCTCTCTCTGAATCTGAAGCTTTGCCAATTCTAAATCCATCTGGTTCTTTAACTCTAATTCCCTTAATTTCCTGTCAGAACCAGATACAGACTTTCTCTTCAAACTTAAAGCACTATTTTCAAAAATTCCCTTTCCTACTAAATACTGAATTAAAATAATCTTTATCTCCTGTTTTGTCAATGATACTTTTGCCTCAGATAGACTGTATTTTCTGGCAAGCTCGAGCAACTCATCCTTTCTCATGCACTCTAACCCCTCCTGGGTAGGTTTTGAAATGAAATTCTGAGCATTAGATGCCATTGTAAATGCTTGTTGGTTTCACACACAAAAATTTCTCTATTTAAAACTCTTTGCCAAAGACAAAAAAAATTCAGAGACAAAATCAATATGAATTTCAAAGATAAATTTAATATCTCTAATATGCTTTAAAGAAATTCAGATCCCGGAACGACGAGTCCCCAATTTCTGTTACGACTCTATGGTCTAAGAAAAATGTAACAGAAAGAAAGTGAAACCAACAAATCAAGTAAAAAATCAACAAGCAATTTATTACTAGATAATTAAAATGAAAAATCAAAAAAAGTCACTTACAGTAATGTGTTTTGAAATCCTAATAATCCAATAAGAATGATTGTTCTAATCACAAGTCCTAAATATAGAATGTTCCGAATTCACGGCTGTGTCCTTGAATGTTATGATGTGCTACTGGTCTCCAAAGTCCTGATGTACTAGTAATCTTGATTTGCTGATGTCAAAATGAAGTATTCCAAAATCTCGGAATAAGTTCACATAAATTCCAAAATCATCAATTAAAAATCCAAAATCCAAAAGTTTATGAGCACTGTTATAATCCAATGAATATTTAAAATAATTCCTCTCTTAGAATTTGGAATGAATTTTCACAACTGTAATAGCTCTTTACAAGACTGATGGTAATGTCAAAACTGAATAAATGTCCACCAAACATGGCATATATAAAGATTTGTCACATGACAGAATGTTCTAGAACATGTGTCATCTTAATGGAATTTTACTTGTAAACAAAAATTCAACCTTGACCTTCAAATTGAGAAAACATATTGATCAAAACAACCTAATTCAAGGACACTAGTTAAACATGTTTTTCCTGATAACATTAAGATTTAAGCAAATATTAAAGTGAAGAAACATTTATAATTTCCTAAAATATTTATAATATTATATAAACATCATACATAACAATACATAGTTGCTTTCATTCAAATTTTCAAAAGTCTTAAAACCCCAGGGTAAAACAAATTGTATTTATCATAAGGCCACGTGCTTCCAAGTGATTTAAACTCTAAAAAAAGAAAGATATAAAACAGGTCATTGTTGAAAGCTTCCATGGAAACGTAGAGTGACTCAGTGAAATTAATAACTGCTGGGGAAGCCTTTATCTAAATGTATTCTAGGAAAATGTAATGTCCGGTGTCAAAAGTTGTTCATTGAATTCTTTACAAATTTAAATATAAATACTTCCATGCATGTTCAGTGTAAATATAAAGAAAACTTAATGGCTCACTTACATTATTTTGAGATATATCAAACAAATTTACCTGTGCCCTCCTCCCCCCTCCATTATTTATAATGAAGAGTTTCTCATCATAACATTCATTTTCAAATTATGTAACTAAAACTCATCAAATAGTGCAAAATGTTTATAGACAACTAGATCTAAAACACACTGGAAAATACGCTTCAATTATTCCATAAAATTGCAAGTTAAAAGTAACTTATATCAGACTCATATTTTTTAATACATGTTAAAAAATAATTGATTTTTATGCCCCGCCGCCAATGTGGATGTGACATATATTTTTAACATTATCCGTCTGTACGTCCATCCGTACGTCACAGCTTGGTTAAGTTTTGCGTTTAGGTTTATCAGGTATTATGGTAAAACATTAAGGGTGGCGGGCATTCGTGTTCTGTGAACACAGTTATGTTTTTTGTTGATGTTGTTGTTCTTGTCCGTCTGTCCATAGACAAGTTGGTTTCCTTAACATAACTTTAGTTTGCTGTGGTCTCTTTTTCTCAAACCTCATACGTGCCTTACTCATGGGTAGAAGCAGAAGCCTATCGACTCTGGTGCTGCTAGGTCAAAGGCCAAGGTTACTGGAACTGAAAATGTGATTTTTCTTTGTGCATAAGAAGTCAAGTTTCCTTGACCTAATTTTAATCAAACTTCGCAGGTAGACTACACTGGAGCAGGGGTCTCACTATTGATTCTGAGACCGAGAGGTAATGTTTTTTTTAAATTTCCGCTTGATAAGTCGAGTTTCCTCCAAAAGTCAACATTTGGGAAGAGGTACCTCCCTATTGATTCTCTGCCCGAGAAGCCAAAGGTCAAGATCACTGGAGCTAACATTTTTATTTTGGGTTCACGCGATAAGTCCACTTTTGTGAAGTTTCCCGCACCACATTTTTATCAACTTCAGAGTTGCATTTCACTTTGGGAAGAGCAGCTCCCGAATGTGTCTGCGATCGATAGATAAAACATTAAGGTCACTGGACGTGAAATCGCACAGTTATGTTAGTTTTTCAAGTCTGTAATAGGTAAAGTCGGATCAGGAATTGTTCTGATGGATATGTAAGAAGAAAAAAAAAAAAAAGAAGACAGAAACAGATATTCCAAAAGTGAACAATATGTAAGATAGCAAGGTTTATTTGTGACAATGGGAAAAAAACACAGAACAATATACATTAAACATGACCTATATTCATATCGTTTATTTGTTAAAATCTAATTGCAGGAATACATTTTTATTTAAAAACGTTAAGAAGAGCTCACACACACACACACACACACACACACACACACACACACACATATATATATATATATATATATATATATATATATATATATATATATATAAATATATATATATATATATATATATATATTATTATTTATCGTTTACAAAAAGGCGTGCATTTGATCATACTTGCAGAAAGTTGCAAGATAATGAAGAATGGTATAATCAGTTAAAGGAAGCAGAGATAAGCCGCCCGCCCGCCAGCTTCAAACATCATCGAATTATTTGCTTTATCAGCATTGTTCATGGGTTTCACTTTAAAACTAAATGTTACAAATGTTTGATACAGCACCCTTTTCTTTCTTTTTTTTAACAGAAAAACGATTATTTTTTTTCTTGTATTTTGGAAATAGAAAAATGAGTATTTTATTTTCTTTCTATTTTTGAAATAGAAAAATGAGTATTTTATTTTATTTCTATTTTTGAAATAGAAAAATGAGTATTTTATTTTCTTTCTATTTTTGAAATAGAAAAAATGAGCATTTGATTTCTTTCTTTTTTTGAAATAGAAAATTGAGTATTTTATTTCTTTCTATTTTTGAAATAGAAAAATGAGTATTTTATTTGTCCTAATTTTAATAGCTTTAAGAATATTTATTTCTACCTCCCTTTTCTTGATAAGTTGACAGTTCTTTTAATTTTTTAAAAAATTTTTGGTTGGGCTAAGCACCCTTTAAAGTTTTATTTTTTGGGCCTAAAAAGCATTTTTGGGCTCTAATTATTTTCATTGATATATTTTGTTGGTGTGCATCAGAGATGTACAATAATATTTTGATCGGTTTGAACTAAGCCCACTTTAAAGAATTTTGCCTAAAAGGCATTTCTCCATCCACATGATTGTAATAATTCAATAAAAACAAATGTTTTTTCATCTTTTTTGGCCTCACTTTAATTACATGTGTTAGTATCCACCTTAATTTTGACTGGGCTTGTCGGACGCAAATGCTACACTCAGTATGAATCAATAGTATGTATGTGCAAATACATTTGGAGGTAAATGCAAATCATGAATTTAAAATAATAAAGCAAACAACATTTCATCTAAAAGGAAGAATAATTAAAGTCATATGTCACCCACTGGAATAAAATAAATTTCCTCTCGCTATGCAACTTTCTTCATTTGTCGGGAATTAATTAGTGAATAAAAAGGAATGAGTACATAAATAAACGAAATCATTAATGTGATGAATTATTTAACATGCAAAATACCTACCTCTCTCAGTCACTATCGTCAACGCTGGTACAAAAGTACTATCGGTAGTTGACCACTTCCTAATTTCCCATTCAAATTTAGCTCCATGCACTGCTAAGTTATTCATTGTATCCTTTCCTGTAACCCCCATCTCCAAACTAAGGCCAGCGTTCATTAACTTGCTGTTGCAATTGTAGATGCATCTGCCGGGTAAAAAAAAAAAGATGGTGAAACATAACCTTGAGTTAGAACTACGGTAATTTTTTTATTTCTTTCATTCTCTCTCATACATTTTTTATTTCTTTCTTTGTTTCATTCCTTGCTGTTTTTCCTTTATCATTGCTTGATCGAATCTATCTATTATACACCCTGTTTTGTGACCATTGTCCAAAGATACATAACCTATATATCTTTGATTTTAAGAGTATTCATTTTACTTATATCTTAAATTATCATTTTTGTTCTTGTAAAAGTTGTCACTATAATGAGAGATTGAGCCAGTCATGTTTGTGTATATTTTCTTATATCCCGTAAATACGAGAATATTGAAAATAAAAATTGAATTTAAAAAAAATTACTAGACCAGCATGGCGTAGGGAGTTTTGGAAATCAAAGTTAAAAATTACTAGGCCAATAATACTTCTGTGCATCGCCATCTCGCTTATGGAAACGAGAACATTAAAAATAAAAATAAATATATTATTGGACCAGCAAGACCCAGAGATATTATTTTGCAAATCAAACAAATTCTGGACCAGTTAGATTATGAATATAATTATCAAATACTGTGAATTATTTATTTTTTGTGGAGTACCAATTATCGTAGATTTCGTGGTTGCTTCAAATAATGAATTTATAAACTCTACGAACAATTATCTTTCCGTGAAAACAATAGGATCCCTTCCAAAATCCAAGAATGTTGGTACCATCGAAAATGTTATTTTTCACAAAAACCACGAAAAGTGATAACCACAAATATGAATGAATTTACACTACTAATTCAACATATTTACAAATCATTTATAATGGCACAAAGCTACATTGTATTTAATTCAACAGTTTTTAGAGCGGAGATATAAATATTATATGAATTTAATATCAAAATAGCAATGTCGGTATGAAGAGAAAGTACTGATTTGTTTACAGGTTGGACGGGATAGAAGTGTGGTCAAAACTAGTTGTGTTGAGAATAACATTCAAGAGACTAAATGTGTTAATTTGTTGATGTAAAATATAAAAAAGATATTCTAAAAAGTTTCAGAAAGGATGCAGATTTATAGATTATTTCAAACTATGATAACATCGAGGTAAGTAGTATCATCCCTGATATATAGCGAGATGGTTAAAATAGTGATGATGTAGATAAATACACGAATTGGTATTCGGCTACATTTATGGAAGAACTTTAATATCTCAACAAATTTACAAGAACAACCTACAACAACTAACAAATATATAATTGTTTGGAGTAAATAGTTTGATTTAAAACAACACATAGTGACTCAGTATATACAGTAGTTGTTTTAGAATAAGTAATATGAATGACCAAATTTGACAAAATCTGAAATCATTCATACGTTTGAAAGAATTGAAGCAACGCTGCAAATTGCTGCAAAAAAGTTCCTTTTGTAGACGGACCTATTCCTGGCTTATTGATATCACCTAAATACAATTCATCAAGCAGACAATATTCTCTGGCTCTTTTCCTTTTGTTTTAAATGGCTGAAAAAGAACAGTTTTTAAGACACCTTTACTACGATCCTTAAAGCGCATTTTCTTCCACAAATATCAATCAGTTGTGGGAACAAATTCAACGCAAAAAAAAAAACACACAAAGAAACAAAAAAAAAAACAAAAAAAAAAAAAAACATAATAATAATAATAATAAATATGTTTAAAAAATGAATTCAAAAAAATGATCAACTGAACAATCTATCTACTTATTACACAAACAAGAGAGAAAAGATGTTCAGTGGCAGACGAACGTTGTTGACATGCAAACGTATGAAAAACGAAACAATGAATATAAACACATTTATCACAATAAACATGGGTTTAAAAGTAAACCAAATGGGAGATGGCATACACAATGCTTTCAGAGAAATCGTCAAAGGGCGAAAACCTGAAAATACACAATTTGATGAAGAAAAATACTTGTACAACAGGAACATAAAGTATTTGCTGGAAAAGTTAACCATTGAATACTATCCAACTTACTCAGACAAAAACATATATGTAGTGGAAATATTTAACTGATTCTAAGACACACCTCTCCCCTGGACTTGATGTACCAAAACTATACATTAAGGAACATGAAAACTATGAGTTTTTGAAAGACAACGAATTTCTACAATGTCAAAGATGTGAAAAAAGAAAACAGGGCATTAGAGCACGAATGAGTTTAAAACACCCATGGCACGTGAATTTGTTTACAGTATTTGAGGGAAGAAAGAAAGTACATTTCAAAGCATCACAGGTAAACAACAAAATGGTACACAGGTAAAATCTGATAAAGGACTACAATATAGACATTGTCCTGGCAGTCTAATGCGTGATATCACAGAAGAAATGAAGAGAGATAAAGCTAAAAAATATGAAGATGATTCCAGTTGTATCTATAAAAAAAAGCTAGAAAACATATACAATGAAAAAGACTACAAGTTCGTATGAAAGATTTTGAACAAGATAAAATATAATGAAAATATTAATATCAGTGCAATCATAATGACATTTAAACTTTCAAATTTCATTCAAGGAAGGTATTGCAATCGTGGCAACAGCACGTGCGCTTTGCGCAATTATACAATTGATTATGCTTGTATCCTGGAAAAATCTTTACCATGTACAATTTCACTACATCTATGAAAGCTTCAATCAGAATGAATACCACAAAATTAACCGAAATCAGCTGAAATGGGAGGAACTTTTACACCACATGTAAAATCCAGTACACCTTTCACGCTGTTTACTATAGAAATATAGTAAATACCATTATTTTACAACTTTCCGTTGAGGTCTAGTAGTAATTGAAATTAAGCTACCCAAATAAATGGTACAATAAAATATTCGATTGTGCTTTCACAAATGGAAAGTACGTTGTGCATGAAGTCTCATCGTGCCGATGCAACGTGCATCATAGGTGCAATCAGCTGCAAAGTGCTACAAATGCAACAGAGAAAAACTGATCGAGAAATTGTAAAAGGAAATACAAAGTTCCAGAAATGTAAGGACTGTGAAATCAACGAGAATAAAATGATATTAAAGTAGAGAACTGAAAAATGTGGGGAACAAAATTAAAGAAATAAGTATATGTGAATGTAGAAAAACACTAAAAAAAGGGATCAATGTATTGGCACAAGAAAAGCGAATTTCACATTAATATTTTTAACCTAAATAATGGACTTAACTTGGTTTACTCATAGAAGCCGACACTAAACTACTTTTGTAGACCCCAGAGAAAGAGCAACAACATTGTAGGACTCTAGTTCTCAGGTAATAGATTATAATCTAACCGTGCTCCACGCAATAGTCTCCGGATGAGAGGTCTTTCGAGATCGGCATGTACCAGAATTAGTCAAACTAGTATACAAATTTCATATTTATTTCCAGATGCGAAAGATGTTGTCTGAATGTAAAATACCTGCAGCTGATTTTGATGCATTTAAATAAAAAAATAATATCTTAGACATGAAATAATTTAATTTAATCGATAAGAACTTTAAAATTCCACCACAGCATAACTCGAGATACATCATGTGAAAAAAAAAGAATAATAACAGCAACAACAACAAATTAAAAAAAAAACAACAAAACAAAAACAAGAACAAATACATGATATGTAATCGACCTGACAAACATAAAAATGTACACAAATTTTTCAGGGGAACCTACACTTACTGCTGCTTACAAACGTAAAATACAACAAGGTCGAAAGTACTCTTGAATACTGGTGAAAATTTTTAACAAAAGGAAACAAATAATGTGACGGCGGAGTTCAGAAGACTCAAGGCAAAAATCTTCAAGAGCTACGATGCTGATATTAAGAATCTTTTGGACAATCTTCAACATTAAAAAATAAAAACGCATTACTCCCAGATAATTGGGATTTTTGGAGATGAACTGATTGAGTTAAAATTCCGATCTATGCGAAATATTCTTCCGACGATGTCTCATTTGAGCGTCAACACAGGTTTTTGTTATGGCCCGGCGACAAACACGGAGAACAGGCCAGAGACCCATAGTTGCGTGTTTTTCGTTTTTCACAAAAGAGATGATCCGTGCTGCTGGTTTCGAGCTTTGCTGGAAAACCGTTTTTTATCAGTGAACACCATCTTTCTGAGGTGGTAGAAATGCACCGGAAACTAATTCCATTTTATCGCGAGGTTCGAAAGAATAAGATAAAGGTTATATTTATCAGTCATCAACTTTCAATTAGAGGAGACAAACAAATACCAATTCAACAGGACCTTAACAAAGCCAACAAATCATAAACATTAAAGCCCAGAAACAAATAGACGCTGTAGTATCGAATATATTGTGAAGTCACTGGGACTTTTCCGCGTCCTCTATTTTCACATTTTCTAACTGTTCTAGCAATCTCTGTTCACCACAGAAGTGCTCTGAAACAATTTTTATTTCAAAACTTTCAAAATGTCTATTGAAAGTTTGAACATTTCTTGATTATTTAATCTACAGTCATAGAGAGAGCGCAGAACTAAAATAAAAGAAAGAAACTTCTCATAACTTCGAAATTTCCTGTATACAGTTACCTAAAACATTATGTTCATGTTGCAGAGAATACTTTTAATGGATTCATATATGTAAATGATACTACAACCGATATTGATATAAAGAGAAATGATATATTATTACCTAGTATTGAAATCATCTTGTTAGTAATATTAAATCCTGAAAAATAAAATCCTTTTGATGACAGTTTGAACAGTTTGTTACATAAAAATTCTGACTATGTTATGACGAAATTTAATGATGGACAAAACATTGTGACTAAACAACTTAATCAGAGCGATGTTAGAAAAATACAAGTGTGAAAAATCACACACTGATAACAGTTCATCTGCAAATACAGACAGAATATCAAACATAGTTCAGAAGAACCCTCATTAAGATATTCAGTTGATTATACAAATGGCGCCGTTATTTCCGAGAGTTCTGGAGATGCCTGCAATCCCAACATTTATGTTAATATAATAAGGTTTAAAAAAAAAAAAAAAAAAAAAAGAGAAAATTCGTTCGCTAAAAGGTAGGGGGTTGAAATACATAATCACATTCCCTGAGTTTATTGATTTTCTCCAAACGTTTGACATATTGTGTTTTACGAAAATTAAACCAGATGAGTTGGATGTTGTTAATATCCAAACTTACTCAGAGAATCCAGTTTTTAAATTTAGACAATCCAGTTATAAAGATTTGGTGGAATCGGGGTGTATTTTTCAGAGAGAGTGAGTGTTAGACGCTAAGTTCAGAAATTAAGAATGATGTCCAATAGTTACATAAGAATTTAGTAATACACAGAAAGATGTAATTGTGTGGGGTTTTTTTTGTTTTTTTTTTATATTCCATCGGAAGGATCAAAATACCTGAAGGAAGAGATACTATCTTAGTTTTATAGGAACGTATCTCAGTTGTCTTTATTGATTATGATGATGTATACGTGACTGAAGATTGTATTGCTAAATCTTTTTTTCCACTTGTTGTTTTTCATGTTATTGGTATTTTACACTTGATTACTTTGGTTTTGATGCTGACAACTTTTCGACAATTTTTTTATACTGGACAAGAGCTAAGAAAGCTCAGTATTTCTGCAAATAGATTTTCTCAGGATTTTGGGAGAACAAATACTAAAAGGACCAGAATAACTAACTTATGCAAGCGTAATAATATAATTATCATCACCGGACGAATGGGTAAAGATAAAGGAATTGGAAAGTGTACTTCGAATGGTATTTCTCTAATTAACTTTACGATGTCATACTTGTCTGGTTTAAAGATAATGAAGGATTTTGAAGTTCTTGAATTCGTTCCACTTTTTCCCATTCTTTATTGTGCAGTGGCATTTGAATGAGCATCTCATACAAATACGCATAGTATTTATGATATTGACGACCAAAGATTGTAAGTAATGATATTAGAGTCGAAATCTCCAAAAAGTATGCGCGATTGATAAAGGGATACATTTGTAAATTATATTAATACCGATGTTATTGAAACACATACTTTATACAAAGCGATAACGATGTGAAACAAGAAAAGAAAAAAAAAGAACTTGACTGTTGTCATATAAGGCCATTGGCCCAAATACAAAATTATCCATTGTTGTTGTTGTTGTTATGGGTTTAACGTCATTTTTCAGTACATGATAGGCTATACATGGCGGCCAGTATATCTGGTGGAGGAACAACCCGGGCAACGCCTAGTAAGAACCACCGACCCACGGGTATTTACTAGCACTCTTTCTCACATACCAACGTTTGCCGAGCCCGATACTTGAACATACGCTGACAGAGGTGAGATGTCAGTGATCGTAAAGGCGAGCGACTTAGACCACTCGACAACCCGGGGCCCCAAATATACAATGAATACTATATATATATACTATTGGGGTAGAGTTCCCTCTAAATCTACAGAATTGTAGTGTTATGTATGATGTTTATATAATATTATAAATATTTTAGGAAATTATAAATGTTTCTTCACTTTAATATTTGCTTAAATCTTAATGTTATCAGGAAAAACATGTTTAACTAGTGTCCTTGAATTAGGTTGTTTTGATCAATATGTTTTCTCAATTTGAAGGTCAAGGTTGATTTTTGTTTACAAGTAAAAATTCCATTAAGATGACTCATGTTCTAGAACATTCTGTCATGTGACCAATCTTTATATATACCATGTTTGGTGGACATTTTTTCAGTTTTGACATTACCATCAGTCTTGTAAAGAGCTATTGCAGTTGTGAAAATTCATTCCAAATTCTAAGAGAGGAATTATTTTAAATATTCATTGGATTATAGGATTTCAAAACACATTACTGTAAGTGACTTTTTGATTTTTTCATTTTAATTATCTAGTAATAAATTGCTTGTTGATTTTTTACTTGATGTGTAAGTTTCACTTTCTTTCTGTTACATTTTTCTTAGACCATAGAGTCGTAACAGAAATTGGGGGCTCGTCGTTCCGGGATCTGAATTTCTTTAAAGCATATTAGAGATATTAAATTTATCTTTGAAATTCATATTGATTTTGTCTCGGAATTTTTTTTTTGTCTTTGGCAAAGATTTTATATAGAGAAATTTTTTTGTGTGAAACCAACAAGCATTTACTATGGCATCTAATGTTCAGAATTTCATTTCAAAACCTACCCAGGAGGGGTTAGAGTGCATGAGAAAGGATGAGTTGCTCGAGCTTGCCAGAAAATACAGTCTATCTGAGGCAAAAGTATCATTGACAAAACAGGAGATAAAGATTATTTTGATTCAGTATTTAGTAGGAAAGGGAATTTTTGAAAATAGTGCTTTAAGTTTGAAGAGAAAGCCTGTATCTGGTTCTGACAGGAAATTAAAGGAATTAGAGTTAAAGAACCAGATGGATTTAGAATTGGCAAAGCTTCAGATTCAGAGAGAGAGAGAGAAAAAGGAGAGAGGCAGATGGAGAGAGAGAAAGAAGAGAGGCAAATACAGATGGAGAGAGAGAAGGAAGAGAGGCAGATACAAATGCAGAAAGAAGAGAGACAAATACAAATGCAGATGCAAAGAGAAGAAAGGGAAATGCAATTTAAGTTAAGCGAATTAGAACTGGCAAACAGAGCACACTCCACTCCTTCAAAAGCAAGTTCAGGTTTTGATGTTACTAGATATATTAGGTTAGTACCCCCTTTTCAGGAAAAAGAAGTAGATAAATACTTTCTTCATTTCGAGAAAATAGCTGAAAACTTGAAATGGCCCAGAGAGCATTGGACTTTGTTATTACAAAGTGTACTTATTGGCAAAGCTCGTGAAGTCTACACTTCACTGTCAGTACAACAAAGCACCAATTATGATGTGGTTAAGGAGTACATCTTGAAAGCTTATGAGTTGGTACCAGAGGCATATCGACAAAGGTTTAGGAATTGTAGAAAAGAAACTGGACAAACTCATGTCGAATTTGCAAGGGATAAAGAACAACTATTTGATAGGTGGTGCTCAGCCAAGAAAGTTGATCAAGGTTATGATAACCTCCGACAGCTCGTATTAATTGAAGAGTTCAAGAGGTGCATCCATAGTGATGTTAAAACCTATCTTGACGAGCAGAATGTGGAAACTTTGGAAAATGCTGCTCGTATGGCTGATGATTATTCCTTGACTCACAAAATTTCATTTGGCAATAAGTTTTCTGGTAAAAAACCATTTCAATCTCATTCGAGTACTTCCAAATTTCACAACAGCACAACTGTTAGGAATCAAACATCTGATAAGACTGATCAGAAATCCTTATCTCTTCCTACGTGCACTTATTGTAAAACGAAAGGGCACGTTATTTCTGATTGCTTCAAGTTGAAAAATAAGCAACAGAGAAAAGACAGAGCTTTTCCAAATGCTCTTATTTCTACGAGGTCAAGGTCACGGTCTTATATTGAAAGCAATACATTTGTTGGGTCAAACAAACCCCAGTCTGATTCTATTTTAGAGGCTTATGAACCATTCATGTCAGAAGGTTCTATATCACTTATTGGTGATTCTGCCAAACCTATCCCAATTAAAATATTAAGGGACACTGGAGCTTCTCAGAGTCTTTTATTATCAGGTACTTTGCCTTTGTCTGAGGAGTCTTCTTCAAGTGAAAGTGTTCTTGTTCAGGGAGTAGAGTGCGGCTTTGTAAATGTTCCTCTTCATTGTGTAAATTTGGCATCAGACTTAGTTTCTGGAACTGTGACTGTTGGGGCAGTGACTTCTTTACCCATAGAGGGTGTTCATTTATTACTAGGCAATGACCTAGCTGGAGATAAGGTTGTGGTTAATCCACTTGTAACTGACAAGCCTTGTTTGGATCAGAAAGTTGATCCTGTCGAAACTGAAATCTCTGATTTGTACCCTGCTTGTGCAGTTACTAGAGCTATGACAAAAAGAGCTCTTGAGAGTGATGTTGATCATGATATTATTCCTTTAGCTGACACATGTATTGGTCAGTTTTTTGATGAGGTCACTTTTTCCTCAGGTATTGATCAATCAAATGGTATTGATCACAGTGATCCTCTTTTGGCAACTCATTCTCTTTGTCCTAATCAGGATGACAAACGACAATCCCTTGTCGTTGAACAGGAGCAAGATCCCGAGATATCTTGTTTGTTTCAGAGGGCTATTAGTGAAACTGAAGCCACACAAGTTCCAGTGTGTTACTTTGTGAAAAATGGGGTCCTTATGAGGAAATGGAGACCACCTGATGTACCCGCTGGTGACGAGTGGTCAGTGAGCTATCAAATTGTTGTTCCTAAGTCATATCGACAGGAAATTCTTAATTTAGCCCATGAAACTCCTTTGGCTGGTCATTAGGAGTCCGTAAGACTTATCACAAGATCTTGAATCATTTTTATTGGCCGAAACTCAAAAGTGATGTTTCTAAATACTGCAGATCTTGTCACACTTGTCAAATGGTAGGAAAACCCAATCAGAAGATACCTAAGGCTCATCTGCAACCTATTCCTGCATTTGATGAACCATTTAGTAGAATAATTGTAGACTGTGTTGGTCCTTTACCTAAAACCAAGTCAGGCAACCAATACTTGTTGACCATCATGTGTGCATCTACAAGATTTCCAGAGGCAATTCCTCTGAGAAATATAAAAACTAAAACTATTGTGAAAGCTTTGGTGAAGTTTTTTACACTTGTTGGCCTTCCCAAATCTGTCCAGTCAGATCAAGGGTCAAATTTTATGTCTGGAATTTTCCAACAAGTTATGCATGAATTAGGCATCCAACAGTTTAAATCTTCTGCCTATCACCCTGAAAGTCAAGGTGCTTTGGAAAGATTTCATCAAACTTTGAAGAATATGATTCGATCATATTGCTTTGATACAGAAAAGGATTGGGATGAGGGTGTTCATTTGTTGTTGTTTGCTGTTAGGGAATCAGTTCAAAGAGTCGTTGGGTTTTAGTCCCTTTGAACTAGTTTTTTGGGTCATACTGTCCGTGGACCATTGAAATTATTGAAAGAGAAACTTCTTTCAAATGAAGATTCAAAGATTAATCTTCTTGATTATGTTTCTGATTTCAAATACAAGTTGTCAAAGGCCTGTGAAGTAGCAAGAACTAATCTTCACAATACCCAGTCAAAAATGAAATTAAGGTATGACAGAAATTCACAGGAAAGGAGTTTTAAACTTGGTGACAAAGTTCTGGCTCTCTTTCCCATACCTCAGAATCCTCTTCAGGCTAAATTTTTTGGTCCTTATACCGTTGAAAAGAAAGTAAATGACTTAAATTATATCATTAACACTCCTGGGAGAAGGAAACAGGAAACAACTTTGTCATTATAAATATGTTAAAGGAAATATTTTGACAGAGATAGGCCCAGCTATTATTCTGTTAATTTAGTTGTACCTGTCCCACACAGTGAAGATATCAACGATGGAGTACGATCAGACTATAGTGGACTCTGGTATAAACAATCTTCGGAATTCAGAAATATTGAACAACCTAGACCAGAAACTTTCACATCTACAACAACAGGAAAGAAATGAACTAAAACAGCTATTACATTACTATGAGCACTTGTTTCCTGATGTTCCAACACGAACAAGTAAAATTTATCATGACGTTGACATTGTAGATTCTGCGCCTGTGAAACAGCAGTCCTTATAGGATGAATCCTCTCAAACAGGAACTATCTGAAGAAAGAAATTCAGTATTTACTGGAGAATGATTTCATAGAACCAAGTAAAAGTAACTGGAGTTCACCATGTATTCTTGTTCCCAAGCCAGATAATACATTCCGTATGTGTACTGACTATAGAAAAGTCAACAGTGTCACCAAAACTGATTCATTTCCAATCCCAAGAATGGACGATTGCATTGATAAAATTGGAAATGCTAATTATGTCACCAAGTTTGACCTTTTAAAAGGATTCTGGCAAATTCCACTGACGGAAAGGGCAAAAGAAATTTCAGCATTTGCAACTCCAGATGGACTTTATCAATATAAAGTCATGCCGTTTGGAATGAAAAATTCCCCTGCAACGTTTCAACGTCTGATGAACATGATAACATTTGGTCTTGATAATTGTGACGCTTATATCGATAACGTCATTATCTACAACAACACCTGGGAAGATCATTTGGAAACCATTCGAAAATTCTTCGATCGACTCAGTGATGCGAATCTGACAATTAATTTGAGCAAAAGTGAGTTTTGCCATGTTTGTGTCACATTTTTAGGACATATTGTTGGACAAGGTCAAGTTAAACCTATAGAAGCTAAGGTCAAAGCTATCTCTGAATTTCAGTTCCAATTTGTAAAAAGCAACTGATGCGATTTCTAGGTATGGCTGGATATTATCGGAAATTTTGTTCCAATTTTTCCAAAATTGCTGAACCCTTGACAAGTTTATTGAGTAAGAAAACCAAATTTCATTGGTCTGACAAGTGTCAGGAATCTTTTGACAAGTTAAAGGCCATGCTTAAGAATGCACCAGTTCTTTTCTGCACCAAATTTTAGCCAATCATTTAAATTATCTGTTGATGCAAGTGATGTAGGGGTTGGTGGAGTATTGATTCAGGAAGACAAAAGTGGTGTGGATCACCCTGTGTGTTATTTTTCTAAAAAACTAAACAAGCACCAGAAAAATTATTCCACAATTGAGAAGGAATGTTTGGCTTTGATATTGGCTTTACAGCATTTTGAAGTCTATGCTACCTCAGCTCTTTCTCCAATTATTGTGTACAGTGATCACAATCCCCTTACTTTCATCAACAAAATGAAAGATAAAAATCGGAGATTGTTGAGATGGAGTTTGATATTGCAAGAATATAACATTGACATCAAACACATCAGGGAAAAGACAATGTGATTGCAGATGTACTCTCACGTGCCTAGAAATGTAATATTGCTTGATGTAATTAAGTCCAGTATCATAAAACATGTTCTTATGTAATTTTGGTTATTATAGTATTAGATATATATTCAAAAGAAAGCTTTATTATATAAATCTTTCTTTTTCTTTATGAGGGGAGGTGTTATGTATAATGTTTATATAATATTATAAATATTTTAGGAAATTATAAATGTTTCTTCACTTTAATATTTGCTTAAATCTTAATGTTATCAGAAAAATATGTTTAACTTGTGTCCTTGAATTAGGTTGTTTTGATCAATATGTTTTCTCAATTTGAAGGTCAAGGTTGATTTTTGTTTACAAGTAAAAATTCCCATTAAGATGACTCATGTTCTAGAACATTCTGTCATGTGACCAATCTTTATATATACCATGTTTGGTGGACATTTTTTCAGTTTTGACATTACCATCAGTCTTGTAAAGTAGCTATTTGCAGTTGTGAAAATTCATTCCAAATGTCTAAGAGAGGAATTATTTTAATATTCATTGGATTATAACAGTGCTCATAAACTTTTTGGATTTTGGATTTTTAATTGATGATTTTGGAATTTAACTGAACTTATTCAGAGATTTTGGAATACTTCATTTTGACATCAGCACATCAAAGATTTCTAGTACATCAGGGACTTTGGGAGACCATTAGCACATCATAACATTCAAGGACACAGGCCGTGAATTCGGAACAATTCTATATTTAGGACTTGTGATTAGAACAATTATTCTTATTGGATTATTAGGATTTCAAAACACATTACTGTAAGTGACTTTTTGATTTTTTCATTTTAATATCTAGTAATAAATTGCTTGTTGATTTTTTACTTGATTGTGTTGGTTTCACTTTCTTTCTGTTACATTTTTCTTAGACCATAGAGTCGTAACAGTAGTAAGTCATATAATCACATACATATAACAGAATATGTATAAATTCCAGAATTTGCAAAGTACTTTTCCTTACCTTAAAAGCAAACTATTTAAACTGTTCTGTTTTCTAATCACCTCTTTCAGATTTATTACAAAGTTAATTTCAAAATATTTCGTAAGATGGGTATCGTAATAGTACTTTGGAAGAAAAACTTCTATCGTAATTCTGAGTATTTGTGGCATTTTTTAATAAAAGTGGAATTCGTATTCAAATTCCCCACCTTCACATAAACTATATAATCTACGTGCCCTATCGACATTTTTGTATGCGTCTAACCGTATTTGTATGAAGTTCTCCTACTCTAACGAGATAGTACACACCTCTTATTTCGTTAATTCCTAATCTTTAAATGGTCTGATCTATTTACTTCTTATGACACTTTTGCAAGTTACAATCCATAACCCGTTGTCTAAAATGCTCAATAAAACAAAGCAACAATTTCAATATCCTGTGATATTTAGACAAAACCAAACCCATATTTACAGAGTAGGTGTCTGATATAAGTTGCCCAAGTGATTCTCTCTCACTATCATCAAGTCCCTTTAACATTAGGTAACATTTCCTGGGATATCTATAGCTAGGCGTATGCAGTAATTTACATCAATATTTTATATCATCAAATATATACATTATGAATACATTAACATTCACCAGGAGCTCCCATGTTTGAAGGCTGTCTTCCAACTTTTGATGAATTTCTCTACATAGTATCTATTCTTGTATCCCCAAATTTCAGAGAAATAGAGGTGAATGGATTTGATACGAAGATATCAAATAATTTTAGACACAATGCTCGGAAATGGGAGATCCCAGTTTTCTTAATAATTTCTTAGACTTAGATAAAGGCTTTATAAAGCTTCTATATATAAAAATAAATTTTCAGTTGCTTTTTTTCCATCGACAAGAAAAACATTACTCCCAGATAATTGTAATAAGTTAAAATTTTGATATTCTCATTACGATAAAGTCCTCTCTCACACTTCTTTAATCCACCACAGGTTCTATAAAAAAAACCGATATTTATCTTATTCATGTTAACAATAAAACCCCATTTTTATCTTATTCGTGTTAACAGTTAGAGTCCATTTTTATCTAATTCATGTTAACAGTAAGACCACCCATTTTTATCTGATTCATGTTAACAGTTAGAGCCCATTATTATCTTATTCATGTTAACAGTAAGAGCTCATTTTTATCTTATTCATGTTAACAGTAATAGCTCATTTTTATCTTATTCATGTTAACAGTAACAGCCCATTTTGATCTTATTTGTTTTAACAGTAAGAGCCCTTTTTACACAAAAGAGCTCAAGTGTGTCTATCTTTCTTCAATATTTAAGAACAAATAAAAGAGAGAAGACATTATCGATGCCAGTAGAAACTACAGACGGACAACGAATAAATATGTGAATAAATATAAAAGGTTTCAGAGAAAAATGAGTGTAAATAATCCTAGACAATGTTGGATTTTTTTATCAATAGACTCACTTAAAAACAATAGCTTAAAATCTGTGTCATTGGAAACAGTTCATGACCTTTTTTGGGAAATGGATACAAATTTGATAATCATGGTGATATATGATCTTTTTCTGAAAATTAAACAAATTTTTGACCATGCCATATTAAACAGCATCATCACAGGTGAATAAATATCAAAAGATTCTACAAGTATGCATCATAATAAAGCACACATTGAGAGTTCAATAAGAAATGAATATATTAAAGATATTAAGAATGTACTGCTTGCAGTATATATATATATATATATATATATAGATATATATAATATATATATATATATATATTATATATATATATATATATATATATTAGTGTTTTATTCTGTTCTTGATTATGGCAGAAGCCCAGAGTCATGGCTTGATGGTATTATACCAGTCTACATACAAGGGAAAGGATGATAGGTATGATCCATATAACTACCGACCGATAACTTGAGTTGTCGCGGAAAATTATTAACTTCAGTAATAAATGATACGTTGAATATGCTTTTAAAGAGTAGTAATATTCGGATATTCGGAAAGAAAAAGCAGGTTGGTTATAAGGTTATTCTATTTGTGACTTTTGTTCTTTATGAACTAATAAACATTAAAGAAAGAAACGATTTTCTATATTTGTTGATTTTAGTAAGACCATCGGATAGCCTTTGGAGATCAGGGTTATAGACAAATATTATACAACTTGATATTCAGGGCAAGGTTTTTAATGTTATATATATATATATATATATATATATATATATATAATATATATATATATATATATATATATATATAAAGTCATCAAGTCATGTATAAACCTTAATAGTGAATATTCCTGTTTTTTAATGTGGTTAGTTTTAATGATATTGAACTGTTCTATAATTGTACAGGAACTGACTTAAAACACGTTTGATGATGAATATCGCACCATTGATACAAGTGATTATGTTACTTTTTGCAGAGGATATAAAATTATTAGTGGATGATGAACTTGTCATGCAAAATAATTTCAATGCGTTGTATGATTATCGATCAATACAGATGGAAATGAAAGAGAACGCAGGGAAAACTAAAATAATAATATTTGGCAGTAGAGCAAAAGTCAAAGCAATTTTAAATTATGAAATGAATTTATAGAAATTGTGGATGAATAAAAATATTGGGGAGTAATATTCTGAAACTCGAAGTTTTCTTAAACTCAGAAATGCAGGTTTTGCAGGAATACGAAGAAGGATTTTTTGTTAGTTAAATTTAATATCAGAAATTTGGATTTATCAGTATATCTTAGACTGAAACTTTTTTTCAAACTATTGCCAGTATACTTTGTACGTTTGTAAAGTATGGGTTTTAAAAATCTTGATATGATTGACAAAAATCCATTTAGATTTCTTCAGAGATTTACTCCTTGTTAGGAAAAGTGGTCCTTTATTTTACACTGTTTGGGTATATTGGTCGATTTTCTTTTACTATTTGTGAAAATCTAAAATTTTGCCATTTTGGAAACGCATGATTATAGGGAAAGAAGTAAATTAGCATGCATTTTGCATAAGTTGTTAGTTATTGATGTTTGATATGGGTTTATATGAAATAAATGGATTTGTAAAAGGTATATTCATTGAAGTTGGTCAAAGTCACATCTAGATGAATTTGCAGTGTCAGCTCATACAAAACTGCAATGAGACAATTGCAAATAGCTCAAAGTGACAAATGAATCGCAATTAAGAATAATTTTCAATTAAATCACTGGTTACTATAGAAATAGGAAAATGTAAAAACGGTGATAGAAATGACAGAATGGGCCAACTAATGCTCTTCAAATGAAATTGGAGATGGATTCCAATATTTTTTCAATGCACTTTCTTCACGAACCAAGCAATTTAAATCTTCGAAAATCTTTGCTGTAGACCATGCTACAATGAAAACGAACAAATTGTTTAATGTTGCCAATATGTCTGCTATAGGAAAACGATGTATTATTTATTGACAAGTCCATGAAAAACGTATAGTTTCTGTAAAAATTATAACTATTAATGTCTTTTGATGTTGCTTTGTGACCAAGAGTGAAATACAGGGTTTTTCTGCTTGTTTTTTTTGTCTTTTCTGTCAGCTGATGAAATGAATTCCGTGCTAGACCGAGATGAGTCAAAATGTTTTACATGCTTTGTTACACAAGAGAGCAACGGATTAACATATGAGGAAGTAGTTTCATTGGAGCAAAGTATAAAGTATTATGTAATCTGCATATTAGGGATACAGATACAATACAGAACATCTATTACAGAAGTCCCTTTCGATAGTATCAGACACCATTAAAATGTTTATTGGAGTTATGTAAGTTTCGGACAGCAAGGTTACAACATAAATCAAAAATTATGCTTAAATTTAAAAATGCATAACAGATTCAAAAGTGAAATTGGAGCCTGCTGGTGCGATGATGGTATCATCTTTCAATGAGAGACATTGTTGTGAAAATGGGGAGTATCGTTGGATGCAAACAACAATATTACAGAAATCTGAAGACTGGTTTAAAGTTCCGTTAATACCATGTGGAAAAGAACGATATTACAAAAGGCTGACAAGCAATCTGTGACAGGACGACAAGAAATGTGGAGGACAAAAAAGAAGATAACTTGAGTAAAAATTATCCATAGTAAAAGGAGTACGATGGAAAACAGTCTTACTGTCAGATCTGTTGATGCGATTCGATACTAGCACGTTCTGATGACACATGGCGATTTAGAAACGTCGAAAAAGAAAATAAACTGACCAATAAGATAATAATGGGGTCTTACTGTTAACACGAATAAGATAAAAATGGGGGTCTTACTGTTAACATGAAATAAGATGAATATGGGTCTTACTGTTAACACGAAAAAGATAAAAATGGGGTCTTACTGTTAACATGAATAAGATAAAAATGGGGTCTTACTGTTAACACGAATAAGATAAAAATGGGGTCTTACTGTTAACACGAATAAGATAAAAATGGGGTCTTACTGTTAACACGAATAAGATAAAAATGGGGTCTTACTGTTAACATGAATAAGATAAATATCGTTTTGTTTTTTTAGAAACTGTGGTAGATTAAAGAAGTGTGAGAAGTGGACTTATCGTAATGAGAATATCAAATTGTAACTTATTACAATTATCTGGAGTAATGTTTTCTAGTAGATGGGAAAAAAAGCAACTGAAAATTTTTTTTTTATAGAAGTTTATAAAGCCTTTATCTCAGTTAAGAAATTATTAAGAAAACTGGGATCTCCATTCCCTAGCATTGTGTTAAAATTATTTGATATCTTCGTATCAAATCCATTCACCTCTATTTCTCTGAAATTTTGGGGATACAAGAATAGATACCTATGTAGAGAAATTCCATCAAAAGCTGGGGAGACAGTCTTCAAACATGGAGCTCCTGGTGAATGTTAATGTTATAATATGTATATATAGATGTATAAAATATTGATGTAAATTACTGCATACGCCTAGCTATAGATATCCCAGGAAATGTTACCTATGTTAAAGGGACTTGATGATAGTGAGAGAATCACTTGGCAACTTATATCAGACACCTACTCTGTAATATGGGTTTGGTTTGTCTAAATATCACAGGATATTGAAATTGTTGCTTTGTTTTTATTGAGCATTTTAGACAACGGGTTATGGATTGTAACTTGCAAAAGTGTCATAAAGAAGTAAATAAGGTGTCGATTCGTCAGTTCAAAGTGGAACCTGTATAGGGCGCAGCAAGTGATTGCGCCAATATTATGGAAATCAGACTTCACCGTCATAAAAGCTTAGCTATTACTCGAAATTGTGGAAATCTTACTCGAATCGTACAAATGTAGCCTTCTAATTGGTCAGAAAAGGTTTCGTGTAAGATTTAGAGTCGAGTAGTGTTTAATGTCGGAGGTCCCAGGAAACACAACTAAGCGTAAGATTTATATACATCAACAGGAAAGTGGTTTAAATTCTGATGTACGGTGTATGTCCCAACTGATACTTAAGAAAGCAAAAACACTGTTTTGTTTACGAGCAAAAAGAGAAGACTTGGAGCAAAGATGGCGGCTTCCTGTATGTATCATCAACGTTAATTTGTGCTAATCTTCTCGTAAGCATAACCATTTTTTGCATTTTAAGAGAACTCAACCTTGCCCAGTGCCTTGAATAGACATTCTAACTGATTAAAGAAAACATGCATTCGTAAACCGCAGACGATAAAGACAGAAAGAATACATAAAGAAATACAGTGAGTAAACTAACAATGAAATGTTTAGAAAGAAATTATATTACCAGGGTAAAAGTCTCTCCAGAATTCAAATCAGAGAATACTCACTTGGTTATCACCATTATTGGGATCACCAAGAAGCGGTTTAACTGCTTGCACTGCGGATGCATTGCGAGTTCCTCTTGTTACTGTCAGGAAAAATAGATGCCACTTCTCAGCTTTGGTCAGCAACTTATTTGGGAGTTCTACAACCTTTGTTTCTTGAATGTTAAATCCGCAGCTTTCTGATTGAACAAGGGGACGAATCATTCTGAATCTGAGCATAGTTCAGCAAAAATGTACGGACAGCAAGGTCATGATCGCTACGAAGGTATACCTTACATGTCCAGCTGTAATTCAGTGGAATGCTTACAACTGAAGGCAATTTGTTTACCGTATCTCTCCCGACCCAGTTCCGTCCAGGATGAACGTATATGGTAAATCGTTATCAATGTATGGAATAACAAGTTCTGGGGTGGCCACAACGGCCTTGACATTTGGCATTCTGAACTCCAAGAACAGATAGTCTTTGCCTCCATGTTCCGACCATGACGTTGAAGCTGCAGTTTAGCGTGACCTTGTAAATGCCTGGCTCCATATACTCTGCTGGGAAGGACAGAACAGAACTTGTTGTAGGGAACAAAAGTCTGACCTTTATACAAGGTGTCATCTTTGTAAATGTTCCAGAAGTAATCCGGGGGTGTGATTCAAGCAGCTTGAAGTTCGTTGTATGGTACCGGTCACCTGCAACACATGGTGAACAAGATCTGTGTTAATTTATGTTTATGGTGTAGAAGACAGAGATAAAATGACTTCAATACGTTTTCGAATACCGCTTGAGCTGGTATGACCAAAGGATATTAAGTTGGTAAGCAAAACTAATTTCGTTTTGGAAAAGTTATACAAATGTTATAAATGATAATCAATAATAATGTCTAAGTTGAAGAAAAAAATATCTTACGCTAAACTGTGTCATCCGATCGAAACTTTTTAATTTGCGTCAAGAAAAGCAACCCATTTTGAATTAGGTAACCAAGAATTTATAAACTTCTTTAAACCAGAACTCTAAAGAATAGACATATATAAATTTAATATATCCATTCGGGTACTACATCATTTAGAAATGATTCACACCTAATATGAGAAAATAAATGCATTAACCAGAAAATACGTGCCTGTAACCGGAAAATACCTCCCTATAACCGGAATATATATAACCTGTAACCAGAAAATACATATAACCGGAAATTACGTGCCTATAACAAGAAAATACCGACCTACCTATAAACAGAAAATACCTACCTATACTCAGAAAACACCTTCCTATAACCAGAAAATAACTAGCTATAAACATAAAATACCCTACCTATAACCAGAAAATACCTGCCTATAACCAGAAAATACCTACCCATAAACCAGAAAATACCTGCTTATAACGAAAAAATACCTACCTATAAACAGAAAATACCTGTCTATAAACAGAAAATACGTGCCTATAGTAAGAAAAATACCTACCTATAAACAGAAAATACCTACCTATAACCAGAAAATACCTGCTTATAACCAGAAAATACCTGCTTATAACCAGAAAATACCTGCTTATAATCAGAAACTACGTGCTTATAGTCAGAAAATACCTGCTTATAATCAGAAACTACGTGCTTATAGTCAGAAAATACCTGCTTATAACCAGAAAAAATACCTGCTAAAATCAAAAACTACGTGCTTATAGTCAGAAAATACCTGCTTATAATCAGAAACTACGTACTTATAGTCAGAAAATACCTGCTTATAACCAGCAAAATACCTGCTGATAATCAGGAACTACGTGCTTATAGTCAGAAAATACCTGCTCATAACCAGAAAATACGTGCCTATAACCAGAAAATAAGGCCTATAGCCAGAAAATACGTGTCCTATAACGTGCATATAACCAAGAAATTATGTACCTAAATCAAAGGTCAAGTTTTAGCAGAAATGACTGCAACATACAGAGCTTTGTGGATTTCAGCGATATTTTTTTATACTTTGCATAAACAGTACACGGTGCACAAATAGTAAGAACTGTTTAGCAAGAGTTGGTGTGGTATTTTGCAATGTAGGTTGCACTCGGCAGCAACCTTATTTAAGCAGTAACGAAAAAAATAAGTAAATGTGTTGTTGCAATTTGACTTTGCTGAAAATATATTAATCTCATATTGCAGTAGATTAACTTGAGTATCATATGTCTCAAGCAAATATTACGAATGTGATGCCCCTGATGCACACAAACACACGGATAGATAAATAGAGAGATAGATAGACAGACAGAGAGGATACGGTAGCGACTGAAATGGCTCTGTGACGTACGTCCATAATGGAGTCAGGCTACTTTTGAAGGCCTCATCAAAATATGTAAAAATTGAAAAACAGTTCCAGTAAACTTCCACTGTTATTTTCATCAATGTAGTGTCGAAGTGGTTTGAGCAATTAGACGTAATGTTATATAACTTGTTTTTACTGTAGCGGAAGTTCGCTTTAATGGTGGAGGTTGAAGTAACGGTTTCCTGAAACAGTCACCGGATCTCCTTCGCCGAAGTCAATTTTACAAGTAAGGTTGTAAAGGGGAGGATTCATGAGATCGGTCTGGGCCACCGTCAATTCTATCAACGGATTTGTAAGTGAAATATAATTAGACGAATTTACCAGTCTAATGAACCCATTCACAGGGTTCTCAACGCTGACAAGGAATTCTTGCGTACCTAATGCACTGAAGAAATTAGAACAGTTCGATACGATCGTGAAATAGTTGCCCTGTTTATACTGATGGGATTTCGAGACTGATTTAGAGTTACCTGAAATCCCATCAATTGCGATATTACCTCAAATTTGAATAATTCAGATCAAACACTGTTATTGTACTGTTACCATCGCCAAATGTTATGTTACACGTCCACAGTTCCCATCGGTACCAAAGCAATATTTGCAACTATGATAGTGTAAGTAAGTGGAGTCGTGTGGTATATTAAGTTATTTGTGATTGATGTAGTTATGTTATTGATAGAATAAACTGCTCTAAAGGCCAATACATCCGATGTAAGAGGTGAATTCCTGTTGATGTAATTACTCGCGCCGATTGTGACCGTGGACGTGTCTTGTCTCATTGAATGCATAGGAAGCAACTGTCCTCGAACATATACCCTGACAATGAGAAGCAATAAATGAGGGTTATAACATTGCCTGTGATGTCCACGATTGTCAATGTTATATTTATGTCGGATCCAGTTTGAAACGCCAAAGTTAGCGTGAAGTTCTTATTACTTCCACGTATGTCGGTGGACCAAAGTAGCCGCTGACGATTTGCATTCCAGTGATTGCTTGCTGTACTGCCAACGTTTCTTGCTGTTTATTAACGCGTCCCAGCGGATTTGTAATAATAATGTCCAAAAAGTAATAGCCAAGTGCTGAAAGTTGAAAGTGATGGGATTGTATACAGTCAGTGGATCCGGTCACTCCTGGCTTGATTATATTGAGTGTCCTCCATTTACGCTAATATAAATGGTCAAGTTTGTCCTTGACCTATGTCCACCAAGAATGGCTGTCTGAAGGCGGGGCTCTGAACAGGAAGTATGGGAATAACCAGTCCCTCCAGTGACATTTTACGTTAGCAATGGGATATGCCTACATCTACACGGCTTTTTCGTAACTCTCAGCTGTCCGAATCGTTCATGAAGCAGAATAGGGACTGTGTTATAATAATCCTACATCAGAAAAGTTGTGAAGACTTCCCGAAGGAAGATGTTGGATTATTGATATTCCAACAAGTTCCTTGAGACATCGCCGAAGACAGCGGCAGCAGTCCACAACTACTAGCTATGCCGGATTTGAATGATGGAAGAATAGAGAGCCCATAATTCACACCAGTGCCAATAGCTGTGACGGATGGACCAAAAAGCAATCCAGATACTGGAAAAAAGAGTATGTCAGATATGAAAAATGTCACAAGAATGGTTATTTAAATTTATGGGCAGTATTTTTGAAGATATTTAAGCCGCCAAATTTGAAACACGTTTGATTAATACTCTCTCTCTCTCTCTCCTCTCTCTCTCTCTCTCTCTCTCTCTCTCTCTCTCTCTCTCTCTCTCTCTCTCTCTCTCTCTCTCTCTCGTTTGTTTGTTTGTTTATTTGTTTTATTTCCTTTTTTAACTGCCAAATGGTGTACTGATGTATTAACGCTATAGTGCAAAGAAGATAATTTAGATTGCTGATTTTTGGAAACTCGACAAAAATAAACATGGGCTTAGGTAAATCAAAAGATGGCTTCTGAATGAGCTTGACTTACACCGTATCATCTTATTATGACAGCTCAATTGAGTCATCCTATATTGCTGTACATGATTTCCTTACTTGCAATTTGATGTTTGTATATGATACATTTGGGTGTTTGTATAATGATACAAAAGTTTCTTTAAATAGATAATGATCTCAAGAGCAACATACATATTACGCAATCTAGCAAAATATAACAAAGGAGAAGGGTGAACTTTAATTAAACAGGGAAGACACAATCACTTATCGAATATTCTCCGCCCACTCGTAGTAACCCATAGATACCGTGACCAGTTTGGCAAACAGGCCAGCGAGGAGGCTATTATGGATATCGCTAACAAAGAATATTCGGCGAACTCAGCAATGAACCGTCAAATTTGACAACAACAACAACATAAAAAGATAAAATATTGATTCATAGGTATGCCCATTCCACCATCAACAGTTTTCAAGTTGAAACTGAAAAATTTCTCTGAGATGTAAAAATAAACTGTACAATTTAATCTCTCTCTTATGACGTTAGCACACACAATCACGAGACGCATAGACTTCTCGCCTACAATGACTAAAATAATAATAGCTTACAGCTTACACTATGCAAAATCAGTCAGCAATGTGTCACCTATCTACCCTGCACCTGCCATGCACTATACATAGATGATATGTCGTAAACCAGGCATATATATATTGTTACGACTCTATGGTCAAAGAAAAATGTAACAGAAAGAAAGTGAAACCAACAAATCAAGTAAAAAATCAACAAGCAATTTATTACTAGATAAATTAAAATGAAAAATCAAAAAGTCACTTACAGTAATGTGTTTTGAAATCCTAATAATCCAATAAGAATGATTGTTCTAATCACAAGTCCTAAATATAGAATGTTCCGAATTCACGGCTGTGTCCTTGAATGTTAAGATGTGATAATGGTCTCCAAAGTCCTGATGTACTAGAAATCTTGAGGTGCTGATGTCAAAATGAAGTATTCCAAAATCTCTGAATAAGTTCACATAAATTCCAAAATCATCAATTAAAAATCCAAAATCCAAAAGTTTATGAGCACTGTTATAATCCAATGAATATTTAAAATAATTCCTCTCTTAGAATTTGGAATGAATTTTCACAACTGTAATAGCTCTTTACAAGACTGATGGTAATTGTCAAAACTGAACAAAATGTCTACCAAACATGGTATATATAAAGATTGGTCACATGACAGAATGTTCTAGATTGGTCACATGACAGAATGTTCTAGAATGTGAGTCATCTTAATGGAATTCTAACTGTAAACAAAATCAACCTTGACCTTCAAATTGAGAAAACATATTGATCAAAACAACCTAATTCAAGGACACTAGTTAAACATGTTTTTCCTAATCAAACATAAAGATTGAATCAAGTATTAAAAGTGAAGAAACATTTATAATTTCCTAAAATATTTATAATATTATATAAACATCATACATAACACCTCCCCTCATAAAGAAAAAGAAATGATTTTATATAATAATAGCTTTCTTTTGAATATACATCTAATACTACAAATAACCAAAATTACATAAGGAACATGTTTTAACGATTAACTGGACGTTAATTACATCAAGCCAATATTACATTTCTAAGGCACGGTGAGAGTGCATCCTAGCCCAAAATCACATTGTCTTTTCCCCTGATGTGTCTAATGTCAAAGTTATATTCCTGCAATATCAAACATCCATCTCAACAATTCTTCCGATTTTTATCTTTCATTTTTTGTTGATGAAAGTAAGGGGATTGTGATTCACTGTCACACCAATAAGTTGGAGAACAGAGCTGAGGTGAACATAGACTTCAAAATGCTGTAAAAGCCAATATCAAAGCCAAACATTCCTTCTCAATTGTGGATATAATTTTTTCTGGGCTTGTTTAGTTTTTTAGAAAAAATTAACACACAGCGCGGTGATCCACACCACTTTTTGTCTTCCTGAATCCAACATCTCCACCAACTCCATACATCACCTTGCATCAACAGATAATTTAAATGATTGGCTAAAATTTGGTGCAGAGGAGAACTGAGTGCATTCAAAAGCATGGCCATTTAGACCTTGTCAAAAGCATTCTCCTGACACTTGTCAGACACAGACAAATGAAATTTGGTTTTCTTACTCGATAAATCTTGTTTAAGATTCAGCAATTTTGGAAAAATTGGAACAAAATTTCCGATAATATTCCAGTCCATACCAAGCAATCGCATCAGTTGCTTTTTTACAAATTGGAACTATGAAATTCAGGTTCAGAAGCTTTTGCGAACCTTTAGCTTCTATAGGTTTAACCTTGACCTTCGTTTCCCACAATATGCTCCTAAAAAGTGACACGACAAGCAAGCATGAGCAAAACTCACTTTTGCTCAAAATTAATTGTCAGATTCCGCATCACTGAGTCGATCGAAGAATTTCCGAATGGTTTTCCAAATGAACCACTTCCCAGGTGTTTGTTGTAGATCAATGACGTTATCGATATAAGCGTCACAATTATTCAAGACCAAATGTTATCATGTTCATCAGACGTTTGAAAACCGTTGCAAGGCGAATTTTTCCATTTCCAAACGGCATTGACTATTATATTGATAAAAGTCCAATCTGGAGTTTGCAAATGCTGAATTTCTTTTGCCCTTACCGTCAGATGGAATTTGCCAGAATCCTTTTAAAAGGTACAAACTTGGTGAACTATATTTTTATGCATTTGTCCAATTTTATGCAATGCAAAAATCGTCCCATTCTTGGGATTTGAAAATTGAATCAGTTTTATGGGTGACACTGTTGACTTTTCTATATGTCAGTCACACCATACGGCATGTAATTATCTGGCTTGGGAACAAGAATACCATGGTGAACTGCCAGTTACTTTTTACTTGGTTCTATGAAAGCATTCTCCAGTAAATAACTGAATTTCTTTCTTCAGATAGGTTCTGTTTGAGAGGATTCATCCTATAAGGATGCTGATGTTCACATGGGCGCAGAAGTCTACAATGTCAACGTCATGATAAAATTTTACTGTACTGATCGGTGTTGGAACATCAGGAAACAAGTGCTCATTACAAGTCAATTAGATAATAGCTGTTTTAGTTCATTATCTTTCATGTTGGTTTGTAGATGTGAATAGTTTCTGGTCTTAGGTTGTTCAATATCTATTCTAGAATTCCGAAGAATTGTTGTAATTTATACCAGAGTCACCTATAGTCTGATCGTACTCCATTCGTTGATATCTTCCATCAGTGTGTACAGGTACAAACTAAATTAACAGAATAATTTAGCTTGAGGCTATCTCTGTTCCAAAATTATTCCTTTAACATAATTTATATGACAAAGTTGTTTTCTGTTTCCGTCTCCCAGGAGTGTTAATGATATAATTTAAGTCATATGTTACTTTCATTTTCAACGGTATAAGGACCCAAAAAATTTAGCCTGAAGAGGATTCTTAGGCGTATGGGGAAAAGAGAGCCAGATACTTTGGTCACACACGGTTTTAGAAACATCCTTTCCCTGTGAATTTCTGTCATACCTTAAATTTCATTTTTGACTGGGTAGTGTTGAAGAATTAGTTCTTGCTACTTCAACAGGCCTTTAACAACATGTATTTGAAATCA
This sequence comes from Margaritifera margaritifera, assembly GCA_029931535.1. NCBI lineage: Eukaryota > Metazoa > Mollusca > Bivalvia > Unionida > Margaritiferidae > Margaritifera > Margaritifera margaritifera. The sequence goes on from JAQPZY010001699.1 coordinate 23,796,106, forward strand.
GCAAAACATAATCAAGAAGATTAATCTTTGAGTCTTCATTTGAAAGAAGTTTCTCTCTTCAATAATTTCAAATGGTCCCACGGACAGTATGAACCAAAAACCTAGTTCAAAGGGACCTAAAACCCAACGACTCTTGAAACTGATTCCCTCTAACAGCAAACCAACAACAAATGAACACCCTCATCCAAATCCTTTTCTGTATCAAAAGCAATATGATCGAATCATTATTCCTTCAAAGTTTGATGAAAATCTTTCCAAAGCACCTTGACTTTCAGGGTGATAGGCAGAAGATTTAAACCTGTTGGATGCCTAATTTCATGCATAAACTTAGTTGGGAAAATTCCAGACATAAAATTTGACCCTTGATCCGACTGGACAGATTTGGGAAGGCTAACATGTGTAAAAAAACTTCACCAAAGCTTTTCACAATAGTTTTAGTTTTTATATTTCTCAGAGGAATTGCCTCTGGAAATCTTTTTGTAGATGCAACACATGAGGGTCAACAAGTATTGGTTGCCTGACTTGGTTTTAGGATAAAGGACCAAACACAGTCTACTATTATTCTACTAAATGGTTCATCAAATGCAGGAATAAGGTTTGCAAATGAGCCTTAGGTATCTTCTGATTAGGTTTTCCCCTACCATTTGACAAAGTGTGACAAGATCTGCAGTATTTAGAAACATCACATTTTGAGTTTTCGGCCAATAAAAATGATTCAAGATCTTGTGATAAGTCTTACGGACTCCTAAATGACCAACCAAAGGAGTTTTCATGGTGGGCTAAATTAAGGAATTTCCTGTCGATATGACTTAGGGAACAACAATTTGATAGCTCTCACTGACCACACTCGTCACCAAGCGGGTACATCAGGTGGTCTCCAGTTTCCTCATAAGGACCCCCATTTTTTCACAAAGTAACACACTGAACTTGTGTGGGCTTCAGTTTCACTAATAGGCCCTCTGAAACAAACAAGATATCTCGGGATCTTGCTCCTGTTCAACGACAAGAGATTGTCGTTTGTCACCCAGAGTTAGAACAAAGAGAATGAGTTGCCAAAAGAGGATCACTGGAATCAATAACCATTTGATTGATTCAATACCTGAGGAAAAAAGTGAACTCATCAAAAAAAACTGACCAATTCATGTGTCAGCTAAAGGAATAATATCCTGATCAACATCAATCTCAAGAGCTCTTTTTTGCCATAGCTCTAGATAAACCTGCACAAGCAGGGTACTAATCAGATGATTTCAGTTTTCGACAGGATCAACTTTCTGATCCAAACAAGGCTTGTCAGTTACAAGTGGATTAACCACAAACCTTATCTCCAGCTAGATCATTGCCTAGTAATAAATGAACACCCTCTATGGGTAAAGAAGTCACTGCCCCAACAGTCCCAGGTCCCGGAGAAACTAAGTCTGATGCCAAATTTACACAATGGAGAAGAACATTTACAAAGCCGCACTCAACTCCCTGAACAAGAACACTTTCACTTGAAGAAGACTCCTCAGACAAAGGCAAAGTACCTGATAATAAAGAACTCTGAGAAGCTCCAGTGTCCCCCTTAAATATTTTAATTGGGATAGGTTTGGCAGAATCACCAATAAGTGATATATAACCTTCTGACAAGAATGGTTCATTAGCCTCCAAAAGAGAATCAAGACTGGGGATTGTTTGCACCCAACAAATGTATATTTGCTTTCAATACAAGACCGTGACCTTGACCTCGTAGAAATAAGAGCATTTGGAAAAGCTCTGTCTTTTCTCTGTTGCTTATTTTTCAACTTGAAGCAATCAGAAATAACGTGCCCTTTCTTTTTACAATAAGTGCACGTAGGAAGAGATAAGGATTTCTGATCAGTCTTATCAGATGTTTGATTCCTAACAGTTGTGCTGTTGTGAAATTTGGAAGTACTCGAATGAGATTGAAATGGTTTTTTACCAGAAAACTGCTGAGAGGACGACTTATTGCCAAATGAAATTTTGTGAGTCAAGGAATAATCATCAGCCATACGAGCAGCATTTTCCAAAGTTTCCACATTCTGCTCGTCAAGATCGGTTTTAACATCACTATGGATGCACCTCTTGAACTCTTCAATTAATACGAGCTGTCTGAGGTTATCATAAGCTTGATCAACTTTCTTGGCTGAGCACCACCTATCAAATAGTTGTTCTTTATCCCTTGCAAATTCGACATGAGTTTGTCCAGTTTCTTTTCTACAATTCCTAAACCTTTGTCGATATGCCTCTGGTACCAACTCATAAGCTTTCAAGATGTACTCCTTAACCATCATAAATAGTACTTTGTTGTACTGACAGTGAAGTGTAGACTTCACGAGCTTTGCCAATAAGTACACTTTGTAATAACAAAGTCCAATGCTCTCTGGGCCATTTCAAGTTTTCAGCTATTTTCTCGAAATGAAGAAAGTATTTATCTACTTCTTTTTCCTGAAAAGGGGGTACTAACCTAATATATCTAGTAACATCAAAACCTGGACTTGTGTTTAAAGGAGTGGAGTGTGCTCTGTTTGCCAGTTCTAATTCTCTTAATTTAAATTGCATTTCCCTTTCTTCTCTTTGCATCTGCATTTGTCTCTCCTCTTTCTCTCTCTCCCTCTCCCTCTGCATTTGCCTCTCTTCTTTCTCTCTCTCCATCTGCATTTGCATCTGCCTCTCTTCCTTCTGCATTTGTAGCTGCCTCTCTTCTTTCTCTCTCTCTTTCTGTATTTGCATCTGCCTCTCTTCCTTCTGCATTTGTAGCTGCCTCTCTTCTTTCTCTCTCCCTCTCTGAATCTGAAGCTTTGCCAATTCTAAATCAATCTGGTTCTTTAACTCTAATTCCCTTAATTTCCTGTCAGAACCAGATACAGGCTTTCTCTTCAAACTTAAAGCACTGCTATCAAAATTTCCCTTTCCTACTAAATACTGAATTAAAATAATCTTTATCTCCTGTTTTGTCAATGATACTTTTGACCTCAGATAGACTGTATTTTCTGGCAAGCTCGAGCAACTCATCCTTTCTCATGCACTCTAACCCCTCCTGGGTAGGTTTTGAAATGAAATTCTGAACATTAGATGCCATTGTAAATGCTTGTTGGTTTCACACAAAACAAATTTCTTTATTAAAAATCTTTGCCAAAGACAAAAAAAAATTCTCCGAGACAAAATCAATATAAATTTCAAAGATAAATTTAATATCTCTAATATGCTTTAAAGAAATTCAATCCCGGACGAGCCCCCAATTTCTGTTACGACTCTATGGTCTAAGAAAAATGTAACAGAAAGAAAGTGAAACCAACAAATCAAGTAAAAATCAACAAGCAATTTATTACTAGATAATTAAAATGAAAAATCAAAAAGTCACTTACAGTAATGTGTTTTGAAATCCTAATAATCCAATAAGAATGATTGTTCTAATCACAAGTCCTAAATATAGAATGTTCCGAATTCACGGCTGTGTCCTTGAATGTTATGATGTGATAATGGTCTCCAAAGTCCTGATGTACTAGAAATCTTGATGTGCTGAAGTCAAAATGAAGTATTCCAAAATCTCTGAATAAGTTCACATAAATTCCAAAATCATCAATTAAAAATCCAAAATCCAAAAGTTTATGAGCACTGTTATAATCCAATGAATATTTAAAATAATTCCTCTCTTAGAATTTGGAATGAATTTTCACAACTGTAATAGCTCTTTACAAGACTGATGGTAATGTCAAAACTGAACAAAATGTCTACCAAACATGGTATATATAAAGATTGGTCACATGACAGAATGTTCTAGATTGGTCACATGACAGAATGTTCTAGAATGTGAGTCATCTTAATGGAATTCTAACTGTAAACAAAATCAACCTTGACCTTCAAATTGAGAAAACATATTGATCAAAACAACCTAATTCAAGGACACTAGTTAAACATGTTTTTCCTAACAAACATAAAGATTTAATCAAATATTAAAGTGAAGAAACATTTATAATTTCCTAAAATATTTATAATATTATATAAACATGATACATAACAATATATATCCCGTTTAATGTA